>LR738711.1:294255634-294341270 GCA_902687465.1 Secale cereale
CCCCGCCGCGACGTCGCAAGCCACCGCCGCCGTGACGCCGCCAGTCACCGCCCCGCCGCCGCGACGCCAGCCCCCCCGCCACACACCGCACCCTGCCGCAGGCCGCCGCCCTCGCCGCCAGCCACCGCGCCGACCGCCGCCGCCCCTCGCCGCCACCACCGCAGCAGCCCCGCCGCCCGCCGTCGCCGCGAGCCGCCGGTGCCGGCTGTTTCCGACGAGGTAGCCGCCGCCCGGTTTTCTTTTAGAAGACCGTCGTTTTTTTTGTTAGAACCCCTAGTCGTTTTTAGATCGGTTTTATTAGATCAGTTTTTTGTTTTTATTCTCTGGTTTAGTTAAGTAGCAAACGTTCACCCGTTCATTCGTTCTAGCGAACGAATTCGTCATTTAGTCTCACCTGACGAACGTTCGTTCGTTAAGCTGTTTTAGTTTTCTTTTTCGCAGTTATTTTCTGATCGCGATCTCTGATCCGATCTTCGTTTTAGTTTATCTTTTCGCTCGTTTATCGGAATCAGGTGATTCAAGCGCCTGGAGTTTCATCTCGAAATTCTATTTCCGTTTAACCTAGTCACTCAAGCGTTTGCCTCTGCTAAATTTGGACTTAGGTCCAGATTGGTTCGGTAGTTGTTTTCCCTTTCCCGTTTGTCTTTCGTTGCTTTCTTTTGTTGGTTCTTTTGCAAACCGGAGTTCTTAAGTTGAACTTTCTGGTTAGATCTCTTATTCAAGTTTTACCCGTGCATTAGTGAAGTACTTATTGTGTGCTTGTTTGTTTGCGATAGAGTACCCGGAGTGCGCCGCTTGCTACTTTGAATCTCTAGGTTTTGCGGATCATCAGCAAGGCAAGTAACACTTTGATCATACTTTCCAACTACCCAGTTTTCATTGCATTAGTCAACCCCTCACACATTGCATGAGTAGGATCAATTAACTTGTGGGACTGGGAAGTAGATTGAGGTAGTACCTATTACTTGCATTACATTCAAACCTTTGGGAGTTACTTCTACGTTTGCTGTAAGGACATGCTATGCTCGTAGACGTGGTTTGGGTTTGAGTGAAATCCATGACAGATGTGAGTTTGTTAATTAATGGTTCAACTTAAGGTGGCAACTTTAACACACATCTGGGTGGATTGAGGCATCTGGGTATTCCAGGGATTGCCTATTTTTCTTTTGGACCGCCACCCAGGCTCAAAGGGATCATGAGATTATTCATACTAGAAACTTCCGTGTGCAGCCACAAGCTATTATGGGCTCTAGCATAGTATGAGTAAGTCGTGCGAACTCTTACAATGGTGGACTAGTAGATGTAGGGGATGTAGGTTGGTACTGTCCACCCGGTCGTAAGGTGTTAGCGCTTCTGAAAGACTGTGTCTCGGTCATCCGTTTCTCAAACATCATGTAGTGCGAGAAATCAAATGGAGGAGATCGGGTCTTGTGGGGAAAAGTGCACAAACCTCTGCAGAGTGTACAAACTGATCATGATTAGCCGTGTCCCCGGTTACGGACGTCTTGAGTATCTAGTACTTGAATTTTCATGTGAATCTCATCATGTTACATTGAAATAATATTGTTGGGTTTAACGATGATTTTAATTGGGGTTGAGAGGATGTCAATCTTCTCAGCGATGTTTCAACTACCATGATAGTTAAACTAAAATTTATTCCTTTGAAGTAGGGAAAAACTGGCTTTACGCAAAAACTGTAACCATAGAGCTTTCCACCAGCCATATTGCATATAGTATAGCTTTATTCTATTGCTCTCTTGTGTTACTTTGCCAGCATATTCCATGTGCTGACCCATTTTCAGGCTGCAACGTTTATGTTGCAGACTTTTCAGACGACGAGTAAGGTTCCTTTTAGGTCGTGGTTCTATACTCAGTGATGCCGTTGGAGTTGATGGACTCACTTATCTTCCAAGCCTTCCGCTGTTATCGTGTTAGATGGCCTTCAGCCATTTTTATTGTAATAAGTTCATCGTTGGAACTATCGATGTAATAAGTGTGTGATTGCCACTCTGTTATAAATCCTTCAAGTACTGTGCGTGTCAGCATTACTGATCCCGGGATGACACTGATGCACAGAGATCAGACTGTTTGAGGTCTGGTCGCTACACAGTGTCGATGGTGGCCTCGAAGACGAGGTGCTCCTCCAAGATCTGGCGATCGGCACGCATGGCAACCATAGCGACCTCGTGCGCACGTGTGGCCGCGATTTGCTTCTCTGCCGCCAGATGCTACTGAGCTCCATGTATACTGCATGCAAAATGGCTGTGGGCGGCGCTTAATTGGAAGACGGGGACAGTGATTTCGGCAGAAGGTGTTGCGCCGTCAGTCAGGGCATGTGGGACGGGGAAGGAGCAGGATGGTGTGGGTGGGATGTGGATTACCTTACCATATCGATGAGGCCGCGCAACAAGAAGAAGGGTCGGCGGCGAGGAGGCCAGCAACAAGAATAAGGGTCGCCGGCGAGGAGGCGGCGCTGCAAGAAGAAGGGTCGCTGGCGCTGCAAGAAGAAGGGTAGCCGGCAAGGAGGTGGCGCTACAAGAAGAAGGGTCGCCGGTGAGGAGGCTGAGCTACCAGTAAGAAGTAGTGAAGGTTTGAACTTGGAAAGCAAGGAGGAACAGTGGAATGTGGATTTTGGTGGGAGGAAGGAGGCGGGGAGATAGATATTTCCATGGTGGCAGAAAAATTTCGCTCGCGCGCGACAAACTGGCATGCAAGTGTGGTTCAAGCGCGAGCGGTGGACTGTAGATGAATGATACGTCCATTTTGCATCATGCTTATAAGTTGATATTTATTGCATTATGGGATGTTCATACATGTTTTGTCACAATACTTATGCCTTTCCCCTCTTATTTTGCAAGGTTTACATAAAGAAGGGGGAATGCCGGCAGCTGGAATTCTGGGCTGGAAAAGGAGCAAACTCTGGAAACCTATTCTACACAACTCCAAAAGCCCCGAAACTCCATGGAACATTTTTTTGGAAAATATAAAAAATATCTGGTGGAAGAAACCCACGAGAGGGGCCACTGGCTGGCCTCGAGGGTGGGGGGCGCGCCCCCTTCCCAGGGCGCGCCCCTGCCTCGAGGGCCAGCCGGTGGGCCCCAGGTGCCCATCTTCTCCTATATGAAGCGTTTTGACCTAGAAAAAATCAGGAGGAGGCTTTCGGGACTAGACGCCGCCGTCTCGAGGCGGAACTGAGGCGGAAACCAATCTAGGGCCCCGACAGAGCTGTTCTGCCGGGGATACTTCCCTTCGGGAGGGGGAAATCATCACCTCCGTCATCACCAACAACTCTCCCATCTTGGGGAGAGCTATCTTCGTCAACATCTTCACCAACACCATCTCCTCTCAAACCCTAGTTCATCTCTTGTATCCAATCTTTGTACCCAAACCTCAGATTGGTACGTGTGGGTTGCTAGTAGTGTTGATTACTCCTTGTAGTTGATGCTAGTTGGTTTATTTGGTGGAAGATCATATGTTCAGATCCATTATGCATATTAATACCCCTCTGATCATGAACAATATTATGTCTTGTGAGTAGTTGCTTTCGTTCATGAGGACATGGGAAAAGTCTTCCTATTAGTAGTCATGCGAATTTGGTCTTTGTTCGATATTTTGATGAGATGTATGTTGTCTTTCCTCTAGTGGTGTCTTGTGAACGTCGACTACATGGCACTTCACCATTATTTGGGCCTATAGGAAGGCATTGGGAAGTAATAAGTAGATGATGGGTTGCTAGAGTGACAGAAGCTTAAATCCTAGTTTATGCGTTGCTTCGTAAGGGGCTGATTTGGATCCATATGTTTCAGGCTATGGTTAGGTTTACCTTAATACTTCTTTTGTAGTTGCGAATGCTTGCATTAGAGGTTAATCATAAGTGGGAGGCTTGTCCAAGTAAGGGCAGCACCCAAGCACCGGTCCACCCACATACCAAGTTATCAAAGTACCGAACGCGAATCAGATGATCGTGATGAAAACTAGCTTGACGATAATTCCCATATGTCCTCGGGAGCGCTTTACCTTGCATAAGAGTTTGTCCAGGCTTGTCCTTTGCTACAAAAAGGATTGGGCCACCTTGCTGCACCTATTTACTTTTACCGTTTGTCACTTGCTACCAATCATCTTATCACAAAACTATCTGTTACCTATAATTTCAGTGCTTGAAGAAAATACCTTACTGAAAACTGCCTATCATTTCCTTCTGCTCCTCGTTGGGTTCGACACTCTTACTTATCGAAAGGACTACGATAGATCCCCTACACTTGTGGGTCATTAAGACTCTTTTCTGGCGCCCTTGCCGGGGAGTGAAGCGCCTTTGCTAAGTGGAATTTGGTAAGGAAAAATTTATATAGTGTGCTGAAATTTATTGTCACTTGTTACTATGGATCAAAATCCTTTGAGGGGCTTGTTCGGGGTATCTTCACCCCGAGCAAAAGAGCGAAGAGTTGCTACTCAACCTAGTGCACCTATTGAAAATGTTTGCTTTGAGATTCCTCCGGGTATGATAGAGAAACTGCTTGAAAATCCCAATACAGGAGACAGAAGACTTCACCCCGATTTACATCTAATTTATGTGGATGAAGTTTGTGGATTGTTTAAGCTTGCAGGTATGCCCGAGGATGTTATCAAGAATAAGGTCTTCCCTTTATCTTGGATGGGATATGCATTGACATGGTTTAGGCTATGTGATGATATGGGATCATGGAACTATAATCGTCTGAAGTTGGAATTTCATCATAAGTTCTACCCTATGCACCAGCTTCATCGTGATCGTAATTATATTTATAATTTACGGCCTCGCAAAGGAGAAAGCATCGCTCAAGCTTGGGGGAGGCTTAAGTCAATGTTATATTCATGCCCCAATCATGAGCTTTCAAGAAAGATGATCATCCAAAAAAATATGCTCAGCTTTCTCTCAATAATCGCACCATGCTCGATAATTCTTGTTCTGGCTCTTTTATGATGACGACTATTGACTTCAAATGGGATTTATTGGAAAGAATTAAACGCAACTCTGAAGATTGGGATCTCGACAAAGGTAAGGAGTCAGGTATGACCCCTAAGTTTGATTGTGTTAAAGCTTTTATGGATACCGATGTTTTCCATGAGTTTAGCACTAAATATGGACTTGACTCTGAGATAGTAGCTTCTTTTTGTGAATCTTTTGCTACTCATGTTGATCTCCCCAAGGAGAAGTGGTTTAAATACCATCCCCCTATTGAAGTAAAAGTAGTTGAACCTATTAAAGTTGAAGAAAATACTATCACTTATAATGTTGATCCCGTTATTCCTACCGCTTATATTGAGAGACCACCTTTCCCTGTTAGGATAAAGGATCATGCTCAAGCTTCAACTGTAGTTCGTAAGAGTAATACTAGAACACCTACACCCTCTGAGCAAATTAAAGTTGAACCTAGTTTTGCTATGGTTAAAGACCTCTTCGTAGAAGATTTAGATGGACATGTTATTTATCTCCAAGAAGAGTCTGCTAGAATAGCCAAACCCAATGCTAGGAATAAACATAAACCTATCGTAGGCTTGCCTGTTATCTCCGTTAAGATAGGGGATCATTGCTATCATGGTTTATGCGACGTAGGTGCTAGTGCGAGTATTATCCCTCTTGACTTGTATAACGAAATTATGCATGATATTGCACCTGTTGAGTTAGAAGGGATTGATGTTACTATTAAGCTTACTAATAGAGATACTATTTCACCAGTTGGGATTGTTAGAGATATTGAAGTCTTGTGTGGGAAGGTTAAATACCCTGCTGATTTTCTTGTTCTTAGTTCCCCACAAGATGCTTTCTGTCCCATTATATTTGGTAGACCCTTCTGGAATACCGTTAATGCCAAGATAGACTGTGTGAAAGATATTGTCACTGTCAGATTAGGGGACACGTCTCGTGATTTTAACTTTGCTAAATTCCGTAGACAACCCCTTGAAAAGGCACCACCCAGTAAGGATGAACTTATTGGTCTTGCTTCTATTGCCGTGCCACCTAATGATCCTTTAGAACAATACTTGCTAGACCATGAAAATGATATGCAAATGAATGAGAGAAGGGAAATAGATGAAATATTCCTTACACAGGGACCCGTATTGAAAAATAACTTGCCTATTGAAATCCTAGGGGATCCTCCTCCACCCAAGGGTGATCCCGTGTTTGAACTTAAACCTTTGCCTGATGATCTTAAGTATGTTTATCTTGATGAAAAGAAGATATATCATGTTATTATTAGTGCTAACCTTTCAGAGCACGAAGAAGAACGATTATTAAAATCTCTGAAGAAGCACCGAGCTGCTACTGGATATACTCTGGATGATCTTAAGGGCATTAGTCCCACTATATGTCAACACAAGATAAAATTGGAAGAAAATGCTAAACCAGTTATTGATCATCAGCGATGGTTAAATCATAAGATGAAAGAAGTGGTATGGAAGGAAATTCTAAAGCTTCTAGAGGCAGGTATTATCTATCCCATTGCTGATAGCCAGTGGGTAAGTCATGTCCATTGTGTTCCTAAGAAAGGAGGTATGACTGTTGTCCCTAATGATAAAGATGAATTGATCCCGCAAAGAATAGTTACAGGTTATAGGATGGTAATTGATTTCCGTAAGTTAAATAAATCTACTAAGAAAGATCATTACCCCTTTCCATTTATTGATCAAATGCTAGAAAGGTTATCCAAACATACTCATTTTTGCTTTCTAGATGGTTATTCTGGTTTCTCGCAAATACCTGTGTCAAAGGGGGATCAAGAAAAGACCACCTTTACTTGTCCTTTCGGTACCTTTGCTTATAGACGTATGCCTTTTGTTTTATGTAATGCACCTGCTACCTTTCAAAGATGCATGATGGCTATATTCTCTGATTTTTGTGAAAAGATTGTTGAGGTATTTATGGATGATTTCTCTGTTTATGGAACTTCTTTTGATGATTGCTTAAGCAATCTTGATCGAGTTTTCAGAGATGTGAAGACACTAACCTTGTCTTGAATTGGGGGAAGTGCCACTTTATGGTTAATGAAGGCATTGTCTTGGGACATAAAATTTCTGAAAGGGGTATTGAAGTTGACAAACCTAAAGTGGATGCTATTGAAAAGATACCATGCCCTAAGGGTATGAAAGGTATACGAAGTTTCCTTGGTCATGCCGGGGTTTATAGGAGGTTCATTAAGGACTTCTCCAAAATCTCCAAGCCTCTGACTAATCTTTTACAGAAAGATATTCCTTTTGTCTTTGATGATGATAATCTAGAAGCGTTTGAAATACATAAGAAAGCATTGATCTCTGCACCTATTGTCCAGCCTCCTGACTGGAATTTACCCTTTGAGATTATGTGCGATGCTAGTGATTATGCTGTAGGAGCTGTTCCAGGGCAAAGAGTTGATAAGAAATTGAATGTTATCCAGTATGCTAGTAAAACTCTGGATAGTGCCCAAAGAAATTATGCTACCACTGAGAAAGAATTTTTAGCAGTTGTGTTTGCTTGTGATAAGTTTAGGCCCTATATCGTTGATTCTAAAGTAACTATTCACACTGATCATGCTGCTATCAAATACCTTATGGAAAAGAAAGATGCTAAACCTAGACTTATTAGATGGGTTCTCTTGCTACAAGAATTTGACTTGCATATTATTGATAGAAAGGGAGCTGAGAACCCCGTAGCAGATAACTTGTCTAGGTTAGAGAATATACTTGATGACCCACAACCTATTGATGATAGCTTCCCTGATGAACAACTAGCTGTCATAAGTACTTCTCGTACTGCTCCTTGGTATGCTGATTATGCTAATTACATTGTTGCTAAGTTTATACCTCCTAGCTTCACATACCAGCAAAAGAAAAAGTTCTTTTATGATTTGAGACATTACTTTTGGGATGACCCACATCTTTATAAAGAAGGAGTAGATGATATTATTAGATGTTGTGTACCTAAGCGTGAACAGGAACAGATCTTACGCAAGTGCCACTCCGAAGCTTATGGAGGACACCATGCGGGAGACAGAACTGCACACAAGGTATAGCGATCCGGTTTTTATTGGCCTACTCTCTTTAAGGATGCCCATAAGTTTGTCTTATCATGTGATGAATGTCAAAGAGGTAATATTAGTAGACGTCAAGAAATGCCTATGAATTATTCACTTGTTATTGAACCATTTGATGTTTGGGGCTTTGATTATATGGGACCTTTTCCTTCCTGTAATGGGTACACACATATCCTAGTTGCTGTTGATTACGTTACTAAGTGGGTAGAAGCTATTCCAACTAGTAGTGCTGATCATAACACCTCTATTAAGATGCTTAAAGAAGTTATATTTCCAAGGTTTGGAGTCCCTAGATATCTAATGACTGATGGTGGTTCACACTTTATTCACGGTGCTTTCTGTAAGATGCTTGCTAAATATGATGTCAACCATAGAATTGCATCACCTTATTACCCACAGACTAGTGGTCAAGTAGAACTAAGTAATAAGGAGTTGAAATTAATCTTGCAAAAGACAGTTAATAGGTCTAGAAAGAATTGGTCCAAGAAACTAGATGATGCATTATGGGCCTATAGAACTGCATACAAAAATCCTATGGGTATGTCTCCATATAAGATGGTATATGGAAAAGCTTGTCACTTACCTCTTGAGGTAGAACATAAGGCATATTGGGCTATCAAAGAGCTCAATTATGATTTCAAACTTGCCGGTGAAAAGAGGCTATTTGATATTAGCTGTCTCGATGAATGGAGAACCCATGACTATGAGAATGCCAAGTTATTTAAAGAAAAAGTTAAAAGATGGCATGACAAAAGGATACAAAAGCGTGAGTTTAACGTAGGTGATTATGTTTTGCTATACAACTCTCGTTTAAGATTTTTTGCAGGAAAACTTCGCTCCAAGTGGGAAGGACCTTACGTTATCGAGGAGGTCTATCGTTTCGGTGCCATAAAAATCAACAACTTCGAGGGCACAAATCCGAAGGTGGTTAATGGTCAAAGGATCAAACATTATATCTCAGGTAATCCTATAAATGTTGAAACTAATATTATTGAAACCATAACCCCGGAAGAATACATAAGGGACTCTTTACAGAATGGTTCAGCCTCCGAAAAGGAAGAGGTACGTGATACGGCAAGTAAACCGACTCCAAAACAGTTCTAAAGGCAATTTTTCTCTGTTTTGGAATATTTAGAAAAATAGAAAAATAAACCGCAGCCCGGAGGAGACACGGGGCCTCCTCGAGGGTAGGGGGCGCGCCCCCTGCCTTGAGGGCACCCCGTGTGTCCCCTGGACTCCGTTTTCTTGTGGGTTACTCCTTTCGTGCGGGAAAAATTCATTATATATACTCCCGAAGGTTTTGACCTCTGTATCACGCAGAATTCCTCTGTTTTCGTTTCGAGCTGCTGTTTTGAACAGATCTAGATCATCATGGCGTCCTCCAACACCCCCAAGGACAAGTTATTCGAGAAGGTCATCAACCCCTACCTTGCGGAGGTGCTGGACCACCCCAAAACCATGGAGTTGCATGAGGGGGTGCCGCACATCCGTGATGTGGAGGGGCCGAGAAGGACCGGAAGCGTGGAGACAAGACTCGAAGCAATGGTGCAACAAGTTTTCAAGTGCCAAGGTATGGTGGAACAAGGTCTCGACGCCAACCACATGACGATCTCGGAGCTTGCCAACAATGTCAAGATGGACTCAAGGATCTTCGGGGAAGCCATCTCCAACCTTCAAGGGAAGATCGATCACCTCCAAGCCTAGATCTATGACCTGCAAAATCAAAACTGTGAGTATGAATATAGATTCAAGAACATGAGTTTGGCTGCAGATTTGAGTATCCCGGAGAATCGATCATCCTTCTATGATGGTAAACCCATGCCTTGGAAGAACAACAAGCCTACAGCAGCAACAACCACATCATCACCAACCCTGAAGAAGGAGACATAATCATATGGGTATGGGCACTCCCCTTGGCAACTGCCAAGCTTGGGGGAGTGACCCCGGTATCATATCACCATCACTCCTATCTTTTCCGTTTTACTTAGTTCGATCCTTTTGGTAGTACTTTGATCTATTAGAATAAAGTTAGCATGATCTAGTTGTGAGCTTTATCCTTTGTAATCGAGTTCATGAGCTATATAATAAAGATTAGTGTTGAGTCAAGGGCTTGATTTCCTCACTTGGGTCATGATAAAAAGAAAGAAAACAAAAAGAGTATCAAAAAGATCGTATCGATCTTATGGGAAGTAATGACTTCACATACAAGAGTATGATAAATAAAAGTTGTTGGGAGGTGACAAACATAGTTTTGGTCATCGTTGCAATTAGTAGGAAGTAATAAAAGAAGAGAGGCTTCACATACAAATATACTATCTTGGACATCTTTTATGATTGTGAGCACTCATTAAAGTATGACATGCTAAAGAGTTGATGTTGGACAAGGAAGACAACATAATGGGTTATGTCTTCTTATATCCGAAATAAAGTATATTGTCATGGATCTTCCAACATGTTGAGCTTGCCTTTCTCCCTCATGCTAGCCAAAGCTCCTTGCACTAAGTAGAAATACTACTTGTGCTTCCATATATCCTTAAACCCAGTTTTGCCATGAGAGTCCACCATACCTACCTATGGATTGAGAAAGATCCTTCCAGGTAAGTTGTCATGTTGCAAACCCGCTAAATATGTATGATTTACCTGTGTGGGAGAAATTAGCTTTATACGAGCTTGTGATATGGAAGTAATAAAAGCGACGGACTGTGTAATAAATGTCCTTATCACAAGTGGCAATATAAAGCGAAATTCTTCTATGCTAAGACTTGGTGCATCCAACCATAAAAACACATGACAACCTCTGCTTCCCTCTACGAAGGGCCTATCTTTTATTCTTGTCTTATAAGTGTCAAGGTGAGATCCACCTTTCCTTTTTCATTTTATCCTTTGGCAAGCACATTGTGTTGGAAAGATCCTGACATATATACCCACTTGGATGTAAGTTTTCATGATCTATTACTGTTGACATTACCCTTGAGGTAAAAGGTTGGGTGGCAACACCATAAGCCCCTATCTTTCTCTGTGTCCGATTAAAACTCCATAAACATAAGTATTGCGTGAGTGTGAGCAATTGTGAAAGACCATATGATAGTTGAGTATGTAGGCTTGCTGAAAAGCTCTTATATTGACTCTCTTCGATGTTATGATAAATTGCAATTGCTTCAATGACCGAGACCAAAGTGTGTTAGTTTCCAATAAAATTTATGAGGCATACTTGATATTGTGGATGAATTGTTAGTTTGGATTAAGAATCATATGACTATATTAATATAAGTTGCTGTTATAAGAATGATCATGATGCCCTCATGTCCGTATTCTATTTTTATCGGCACCTCTATCTAAAAACTTGTGGACATATTTTTCGATCTCGGCTTTCGCTTGAGGATAAGCGAGGTCTAAGCTTGGCGGAGTTGATACGTCCATTTCGCATCATGCTTATAAGTTGATATTTATTGCATTATGGGCTATTCATACCTGTTTTGTCACAATACTTATGCCTTTCCCCTCTTATTTTGCAAGGTTTACATAAAGAAGGGGGAATGCCGGCAGCTGGAATTCTGGGCTGGAAAAGGAGCAAACTCTGGAAACCTATTCTGCACAACTCCAAAAGCCCCGAAACTCCACAGAACATTTTTTCGGAAAATATAAAAAATATCTGGCGGAGGAAACCCACGAGAGGGGCCACTAGCTGGCCTCGAGGGTGGGAGGCGCGCCCCCCTTCCCAGGGCGCGCCCCCTGCCTCGAGGGCCAGCCGGTGGGCCCCAGGTGCCCATCTTCTCCTATATGAAGTGTTTTGACCTGGAAAAAATCAGGAGGAGGCTTTCGGGACCAGATGCCGCCGTCTCGAGGCGGAACCGAGGCGGAAACCAATCTAGGGCTCCGGCAGAGCTGTTCTACCGGGGATACTTCCCTCCGGGAGGGGGAAATCGTCACCACCGTCATCACCAACGACTCTCCCATCTTGGGGAGAGCTATCTTCATCAACATATTCACCAACACACTCTCCTCTCAAACCCTAGTTCATCTCTTGTATCCAATCTTTGTACCCAAACCTCAGATTGGTACCTGTGGGTTGCTAGTAGTGTTGATTACTCCTTGTAGTTGATGCTAGTTGGTTTATTTGGTGGAAGATCATATGGTCAGATCCATTATGCATATTAATACCCCTCTAATAATGAACAATATTATGTCCTGTGAGTAGTTGCTTTCGTTCCTGAGGACATGGGAAAAGTCTTGCTATTAGTAGTCATGTGAATTTGGTCTTCGTTCGATATTTTGATGAGATGTATGTTCTCTTTCCTCTAGTGGTGTCATGTGAACATCGACTACATGACACTTCACCATTATTTGGGCCTAGAGGAAGGCATTGGGAAGTAATAAGTAGATGATGGGTTGCTAGAGTGACAGAAGCTTAAACCCTAGTTTATGCGTTGCTTCGTAAGTGGCTGATTTGGATCCATATGTTTCAGGCTATGGTTAGGTTTACCTTAATACTTATTTTGTAGTTGCAGATGCTTGCATTAGAGGTTAATCATAAGTGGGAGGCTTGTCCAAGTAAAGGCAGCACCCAAGCACCGGTCCACCCACATACCAAATTATCAAAGTACCAAACGCGAATCAGATGATCGTGATGAAAACTAGCCTGACGATAATTCCCATATGTCCTCGGGAGCGCTTTACCTTGCATAAGAGTTTGTGCAGACTTGTCCTTTGCTACAAATAGGATTGGGCCACCTTGCTGCACCTATTTACTTTTACCGTTTGTCACTTGCTACCAATTATCTTATCACAAAACTATCTGTTACCTATAATTTCAGTGCTTGCAGAAAATACCTTACTGAAAACTGCCTATCATTTCCTTCTGCTCCTCGTTGGCTTTGACACTCTTACTTATCGAAAGGACTACGATAGATCCCCTACACTTGTGGGTCATCAATGAAGAAGCTTCCTGCGTAAGCCAGACAAGACAGTGCGTCAATATATTTATATCACATCCCACACGATTCTTTCTAGCACACTATTTGTGGTATATCTGATTTTTTCATTATGTTTTCAAAGACAAAATGGTGTTACATAGGGAAAGGATGGTGTTTGAATTGCTAGAACATTTATGTACACTGAACATGCAACTACATGAATGTTGTATTTAAATTTGGAATTATTCCGGGTTCGTTTGACATTTTTATGCATTAATTGAGTTTCTAGGCATTTAATGTGCATAATTAAAATTTGAACTACAAGCACATGCTCCAGTGCACCAAAGTTTGTTGCAAATCACATTTGTCTTTGGGTGAATTTATAGGTCCCATGCAAGAAATGGAAATTAAATTCAAACATCTGGGCGTCGTGGCTCGGCCGGGAACATTGAGAAACTTGGTTTTTAAATTCCTGGAAATTCAAAACTCGCCTGAAAATCATGAAACTTGGCATGGTGTCATTTCATGCACCAACATGCTGTGGTAAAAAATTGGCCACATTTGGACAAGTTTTGGTATAAGCTTCTTGCAAACCGAAGCTTCTCTCAAGAAGACTCGTGGTTCCTGAGGGGGGACGTATCATCTTTGTGTGCGAAATGATATATGCTACCTCCCCTTGATTTTTTATAGAGGCAACATAGAACTATACGATTGTCGTGTTAAAATTTGGAATTATTCCGGGTTCGTTTGGACTTTCTTATATATTAATTCAATTTCTGGTCATTTAATGTGCATAATTCAAATTTGAAGTACAAGCACATGCTCCAGTGCACCAAAGTTGGTTGAAAAATCACATTTGTGTCCTTGGGTGAATTTCTAGGTCCCATGCAAGAAATGAGAATGAAATTCAAACGTCTGGGTGTCGTGGCTCGGCCGAAAAGATTGAGAAACTTGTTTTTTTAATTCATGTAAATCGAAAACACGCCTGGAAATCATGAAACTTGGCATGGTGTCATGACATGGCACCAAGATGCCGTGGTATTGTTTTTGGCCAAATTAGGACAAGCTTTGTGTCGGGGGAAACTGTCCGCCACGAACACCTATGGGACCGGAGCCCCTTGTCTGTGCGGTACGAGGGCGGAGGGAGCACAAAGAGCAGATCGAGGCAGACGCGCGGGCAGTTTTACCCAGGTTCGGGCCGCACGGATGCGTAAAACCCTACTCCTGCTTGGTTAAGTATTGAGTGGGACGCTCGGGAGCTTGAAGAAGCAGCTACACCGTGCGTGAGAGTAATCTAGGTTTCGAACCCCCTCCACGTTGTGCATGGGCCTCCTTTTATAGTGCAAGGGGTCACCGACAGGTGTCAACGTAGGAGAAAGGGGTAAAAGAGTAAAAGAGGTGGTAGTTGTAACAGTGCGGGAACAGTGGAGCTACAGTACAGAACAGTGGTCTATACCTACTTTAACAGTGGGGGACAAGGGCATTTAATGCCCGTCGCCGTCGACCCCAAAAGCTCCCGCCTTAGCGTCTCCGTCCGCCACGGCGACGGATTTATCGCCGTGGTGTGCCACCGTGTACCCCAGGCTGCACAGCCATCCGCCACGCGTCCCTGGTTAGACCTCAGGGCGACGCGTGGGCCGATGAGCTGGAGCGCGGGCACACAGCGTGGCCTTCCCGGCAAGCGCCTTGCCGGGGCCTTGATCTTGCCGGGCCCGGGAACTTGCCGCTCCCCGGGCCCCTTGCCGGGGCGCGCATAGCGCCGAGGCAACGCCTTCTAATCTTCCTGGCAAGCTCCTCTTGCCAGGGTCTTGTGTTAGTGGAATAGCCTTGAGCCTGGTACGGCCTTCCCGGCAAGCTCCTCTTGCCGGGGTCTCGATCTTCTATTTTGTATACTTTGTTTTTGAATGGTTTAATAGGAGGCAGGGAGGTCTCCGGCGAGCACGCAGTAAACCTTGCCGCGGGAAGCTGCAACTGCCCGTGCACAAGTTGGGGTACTAGGGTACCCCTACCTTAGTACACCGACAGGAGCCCCCGGGCCTGGGCCACACACGGTGCCGAGCGCTGTTGGGCCAGGCCCAAAACAGTGCACGGGCACCCGCGGCCCGCGGCGCGCCGAATCCACTTCCATATCCGCCGCACCCCACGATAACGGCACGCGTCGATTGCGGCGCCGTGGGATGGGACGTGCCCACGATCTCTTAATGGAAAGGGGAAAACGCCCCCCACTCCCCCATAAAAGCAGAGGCAGCGGGCGCGGTTCCCCTCCCTGTGCTCTCATTACGTCGTCTTCTTCCTGCAAAAAGATTCCTTCTAGCGCTCCGCCTCCACAGCTCCGCCGCCGCCTAGCTCTTCGTCCCCTTCCTTCCGCCGCATCCGCCATGGCCCCAAAGAGCGACAAGGGGAAAGCGGAGAAGTCCAAGAAGGAGAAATCCGAGCAAGCAGCCAAGCTCATCGCTTACCGGAAGCGGAACGTCGTCTTCTCGCCGAGGCTCGGCGTGCAAGAACTCTGGAGCAAGTACTACTTGTTCTGGTCCAAGCGCACCGATGCGCATCCCCGCACCCGAGCATACCCGGCCGCCGCCAAGGACAACTATCCCGGCGGGTATTATTTCTTTGCTGCCTTTTTCCACTGTGGCCTCTGCCCTCCTTTTTCGAACTTCTTCTGTGATATCATGAACACGTATGGCTTCCATCTGCTTGATTTCACCCCCAACGCCATCCTCACCATGGCCGTTTTCGCACATATGTGCGAAAACTTCATAGGAGTCCACCCCAACGTAGCCCTCTTTAGACACTTTTTCACCCCTAGAGCCGAGGCCGACGCCCCTCTCTCCGGATGTATTTCTTGGGTCTTCCGTCTCGGGAAAAAGGGGTCGTACTTGCCGGGGGAGCTCCGCGGCAAGTGGGAGGAATGGCGAGCTGAGTGGTGCTGGATTGTAGAGGACCAGCCGCAAGCCTTCACTGCGCCGCGCACAACGCCTATCGCGCGCGGCAGAGATTGGAGCGAACTAGACTCCGACGACGCCAAGCTCGACATCGCCCTCGTCCGGATCCTCCGTCTTCGGCTGGCCCGGCTGTCAGTTGCCGAGGTGGGTGCAGATTTCCTCCGCCGGCGCATCGCCCCTCTCCAAGACCGGAAGAGGCCGGCCTGGTTGTACGGCGGCCCGGCAGATATCATGAGGCTGCGCCCCGGACTTAATTTTAACTTCACCACTCTGGAGCTGCGCGGGATGGTACGAGAGCTCTTCAAGTACGACCCGGCGCACCCCGAGTGGTCCAGGACTCCCCGGGAAGTGGTGCCGCTTTGCAACAACGCCGCGAGGGACCGAATCCTTGCCATGATGCCGATGTGTGACTCGCATGGCTTGGACCGGTCGTGGATCGCCCCGAAGCCAATCGACGTCCTCAACTTCTACGACAACCTCGTCGAGGTGGCGAGCAACAAGGAGGACCTCAAGCTGCATACGCGGGACACCACCGAGCAGGAAATCGCCTACATAGCTTCTCGGGCTGAGGAGGCCGCCGCAGCCGCGGCGGCAGGAGTCTTCGGGTTCTCGCCGGAGGAGGCGGAGGCCGAAGAGGCGTCCACCCAGGCGGAAGAGGCGGAGATCCGCCGATTGCTGAACCTCCCACCCGACGCGCTCACCGGGGTCCCCTCGTTGAGGCACTCCGGGATCCATGGGATCGCGACGGAGGCCGCGGCAAGGGAGGGAACCGCCGGAGGAAGCAGAGGCGCCGCGAGGGGCGGAGGCGCCAAGGGGAAGAGGGCCGCAGCGCTGGATGCTGGGCCCAGCGAGCCGGCCGAGGCAGAGGAGGAGGAGGAGGAGGAGGCCGAAGACTCCGGCGGATCCACGGAGTTATACGCCGACGACCTCTCCTCGTCGGAGAGCTCCCCGCCCCCGGCAAGCCCGAAGGAGTCCCCGGCAAAGCGTCTCCGCAAGGCGGCGACGGGGGAAAGGGCACAGGCGCCCCGGCAACAGCCACCTCGGCGGGCGGCTCCCCGGGGGAGTCAAGCCGCGCCAAGGCCGTCCGGCGCACCAGCCGCAGCAGAGGCGGGCCGGGCGCGGACCACGACGGAGGCGCCCCGCAGGCCGGCAGCGAGCCGGCAGGGGTCTTCTCGGAGCGGAGCAGCGGCTCCGCCCGCCCCCCAGGCGTCGGCAGCCACAGGGGCTGGGTCTTCGCAGCCCCCAGCCCCGGTGAGCACCAAGCGCGCGAGGGAGTCTTCGCCTCCCGCTCCTCGCGTCGACGCGCCCACGGTGGAGTATGACTTCTCCGCCCTGAGCGAGGACGACGAGGAAGACCAGGAGTAAGGATCCGAGATTCTTCATCTTCTTAACTTTTATCTTAATCTTCTGTTGACGCTAATCCTGTCTTCTGTTCTGGTTTCAGGACCCTGGCCCATCGCGCCGCGAAGAAGGCCAAGGCGCCCGAGGCCGAGGTCGCGGAGGACTCGGCGGCGGCGGCAACAGAGGGCGCGCCGGAGCCGAGCCTGCCGGACTCTGGCACTGCTCCGATGAGCAGCCCCCAGCGCAGCCCGCAGCGCAGCCCCCAGCGTAAGTCTGGGGTTCTTTCTTTTTGCTTGTCGGGGTACGTCTGAGGCTTTTGACTTTATCTTCATATTTTGTCATCCCTTGTCTTGTTTCGTGCAGAGGAGGAGCCGCAGCGGGAAGAGCACCCGGAGACCACCGCCGAGGAGCTGCAGGCACCGCCATCCCCGCCAAGGCAGGACTCTCCGGCAAGGGAGAGTGCTCCGTCAAGGGCGGGTACTCCGCCAAGGCAGAGTACCCCGCCAAGGACGGGCAGCCCGGCAAGGGCGGCCACCCCGCCAAGGCCAAGTTCCCCGGCGAGGGCGACCACCCCGACGAGGCCGAGCTCCCCGGCGAGGGAGCCCGCCGCCGAGGACGCCCGCCAAGGTAACCTTTGTAACTTGTCTTCTTGGCTTGTATCTTTTTTGGATATTTGCTTGAGTCTTGAATCTCTTTGTCTTCTTCTTCTTTCTAGATCTTCCTCCTCCTGTGCCTATGGAGACGGAGGTAATTATCCTCGAGGAGGAGGACGCGCAGGGCGACGGCGGCGACGCTCCAGTCGTCGAGGAGGTGGGCGAGGCCGCCGAGCCGGCCGCGCAAGAGACAGCTCCGGCTGCGGACGCAGCGGCCGGGGAGGGAGACGGTGGCCGCACCGCCGACCCGGAGGTGGCGGGAGCATCGGATGCTGCGCCGGCCACCGGTCCCTCCACCGGCGAGGAGCAAAGGTTTTATCTCGAGGCCCCCAATGGCGTCTTCATCCAGATGCCGTGGGGGTCTTCGTCGCGGGCTCCTGCGGAGGGCGAGGCGTTCGACGGAGAGGTCCTCGCCTCCGCAGGCCTGAAGATAGTCCAGGCGCCCGGTGGAGGTGAGGGGCCCGAGGAGGAGCGGTTGCTTCATCAACTCCTGGCCCTTTATCGGGCCAGGCAAGCAAAGCTCGCTTCCCGGGAGGCTCTTGCCGCCAAGGCCGCGGCGGAGATGGAGAAGCGTGCGGCGGAGCTCAGCGCCGCCAACCAGGCTGCTCTCCGCCAGGTGGCGGAGGAGCGAGAGCGTCTCGCCGGCGAGTACCAAGAGTGGGTACTCGAGAGGGCCGAAGCCGATGAACAGCAGCGCCTCGCCGGGGTGGAGATGTCCCGGCGAGAAGGAGAGCTCGCGCAGCGGAAGGTGGATCTGGATTCTCATGAAGAAGACCTTGCCGCTCGCGAGGCTGCCCTTGGCGGGGAGCTGAAAGAGGCGAAGGCCGCCGCGGCTGCCGCGGAGGACGCCAAGAAAGAGCTCGCCGCCAAGGTTGAACAACTGGAGAAGGCGATGAAGGTGAGCGCCGAGAAGGTTGCCGCGCTCATCCTGGAGCGCGAGAAGGATGCTCACACCAACTCAGAGCTCCAGGTGAGTTTATCCAAGAGGGGTGACGAGCTGAAGGCCGCCAAGGATTCCATTGAAGACTTGGAGCTGAAGGTCACCACCCTGAAGGAATCGCTTGATGCTGCCCGGGCCCAGGAGACCAAGCTGAAGGACGAGCTCCGCAAGGAGCGAACCTTGATGGAGAGCGTCAACAAGGCCTCCGAGCTCTTCCGGCAGACTATTGAGGTGTGGACCGAAGAGCTGGTTTCTTCTGCGTCCAACATTGACCAGGAGTTGCTTGCTTTGAAGGTCGAACATCTTATCTACTCGCCGGATCCAGATCTCCCGCACAGCGCCAAGCTCAGCCTCTTCTTCAGAGGCGTCGCTCCGGCCCTTGCAGGTCTCCGGAACCGCATCCCCGCGCAGCTGGCCGAGGAGTCGCGCCGTCTCTGCGCGGGAACTCTGGAGCGGGTCTTGACGAAGATCGTGTACCGCAACCCGGGGATCAACCTCACGAACGTTCTTCGCAGCTTGCCGGCAGATGCAGACACGGAGGCCCTGAAGGAGCAGGTCGGCCATATCATCGCCAAGGTGGCAAAGCTTGGCAGGAAGGAAGGCGACCGCGTAGACTAGGGCCCCATTTATCTTTATCTCTTTTTTTTTTTTGCTGCATATTATGTTACGAACTCATTAGTCCATTGCGACAAGTTATCCTTGTAAGATATTTGCTTTATTTCAATCAATCAGTACAATGTTATCTTCCTTGTTCCAATCTTTGACTTTGTATGTTTTTCACCCTACGCTCCCGGGGAGCTTGCCGGCAAGGGGCCCTTGCCGCGAGCGCTGAGCGCTGGACTCTGAGCAGCCTGCTGGCCAAGGTCCTCGCCGGCAAGCAACCTCGCCGCAGCAAGTCGCAACGCACTTAGCTTGCTGAGTGTACTCGGAAACGAGGCAAGGGCGCGACACTTGTCGCAGCTCACTTAAATCGTTGAGTGGACTCGAAAACAAGATAAGGGTGCGGCCAGCTACGGGTAGGTTCCTCCGCGCACAGGTTTTCCATACAAAGTGTGATCGTTCAAGGAAGACAACCAAAATTTAAAATTTGAACTGGTCAAATTCTAACAACTTATCTTTCATATGCTGCTTGCTCATGTTGTTTGCTTTCCGGTAAGGCTCTTCTTACTTGAACGGCACTTAGTTCCTCCTCCATCTCCTTCCCCCCCGGCAAACTTGTGCGCGAGGAACGTTCCTTCTGCTTAAGAGAAAAAGGAAAAGGAGAGGGAAACAAGCATATTGCCTTTCGGCGTAATAGTGCTTACCGAATGTCTAAGTGTTGCATCAAATGCCAAACAAAACATGCAAATAGCAAAGAGAAGCATGCAAAAGGCAATCGATGCGAAAACACGAAATCTTTACTGATGCACGGGGTCTGCGCCCGGCTTTGTACAAAGGGTTACATGCAACAGCGGCAAGGCTTGTACAAAAGGTGGTTGCCGGAGCGGATCACGGCAACCGCGCCTTAGGGGTGAAACTTGCGAAGATGCTCTATGTTCCAGGAGTTGCTCACCGGTAAGCCTTCTTCGGTCTTGAGGCGGACAGCGCCGGGCCTCGTAACTTGTCTCACCCGATAAGGGCCTTCCCACTTCGGCGTCAACTTGTTGGAATTCTTGGCGGACTGAACACGCCGAAGAACAAGGTCGCCTTCCTCGAGACTCCTGGCCTTGACTTTGCGGCTATGATAGCGGCGCAAAGCTTGCTGGTATCGAGCAGCTCGTACAGCAGCCTGGAGACGTCCCTCCTCGAGGAGCAATGCGTCATCTTGCCGCAGTTGCTCTTGCTCGAGCTCATCATAAGCGAGCACTCGAGGAGATCCGTATACGAGTTCCGTGGGGAGAACTGCTTCTGCTCCATAGACTAGAGCAAAAGGTGTCTGTCCGGTGGCTCGATTTGGTGTCGTTCTGATTGACCAAAGAGCCGCCGGGAGCTCCTCTATCCAATTCTTTCCGCACTTGCGCAGCCTGTCAAAGGTCCTTGTCTTGAGTCCGCGCAGCACTTCAGCATTTGCCCTCTCCGCTTGGCCGTTGCTCCTCGGGTGAGCAACAGAAGCGAAACAGACCTTGGTGCCGAGGTCTTGGACGTACTGCATGAAGGTGCGACTAGTGAATTGCGTACCGTTGTCGGTGATGATCCTGTTAGGGATCCCGAAACGGCAAACAATCGACCTGAAGAACCTGACTGCTGACTGTGCTGTCACCTTTCTCACTGGCTCCACTTCTGGCCACTTTGTGAACTTGTCGATTGCAACGTACAAGTACTCAAAGCCCCCGACAGCGCGAGGGAAAGGGCCGAGGATATCGAGCCCCCAGACCGAGAAGGGCCAGGAGAAAGGGATTGTTTGGAGAGCTTGAGCTGGCTGATGAACTTGCTTTGCATGGAACTGGCACGCTTCACACTTGGTTACTAGTGCAGTTGCATCTTGGAGGGCTTCTTGCCAAAAGAACCCTTGCCGGAAAGCTTTCCCGGCAAGTGCCCTTGCGCCAATGTGGTGGCCGCATATGCCTCCGTGTATTTCTGCCAACAGCTTCTGTCCATCTTCCCTGGAGATGCACTTCAACCTGACACCATTGAGTCTTCTTCTGTACAGCTCGTTATCCACAAACTGATACATACTTGACTGCCTGGTTATCTTCTCTATCTCTTGAGGGTCGTCGGGAAGTTCTCCAGTTTGTAGAAAACGGACGATCTGCTGTGCCCATGCCGGAGCTCGGGGCTCGACGGCAAGGACTAAAGGCTCGAGGGCCGCTGCGGGAACCTCAGCTTCTACGGCAAAGACCTCTGGTCCTGTCGGAGCTGTCGGTCCCCCGGCAAGCTCGCCGGGGCGAGGCTTGTCGGGAACACTTGCTTCAACTGCACAAGCCCGAGGGCTCGCAGGAGCAAACTGTTCCTCAGCGTTATCGTTGATCTTGGGAACTTTGGCGGCGGGTTCAGGAAGATCCGCCGGCAAGTAGTCGCCGGAGACCAACTTTCTCTTCTTGGACTGCCCAATTGATGGTGTAACTGATGGCTGAGTCAGCTTGAGCAAAAAAGTCCCTGGTTCCACAGGTAACTTCATTGCGGCGCACTTTGAAAGGCCGTCTGCAATCTCATTTTGAGCTCTTGGGACGTGCTCCATCTGCAGACCTTCAAAGTGCTCTTCAAGCTTCCTCACTTCATCGACATACGCTTCCATCAAAGGGCTCTGGTAGCTCTTGTTAACTTGTCGGACCACCAACTGAGAATCTCCCCGTACAATCAGCTTTCTGATCCCAAGTTCGGCCGCAATCCTGAGGCCGGCAAGCAAGCCTTCATATTCTGCAGTGTTGTTTGTCGCTTGCTCCCTGGGGAAGTGCATCTGGATAACATATTTGAGGTGCTCTCCGGTGGGCGCGATGAGTACCACGCCGGCACCGGCGCCTTGCAGCGAGAAGGCACCGTCAAAATACATTACCCATTCACTTGTCGCTTCTTGCACGGGTATACTTGTTTCTTGAACTTCTTCTTCTGGCGTTGGGGTCCACTCAGCGATGAATTCTGCCAAAGCTCGGCTCTGTATAGTTGAAGTACTTTCAAATTTGAGTCCGAAGCTTGACAGCTCCAGCGCCCACTCGACGATCCTGCCTGTTGCTTCTGGATTATGCAATATCCTCTTCAACGGAAAGCGAGTGACCACCGTTATCTCATGGGCTTGGAAGTAGTGGCGCAGCTTTCTCGAGGCCATGAGGAGGCCGAAAAGCAATTTTTGCACACCAGAGTACCTTGATCTAGCTCCCTGGAGAAGGGAACTTACAAAATACACTGGGCGCTGCACCATCTTCTTCCGCACCTCTCCTTGTTCCTGCGCAGAGTCTTTCTTGTCGGGGCCAGAGCTTGTCGGGACAGTCCCCTGCTTGTCGCTAGATTCGCTTGCCGGTGACGCTGACTCCTCGTCGGACTCCCTCTCCGCTACTAACGCAGCACTAACCACCTGGTTGGTTGCCGCTAAGTATAGCAACAACTTTTCCTGTGGTTTAGGTGCGACAAGTATAGGAGTGGAGGACAGGTACCGTTTCAAATCCTGCAACGCCGCCTCCGCTTCCGGAGTCCACTTCATGGGACCTGCCTTTTTCAAGATTTTGAAGAAAGGTAGGGCGCGTTCTGCGGATTTTGAAATGAACCTACTGAGGGCAGCAACGCAACCTGCAAGTCTTCTGACATCCTTGACGCGCTTCGGGGCTTCAATCAGCTCGATGGCTTTGATCTTGTCGGGGTTGGCCTCAATCCCCCTCTGTGATACAAAGAACCCGAGAAGCTTGCTGGAGGGAACTCCAAAGACGCACTTCTCGGGGTTCAGCTTGAGCTGTATCCTGCGCAGGTTCTGAAACGTTTCTTCCAAGTCTTGAATCAGTGTTTCTTTGCTCTTGCTCTTCACCACGATATCATCCATGTAGGCTTCTACATTCCTGTGGATCTGTGGCTCAAAAGCAGTGTACACTACCCTTGCAAAAGTTGAGCCTGCATTCTTCAGTCCAAATGGCATGCGGATAAAGCAGTAAGTGCCACATGGAGTGATAAATGCAGTCTTCTCCTCATCTTCCTTGGCCATGAAAATCTGGTGATAGCCTGAGTATGCATCAAGAAAACAGAGTAGCTCACATCCGGCGGTGGAGTCAACGATCTGGTCAATGCGCGGCAAAGGGAAGGGATCCTTGGGACATGCTTTATTGACATCAGTGAAGTCTATACACAGTCTCCACTTCCCGTTGGCCTTGCGCACGACGACTGGGTTCGCCAACCACGTCGGATGGATCACACCTCTAACTAGGCCTGCTGCCTCTAGTTTCTTGATCTCCTCATTGATGAACTCTTGGCGCTCCACGGCTTGCTTCCTCACTTTTTGCTTGATGGGCCGCGCATGAGGGCAGACAGCAAGCTTGTGCTCAATCACCTTCCTGGGAACACCGGGGATGTCAGATGGTTGCCAAGCAAACACATCGACATTCGCCCGCAGGAAGGCGACGAGCGCGCTTTCCTATTTGCTGTCAAGGGTGGCGCTGATGGTGAAGGTACCACCAGTGCCATCCTCCTTTGTGGACACTTTCTTGGTTGCCGGAGGAGCAGCCATTCCTTTCTTGCTCTTGCCGGTGGAGCTCGATGGAACGTCCTCGACGGCGGCGCAGCACTCCGAAGAGGTGCGGTTGCCGGAGTGGGTCCCAGAGCACTTGCCGGACTTGGTCTTCGTCTTCTTCCCCCCGGGAGCTTCAGCGGCAAGAGTATCCTTCTCGGCCGCAGCTGCCGCATCCCGGTAAATCTTGTCGGCGCAAATAAGCGCATCTTTCTTGTCGCTGTGGACAGTGATGACGCTTATCGGCCCCGGCATCTTCAGCACGTTGTAGGCATAGTGGGAAGCTGCCATGAACTTGGCGAGGGCGGGACGGCCGAGTATCCCATTGTAGGGCAATGGAATATCAGCAACGTCAAAGGTGATGCGCTCAGTCCTGAAGTTGAGCTCCCCGCCAAAGGTCACCGGCAGAGTAATCTTTCCCTTGGGCTTGCTCCTTCCCGGGTTGATTCCTTGGAATGAACCGGTCTCTTCGAGCTCGCCATCTTGAATCTGGAGTTTCTTGATCACAGCAGAGGAGATCAAGTTCAGCCCGGCCCCGCCGTCAACCAACATTTTGGTGACCTTGAGGTTGCGGATGGTGGGGGAAACCAGCATCGGCAAGCACCCGACCGCCGTGGTGCGGTCAGGGTGATCCTCAAGGTCAAAAATGATGGGCGTGTTGGACCATTTGAGGAGCCTGCGCGACTCCACGGGCGGCTCCGCTGCATTCACCTCACGCACCCACTGTTTCAGCTGGCGGTGGGAGGTGTGCAGGGAGGCGCCACCGTCGACGCACAGGACCTCCGTGGCCTTCTGGAACTCCTGCTCGCTGTTCTCGTCGTCCTCCATGTCTTCATCGTCGTCTTCGTCGTTGTCGCGGCCCCGGGGAGGTCGATCTCCTTGCCGCTGCTTGGCCTTGCCGCGGCGTCCTCCCCGGCCATTGAATGGCCGCTTCTTGCTGGGCTCTTCCCCGCCACCTTGGGCCTTCTCCTTGTCGCGCCTCTCGTACTCAGCTTTTTGCTGCTCGACGAGGTACTCGACGCGCTTGCAGTTGGAGAGATCGTGACCCTTGGTGCGGTGAATCTTACAGTATTGCTTGTCGGAGCTACCCGGCTTGTCGGCCGCCGCCGCAGGGGCGGGCTCCTTGCCGGAGCCGCCAGCCTGCGCTTGCTTGGCGGGGGCCTCCTTGCCGGACTTCTCGACGGCAAGCACTTCCTTCTTGCCCTTCTTCCTGTTGTTCCGCCGCCGGCCCTTCTTTGCCGGGGCGGTGTCGTCGCTGTCGCTTCCCCCTGCGCCAGCATCCTCCCCGGGGAGTTTCCTCCCCTCTTCTGCACGGGCGCACTTGTCAGCAAGAGCGTAAAGCTCGCTGACGTCTCTGATCTTGGTCATCGCCATCTCCTCACGCATGCGGCGGTTACGCACGTTCTGATGGAACGCGCTGATAACCGCGGCAGGGTGAACGTCTGGGATGTTGTGCTGTACCCGGCTGAAGCGTTGAATATACTTGCGCAGGGGTTCGCCTTCCTTCTGGGCCAAAATGTGGAGATCGCTCTCCTGGCCATGGGGTTTGTGGCCGCCGGTGAAGGCGCCGACAAACTGATGGCAGAGGTCGGCCCAAGAAGAGATAGAGCCTTCCGGCAAGTGCATGAGCCACGAACGGACGTTCGGTTTCAGCACGAGCGGGAAGTAGTTGGCTAGGATCTTCTCGTCGCGCCCCCCGGCAGCTTGCACTGCGATAGTGTAGACGCTGAGAAACTCCGAGGGGTGCGTCTTGCCGTCGTACTTCTCCGGTACGTCGGGCTTAAAGTTCTTCATGCTGGGCCACTGGACGCGCCGCAGCTCGCGGGTGAACGCAGGGCAGCCTGCCGCGTACGGCAAGTCACCTGGTTCACCGGGCGCGGGTGCGTCGACAGTGTTCCCAGCTCTCTTGTCGGATTGTCGCCGAGCTTCTCGGCGGCGCTCGATCGTGGTCCGAGCGTCTTCATCTCGCCGGTCGTCGAGGACCTGGCGCTGGTCCCGACGGGCCCGCGGGTCCGACGAGGCTGTGGAGCCGTCGTCGGGGTTGTTCCGGCGGGGCGGCGTCTTCTGCTTCTGCGGCGGGGAGTGCACGCTTGTCGCACCCCCGGCAGTCTTGTCGCCGATAGCCTTCGTCTTCTCGGCCTGCCGCGGCCGTGAGGCCGACGGCTGCTGCGGAGAGTCGTTGTTGGCGAAGTCTATCAGGCTCCGGATAGTGGCCCTCCATTCTTCGGCCTTGTCGGCCGCCGGAGGAAAATCAAGAAGCAGCTGCGCCCTTGCGAGCGCTTCTGCCGGAGTAGTGGGGAACGCGGGCGAGCGGTGCGAGGAGCGGGATACACTCGGACTTCTAACGACGTTAGAAGGAGCGGGGTCCCGTGCCGGCGCCTTCGCTTTGCTTGTGCCCGGACGGGGGTCCGGGGCGTCCCGCGAACCTCCAGTATGGCCTTGTCCCAGCAAGCGGATACCACCTCCCGTGGTATGGCGCTGCGGGGTCGTTGTGTGCTGTGATGGACGCGGCGCGTCCACGGAGACCGAGGTCCGGTCGTCCGTCTTGTTCTTGGATCTGGTGGCACCGTGAGTGTCCTCGCCGGCCACCACCCTTCCGACGGCGTCTCCCCCGCCCACCGTTGGCTCTGGTGGCGGCGGGTGCGACGCAGACGGGCCTCCGACCTCCGAAGGCTTCTTCTTCGGGGCCATGGAGTTGTCGCTGATGAAGTTGTTGATGAAGCTGGAGAGGTTGATGAAGAATGCGCCCGCGCGAACGCCGGATCAGGTTCGCACAACCTCGACGCCCCCTACCTGGCGCGCCAAAGATGTCGGGGGAAACTGTCCGCCACGAACACCTATGGGACCGGAGCCCCTTGTCTGTGCGGTACGAGGGCGGAGGGAGCACAAAGAGCAGATCGAGGCAGACGCGCGGGCAGTTTTACCCAGGTTCGGGCCGCACGGATGCGTAAAACCCTACTCCTGCTTGGTTAAGTATTGAGTGGGACGCTCGGGAGCTTGAAGAAGCAGCTACACCGTGCGTGAGAGTAATCTAGGTTTCGAACCCCCTCCACGTTGTGCATGGGCCTCCTTTTATAGTGCAAGGGGTCACCGACAGGTGTCAACGTAGGAGAAAGGGGTAAAAGAGTAAAAGAGGTGGTAGTTGTAACAGTGCGGGAACAGTGGAGCTACAGTACAGAACAGTGGTCTATACCTACTTTAACAGTGGGGGACAAGGGCATTTAATGCCCGTCGCCGTCGACCCCAAAAGCTCCCGCCTTAGCGTCTCCGTCCGCCACGGCGACGGATTTATCGCCGTGGTGTGCCACCGTGTACCCCAGGCTGCACAGCCATTCGCCACGCGTCCCTGGTTAGACCTCAGGGCGACGCGTGGGCCGATGAGCTGGAGCGCGGGCACACAGCGTGGCCTTCCCGGCAAGCGCCTTGCCGGGGCCTTGATCTTGCCGGGCCCGGGAACTTGCCGCTCCCCGGGCCCCTTGCCGGGGCGCGCATAGCGCCGAGGCAACGCCTTCTAATCTTCCTGGCAAGCTCCTCTTGCCAGGGTCTTGTGTTAGTGGAATAGCCTTGAGCCTGGTACGGCCTTCCCGGCAAGCTCCTCTTGCCGGGGTCTCGATCTTCTGTTTTGTATACTTTGTTTTTGAATGGTTTAATAGGAGGCAGGAAGGTCTCCGGCGAGCACGCAGTAAACCTTGCCGCGGGAAGCTGCAACTGCCCGTGCACAAGTTGGGGTACTGGGGTCCCCCTACCTTAGTACACCGACACTTTGGTATAAGCTTCTTGTAAACCGGAGCTTCTCTCAAGAAGGCTCATGGTTCCGAGAGGGAATGTGTCATCTCCGTGTGCGAAATGAAATACACTGCCTTCTCCCGCCTTAAATTTTTTACACAGGCAGATTAGACCAAATAGAAGTATCGTTCTAAATTTTGGAATCATTCTGGGTTCGCTGGGCCTTTTTCATACATTAATTGAATTTCTGGGCATTTAATGTGCATAATTCAAATCTGAACTACAGGCACATGCTCTAGTGCACCAAAGTTGGTTGAAAAATCACATGTGTGTCCTTGGGTGAATTTGTAGGTCCCATGCAAGAAATGGGAATGGAATTCCAACATCTGGGCGTCGTTCCTCGGCTGGGAATATTGAGAAACTTGGTTTTTTAATTCCTGTAAATACAAAACATGTCTAAAAATCATGAAACTTGGCATGGTGTCATGACATGGCACCAACATGTTGTGGTGATTTTTTTCGCCGAATTGGGACAAGCTTTGGTATAAACTTCTTGCAAACCAGAGCTTCTCTCAAGAAGGCTCATGGTTCCGTGCGGGAACGTGTCACCTCTGTGTGCGAAACGACATACACTGCCTTCTCCCGCCTTCATTTTTTTACACAGGCAGCTTAGACTAGTCCTGGCCATGGGCAGCTTGGCACGGTCGGCCCGGCTTGAAAAAGCCCGACCCGACGCTTCTCCCGGGCCGGGCCCGGGCCTAGATTTTGAGCCCGATGGCCTTGCTGGGCCGGGCCCAGGCCCATCGTTTTTGCAGTTTTCTGAAGGGGCCCGACCCGAGGCCCGAGGCCTGGCGGACTTTTACGTGTTCGGGCCGGGCTTGGGCCCAAAAACTAGGCCCGATGGCCGGGCCGGGCCGGGCTCGGGCCCAGGTTTTTTGGCTCGAGCTTGGCTAGGCCCGGCCCGGCATGAGGTTTGGCCAGGTATAGCTTAGACCAAATAGGAGTTTCGTGCTAAATTTTGGAATTATTCCAGATTCGTTTGGCCTTTTATACATTAATTGATTTTCCAGACATTTAATGCACATAATTCAAATTTGAAGTACAAGCACATGCTCCAATGCGCAAAAGTTAGTTGGAAAATCATTTATGTGTACTTGGGCGAACTTCTAGGTCCCATGGAAGAAGTCAGAATGGAATTCAAACATCTCGGCATCTTGGCTCGGCTGGAAACATCGAGAAACTTGGTTTTAAAATTCCCGTAAATCCAAAACTCGCTTAATAATCATGAAACTTGGCATGGTGTCATGACATGGCACCAACATGATGTGGTAATTTTTCTGTTCGATTTGCGAAGGCGCACACATTAACAATCAACAAAGTCATTTTGGAACAAGTGCTGTCACGTTACAAATCAAAAACACAAGTATTATTGAAACAGTGGGCGTTCTACTTACCAATTACGTGTCGCCACGCGTCCCTTTTTTAATTGGGTAGGAGGTGCCGTGCGGGGTAGCTATTTGAGTACGAGAGGCATGTGATCAGACCCCTGCGCGTGCTCATCGGGAGGAGAGCCCTTTGACCTCTATCTGCCGCCCACCTCTCTCCCAACGTCTCCATTAATGGTGCCCGAGCCCCTGTTTCATGGCATGGCTATGTCTCACTCGACTGAGATTTAAGAGAGAAAAAAGAAAATCTGAAAAGAAAGTTTTGCATGGATCTTGATGTAAGATCCGACAGACCTATATAGTATCGACTACAACTTACAACAGGACTGATGACTATAAGGACGATGACATTGGATAATAATTGTCTTACACATTTAGGAAGATAATTAAAAAGCCACATGCGGAAATGCTCGAAATACACAAGGGCAATATAAGAAGGAAGACAATGATCTGGGTCGCGGCGGCGAGCGGCGATGAGCTCTTTCTTGTCCTCAAGACGCTGCTTGAGAGCATCCACAGATTCCTCCACTGGCCTTTGGCGCTCAATGCAAAGCATGTCATTCTCGTCCATAAGTTTCTTGACGATGACACCGGTCCTCTTCAACAAGGCAGTGGTCTCCTCCTGCTGCTCCTTACTTCTGACGATTTTCGCCCCCAGCAGGTCGCGCTCGGCCCGGAGCTTCGCATTGACCTCACTTAGTTGCCGGATGACACCAGTATCCTGTTCAAATGAGGCCTTCATTTCATTCTCCAACCTCGCCCAACCGGAGATCTGATCCATCTGGCTATGGATGATCGCATTCATGCGCCTGTAAGAGTCCTCGCCTGCCCGCGAGACATTTTACCAGGCCGCCGCGGCGCAGGAGGACATCTCTGCTGCATTCACGGCGCGGCGGGACATCTCTGCTGCTTCTGTGGTGCGACTGGACCAGTCGGCTGCATCAACGGTGCGGCGGGACCTCCGTGCTACTTCGGTGGCATGGCGGGACCTCTGTGCTGCCATGGTCGCGTGGCGGGACATGGTGGCTGCTTTCACGGAGAGGCGGGAAATCTCTCGTTCTTCCGCTTCCATACTCCCCTCTCCCTGGTGGTAATCTCTCGACCCAGAACTCACACTGGCCATGGCAGACGCAAGGGAAAAATGATAAATGCCTGTTTGTTTTTGTGGATGAGGAGTTGAGGAGGAATGTGTAGTCATCTTGGAGTAGTAGTATTTATAACCGAGTACTAATACGCTCCTAGGTGGAAAACCGTTTTGGTTTTGATTGGTGTGAACAGGTTTGCAATTAAATATAGCGTGGTAGTGTCGGTGCAACAAACCCTAGGTCTGTTGCCCAACTGTGCACATGCACAAGACCAAGGATAAAGCACCAGCTCAAGCCCAAGATTGAAGAACCAAGAGATTCGAAGAACCAACACGCAACCAGAGAGACCAAGGTCAAGCCAGAAGAACGAGATATCGACAAGAGGAGAGCCTCCCTTGCCGGGCAGGCGAGCCCGGCAAGGGGCAAGGCCACCACCAGAAACAAGCTATCAGAGACTCCCTGGTAGGGCCTGCCGGTGGTCGTGGGGGGTAAACCACCCCGCCAACTACCCAATCACGACCCACGTTGTTGATCAGTGCGGTGTCAAGCCGCGAAGTGATTAAGTGGCAGCCATTCGCCACATGGCAGTCATCTGCTACGGAAGAAACCCACAAAGGAAACCCGTCCTGTGACGTGTCAAGGAAACAGATGCAAAGCTGGCAAGACAGCCCAACGAGCCTTGCCGGGCGACCAGCGATGTGACACTAAGCGGCACATTTAATGCACCCTGTCAGCCCACAGAGTTAGGTATGATAATACTGCTTGTTGTCATATCAGTCGATAATGACTATTTTGCCTCTATGGTGACCCCTTATCTGTAAAAAGGAGGCCCATGGCATCCGTAGGAGGGGTTGGAAGGTTGATGAACCTAGGCCACCATACACGCATAGTCGCTGCGGCCCGAACCTGGGTAAATTGGTAGTGTGCTCTCTGCCGCGCTGCCGTGCGTCGTTCTGCTCTTTATGCAATGCGCCGTCCCCCCGCCGAACCAGCAAGGGCCGCCCAGTCCCATAGGTGGCCGCTGATATCCCACGATAGGTAGTAATTTGGAATGTGACCGGACGCATGCTCAAAATTTATTGACGGTTCTATAATTTCTAAGTGCGGCACTATTCCCGGACGACGTAACATGGGCACGCTTTGTCGGCCGCGTACGTGGCATTTGCACCATAGAGTGCACCGCAATAGGCAATGTCGGCAGACGTCTTGTTCCAACAACCATGCACGCTTGTTATTGCCATCGTGCACACTTCTTTTATTTAGAATGTGTGCCCGTATAGTGCACACACGTTGATCTATCTAAGTGTTGCTGTTTGTTGTGGCTAATTGCAAACAGTTCATCCGTGTGAAGTGTATGCCGTAAATCGTAGACACTTTGATCTGGGTGACCGTTTCTGTTCTATTGCCTAATCGCAAACAGTTAATCCTTCTGAAGTGTATGCCCTCAATCGCACACACCTTTATCTAGCTGCCCATTTCTGTTGTTTCGCCTCATCACAAATAGTTAATCCGAGTGAATTGTATGCCATATATCGCACACACCTTCATCTGGCTATCCGTTTCTGTTCTTCTTCCTCATCGCAAATAGTTAATTGAACCAAACCGTTTTCCCTGCATCACACACGCAACTAAAATCAGAACCATCTTTGATGGCTCCGCCATCACAAATGTTTTGCATCTTGATTGACAATTTTTTTACATCACTGTTTGCGATTAATGCATCACACACAATTTCATCAAAGGGTCTCTGATCGTAATGTCGCGTTAGCAACATCCTGCAGTAGTGTATGGAAAAGAAAGATGCTAACCTAGACTGATTAGGTGGGTTCTTTTACTACAAGAATTTTACTTGCATATTATGATAGAAAGGGAGCTAAGAATCCTGTAGCATATATTTTTTCTAGGATGAAAAATGTTATTGACGACCCACTACCTATTGATGACAATTTTCCTGATGAACAATTAGCTGTTGTAAACGCTTCTTCTTCTCGTAATAATCCTTGGTATGCATACTATGATAATTATATTGTTGCTAAATATATACTGATGAGATCACCTACTACAGGTAGGGTCAAGGGTCTGTCATCTGGGGCCCACATAGGGCCCCACACCATCGTTGGTGGGTCTCAGGACCACATGAGCATTCAGATGCGAATATCAGGAGGTCCACTTGGACAACTCGACGGCACTCAGACAACCACTCTCTAGTTGGCACAACCACCATCACTCGGACGAGAGAGGTGAAGGGACGATGTGAGAGCCGCAACGGTCGAGGGATCCTAAGTCATTCTTAAAGTAGACTCATAGCCACCATTACCTGTAACTGCTATAGTTGTGGCACTTTATACCTGTAATTGCCATAATAATGAGCACTAAGTGCCCTGGCGACGTGGGAGTGGGGGAGTAGTGGCGCACTCTATATAAGCTACACTACTCCTCCTAGATCAGGGTTAAGCACCCTTTGTAATCACACCCCTCAAAGAAAACAAAGCCATGAGGCATGAGACATAGGGCTATTACCTCCTCCAAGAGGGGACTGAACTCGTTAAACACCGAGTGTTACATCCCCGCTGTAGCTAGGCTTTGCCCCTCTTTCTTACCCCTAGTACTCATTGTCAGGATCATAACCCCAATAGTTGGTGCCCACCTGGGGGCTAAGCGTCTAGTAATTTTACGGTGTAGGTGGATTTCCATCATTGTCGTCATCATGTTATTTGGTGGTGAGATATATTTTGGGTCGCTCAGCTTCAACGACGACGACTCAACGTGGCTTCGTGAAGCCCCGATGGACATGGATGCGTTGCCCATCTGCGGCGCGGCACACTCCCATGCCTCCACGTTTGGAGTCCTTCTCTGGCAAACATCGGATCCATACTGACTGGTACCCCTCCTCCCTGCTCGTGCCGTCGCAAGCATTCTGGGCGCTCTGGACTGCAGTGTTGTGTCAAGCACGCCGTAGCCCTTCAGGCCGCGGCAAAAATATGTGGTGGCTCTCGAGTCCGATGAGCCTGCCCTCGACCTATCTAATGGGCTTCACAACAACTCCTCCGACGAGTCCGAGTACGAGAGCGTTGAGTCGACCGCTGAGGTCCTCATGGAGGACAACGCGGAGCACCACACGCCCCTGGGATACACCGGGCCCCTCGAAGGCTGTGTGAGCACTTCGCGCGGGAACACCAATGGCGGCGGCAAGAACAACCACTTCCCCGACTGCGGGCCGTATGTCCCTCAGGCTCTCACTTGGGAGCAACGCAAGTAGCTCCATTGCAGGAATGAGCAGTTCCTGAACACCCCCATCAATAGGATGACTCGTGAGGCCCTGGCCATGGAGTCAACACGCTTGGCCACCTTGGTCGAGCGAGACCGCCATAAGCGGCTGCAGAAAGAGCTGGATGGCCGTGCCTGCCATCAACTGTTGGGGAACGTAGTATTTCGAAATTTCCTACGATCACGCAAGATCTATCTAGGAGAAGCCTAGCAACGAGCGGGAGAGTGTGTCCACGTACCCTCGTAGACCGAAAGTAGAAGCGTTTAGTAACGCGGTTGATGTAGTCAAATGTCTTCGCGATCCAACCGATCAAGCACTGAATGCACGACACCTCAGCAATATGCACATGTTCAACTCGGTGACGTCCCTCAAACTCTTGATCCAGTTGAGGCTGAGGGAGAGTTTTGTAAGCACGAAGATGTCGTGACCGTGTTGATGAAGTTACCGACGCAGGGCTTCGCCTAAGCACCGCGACAATATGACCGAGGTGTGTAACAGTGGAGTGGGGCACCGCACATGGCTAAGAAATCAACTTGTGAGTGTATGGGGTGCCCTCGGCCGCATATATAAAGGAGTGGAGGAGGGGGCCGGCCGGCCTCCTATGGTGCGCCCAAAGGGGGGATTCCTACTCCTACTAGGAGTAGGTTTCCCCCCTTTCCTAGTCCAACTAGGAGGGGGAAAGGAAGGGAAGAGGAGAAGAAGGAAAGGTGGGCCGGCCCGCTCCCAATTCGGATTGGGCTTGGGGGGGGGGGGCGCCCCACCTCTTGGCCATCTCCTCTCTCTTCCACTAAAGCCCATGTTGGCCCATTAAGCCCCTGGGGGTTCCGGTAACTCCCCGGTACTCTGGTATTTATCCGGTGACTCCCGGAACCCTTCTGGTGTCCGAATATAACCTTCCCATATATCAATCTTTATGTCTCGACCATTTTGAGACTCCTCGTCATGTCCGTGATCTCATCCGGGACTCCGAACAACCTTCGGTACATCAAAACACATAAACTCATAATACCGATCGTCATCGAACGTAAAGCGTGCGGACCCTATGGGTTCGAGAACTATGTAGACAAGACCGAGACTCAGCTCCGGGCAATAACAAATAGTGGAACCTGGATGCTCATATTGGTTCCCACATATTCTATGAAGATCTTTATCGGTCAAACCGCATAACAACATACGTTGTTCCCTTTGTCATCGGTATGTTACTTGCCCGAGATTCGATCGTCGGTATCATCATACCTAGTTCAATCTCGTTATCGGCAAGTCTCTTTACTCATTTCATAATACATCATTTCGTGACTAACTCATTAGTCGTTTGCTTGCAAGGCTTATTATGATGTGTATTACCGAGAGGCCCCAAAGATACATCTCTGACACTCGGAGTGACAAATCTATTCTTGATCTATGCCAACACCACAAACACTTTCGGAAACACCTGTAGAGCATCTTTATAATAACCCAGTTATGTTGTGACATTTGATAGCACACAAGGTGTTCCTCCGGTATTCAGGAGTTGCATAATCTCATAGTCAGAGGAACATGTATAAGTCATGAAGAAATCAATAGCAGTAAAACTAAACGATCATAGTGCTAAGCTAACGGATGGGTCTTGTCCATCACATCATTCTCATAATGATGTGATCCCGTTGGTCAAATGACAACACGTGTCTATGGTCAGGAAACATAACCATATTTGATTAACGAGCTAGTCTAGTAGAGGCATACTTTGTTTTGTCTATGTATTCACACATGTATCAAGTTTCCGGTTAATAGAATTCTAGCATGAATAAAAGACATTTATCATGATATATAAGGAAATATAAATAATAACTTTATTATTGCCTCTAGGGCATATTTCCTTCAGTCTCCCACTTGCACTAGAGTAAATAATCTAGATTACATAGTAATGATTCTAACACCCATGGAGTGTTGGTGTTGATCATGTTTTGCTTGTGGAAGAGGCTTAGTCAATGGGTCTGCAACATTCGGATCCGTATGTATCTTGCAAATTTCTATGTCTCCCTCCTTGACTTGATCACAGATGGAATTGAAGCATCTCTTGATGTGCTTGGTTCTATTGTGAAACCTGGATTCCTTCGCTAAGGTTATTGTTCCAGTGTTGTCAAAAAAGATTTTCATTGGACCCGATGCACTAGGTATTACACCTAGATCGGATATGAACTCCTTCATCCAGACTCCTTCATTTGCAGCTTCCAAAGCAGCTATGTACTCCGCTTCGCACGTAGATCCTGCCATGACGCTCTGCTTAGAACTGCACCAACTGACAGCTCCACCATTCAACAAAAATACATATCCGGTTTGTGACTTAGAGTCATCCGGATGTGTGTCAAAGCTTGAATCGACGTAATTACAACGAGCTCTTTGTCACCTCCATAAACGAGAAACACATCCTTTATCCTTTTCAGGTACTTCAGGATGTTCTTGACCGCTGTCCAGTGATCCACTCCTGGATTACTTTGGTACCTCCCTGCTAAACTTATAGCAAGGCACACATCAGGTCTGGTACACAACATTGTATACATGATAGATCCTATGGCTGAGGCATATGGAATGACTTTCATTTTCTCTCTATCTTCTTCAGTGGTCGGGCATTGAGTCTTACTCAACTTCACACCTTGTAACACAGGCAAGAACCCTTTATCTGACTGATCCATTTTGAACTTCTTCAAAACTTTATCAAGGTATGTGCTTTGTGAAAGTCCAATTAAGCGTCTTGATCTATCTCTATAGATCTTGATGCCCAATATATAAGCAGCTTCACCGAGGTCTTTCATTGAAAAATTCTTATTCAAGTATCCTTTTATGCCATCCAGAAATTCTATATCATTTCCAATCAACAATATGTCATCATATAGTATCAGAAATGCTACAGAGCTCCCACTCACTTTATTGTAAATACAGGATTTTCCAAAAGTCTGTACAAAACCATATGCTTTGATCACCTCATCAAAGCGTATATTCCAACTCCGAGATGCTTGCACCAGTCCATAGATGGATTACTGGAGTTTGCATCCTTTGTTAGCACCTTTAGGATCGACAAAACCTTCTGGTTGCATCATATACAACTCTTCTTTGAGATATCCATTAAGGAATGCAGTTTTGACATCAATTTGCCAGATTTCATAATCATAAAATGCGGCAATTGCTAACATGATTCAGACATACTTAAGCATCACTACGGGTGAGAAAGTCTCATCGCAGTCAACTCCTTGAGCTTGTCGAAAACCTTTCGAAACAGGTCGAGCTTCGTAGACGGTAACATTACCATAGACATCAATCTTCCTCTAAAAATCCACTTATTTTCAATGGCTTGCCGATCATCGGGCAAGTCAACCAAAGTCCACACTTTGTTCTCATACATGGATCCCATCTCAGATTTCATGGCCTCAAGCCATTTTGCGGAATCTGGGCTCATCATCGCTTCCTCATAGTTCATAGGTTCATCATGGTCTAGTAACATGACTTCTAGAACAGGGTTACCGTACCACTCTGGTGCAGAACATACTCTGGTTGACCTACGAGGTTTAGTAGTAACTTGATCTGAGGTTTCATGATCATCATCATTAGCTTCCCCACTGATTGGTGTAGGAATCAATGGAACTAGTTTCTGTGATGAACTACTTTCCATTTCGGGAGAAGGTACAATTACCTCATCAAGTTCTACTTTCCTCCCACTCACTTCTTTCGAGAAAACTCCTTCTCTAGAAATGATCCATTCTTAGCAACGAATATCTTGCCTTCGGATCTGTGATAGAAGGTGTACCCAACAGTTTCCTTTGGGTATCCTATGAAGACACATTTCTTTGATTTGGGTTTGAGCTTATCAGGTTGAAGCTTTTTCACATAAGCATCGCAGCCCCAAGCTTTAAAAAACGACAACTTGGGTTTCTTGCCAAACCACAATTCATAAGGCGTTGTCTCAATGGATTTAGATGGTGCCCTATTTAATGTGAATGCAGCTGTCTCTAAAGCATAACCCCAAAACGATAGTGGTAAATCGGTAAGAGACATCATAGATCGCACCATATCTAATAAAGTACGGTTACGACGTTCGGACACATCATTATGCTGTGGTGTTCCAGGTGGCGTGAGTTGTGAAACTATTCCACATTGTTTCAAATGAAGACCAAACTCATAACTTAAATATTCGCCTCCATGATCAGATTATAGAAACTTTATTTTCTTGTTACGATGATTCTCTACTTCACTCTGAATTTTTTTGAACTTTTCAAATGTTTCAGACTTGTGTTTCATCAAGTAGATATACCCATATCTCCTCAAATCATCCGTGAAGGTCCGAAAATAACTATACCGCCGCGAGCCTCAACACTCATTGGTTCGCATACATCAGTATGTATGATTTCCAATAAGTCAGTTGCTCGCTCCATTGTTCTGGAGAACGGAGTTTTAGTCATCTTGCCCATGATGCACTACAGGAATCAGCTTCTTTGCCGACTGCCATGGCAGTCGGCAAAGGCATGAATGGCAGTCGGCAAAGCTCTTTGCCGACTGCTAGCAGTCGGCAAACAGTCCGGCTGAATTAGCGGCGGTAAAGGCCTTCTTTGCCGTCTGCTTCATAGAAGCAGTCGGCAAAGCTCTTTGCCGTCAGCCGTTTGCGGCCAGCAGACGGCAAAGAGCGTAGACGGCAGTGAGGTGAGGTGGGAGCCGTTAGGGGTTAACGGCGTGGTTTGCCGTCAGCCGGCAGACGGCAAAGAGGCTAAGGTCTTTGCCGTCTGCTGGCAGACGGCAAAGAGGCCAAATAGGAGTCACTGGGAAGCTGCCACGTGGCCTTTTTTGCCGTCTGCTGGCCGTCGGCAAAGACCTTAGCCTCTTTGCCGACTGCCGGCAGTCGGCAAAGACCTTAGCCTCTTTGCCGACTGCCGGCAGTCGGCAAAGAGCTGAGCCTCTTTGCCGTCTGCCGGCAGTCGGCAAAATGCCCAAATAGGCAACCAGTGTTCCCAGGTTGAACAGGGAGCTGCCACGTGGCATTCTTTGCCGACTGCTGGCAGATGGCAAAGAGCCTATATAACCCCTGTCTTTAATTGAATTCATTCAATTTGACAGAAATTCATAGATATACACAGATAATACATATATACTCAACAAGCATATCCAACAATATATTTACTCAAGTCCAACATATATCCATATGACATAAGAAGTTTCCAACAATATATTTCCTCAAGTCCAACATATATCCATATGGCATAAGAAGTTTCTAACAATATATTTCCTCAAGTCCAACATATATCCATATGACATAAGAAGTTTCCAACAATATATTTCCTCAAGTCCAACATATATCCATATGACATAAGAAGTTTCCAACAATATATTTTCTCAAGTCCAACATATATCCATATGACATAAGAAGTTTCCAACAACATATCCAACAATAAGAAGTTCCCAAACATGTTTTCATAAACAAAAAGGAAGCACAAGGAGAATATATGAGTCCATCAATGCAAGCTTCCTCATCTCAAGCAAATCTGCAAATTGGGAAAGATGAAAGTTAGAAGAAGAAGAATAGCTAGAAGAGGAAAAGAAGAAGAAGAAGAAGAGGAAAATAAGAAGAAGATTTTATCTTCTCTTTCTTTCTCTCCTCCCCCTCTTCTTTATCTTCTTCTTTTCCAACAAATGTAGTTAAAAAAGCCAATTTAGAGCTAAGCTAGGTAAATAGGTCATTTTGGAGATAAGATAAGTTCAATGTATCATATTGGAGCTAACCTAGGTAAACTTGGTCATTTTGGAGCTAAGCTAGGTAAAAATGCTAAGTGTGTAGGTCAATTTAGAGCTAGCTTAGGTAAATAGGTCATTTTGGAGCTAACGCGGGTAAAATGGATCATATTGTAGCTAACTTAGGTAAACTTGGTCTTTTTGGAGCTAACGTAGGTTAAATGGATCATATTGGAGCTAACATAGGTAAACTTGGTCATTTTGGAGCTAACCTGGCTAATTAGGCCATTTTTGACATAACTAAGCTTATTGTGTCATTTGTGGACTAAATAGGCTAAATTATGTTATAAATGGACTAAATAGGCTAAATAAGAGGAGGAAAAGAAGAAGAAGAAGAAGAAGAAGAAGAAGAAGAAGAAGAAGAAGAATAAGAAAAGAAGAAGAAGAAGAAGAACTTCTTCTTCTTTTCTTATTCTTCTTATTCTTCTTCTTCTTCTTCTTCTTCCCTTCCTATTCCTTCTTTTCTTCCTATTCCTTGATTTTCTTCATCTTATTATGTCATTTGTGGACTAAATAGGCTAAATTATGTCATAAATGGACTAAATAGGTTAAATAAGAGGAGGAAAAGAAGAAGAAGAAGAAGAATAAGAAAAGAAGAAGAAGATTTTCTTATTCTTCTTCTTCTTTTCTTCTTCTTCTTCTTCTTCTTCTTCTTCTTCTCTTCCTATTCCTTCTTTTCTTCCTATTCCTTGATTTTCTTCATCTTATTATGTCATTTGTGGACTAAATAGGCTAAATTATGTCATAAATGGACTAAATAGGCTAAATAAGAGGAGGAAAAGAAGAATAAGAAGAAGAAGAAGAAGAAGAATAAGAAAAGAAGAAGAATAAGAAAAGAAGAAGAAATGTTCTTCTTCTTCTTCTTCTTTTCTTATTCTTCTTATTCTTCTTCTTCTTCTTCTTCTCTTCCTATTCCTTCTTTTCTTCCTATTCCTTGATTTTCTTCATCTTATTATGTCATTTGTGGACTAAATAGGCTAAATTATGTCATAAATGGACTAAATAGGCTAAATAAGAGGAGGAAAAGAAGAAGAAGAAGAATAAGAAGAAGAAGAAGAAGAAGAAGAATAAGAAAAGAAGAAGTTCTTTTCTTCTTCTTCTTCTTCTTCTTCTTATTCTTCTTCTTCTTCTTCTCTTCCTATTCCTTCTTTTCTTCCTATTCCTTGATTTTCTTCATCTTATTATGTCATTTGTGGACTAAATAGGCTAAATTATGTCATAAATGGACTAAAAAGGCTAAATAAGAGGAGGAAAAGAAGAAGAATTCTTCTTTTCTTATTCTTCATCTTCTTCTTCTCTTCCTATTCCTTCTTTTCTTCCTATTCCTTGATTTTCTTCATCTTATTATGTCATTTGTGGACTAAATAGGCTAAATTATGTCATAAATGGACTAACTAGGCTAAATAAGAAGAAAAATACCGTTATCACGGAGGTGAAGGACCGGTCGAGGCTGCGCCAGTGCCAGACTGAGGTGAAGGGCCGGTCGGGGTTCCACCAAGGGCAGACCGAGAAGGATCGGTTGATGCTTGTCGGGAAGCATTCTACACCAAAGATCATTTGCAATGTCTCGTTAGCATGATGCAACATAAATGTGAATACTAGTAACTAACGACCATTCAAATCAAACTCACCGTGGTCGCCGGAGCAATCTGGGGCATCGGCGGAGGGGTCTGACCGCTTTTCTCACACATGCTCTACACATTTGGTTCTCACGAGTTAGTCATATTAGTTAGTAATGGAACAAACATTATGTGCATGATTTGGCTAATATGCAGGAGAAACATACCACCAAGATGTCATATAGGGCCCGGTTTTGAGCATCGTTCCGGTTCCTCTCCTCCTCCAACAGCCTAGCCGTCCTCTCCTCCAGCTCCCTCTCCCTCTCCTCCGCCTGCCTTCTTGCCGCCTCCAAAAGCGTCTGCGTGTTTGCTCTCTCTTTCTCAAGAGCAGCCTGCAACACACCACTCCTTGTTAGCATTGTAATCATCGACGGACGCACACACAATGTAATGGATATGAAAGGTATCCGAGTCCGTATAACTATCCGCCATGGCGAGCTCCGATGGCCGTGCACGAGGCATTATCTCAGGATCAGAGCTACTCTGGCGCTTCTTGATCTGCGTGAGAGTCTTAGGACAACGTATCAGTCCATCACCAATGGCTGTCGAGCCATGGGACCTCCTGCCACGAGATATCATAACCAGCTCTGTATCAAAAGGATCCTGGCTCGGGTTAAAGTCCTCCCCTTTCCTTGCCTTCCCCTCGTCTCTGTACCTCACGAGCTTGTTGTGGGAGGAGATGTTGGTGAAGGTCTCTGGATGATCTAGGTCAGACTCCGAGAATGCCTTGGCCTTCTTGTACGGGGCACTATGGGCCATGCCATAGAGGTCGAACAGACCTGGCACGGGCTTCTTGTTGTGGTGCGACTGAGAGAGAGGAACAAAATATTAGTCAAGGGCTCAAGCTAGCATGAAGAATGAAATTGCTATGTAAATAAGGTCATTTTGGAGCTAAGTAAGGTTATTATGTCATTTTTGAGGAAAAAAAGCTAAGTTTAGGTCATTTTGGAGGTAACCAAGATTATTATGCCAATTTTGACCAAACTATGCTAATTATGTCATTATTGAGCTATCCAAGGTAGTTATGCCTTTTTTTAGCTAACTAAAGCATATTATGTCATTTTAGAGCTAATTATGTCATAAATGAACGAGCTAAACTAAGTTTAGGTCATTATTGAGCTATCCAAGGTAGTGATGCCATTTTTTAACTAAGTAAGCATTATTGAGCTATCCAAGGAAAAATGCTATCATGTAGAATGAAATTGCATGAATCATGAAGCAAACCACATACCCAGTGACCCCCGAACTCAAACAGGTCGCAGCTCCCTTGATGGTGTGGCACACCAACCATTTGGGCACGCTTATCCTTGGCCCTTTGGTGTTCGACTAGCCATTTGGGAGAGCACCACTCATCCACCAACGCCTCCCAACAGTCCATCATATCCGCACACCATCTCGGGGGCACCTAAGGTAGTCAAGAGAAATTTCAGCGCTACGCCTACGAATCAAATCAAGAGAACTAAGTTCAAGGCCTTAAGAATAGGTAATTACCAGCATGTACTTCTCCTTAGTCAGAAACTTGCCGCGACACTTCTTCTTCGCCCTCCTAATACCCTTCGAGGCGTAGTAGTCTCGAACGGCCTGCACCCGAGGCTCGTGCCGTAAGTTCTTAAGTAGGCGCTTGCACTCGACTTCGACAACTGAAGCCGCAGCCTCCTGCTCTCCATCTGAAATCCTGTAGAAGGTCTGCAGTCAAACAAGACAACGCTGATTAGTAAAATCACTACGTAGTGTTGATCTTTAATTCTGTAAAGGAGAAATTACCCAGAACCGACGGAACACAATTTCGGCCACCGTCTCGCACTCGACACCGGCGACCATCTCCCCCGGCGGGGCCGGGGCAGCCTCGTACAGCTCCCAGCTAAGTGCTAGCTGTGGAACCTGACCCTCACCGGGCAACGTGACCCACCCAGGGAAGTGCTGCCGGCAAAGCACACCAAGGACCTGGTTGGGCCTGCGGACACCACGGGGGTGTACCCAGCCCCTGCAGTATGTCAAGGCCAATGCATTAGATATTAATTTGAAGAAACATGAAGGCAAAAGGTTAAAAAAGAGTAAATTCACTTACTTCAACCCATTAGGATGTATCAACCACCTCTGGTCGGGGGTCGTCGGCACGGGCGGGAGCTTTGTACCGCCACGCTGGTAGACCTTCTTGCCCTTGTCAACCATCTCGCCCTCGGTGTAGCTATCATCAGAGAAGGTGTCCTCGCTATCATCAATAGGGCCACTAGCATCCGGAGTCTCGTGCGAAGAAGACTCCGGGACCGGAGTCTTCCGGGACGAAGACTCTGGGACCGGACTCACGTGTGGCGAAGGAGAGGTGCCCCGAGTCTGGTGGCGCGAAGGATCGGCGACCCCAGTCTGGTGGGGCGAAGGATCCGCGACCCGAGTCTGGTGGGGCGAAGGATCGGCAACCCCAGTCTGGTGGGGCGAAGGATCCGCGACCCGAGTCTGGTGGGCCGAAGAATCGACGACCGGAGGCTCATGGACCGGAGTCCGAGACGGGTCCACGTCAGACGGAGCGGTCCTGTGGTCGGGTGAATCAGCTGGGGGTGGCGGCGAGGAAGGCGTAGCAGCCTTCCTACCTCTCCCGCTGCCACGTCCACCTCTAGCAGCCTTCTTCGTCCTCCCTCGACCTCTGCCGGCCGAAGAAGAAGGGCCCGCCGGTGCTGACTGCATACTGTCTAGCAGCGCTCTCCGGAGGGGCTGGTCTGGAATAATGGAACCACCCCTCCCAGGAGCGCTCGCACGAGGCTCGGAGCGCTCTGGACCCTTGCCCACCATCCTGTCAACACCTGCAATGACAAAAAGTAAACGAAATTAGTATAACATAAAAAAAATTGAATAACTGACATGAATACTATGTATATAATTTAAGAGTATCATCATCATGAACATAATAAAAAATTGAATACCTGACATTACTAATATTACTCTGAATCGTCTATATATGCTCCGGGGTCATTAAATGCATCATCATCATCACTATCAGTGATGAGCTCATCATCATCATTAATAAATGCATCAACATGTGGAAGGCCTCCTTTACGTAATTGTTCAAGCATTGAAAGGTCATCTGCAACAGTAACTTCTTCTTGTTCCGGCTCTTCTTGTTCCGGCTCAGGGGTGAAGTCGGATTCACTATCGCTGTCTACTTCAATGTTCAGGGGTACAGTTGAGCGGTTCTTGAAACGTTTTTTGGAAAGACGTGTTTCTTGGAAGAATTCTCCTTCGTCATATGTGTCTTGGTCATAATCCTCTTCATTGGGGGGAGGTGGTCTAACACGTGGCGGCACTTCATAAACAACATCCCAACCACTGAGATTTGAATCACTTTGACAGGCCCACGGTAGATAGAAAACTTGGGTTGCCTGTTGAGCCGTAATATAGACATCGGGAACATCCAAATGGGTGCTTTGTTTGATTTCGACTAGCCCTATATGTTCATGAGTCCTTCTAGTATCCTTCGGCTGGAACCAATAACATCTGAAGACTACGACGTTTGGTGGGTTTTCACCATAGAATTGAAGTTCATAAATTGCTTCAACTCTTCCATAATACTCGATACCTCCTTCGCCGATAGCAGAGACACAACAATTTGTAGACTTTCGGTCGGCCATAGATAGCTCTTTGCCATAGGTACGAAAGCGATACCCGTTGATGTCGTATTTGTCAAATGAACGGACCTTAAAGTCAAAACCATTAGCTACTTGTCTCAATTCGGCATCCATAATCTCTGAATTAGCCTACAAGTTTAATACGAAAGGATTGTTGCATTAGTCGCAAATTAGCCAAAGAAATGAAATGGTCTAACGGAAATTACCGTTTGTTTGAACCAAGAGATGAAACCGGGATAGGCGCCTCCTTGCTTTGCGAGAAGCTCATACTCTTCGACGGAATCCTTTTGTATCACCGCTCCATACGAGAATATGGCGACGTATCGACTGCATCAAATATCCCAGAATAAGAGCAGTTCAAAGGAATTAGAAATTGCGAAACAATGTACGGAGATCTTACTCGATGTACGGCCGCACTTCTGTTAGGTTGTTGAAGAGATACAGCGAAATGGTCCGCCATTCTTCGACACCCAACGGTACTGGTTTCGAACCACTGGCTGGTGCGAGATCCCCTTTGAATAGGCTGAGGTTGGATCGACCCTTTTTAGGGTCGTCAGCATTGTACCGAGGCTTCGGATTATGCAAATGACGATTTTTGGCTTCGTAGTGTGCTGTCACGAAGTTTGCCGCCTCCTCAGTGATGAATGCCTCGGCCATCGATGCTTCAATTCTACGTTTGTTTTTACATTTTGCTCGAAGCGTCTTCTGCATTCTCTCAGTTGAGTAGCACCAACGATTTTGCACGGGCCCTCCCAATCTTGCCTCGGTCGGGAGATGCAAAATCAAGTGCTGCATTGGATTAAACATGCTCGGCGGAAAGATTTTCTCTAACTTGCAGATCAACTCCGGTGCCAACTGTTCCATTTCTTCGAGGAGACCAGGCGATAGTTCTTTCGCACAAAGAACACGGAAGAAATAGCTCAGCTCTGCCAGTACTAGCCATTCATCCTCAGGGATGAAGCCACGCAACATCACCGACATTATCCGCTCAATCCATATGTGCCAATCATGACTTTTTAGACCAAATATTTTCAATTTTTCAAGACTCGCTCCCCTCTTTAGATTTGCTGCATACCCATTGGGGAACATTAACTGCATTTTCACCCACAGAATAATTTCCCTCATAGCTGGCCTTCCAAGATTGAACCATGCCTTTGGCTTCGTGAAGTTCCGCTTTCCTTTCGGATCTTGCATGTTTTGTAACGGTCTATCACATAGCTCCTCTTGATCGACTCTAGCCTTAGGATTATCCTTTGACTTCCCCTCTATGCCGAACAATGTGCCAAAAATGGCTTCGGCAATGTTCTTTTCGGTGTGCATCACGTCGATGTTGTGTGGGCAAAGGAGGTCTTTAAAGTAAGGCAGATCCCATAAGCATGTCTTGTGAGTCCAGGCGTGTTTCTTATTATACCCCTTGAAATACCCTGGACGCTCTGGATCTGGCTCGAGAGCGTTTAACTGATCTAGGGTTTGTTGGCCTGTCAATGCAGGTGGTGCAGAGTGTTTGACAAGTCTACCTTTCATGAAGTTCTTCTTGTCTTTCCTGAACTTATGGTGAGGATCCAGAAACTGTCTATGCAAGTCGAAGCAACTATACTTGTGCCCTGCCGTCAGCCAACGAAACTCAAGAGCTCCCTTGCATGTGGGGCACGGGAACCTTCCATGCACACACCAGCCAACGAATAGCGCATACGCCGGCAAGTCATGCGTCGAGTACATGTACCAGGCACACATTATGAAGTTCTGTTTGCTAAAGGCGTCATATGTCTTGAACCCATTAACCCAAGCTTCTTGCAATTCGTCCTTAAGCGGCTGCATGTACACATTCATATTCTTCCCCGGATAGTTGGGCCCTGGAATTATCAACGTCAGGAAAATGTTCTTTCTTTGCATAATCTGTCCGGGGGGGAGATTGAGTGGAATGACAAACACGGGCCAACAACTGTATTGGGTTGCCGTCTGACCATACACACTGAACCCATCCGTGCTGACGGCGACTCGAGGATGCCTTGGATCTGCCGTTTTTTCCTTATGTAATGCATCGAAGCGCTTCCACGCTTCACCATCCGATGTGTGCACCATCATCAAATTCCCATCTGCATCACGTTCGGTTCTTTTGCCCGTTTTGTGCCATGTCATCTGTCTGGCCGTCTCTTTGACCATGAAAAGACGTTGAAGTCTTGGTACAATTGGCAAATACCGAAGAACATTAACGGCTATTTTGGTCTGCGTCTTCTCACCCATACCATTGTCTACCACAACATACCTGGATGACTCGCAAATGGGACAATAGTTCAAGTCCTCATACTGGTGCCTAAATAAGACACATCCTTTCTCACAGGCATGTATCTTCTCATAGGGCATCTTAAGAGCACGAAGGATTTTGTCTGACTGGTACAGGTTTGCAGGTAGCACATGGCCTTTGGGTAGAAATCGTCCGAATACTGTCATCATCGCGTCGTAGCATTCTCTACCCAAGTTGAACTGAGCCTTCAAAGCCATGATTTGTGAGATGGCATCCAGCTGACAAAGCTCAGTGTGCTCGTGGAGAGGACGTTTTGAGGACTCCAACATTTCAGTGAAGGCCTTTGCAGATTCCTCCATCTACTCGTCCGAGTCCCGAGCATCGTCAAAGTCTTGCACCATGTCTTCCATCCCGGTACCATGCTCGTCGGTGCGACGACGAACCACCTCAGGTCTGGCACGTTGGGCAGACTCACCATGAAATGTCCAGACCGTGTAACCAGGCGTAAAACCAAACTTCTGCAGGTGTTTACTCATTTCAAGCTCGTCCCTCTTATTAAAGTTGTCGCACCGGACACAGGGGCACCAGCTTAATCTCTGGCCATTAGCAAATGCGGCTCTAACAAACTCTTTGGTTTTTGTTAACCATTCGTCGGTCCAAACTTTCTGACTAGTGTAACCGGTGTACATCCACGCACGATCACTCATATTGACTTCCTACTGGACAGACAATAAATATATACATCATTAAGCAAACCATATCCATCAGTTAATGGAGTTTGTCAGTTCTATTACGTCCATGCAACCTACATGCTAATAGGTAAAGATAGGTCCTAATCCCACCCCAGTATGTGTAGATTGAGTTCGTTTTCCCATGCTCTGCTCCGGATCCGACGCAAAATTTCGGCAGCACCTCCCCGCTGTTCTCCTGATACACGTCTCGGCAATAAGCAGAGAGGATGTGTACCCGGAGAACAAAAGGGAGGCACTGACGAAATTCTGCATCGGATCCGGAGCAGAGCATATAGGAAAACGAACCCAATCTACACATACTCGGACTGTCCATGGATAACGTTGGACAATTTGAAAGAATCACGATTATAAATATGCAAATGCATGCATATTTATAGATGTAACCCTTTCGAACGGGAGACGCATAGTGGTTACGCATACTGATGACTGACACCTATAGCTAGCCAGTTTCATTGGCACGAAGACCAGAACAGAGCAAATGTAGGGGGGGGGGAGGAGATGTCATTTGTGCTCACCAAGGAAAGCAGGGGCGGAGCTCGTCGAACGCACGGGGAGGTCGTCAAACACCGCACCCTCGCAGCGACGAAACAACTGCACATTTTAAATCCACCTGATTAACACAAATATATATGATGTTTTGCATAACAAAATCAAAAAATATACGACCTAACTCATAATTCACAAATATATGACCCCGTCGGGGTCGGTGTGGGGGCAGGGTCGGGGTGTGGTGTCAGGGTGTAGGTGTCGATCGGGGTGTCAGGGTGTCGTATGTCGGGGTCGATCAGGGTGTCGATCAGGGTGTCGGGGTCAGGGTCAGGGTGTGGTGTCAGGGTTCCTAGGTTTGTATCTATTTGTGAACCTGATTGTTCAAATATAAAAGCTAAGGCAAGCCAAACCAGCACTGAACAGAAAAAGCTAGGTTAAAAATCCAAATTTTCTTGTAAGAATGTTGGGTATCCGCTGATTGCTGTTTTACAGGATGTTGACAGGCAAACAACAGTGATAGCAAAATAATTCTTAGGATAATATATCGGAAGGACCAAATAATCTTTTTGGGGCAAGGACAGTTTGCACAGATGTTTTTTTAGGTTGTTGACACTTTGGCATGAGCCGAGGGCTCAGACCATCTTGCCGCTGCCTCGCCGCTGCTGGAACTGATCTTACATTCAAAGCTCCTGAGCAACGACTGATCGATTTAATGTTGTGACAGTAATAAGAGTTGTCTGTATTTGTTCTCTTCTGTACTATTAATAATAAAGTATGTTCTAGACAAATTTTAATTAGTGGTTCTCATTATATCTACATCCAGTGTAATGGATCTGAACTCATAATTTCTCTGCTGCTTTTGTGTTTATATACATGCCATCTTTTTTAACATATATCAATCCGCACGCAGTACAATCACTTTGATGAACATCAGCTTGTATAATCTTAGCATTTTTGGGCTTATCCATCTGACTTACTGGTACATATGAATAACATTACTAGGAATGCTCATATGCAAAGTTTGAGAAAGCGCTAGGCGTTAATTATGCGTTTGGCCACCTACTTGCGCTTTTCTAGCTTAGGCGTGATTAGGAGCAATTAGGCGCAATTATGCGTTTCCTACACAATTGTACGGATACGGGCAACAAATAGCAGTTTGCATCATTGATGTTGACATCCTGATTACAAAGTCAAAAAAACAGCACAAATTAGCTAGTACTAACACTAACAGCACCAACATCAGCTAGTATCAACTACTAGTACTACAGTACTACTAGTCTACTACTAGTACTAACACTAATAGCAGCACACTTTGAGCACACATGAGCTACTACTACTAACACTAATAGCAGCACACATGAGCATATCTGTATGACACAACAGAGCAGCAGCAACTACACTACAGAAGTACAGAACATCTAGCTGTAGCACTAGCAGAAGCCAGCGAACAACTACACAACAGAGCAGCATCAGTAGCACTAACAAAGCAGCAGCAACTACACTAATGAACTACTAGCAGAGCGAACTACTACTAGCACTAGCAGAAGCCACCAGCAGAGCAGCAACAACACGAGAGCATGACCAACAGCATCAGCATAAGCACGAGAGCAGCAGAGCTTGACCAGCATGAAGACTAAAGAGGAGAAGGGAGGCAGAGCTCGATGGGGATCACAGGGCTCACCTGCCTGAAGAGAAGAAGAAGAGCACGGGAGGCAGAGCGCGAGATCCACTGCGGGATGTGCTCGGAGGCCAGCGGCCGGCGGCGCGGGAAGGGCCCGAGACGAAGGAGATCTGACTGAGGGGAGGAGGGGCGCGAGGAGGAGCTGCTGATCCGCGGCGGCGGACGTGCGGCTGCCGGCGGCGTGAGGAGGGCCCGACGGCGCAAGGAATGGAGAGGAGAGGAGAGCTGCGGTGGTGGAGGAGGGCCGCGGGGAGGGGGCAGCGCCGTGGTGGTGGAGGAGGGCCGCGGGGAGGGGGCGGCGCCGCGGCCTGGCCCTGCTGGGAGGTGGTCGGGGGAGGGGCGGGCGCAAGGGCGGGCTGGCGGCGGTGCTGGGCGCGTGACGTCGGGAAACAGCGGGGCTGGGGCGGCGGGTGCGGGTGGGGGGAAACAGAGAGGGGAGAGAGAGAGAGAGAGGGAGGAGGTGGGGGCAACGATTTTTTTAACCAAAAAAATAAATAAACCCACCTCTTTGCCGACTGCCAGCAGACGGCAAAGAATCTTTGCCGCCTGCCAGCAGTCGGCAAAGCATTCTTTGCCGTCTGTCAGCAGACGGCAAAGAGGGTAACCGTTAGCCCGCCCACGCCGTGACACTGTGGGCCCCCTCTTACCTCTTTGCCGTCTGCTGGCAGATGGCAAAGAAATCTTTGCCGTCTGCCAGCAGACGGCAAAGAAGTGGCCGGTGTGACCTAGCCAGTTCAGTACCCCCATGGGGCCCACTTTGGTCTTTGCCGTCTGCTGGCAGATGGCAAAGACCTCTTTGTCGTCTGCCAGCAGACGGCAAAGATAGGGCAGATGGCAAAGACCCTCTTTGCCATCAGCTGGTTCTTTGCCGTCTCCTTTGGCAAGACAGACGGCAAACAGCCTCTTTGCCATCAGCTGGCAGACGGCAAAGAGCTGGCAGATGGCAAAGACCCAGATTCCAGTAGTGATGCATGGTTCGCAAGCACCAAGTGATTCATAATCAAGTGATTCTAAAAGTCCATCAGCATGGAGTTTATTCATGCGCAAGGAAATATTCTCCAAAAATTCCAAGGAAATTCTATCATGTCACATATGACATATTTGAAGATCTTGCCAAGTCCCATGCCCTGGGAAGCAAGAAAACATCCTCAAAATCCTCCATAACCATTCTGTCCATATTTGAAGTTTGAGCAACTTTACATTGCCAAACTTGTCCAAATGCTCTCAAACTTGGTGCACATGCTAGAAATGCCTAATGAGGCATCTAGACCAAATGGCACAAGATTTGGAATAAAGCAACTTGATCAGAACACCCCAAAACCCTTTCTGTTCAAATGCAAATTTGAACAACTTTACATTACCAACTTTTTACCTGGAGCTTCAAACTTGGTGGGCATGATCAATACCCCAAATGATGAAACTACACCAAGTGGTGCATCAAGGGGAGATGATTAGCTTGACTCAAACAAGATGAAGCCATTTCTGTTGATTTCTAGGGTTCACCAAAGTTACATTGGCTAGTTTCTTCAAATGAGCCCAAATTTGGTGAAGCACCCTATTTTCACATGTCATTCAATCCTGTTAAGTGCCATGGCAAGTGGAGATCATTTGCTTGACCAAACACTGATCAAACACCTTCTGCAGAATTACCAAAACCCTCTTCTCGATCACTTTTACCTTTTACCTTGGCCTCAACTTTCTACCACACGTTCATCTGGTTACTAGCTACCTCCAGTAACTTCCCCAGGACCCCAGATCCATGATTGAGGGGTAAAAACCCTAGTTCACCCTGCTGAACAGCCATTTTCTACCAAGTCACCAGCCTCTCTTCTCTCTCACAGCATCTCCAGAGCATCCAAAGCTTCAATCGTAGTGCTTGCATCACCCTGGACCCCCCAGACACGGTGGACGCGACCAGAAGGCCAATGGCATGCCGTGGCATGCGATAAGGGCGCTCCAGAGCGCGCTACAGTGCGCCCACGCACTGTAGCTTCACCCAATCGCCTGCCCCCGACAGCCTCGGGCTCCCCCTCGCGCCTCTCAACGCACCTCGACGTCCGCAGCCTCCACCGGCGCTGTCCCCCTCCTCCTGCGAACTCCAGTGGCCGTCGCCACACGCGCACCGGCCGCCCGCGACGCCCACTCCTCGGCCTCGCACGCGCGCACGGTCTGGAAGCCTCCCCGCTCCTCCTCTCTCCCCAAATGGACGTAGGGCTCGTCCAGCAACGCCGTAGACTCGCTCCCGTCGCCTCTCGTGCGCTGTAGCGTCGAGCAGGAGCTCGCCGGCGCACCGGTCCACGGGAACCCGCCGTTCCCCTAAAAATAGGACCCCCTGAGCCCTCCTCTCAGCACCAACAGCTTCTCCTCATCCCCAGCAACACCCCAGCACCGCTAGTTCATCCCCGAAAAGCTTCAGTGCTCGGGATCGACCGGAGCTCCGCCGCGTCGGGCCGCCGGCAATATCGCAGTACGGGCCTCCTCCGCCCTCCTTTGGCTCGATCTAGAACCGCCATGCATCACTGATGCGTTCCCCTTCTTTTTCCCCATCTGCAGCTGCCGGAAACAAGCCCTCCAGCAGCTCCCCGACGATCCTCCGCCGTCCCACCTCGCCGCCGACGAACCCGACCTCCCCGGCGTGCCGCACCACCACCCCTACCTCCGCAACTCGACGCTGAACCCGTCCCTGCCCTCCGTTGCCGTCGCCGTGGCCGGAATCAACGCCGGTGAGCTCACCGTCGCAGTGGCCGTGAGGTTGGAGATGACAGGCGGGCCCCGCCTGTCATCCTCACCCCTCTCTCCCTCCCCTCACAGCCGCTGACCGCCGGGCCCCGCCCGTCAGGTTTGAAAACCTGACGTGCGCGCGCTGGCGCCCGAGCGGCTGGGCTAGATGCCCTGGGCCGTGCACTGTGGCCCCTCTGGCCCAGTTGCACAGGGCATTTTCTTCTTTTCTTTTCTGTAATTATTTCAAACATTTTTACAGAAATGAATATTGGTCCAAATGAAATAATTCCAACTCCGAAATTCTTGTAATATTCCAACCTATTTAATGGTGTCACTTTCACACACAACCATGAAACTTTTTCTGTTCTATTCAAATTTAAATTCAAATTTGAGCAATAAAACTCCTGTTCTAAAATCATTAGATTCCATTCTGTTACTCCAAAACTCCAACTAAGAATTTTCTCCATCTTAGAAATCCCTCTAGTATTTAACAAAAATAAGTTGACATTTTTCTGAGCACTTTGATTTTTCTGTTTTATTTGTGGTCTTATTTTTCCGTTGTTATTATGCGACGTATAGATACCGTATTTGACGAAGTTGCTAAAGAAGGAGAAGGAGAAGGATTTGAAGACTTTGAAGACCAAGCCAATCCAGGCAAGCAGCCCTTTGACCAGGATACACTTGTTCTTCGGAACCCGTTTGTTTCCGATGCATGATGATAGCATTACAATGGTGACCTAGTTGAACCACCACATGATGCATGCCATGATCTTGATCTTGCTATGTGCTAGATACCATGCAAATAGTTAGTAGTGATGTTTAGTGATGCATGTGTGACATGAACCTTCGTGGTTGAAATCTTTGCATGAACCCATCGGGTGCCCCTAATGCCCGAGGGTGATGTTGAGTTAGGTCATCACTTGAGGAAGAAGTGATGTGCCGGTAAATCGTGTGCATGGGTGAAATAATGGATTAGATTTATGTGTGACTACCGTCCCAACCAAACAGGTGCAACCACACTACCCCTTATGGGACGGGGCTTTATTGATTACTTAGGTCGATACTAGCATGGTGCCCGCATTACTAGTGACGGGAAGACTTGAGGTCTTTCCCGGGACGGGGTCGTGCTTGGATAGACGACCATGATTGTTTTCATAGGGCACCGGACACACCGTTGGTCCCTTCGGATACGCGTGACATTGAAATTAGGGCAAGTCCCGTGATCTATTGTTTGTACCCGAGGGCCGTGTACCAACGAGTGGACTCTATGTTAGTGTCGTCTAAGGAAAGATAATGACCAGGTGCTTACCCCGGGTACTTGAGGTACCGCGGGTCGTGGATGACACGGAAGTTCCCCGAATCTTGTGGGTAAAGTGCGCAACCTCTGCAGAGTGTAAAACTATTCGAATAGCCGTGTCCACGGTCATGGACAGTTGGGTGGTGCTACTTAAACTATGTCCAGAATTTTACTTCATCAGTGAAAGTATGTGTGTGATGAGTCAAGGTGGTGACTTGACTCGATGAGTTGAATCATATTCATGTTGATATCGGTAACCTGCCTTCGAGGTTACGCGAGTTTATTGATGCATAAACTTGATGGTAGAATATTTATTCTAGCCCATTGCTAGATTGCTCATTATTGTTCAGTTTGCATTATTATTTTGAACCACATCATGGGTTGCTTGCGAGTACATTCAAAGTACTCATTGGATTGCCACTGGTTATTTAATTGGCCAGGCATGGAGGAACAGGAATTTGAGGAAGAGTTCTTTGGAGACGAACATGCGAACTAGGACGCTATCCCAGTCAGAATGCCTGTAGGGTTAAGGCAGATGGCATGGGTTCTACCTATTATCAAAGACTTCCGCTATCTGAGTTATTTGCTATTCAGCCCTTGAGGCTTTAACTATGTAAGACTTGGCCATAATGGCGATAATTTGTGTAAGACGATATGTATGGATGTAGACTCTTGTTACTCAGCTTCTGTGTGTTCAGTGAGCGTTGATCTCTGGGATCACTGTACACGTGCATTCGGTGATCTCGACTTCTAAGTCGGGGTCCCCAAAGAGCTGGTATCAGAGCCATCCTGACTGTAGGAAGCCTTAGTTAGCATGGGGGTTAGTTAGATGAGACCCTTTTTCGAAAACCTTCTGAACCTCTCTTCTTTTCTAAACCTGAGATTTCATCAACTTATTAACCCCTCCTATTCCACCTTTGTAGATGGCCGCTGTACCCGAAGAGCACCTGACCACTGGGTTTCCCTTGCTTCTCGAGGATAGCATCCAGGAGTGTCAGTTCCACCGAGCGCCCATCCTCACCTACCTTGAGCATTGGGTTAGCGACACTGAGGTGGAGTACCATGTGGAAGTGATCGTGAAGGCAAACGAACCTCCCACAAGTTGGTTCTTCGAGGGACCCCAGATGGCAACACTACCTCTCGCTGTCGAGGCTGCTGCGCTCAAGGCACTACCCTGTCTCCGCGAGCTTCTTCCGGAGATGGCAGCCAAGATGACAACTCGTTTCTTACCTTACCGGAAGGAAGGTGAAGAAGAAAGCAGCGCACTAGCCCCTCCACTGAAGGAAGGACTCTCGCTTCGGTTCCAGACCTACTTCAATCTACGTGCCGACAGCTTGGCACAAGACTTGGCCTCGAAATCAATGAAGCTTCGAGAAGAACTTCACAAGACCAAGGCACTTCTTCGTCGAGCTCAAGAGAAGACAAATAGGATCAAGAAGGAAGGATCACCTTCTAGACAGTCCGCTATCGCATATCGAGGCGGAAGACCCTCCGGGGATGAATCTTCCAAGAATGAAGAACCACCTCGGCGACGCCGGATGATGGCAAGGGAATATCGCAAGCTTTTCCCTGCACCACCGACGAAGCACCGTCGTATCCAACTCCTCCACTCCCCCACACCCTCAAGTGACAAGGGGGCCCAGATAGACGAAGACAAGGAGGAAGACCCAGAAGAGTCGGAATACGCGACCGAGCATTCCGCCGCTTAGGCATTATTCGCTACTCGGATACGCCAGTTGTGACCCCTACGGTAGGATAGGTCGTGTAACCCCTATGCGCAGTCGAGTCCTTGTATGGTTCATATGAAACCATCTAGTATTTGCTTTTGTTGTGTCTGGATGTATGTCGTATTCTTCCTTCGGGAATGTGTAAACGACTACATCACCCATTTGGATTTTAATGAATGTGTTTGGCCTCTCGGCCCTTGCATGATTTGATTAGTGTCACACCCACCCCCTTACTAGGCACCCATCTATCTTGCTTTCCCTCTTCCAAGTCATGAGACCTTTTACCGCTCCAACAGGATGCCTGTTGTAACTCGTACTGGTACCTCTACCCAGCAGCCTGAAGCCGGAGCATCAGCCCAGTCAGAGGCAGGCCACGACCAAACCAACGACCAAGCTCCACCACCACCACCTCCTCCGAACATGGACATGGCTCAGCTTCTCCAAGCCTTCCGAGAGGAACGCCAAGCCAACACTGCAGCCCTTCAGCTGATTGCTCAAGCTGTCACCAACAACCACCAGCCGGTAGGTTATGGCAATGGACGTTCCACGTTGGCAGAGTTCAAGAAGCATGCACCGCCAACCTTTATCGAGACTGCTAAACCCCTGGATGCAGACGACTGGGTCCGCTCCATTGAGGAAATACTGGAACTAGTCGGATGCACCGAAGACCGCGAGAAGGTGGCTTGTGCAGCCCACTGCCTTGGGGGGACTGCTAGAGCTTGGTGGGATGGATTCAAGGTCATGCATGCTGAACAAGACATCACTTGGGTCAACTTCAAGGCATAATTCCGCAAGGCCCACATTCCTTCCGGAATCATGGCTATCAAAAAGCGTGAGTTCCGAGCCCTGAAGCAAGGAAGTGGCACTGTCAAGGAGTACATGCAGAAGTTCAGTGTTCTGTCAAGGTATGCCCCTGAAGATGTCAGCACTGATGCTGCAAAAAGGGAGCGCTTCATGGAAGGCCTCAATCAGACTCTGCAATACTCGCTTGTTGTGTGCGACTGCCCATCCTTCCCTGACCTGGTAAACAAAGCACTTATGCTTGAAGACAAGCGGCGTGCTTTGGAAGACACTCGCAAGCGCAAGTTGGTCAGTAAGGGAAGTTCCAGCAACCAGAAGCCTCGTCCGTGGCAGTCAGCCCCGGCCAAGCCAACCTATCAGCAACCAAGGGCTCCTGCACCTCATACCAACTTTCAGCCCCAGCAATATGCCAACCCAAGGCCAGCTTTCAACACCAATACCAGTGGTGGCAACAAGATCAACAATCCAAACCAAGTCACTTGCTTTGGATGTGGTCAGTCCGGACACATCTCAAGGGTGTGCCCCAACAAGAAGCCTGATGCCCCGCGCCCCAATGCGCAGAACCAGGGACAAGGCCGCGGGATGCCACCAAGGAACCCAGCTCCTCGCAATCCACCTAACCATGGGAAGGGGCGTGTGAATCACGTCACTGCTGAAGAAGCCCAGGAAGACCCGGACGTCGTGCTGGGTACGTTCCTTGTCAACTCAGCACCTGCAACTGTCTTGTTTGATTCTGGAGCAATGCATTCATTTGTCACTCAAAGATTTGCATTAAAAAGTGGCATGACCCCTACACCCCTGAATAACCCTATGGTGGTACAAACCCCCGGAGCCGAGATGAGAGCCAAGATAGGCTGTAAAGGAGTCAGTATTACCATTAACGGTGTAGACTTCCTAGCAGACCTCATCATCCTAAGATCGCAAGGCTTGGATGTGATCTTAGGGATGGATTGGCTCAGTAAGCACCAAGGCTTGTTAGACTGTGCCAATCGGACAGTCACTGTGACCAATGACCAGGGAGTCGAAGTCAAGTTTGCTTCCAACTCCTCTTCCGCTCGAGCCGCTCAAGTCAACTGTCTGTCTGAAGTTGGGCTAGAGCAAGTACCGGTGGTATGTGAGTATCCTGATGTCTTTCCGGATGAACTACTGGGAATGCCCCCTGACCGTGACATTGAGTTCATCATCGAGCTCGTGCCCGGGGCAGGACCCATCTATAAGAAGCCTTATAGAACGGGGACGGAAGAATTAGCCGAGTTGAAGAAGCAACTGGAAGAGCAGCTGAGGAAGGGATTTATTCGCCCATGTGCTTCCCCTTGGGGATCTCCTGTTCTGTTTGTGGCAAAGAGGGACGGTACCATCCGCTTATGCATTGACTATCGTTCCCTCAATGAAGTTACAATCAAGAACAAATATCCACTTCCCAAGATCGAAGATCTGTTTGATCAGCTCAGCGGAGCCAAGGTGTTCTCCAAGATCGACCTCAGATCTGGGTACTACCAGCTGAAGATCAGACCCCAAGATATTCCGAAGACGGCATTCGTAACCAGATATGGCCTGTACGAGTGCACGGTCATGTCCTTTGGGTTAACCAATGCCCCAGCTTACTTCATGTATCTCATGAACAAAGTCTTCATGGAATATTTGGACAAGTTCGTTGTTGTCTTTATCGACGACATTCTTGTCTTCTCGAAGTCGGAGGAAGAGCACGAGCAGCACCTGAGGATGGTCCTAGACAAGCTTCGAGAGCACCAACTGTATGCCAAATTCAGCAAGTGTGAGTTCTGACTGCATAAAGTTGGATTCTTAGGTCACGTCTTGACCGAAGAAGGATTATCAGTTGATCCCGCAAAGATCGAAGATGTGACCCAATGGCAATCTCCAACGACCGTCAAGGAAGTCAGAAGCTTCCTCGGACTTGCGGGCTATTACCGCAAATTCGTGGAAGGATTCTCTAGCATTGCACGGCCAATGACTCAGCTCGTCAAGAAGGACAAGAAGTTCGAGTGGACGCCAAAATGCGAAGAGAGCTTCCAAGAGCTCAAAAAGAGATTGACCACCGCCCCAGTTCTGGCAACACCTGATATTCACAAGGAGTTCGTGATATATTGTGATGCCTCTCGAACCGGATTGGGAAGCGTTCTGATGCAAGAAGGCCGAGTCATAGCATACCTCTCCAGGCAGCTATGACCCCATGAGGAGAACTACGCTACTCACGATCTTGAGTTAGCAGCAGTAGTTCATGCCTTGAAGACATGGCGGCACTACCTCCTAGGGAAACGGTGTGAGATCTACACAGACCACAAAAGTCTGAAGTACATTTTCACCCAAAAGGAATTGAACATGAGGCAGCGAAGATGGTTGGAACTCATCAAAGACTATGACCTCAGTGTTCAATATCACCCCGGGAAGGCTAACGTGGTGGCCGATGCCTTAAGCAGGAAGGCTTGCTCTTTGAACGCCGTTATTCAAGAAAGGCAGCCAGCCTTGTTTAAGGAACTCAAACAATTCAGTTTGGATTTAGTCACCCCTGGATTTCTGGATCATTTGGAAGTCAGACCGACCCTGATGGACGAAGTCAAGAAGGCACAAGATGGACACGCAAGCATTGAAGGCATCAAGAAGAAGATGAAGCTAGGCAAGGCCCCAGGATTCTCCGAAGACGAGCACGGGATTGTTTGGTACAAAGGCCGCATCTGCGTACCAAACAACACAGAGTTGAAGAACCTGATTCTGCAAGAAGCCCACGACACTCCGTATTCCATCCACCCCAGAGGAACCAAGATGTACCAAGACTTGAAGGCACGATTCTGGTGGCACGGGATGAAGAGAGAGATTGCAACCTATGTTGCAAAGTGTGACGTGTGCCAAAGGGTCAAGGCTGAATATCAGCGACCCGCTGGATTGCTTCAGCCACTCAAGGTTCCTGAGTGGAAGTGGGATAAAGTCGGATTGGACTTCATCACTGGATTACCAAGGTCGAATAGAGGACATGACTCTATCTGGGTCATAGTCGATCATTTGACCAAGGTGGCCCATTTCATTCCTGTCAAGACCACTTATGATGGCAACCGGCTGGTAGCTCTCTACATCGACCGAATCATAAGTCTTCACGGCGTTCCCAAGGAGATTGTGTCAGATCGAGGAACCCAGTTCACCTCAAGGTTCTGGAAGAAGTTCCAAGAAGCCTTGGGAACCAAGTTATCCTTCAGCACGGCTTTCCACCCGCAGACCGGAGGTCAGACAGAACGAGTCAATCAGATTCTCGAAGATATGCTCCGAGCCTGTGTCTTGGCATTTGGAGCCAAGTGGGAAGATTGTCTCCCTTTTGCCGAGTTCTCTTATAACAACAGTTACCAATCGAGCCTTCAGATGGCACCATTTGAGGTGTTGTACGGACGCAGATGCCGCACACCCCTCAACTGGTCAGAGACTGGAGAAGGACTAGTCTTTGGACCGGATATTCTCCGCGCAGCAGAAGAGCAAGTCCAACTAGTCAGAGAGCGTTTGAAGGCAGCCAAGTCAAGGCAAAAGAGCTATGCTGACACTCACCGTCGGGACATGAGTTTCCATGTCGGGGACCATGTGTACCTGCGGGTAACTCCTCTGAAGGGAACCAAGCGTTTCCACGTCAAGGGGAAGCTCGCACCAAGGTTCATTGGACCCTTTGAGATCACTGCACGACGAGGAGAAGTGGCTTACCAGTTGGAACTACCACCTGAGCTATCCGATGTGCACAATGTATTCCATGTGTCACAACTCCGGAAATGCCTCAAAGTTCCGGACAAGCCCAATCTCTACAAGGATGTTGATCACCAAGCCATTGATCTGCAGCCTGATTTGACCTACCGCGAGAAGCCCATTCACATTCTGGACGAAGCAGAACGACGGACGCGAAGCCGTACCATCAAGTACTTCAAGGTCCAGTGGAGCAACCACACCGAAGCAGAAGCAACCTGGGAACGTGAAGACTATCTTAGATCCGAGTTTCCCGATCTCTTTTAAGACCTAGTTTAGGAATCTCGGGGACGAGATTCTTGTAAGGGGGGTAGGTCTGTCACAGCCTGCATTTTGTAACATGTTATTTGCATCAATGAAGCATGAAAATTTGGACCAACAATTTTTTTTAGCATCATTTGGCTTTTATTTGGAGTTGAGTTTTTCTTCATGTGCTTTTTCATGTGCTCATTAAAGTCAACTATTCCCTCTTGTAGAATTCATCTCCATACCCAAAACCTCTGCCCAATGATCATGCCAAGTGTTATATAACAGCATAGTGTTTTCTTACAAAATTAATTTGGCCAAAATGTATTTTATAAATTTAGTTTTCCAAAAACCCCTGAATTGAGATTTGAACTGCAAGTGCTTGATTTAGGGTGAGAAAATTATTTCAAAAAGTACATTTGAAACCTAGTAGTCATGGGACTCCCAGAAACCACAAAAGTATAATTTTAAAAGTTATTTTCCTACTTTATTTAAAAGCTTTTTCTTAAGACCAGAAATGGTCTTTAATAGGGAAAAATTATTTAACTATTTCAAAAATATTTGCCAAAATTCAGGGAGACTCATAGGACATATATTGTCCATATATAAGAGTTTCAACACTTGGTCATGTTCAAAATAATGGGCTAATCCCTCTAAAACCCTTTCTGGATATTTCAAGCTTTTGAAATATTTACAAAGGAAATATTCTCCAAAAATTCCAAGGAAATTCTATCATGCACATATGAAATATTTGATGATCTTGACAAGTCCCATGCCTTGGGAAGCAAGAAAACATCCTCAAAACCGTCCATAACCATTCTGTCCATATTTGAAGTTTGAGCAACTTAACATTGCCAAACTTGTCCAAATGCTCTCAAACTTGGTGCACATGCTAGAAATGCCTAATGAGGCATCTAGACCAAATGGCACAAGATTTGGAATAAAGCAACTTGATCAGAACACCCCAAAACCCTTTCTGTTCAAATGCAAATTTGAACAACTTTACATTACCAACTTTTTACCTGGAGCCTCAAACTTGGTGGGCATGATCAATACCCCAAATGATGAAAATACACCAAGTGGTGCATCAAGGGGAGATGATTAGCTTGACTCAAACAAGATGAAGCCATTTCTGTTGATTTCTAGGGTTCACCAAAGTTACATTGGCTAGTTTCTTCAAATGAGCCCAAATTTGGTGAAGCACCCTATTTTCACATGTCATTCAATCCTGTTAAGTGCCATGGCAAGTGGAGATCATTTGCTTGACCAAACACTGATCAAACACCTTCTGCAAGAATTACCAAAACCCTCTTCTTGATCACTTTTACCTTTTACCTTGGCCTCAACTTTCTACCACACGTTCATCTGGTTACTAGCTACCTCCAGTAACTTCCCCAGGACCCCAGATCCATGATTGAGGGGTAAAAACCCTAGTTCATCCTGCTGGACAGCCATTTTCTACCAAGTCACCAGCCTCTCTTCTCTCTCACAGCATCTCCAGAGCATCCAAAGCTTCAACCGTAGTGCTTGCATCACCCTGGACCCCCCAGACACGGTGGACGGGACCAGAAGGCCAATGGCATGCCGTGGCATGCGATAAGGGCGCTCCAGAGCGCGCTACAGTGCGCCCACGCACTGTAGCTTCGCCCAATTGCCTGCCCCCGACAGCCTCGGGCTCCCCCCTCGCGCCTCTCAACGCGCCTCGACGTCCGCAGCCTCCACCGGTGCTCTCCCCCTCCTCCTGCGCCCTCCAGTGGCCGTCGCCACACGCGCACCGGCCGCCCGCGACGCCCACTCCTCGGCCTCGCACGCGCGCACGGTCTGGAAGCCTCCCCGCTCCTCCTCTCTCCCCAAATGGACGTAGGGCTCGTCCAGCAACGCCGTAGACTCGCTCCCGCCGCCTCTCGTGCGCTATAGCGTCGAGCAGGAGCTCACCGGCGCACTGGTCCACGGGACCCCGCCGTTCCCCTATAAATAGGACCCCCCCGAGCCCTCCTCTCAGCACCAACAACTTCTCCTCATCCCCAGCAACACCCCAGCACCGCTAATTCATCCCCGAAAAGCTTCAGTGCTCGGGATCGACCGGAGCTCCACCGCGTCGGGCCGCCGGCGATCTCGCAGTACGGGCCTCCTCCGCCCCTCCTTTGGCTCGGTCTAGAACCGCCATGCATCACTGATGCGTTCCCCTTCTTTTTCCCCTTCTGCAGCTACCGGAAACAAGCCCGCCAGCAGCTCCCCGACGATCCTCCGCCGTCCCACCTTGCCGCCGACGAACCCGACCTCCCTGGCGTGCCGCACCACCACCCTTACCTCCGCAACTCGACGCTGAACCCGTCCCTGCCCTCCGTTGCCGTCGCCGTGGCCGGAATCAACGCCGGTGAGCTCGCCGTCGCCGTGGCCGTGAGGTTGGAGATGACAGGCGGGCCCCGCCTGTCATCCTCACCCCTCTCTCCCTCCCCTCACAGCCGCTGACCGCCGGGCCCCGCCCGTCAGGTTTGAAACCTGACGTGCGCGCGCTGGCGCCCGAGCGGCTGGGCTAGATGCCCTGGGCCGTGCACTGTGGCCCCTCTTGTCGTGGAATTAGCACGGTAGATGTCCGGTTTAACGGACTTGATGATGGAACCATCGCACGGGTTAGCTTGAAGGGGTTCATAGCACACAAAGGACACAGAGAGTTTATACTAGTTCGGCCCCTTCGATGAAGGTAAAAGCCTATGTCTAGTTGGTTTGGTATTGCTTGGGCGTCGGTTTACAGGGAGCGGATCGCTTGCCTGTGGTCTCGACGGGTTGATTCTTGCTTGTCCCTGAACCGTCGCCGGGTCGTCCCTTTATATAGAGGCGACGCCTGGTCCGGTTTACAGAGTCCCGAGGCCGGCTCATACTTGTGTCCGCCTCGGTCTCTGTCCTTTCTTCCTTATCTCTCAAGTTACATCGCTTGGCGGTTTATAAACCATAGTTCTATACATGGGCCCTAAGATCTCATGGGCCGTAGCCTTTACTAAATATCACAACTGAACATATTATAATTAAGCCGGTTTACACTAGCCGGTTCATACCTGCTAGTCATATCCCTGACATTAGGCCCCAGAATGATTTGAACTTGTTCATATCAATCTCCCTGGTCTTGTATAATTTTCTTCTGTGTCTTCTCATTTTTTGTAAACCGACTCTGACGTCATCCTCGATAATCGTTGAATCTGACCGTGACATCATCTCCGCATTTAACGCTGCGAGCTGTACTGTGACTTTGTTTTAATGGTTATCCCAAAAATCGAGGCGTTAAGGGATCTTTATCCGATCTTTGCTCCCTCGAATCCCGCACCTGTCGCTTCGTATTTAACCTTCCCTTATAAATACCACCGTCCTCATTCGTTTTATCTCCTTCTCGTATCTTCTTCCTCCGTCCGTCGCCCGAGCTTCAAGACTCCATTGATGCCCGAGCTTGACGCGCCGCCATCGCCCGCCGAGTCCGAGACCTCACTGGCCGCTGCATCAACCTGACTTGGACCAGAGAACTCCGCCGCTGTCCTCCACTGTTCCAGGTACGTCTTTTCTTCCTCAATATAGATCTGCATCCTCTAGGGTTCTTCCCTGTTCCTCCGCCATTAGAGCTTTTAACGGAAGCTTCATCTTGTTCCTCTTAAACGCTCGTTTCGCAGAAAGTTTTTGACCTTTATGCCCAGTTCTTAGATCTTTACCTTTGTTCCACTAGTATTTGCTTTAGATCTCGCCACTTACACTTATCCTGTAGATTCATCTGCTCCGCATAAGACCCTTGTGTTTCTTCCCGTATTTTCTTGCACTTATTTTTCTTTTCTTTTCTCTGTGCGCCCAGATCTGTTCCACTTTAGCTATTTACAAAGAACCTGTCTCTTCTCCTTTGTAGATCTATTAGGTATACTCCGGTTTATACTGTCATGCCCTCTTCCTGTAAATTTTTTGAAGTTTGAACGTGACGGTTTAGCTGTTCCTCTTTTACTGTCATGAACCGGCAGTGACATAGCTCCCTGTTATTGCCGGTTTAACCGTACCATTACTCCCCTGTCTAAACCGTTGCGTAATCTTCATAGATATCTTCCAGTTTATACTGATGTACTCGCGTAATCTGGTTTACACTTTATCTTTTTCAGTACTTGTCCTTCTAGTGCCATGGCCAAGCAGTTTGTCTCTTGTGATTGGGTCCCTTCCATCATCACGGAAGAAGACCTGGTAAAAATTGCTGAGATTGGTACTTTAGGCCCTCGATCCGTTTTGAAGTGGCGGGCTCCAGGAAATGAATGCCCTCCTACTCCCAGACAAGGGGAGGTTATTGTTTTCTTTGACCACATAGCTCGAGGCTTCACCCCCCCGGTTCAAAGTTTTTCTGGGACGTTCTTGCTGCCTTCCAACTCCACCCACAGGACATTGGGACCAACTCCATTTCAAATATCTGTGATTTCCAAGTCTTCTCAGAGGTATATCTGCAAGAAGAACCATCTGTTGATCTATTCCGGGACTTTTTTCACCTGAACCGCCGTACGGAATTCACCAGCGGACCGCATCAGGAACTCGGCGGGGTGAGCATCCAGAAAAGGAGAGACGCTGTCTTTCCTCACGCCGCTTTACACACGCACCAAAAGGAGTGGAACAAATCATGGTTTTATTGTGTTGACACTTCTCCTGAAGGGGAGAACCCCCTGCCGGGTTATCGCGAGCACCGTATTCCGGAGAATCATCCTCTGCCGCAACGACTCAGTTCTGTTGAACGGACCCGGTTTGCATCTCAGCTCTCCAGACTAAAAGCTTTCATGGCCAATGGTTTAATTGGAACCGACTTTATGCGCTGCTGGCTCTCTTGGAGTATCCTTCCCTTGAGCCAGCGATCACAGTTGATGTGCCAATATTCTGGTAAACCGGACGACCCTCAACGGTTTACCAAGGAAAAGCTTTCTGAAGCGGAGGTTATTGAATCGGCTAAGAAGATGCTCAACGTCTCCTTAGCAGACTGCAGCAAAGTCGGATTAGCCCCATATTACAAGAAGAACAAGCTGCCTGCGGTAATCTTTGCTTTCTTGTATATATTGCTTGATCCGTTTATATAAATCGTCCTCTAACTTTCTCTTTTTGTTCAAATAGGCTGATGATCCCTTCTGGAAAAGGAAACCTGTGGAGAAGCCCGGCAAACAAGCACGCCGGAAGACTTTTGCTAACAAGAAAAGAAAAGCAGCCGTTGGCACTAGCTCTCCTGCTGAGGATGATGATCCGGATTCCGAGGTATGAATTAATCCGGTTTTAATTTGCTTACTTGTGCTCATATCTGTATTTAATGATAACTTTTCCATAGGAGTTGGCTGAAGGTGATAACCCGGCTGAAGTTGAGGTAACTATCCTTTCCTCCGATTCAGAACCTCTTCCACAAAAAAGTCGTCGGACCGTCCGGAAATACCAATTTTCTCACCCTTATGCTCAATTAGATCCTAATTTTCTTTTGAAGAAACAACAACATGAAGCTCTTCGCCGGACCACTCGCCATAGCGGCCTGGCAGTGGAATCATCCGGGATTTCTCTAACTCCGACTCGGAAGCGCCGCGCTGAGGTGATACTTTCTCTGACCCTCCTTCATCCCAAGGCCGGGCTTATCCGAAAACCTCTTAAACCGCCTGACCCTGATTATCAAGAAACTCCACTATCTTCTTCTGGTGAATCGACTGCCACGCAGCTTCCCCCACTGAAAACCGTCCCAGGGTAAGTCCTTTTAACTTATCCGGTTTATGATTACTTTTTGCTTCACAATGTTAACTCATTTTGCTAACTTTTTTCAGCAAGCCAAAGCCTAGTAAGAAACAAAAGGCAAACAAACCCACTGCTGAGATTTCTGTAGATGATCCGGCGGTCGATCCGGCAACGACCGTTCCTCCAGAAGGCGAGCCCACAACTCTTGAAAATCCTGCCCCTACGGATCATATCTCAGTACCCGAGAACCCTATTGCTGATGATATCCACAATCCGCCAAGTCCTGCCCGGGTCAACTCTCCTCAAGTCAATCCGGCTTCTCCCGGTCTGGTTCATACTGCGACTCCACCAACTGCACCTGCTTCTCCCGAAGTTGTAGTGACCGGGGCTGCTTTCGTTGCTCCGGCTGAGCCCACCGTTTTAGCCAAGCATACGGCTAAAACGGAGAAGCTATATAAGGAGAAGGGCAAATGGAGTACTGAATTATCCAATCTTGCTGACATGAGCGCCCAAGAAATCTATTATGGGTACTTAAACCGGCTCCACAGCAGCCGAGACTATGAAGCGAGCTTGGTTAATCTGATGAAAGAAAAATATGAGGTAATCCTTTCCTTCTAACTTTTATGTTCTTGATATGTCTTTATCTCATAGTAGCCCCCAAGTTCCGATTTAGCTGCATATTGAAGGTGATCCGGAACTTATAACTTGAACAATTTGACCTTACATTAGCCCCCAAGTATCAAGTAGATAACTTGGTTATTTATTTGATGCTTGCAAGAATTTCTTCTAATACTTCAATTATCCATTAGCCCCCAAGTGTCAAGCAGACAACTTGTTTGTGTGCTTGAGACTTGTAACTTTGAACTGCTGTTTTATATTGCTTCAACTGCCCATTAGCCCCCAAGTGTCAAGTAGATAACTTGTTTGTGTGCTTGAGACTTGTCTGATTTTTGCTTCCTGTTACTTGATTATACTTGCAGGCGGACTTAAACCGGAACTCTGATGAGATCAATGAGCTTCGGAGCGGTCTTGCTGAGACAGAGTCTGCCGCTTCAAAAGCTAAGAAAGATCTTCAGGTAAGTTTAAAGACTGCTGAAGATCTGAAAAAATTCTTTGAAGAAGAGCGGACCACTTTTGAGGTTCAGAAGAATGAGCTCGAGAAAAGGGTTCAGGATGCTGAGGGGGCGCTTAATCCGGTGACTGAAGAGTTAACCGGCTTAAGGCAGCAAATTGAGTTGATGACTTCTGCAATCTTTGGTAAGTATAATCTGAACTCCTGCTTTATCCTTGTAATCTTCTATCTGTGCCGGTTTAACCGAGATATTTATACGCAGGGCGCCGTGTCACCCATCTTGGGGATGATCTATGCAAGAAACTTAAGGCATGTTACACTTCGGTCGAGCAGCTGTATTCCGGCGCTCAGAGGATCATTAGTGCAACATCCTTCGGTAAACCGGCCCCCACAACTATCCAAGGCACGTTGGAAAAGTTATCTGTTCTGCCGGTTCGTCTTGAAGAAGTTAAAAAATCTGCTGCTCGAGGCGGTGCCCTCCTGGCACTTACCAGGGCTAAAGCCTGGGTCCCGGATCTTGATCTGGAAGAAGCTCTGACTAGATTTCCTGATACTAAGGAAGACGGTTCTACTTTTACCACGAAGGATCTCCACGTCTTGACGAAGGAGATGCGCCCCCTCGCCAGCAAGCTTGCAGCTGAATCCGATTTATCCAGGTATCATCCGGGGTACGACTTGCAAAACGAGCGGGTGGAGCGGCCGGTTTATGACACCGTCAATTTAATCCCACCGGTTCGCCCTCATACCTTCGCTCCAGATATCGAACCTTCTGAACTTATCAGCGAAGAGATGTATTTCCGGGCTTTGACGAAGATTGATTGGCGTGTTCCGGACTTCCAACCTCTTCAAGAGGACGAAGATATTCCGGATCAAGGTGATGCCCAGCCGTCGCAGTAGGAGGAATCATAGCTCAGAACTTTTTGTTTGTAGTTGCAGCCCTGTTTTGAACAATCTTTTAAACCGTCCAGCTTGCTATGCCTTGTAATAGGATAGCTGAAACTTTATCTGCTTTGATCCGGATATTCTGATTTGGCGTTTGCCAATTGAATTTTTGGCTGATGTCGCTTATCTTACGTATCATCTGTTCCTGCATGAATAAAACTGAAAATATGTCCTAGCGGTTTACCACTGGACGGATTAAATTGTTCTTTCAACATATCAAACCAGTATATACCCATACCAGAGATAATTTTATACCTGAGACTAAATATGCTCAATGCTCTTAATCCGGTAGAACTCAAAATTTCTTGATGAAGATCTTCATGGATCCAATAACAAACCCGGGTTTTGATAACAGACACCGGTTTATCTTGTTCTGAAAACTTTGTTCAGAAATTTGTGGCTTGTTGCCTGATGGATGATACGGGTTATAATGAACACCGGTTTATACATGCTGGTATTCATGACCCAGACTTTTCACTTTATAGATATGTGGTTAGCTTCTGTAGCTGTTCCACTCTGGTTTAAAGAGTTATAAAACATAAACACCAAAGACGCAAATTTTGCAAATAAAACCATGTAGTCGAGGCTTTTTAAGAGCTGCCAGGCTCAAAGCAAGGTTCAGCCAATCACTGGATGTGGATTATCCATCTTTCCAGAGGGCCTAGCCAATCACTGAATTTGGATTATCCATCTTTTCAGAGGGCCGTTGGAACCGTAAGAAAAATTTTAGCCAATCACTCGATGTGGATTATCCATCTTTCCAGAGGGCCTAGCCAATCACTGAATGTGGATTATCCATCTTTTCAGAGGGCCGATGTTGTGGATTATCCATCTTTCTATTTGAACCATCATAAACAATTTAGCCAATCACTGGATGTGGATTATCAATCTTTCCAGAGGGCCTAGCCAATCACTGAATGTGGATTATCCATCTTTTCAGAGGGCCGATCGATGGTGCGAGTAAACCCGACTGTTCATATAGCTTTCCCTGGCTCCATGGAATCACAGGTAGATCTTGAAGCGTCCTCTCTTGAACCGGATGTGACCGCATGCTCTTGAGAGAGTTTTATTGCTTCTATGTACTCTGCAAAAAATCAATTTTAAACCGGCCAATATGTTGAAATATAATATATGATACAACTTGCATGGTTGTCCTCACAAGATATTTGCATCGGAAAAAAGGCTGAGCCCCCGGTTTACCGAGGGTGCCGGTTTATTCATTAATCATAATATATACATAGGATACAGTGGAGCTCATAGCTCAAGTATAGTAGGGCCGTAGGTGGGCGATGTTCCATGGCCTCTTCGTCTCCTCTTCTGATGTCCGTGAGTCCTTGTGTTCTCGAACGTCCACCAGGTAATATGAACCGTTGTGTAGATTCTTACTGACCACAAAGGGCCCTTCCCAAGGTGGGGATAGCTTGTGCATATCTGTTTGATCTTGGATGAGCCGGAGTACTAAGTCACCCTCCTAGAATGTTCTGCTTTTGATCCGGCGGCTATGATATCTGCGCAAGTCTTGTTGATAAACTGCAGATCGTGCCGCAGCTATATCACGTTCTTCGTCCAGCCGGTCCAAACTGTTTTGCCTTGCTCTTTCATTGGCCGCTTCAACATAAACCGTTACCCTTGGTGAATCATGACGGATATCACTTGGAAGGACTGCTTCAGCTCCATAGACCATGAAGAAAGGTGTGTAACTTGTGGACCGGTTTGGTGTAGTGTTGATACTCCAAAGAACAGATGGTAACTCCTCAACCCAACATCCTGGGGTTCTCTGCAAAGGAGTCATAAGCCGGGGCTTGATACCTCGTAAAATCTCCTGATTTGCCCTTTCGGCCTGACCATTAGATTGGGGATGGGCCACAGAAGATACATCCAAACGAATATGTTCTCGTTGACAGAATTCTTCCATCTCACCCTGAGATAAATTGGTGCCATTGTCTGTGATGATGCTGTGTGGAAAGCCAAACCGGAAAATTACCTTTTTGATGAATTTGACTGCCGTCGCCGCATCACACTTCTTATAGGCTCTGCTTCAACCGATTTTGTAAACTTATCCACTGCTACTAATAGATGAGTTTTCTAATCTTGGGATCGCTTGAAGGGTCCGACCATATCAAGCCCCCAAGTCGCAAACGGCCAAGTTATTGGTATCATCCGGAGCTCTTGCGCCGGAACTAGAGCACGTCTTGAAAATTTCTGACAAGCATCACACTTCCGGACCAGATCTGCCGCATCAGCATGAGCGGTTAACCAATAGAATCCATGCCGGAACGCTTTAGCCACCAATGACTTTGAACCGGCATGATGACCACAATCCCCTTCAAGGATCTCGCGAAGAATCTCACAACCTTCCTCCGCTGACACACACCGCTGAAACACTCCAGAAGTACTGCGGTGATGAAGCTCTCCGTTTGCAATTGTCATGGATTTAGAACGCCGGATTATCTGCCGTGCTTCTTCTTCATCGTCCGGCAGCTCTCCTCGACTCAGATATGCCAAATAAGGCAGCGTCCAATCTGGAATAACATGAAGCGCTGCAACTAACTGTGCCTCCGGATCAGGAACAGCTAAGTCTTCCTCTGATGGTATTTGAACCGAGGGACTGTGCAATTCATCCAAAAAAGTATTTGGTGGCACCGGTTTACGTTGGTAACCCAGCCGGCTTAGAGCATCGGCCGCTTCATTCCGCCGCCGGTCTATATGATCCACCTGATACCCTTTGAAATATCCTGCAACTGCTTCAACTTCTCGTCTATAGGCTACCATGAGGGGATCTCTTGAATCCCACTTGCCTGAAACTTGCTGTGCCACCAAATCTGAGTCGCCAAAGCACTTAACCCGGCTCAAGTTCATCTCCTTTGCCAGCCGCAAGCCATGAAGTAATGCTTCATATTCTGCCGCATTGTTAGTGCAAGGAAACAATAAGCGGATGACGTAACAAAATTTATCACCTCGGGGGGAAGTTAAGACAACTCCAGCCCTCGAGCCCTCCAACTGTCTTGAACCGTCAAAGTGAATCGTCCAGTACGTAAGATCCGGTTTATCCTCAGGGGTTTGCAACTCCGTCCAATCATTGATGAAATCCACCAATGCCTGTGATTTTATAGCGGTGCGTGGTACATACTTCAACTCATGTGGGCTGAGCTCAATGGCCCACTTTGCTACTCTGCCTGTAGCTTCCCTGTTCTGGATGATGTCCCCCAACGGTGCTGAACTAACCACAGTTATCGGATGACCTTGGAAATAGTGCTTCAGCTTTCGGTTTGCCATGAACACACCATACACTAGCTTCTGCCAATGTGGGTACCTCTGCTTGGATTCAATGAGTACTTCACTCACATAATAAACCGGGCGCTGAACCGGGTATTCCTTTCCTGCTTCCTTGCGCTCAACCACAATTGCGACACTGACTGCCCGTGCATTGGCAGCGACGTATAACAGCAATGGCTCCTTATCAACAGGGGCAGCCAAGACCGGCGGCTTCGCCAGTTGCCGCTTCAGATCCTCAAATGCCGCATTCGCCTCATCACTCCATATAAACCGGTCTGTTTTCCTCAGCATCTGGTAAAGCGGGATCGCCTTCTCTCCCAAACGGCTGATGAACCGGCTTAACGCTGTGATCCGGCCAGCGATACGCTAAACATCGTTGATGCAAACCGGTTTAGTTAAATATGTGATGGCCTTGATTTTCTCCGGATTAGCTTCTATTCCTCTGTTTGAGACCAAGAATTCCAGTAGTTTACCTGCCGGAACACCAAAGGCACACTTCTCCGGATTAAGCATCATCTTATAAGCTCGAAGATTGTCGAAAGTTTCTTTAAGATCCTCTATCATTGTCACTTCCTTCCTTGATTTAACCACAATATCATCCACATAGGCATGAACATTCCTCCCTATCTGCCCCTTAAGACAATTCTGAACGCAACACTGATAAGTTGCTTGAGCACTCTTAAGCCCAAAAGGCATAGACACATAGCAAAAAGCACCAAAGGGGGTTATGAAAGCTGTCTTCTCTTGGTCTTTAACTGCCATCTTGATCTGGTGATATCCTGAATATGCATCCAAAAAGCTTAGCCGCTCACATCCTGCTGTGGCATCGATAATCTGATCAATGCGGGGGAGAGCAAAAGGATCAGTTGGGCAAGCTTTGTTGAGGTCTGTGTAGTCCACACACATCCTCCACTTCCCATTCTTCTTTAATACTAGCACCGGATTAGCCAACCACTCTGGGTGAAAGACTTCCACTATGAACCCTGCGGCCAAAAGCCTGGCCACTTCTTCTCCTATAGCCTTGCGCCTCTCTTCGTTCAAGCGGCGCAAATATTGTTTAACTGGTTTGTATTTCGGATCAATGTTAAGGCTTTGCTCAGCGAGTTCCCTCGGTATACCTGGCATGTCAGAAGGCTTCCACGCAAAGATATCCCGGTTCTCACAGATGAACTCGATGAGCGCGCTTTCCTATTTAGGATCAAGGTTAGCGTTGATAGTGAACTGCTTTGACGAATCACCTGGCACAAAATCAACTTGCTTGGTCTCCTCTGCCGATTTAAACTTCAACGCCGGATCATGCTCGGTAGTTGGCTTCTTCAGCGGAGTCATATCTGCCAGATCAACATTATCTTTATAAAACTTCAATTCTTCTGTGGCACATACTGCCTCTGCATAAGCTGCATCTCCTTCTTCACACTCCACTGCTATCTTGCGACTTCCATGAACCGTGATCATGCCCTTGTGACCCGGCATTTTGAGTTGCAAATAAACATAACATGGCCTAGCCATAAATTTGGCATAAACAGTCCTCCCAAACAGAGCGTGATAAGGGCTTTTGATCTTGACGACTTCGAAAGTTATCATCTCTGACCTGGAATCATGCTCATTCGCAAAGGTAACTTCCAAATCAATCTTTCCAACTGGATAAGCCGACTTACCTGGGACCACCCCATGGAACACCGTGTTCGATTGCCTTAGCTTCTTATCCGTCAGGCCCATACGACGGAAAGTCTCATAGTACAAGATATTGATGCTGCTACCCCCGTCCATGAGAACCTTAGTGAATTTATAACCTCCCACCTGGGGTGCCACCACCAAGGCCAAGTGGCCCGGATTATCCACCCGCATTGGGTGGTCTTCCCTACTCCATACAATGGGCTGCTCTGACCAGCGCAGAAATTGCGGTGTTGCCGGTTCAACCGCGTTAACAGCCCGCTTCAAAACCTTCTGATCTCGTTTACACAGACTTGTGGTGAAGACATGATATTGCCCACTGCTCAATTCCTTCGGATTACTCTGATATCCGGATTGCGGCTGCTGTTGCTGACGCTGCTGATTCCCCTGATTATTGTAATTCCCTTGGCCCTGCTGTTGACCGCCTTGGTTATTGTAACCGCCCTAATTGAGTGGTTGATTGCCCTGGTTGTTATAGCTTCCTTGACCATTTTGATTACTGCCTCGGTTTTGATAACCATTGTTGTTGCCTCTATATCCTGATCCGGAGCTGTTCCCTTGATAACTTGGACCATAAAATCCTGGTCCTGAACCGCCATTTGGAGGCCTGTCATCAGGTTTAAAGCGGCCCACTATTGCTTCCATAAGGGGTCTGCACTCTCTTATAGTGTGTTTTGCCGGTCGATTTCTCGAGCCATGCTTCGGACAAGGCTGATCTAACTCTTGGTCCCAGCTAACGGCCCCTCCGCCGGTTTGTGGAGGTGGGTTGCCCATGCTACACTGAAAACCCCCTTGAACTTGAGTATTGGCCATGAAGTCAGAACCTCCTTCTGCCTTTCGTTTACCCAAGAAACTTGTAGTCGCCGGATTAACTTGCGCCGGTTTACCAGGCTTGTTAACCTTCCCTGCCTTGTCTCCTTCGGCCTCTGGATACTTGGTATTATCAGAGTCCCCATATTTTACCAGAGCACTCATGAGAGTTCCCATATCATTGCAATCCCTTTTAAGCCGTCCTAGCTTTAACTTTAAAGATTCAAACCGGCAATAGTTTTCCAAAGTCACTATCGCTGTACTAGGATTGATACCATTCGAAGAGTGCAAGATCTCCGCTACTCTCCGCACCCAAGCAGCCGTAGACTCCTGCTCTCCTTGCACACAAGCTGCTAGATCCACCACTGACATCGGCTGCTTGCATGTATCTTTGAAGTTTTTGATAAACTGGCTACGCAGTTCCCCCCATGATCCGATGGAATTCGGGGGTAAACCCTTCAGCCAGGTCCGGGCTGTACCCTCCAGCATCATAGTAAAGTACTTTGCACAAGCCGATTCATCCACGTCCAGCATCTCCATGGCCATCTCATAACTTTCAACCCAAGCTTCTGGAGCTAAATCTGCTGTGTAATTAGGTACCTTGCGGGGCCCTTTAAAATCTTTAGGCAGCTTGACACTCCGTAAAGCGGGGATAACACATTGCACCCCAAAAGAACTCGTCGTAACTCCTGTTTCTGCTGTGGCTGTGTGAACCAGCGTCGTTTGACGCACCTCTTCCCGGGCTCCTGATCTAACCCGGTTTATATCCGGAGCTGGTGCCGCTGCACCTGCCGGATTATCCTGTCTGCGCTGATGCCGCCTGCGTTCACTGCTAGACACTTCTGGCTCTTCCCAATGCCTAGTGTAACTCCGGCTAGGACGTGGTGTTGAATGTAGCCTTTCCCTGCTATGAGAATATGCTTTCTGCTGTATCAATGCTGTATTAAGCAGTTCCTTGACCCGGCGCGCCTCCAATGCTACACGGGACGTCCCCTCGTCGGGTAAAGCGGCCAATCATGCTGCAGCAGCAACGATGTTATCCAACGGGTTTGAATAGTGACCTGATGGGTGACGTGTAGACGTGATCCGCCGGTCTTGCTCCGCAATAGGCTGCTGAACCGGCTCATCCCTGACTGGGGGTGCCCTTCGATTTAAAGCTGGATTATTGCTAGTCCTCGCCCCTGGTGTTCTAAACAGATCCGTGGCTTCGTAAACCGGCGGTATACGAGATTGGTACTTCTGACTCCTTACTCCCTGCGTAGAAGCCTGCTCCATCCTTAGGTGAAAAGCCCGATCATCCAATTCTGCTTGCCTCCTTGCTATGATTGCCTTCTCTGCTTTCAGATCCTCCTTTAATTGATCAATCCGGCTCTTTAACTGAAGAAGCTCTGCATCATGCTGCGCCTTCTCTGCTGGAGCTATTGCTTCCACCGCTTTAGCTGTGAATTCGTCGATCAAGGTGGATAGAACGTCAGTAGGTGAGAGGACCGGGCCACTCCCCCCTACACCAGCTTCTGCTGTCGTCCCGTTCACTGGGGGCTGTGAACCGGCCATAAAGACAGCCACCCGGTTTGGCGGGTCGAAGGGGTCCGGAATACTGTTTCCATCGGACTCGCCCTCGGACCGGCCGTCCTGCAACTGATACAGAGACTCAGTTTCTCCGGATGAAGATTCGTCGTCGGAGTAGACAACTATTGCACCATCGGATTCCAATCCGTCTTCGGCTCGAACTCCGTGGATTGCTCCAACGAAAACGTGCTTCATGGCGGGCTGAACCCGGGCCGATCTCGCACGCTGAGCCGGCTCAACGATGTTGGGGAAGATGTCCGGCTCAGGTCCCGGTTCGCCGATTTTGCCAATGAAGACTTGGATGCCACCAAAGGTAACCCGGTACCCGTATTCGATTGAATCGGCCTCCGGTCCCCAACCTGCGTCGTCGATGTAGATCCGGCCGCGGTGACTCTTGGTCATCCGGCCGACCGCGTAACCCTTGAGCCCTTCAAAGCTGCCCTTCAAGAACTCGAAACCATCGTGCGGAGGCCCCACGGTGGGCGCCAACTGTCGTGGGTTAGCACGGCAGATGTCCGATTTAACGGACTTGATGATGGAACCATCGCACGGGTTACCTTGAAGGGGTTCATAGCACACAAAGGACACAGAGAGTTTATACTAGTTCGGCCCCTTCGATGAAGGTAAAAGCCTACGTCTAGTTGGTTGGTATTGCTTGGGCGTCGGTTTACAGGGAGCGGATCGCTTGCCTGTGGTCTCGACGGGTTGATTCTTGCTTGTCCCTGAACCGTCGCCGGGTCGTCCCTTTATATAGAGGTGACGCCTGGTCCGGTTTACAGAGTCCCGAGGCCGGATCATACTTGTGTCCGCCTCGTTCTTTGTCCTTTCTTCCTTATCTCTCAAGTTACATCGCTTGGCGGTTTATAAACCATAATTCTATACATGGGCCCTAAGATCTCATGGGCCGTAGCCTTTACTAAATATCACAACTGAACATATTATAATTAAGCCGGTTTACACTAGCCGGTTCATACCTGCTAGTCAAATCCCTGGCACCTCTCGCCCAGTTGCACAGGGCATTTTCTTCTTTTCTTTTCTGTAATTATTTCAAACATTTTTACAGAAATGAATATTGGTCCAAATGAAATAATTCCAACTCCTAAATTCTTGTAATATTCCAACCTATTTAATGGTGTCACTTTCACACTCAACCATGAAACTTTTCTGTTCTGTTCAAATTTAAATTCAAATTTGAGCAATAAAACTCCTGTTCTAAAATCATTAGATTCCATTCTGTTACTCCAAAACTCCAACTAAGAATTTTCTCCATCTTAGAAATCCCTCTAGTATTTAACAAAAATAAGTTGACATTTTTCTGAGCACTTTGATTTTTCTGTTTTATTTGTGGTCTTATTTTTCCGTTGTTATTATGCGACGTATAGATACCGTATTTGACGAAGTTGCTGAAGAAGGAGAAGGAGAAGGATTTGAAGACTTCGAAGACCAAGCCAATCCAGGCAAGCAGCCCTTTGACCATGATACACTTGTTCTTCGGAACCCGTTTGTTTCCGATGCATGATGATAGCATTACAATGGTGACCTAGTTGAACCACCACATGATGCATGCCATGATCTTGATCTTGCTATGTGCTAGATACCATGCAAATAGTTAGTAGTGATGTTTAGTGATGCATGTGTGACATGAACCTTCGTGGTTGAAATCTTTGCATGAACCCATCGGGTGCCCCTAATGCCCGAGGGTGATGTTGAGTTAGGTCATCACTTGAGGAAGAAGTGATGTGCCGGTAAATCGTGTGCATGGGTGAAATAATGGATTAGATTTATGTGTGACTACCGTCCCAACCAAACATGTGCAACCACACTACCCCTTATGGGACGGGGCTTTATTGATTACTTAGGTCGATACTAGCATGGTGCCCGCATTACTAGTGACGGGAAGACTTGAGGTCTTTCCCGGGACGGGGTCGTGCTTGGATAGACGACCATGACTGTTTTCACAGGACACCGGACACACCGTTGGTCCCTTCGGATACGCGTGACATTGAAATTAGGGCAAGTCCCGTGATCTATTGTTTGTACCCGAGGGCCGTGTACCAACGAGTGGACTCTATGTTAGTGTCGTCTAAGGAAAGATAATGACCGGGTGCTTACCCCGGGTACTTGAGGTACCGTGGGTCGTGGATGACACGGAAGTTCCCCGAATCTAGTGGGTAAAGTGCGCAACCTCTGCAGAGTGTAAAACTATTCGAATAGCCGTGTCCACGGTCATGGACAGTTGGGTGGTGCTACTTAAACTATGTCCAGAATTTTACTTCATCAGTGAAAGTATGTGTGTGATGAGTCAAGGTGGTGACTTGACTCGATGAGTTGAATCATATTCATGTTGATATCGGTAACCTGCCTTCGAGGTTACGCGAGTTTATTGATGCATAAACTTGATGGTAGAATATTTATTCTAGCCCATTGCTAGATTGCTCATTATTGTTCAGTTTGCATTATTATTTTGAACCACATCATGGGTTGCTTGCGAGTACATTCCAAGTACTCATTGGCTTGCCACTGGTTATTTAATTGGCCAGGCATGGAGGAACAGGAATTTGAGGAAGAGTTCGTTGGAGACAAACATGCGAACTAGGACGCTATCCCAGTCAGAATGCCTGTAGGGTTAAGGCAGATGGCATGGGTTCTACCTATTATCGAAGACTTCCGCTATCTAAGTTATTTGCTATTCAGCCCTTGAGGCTTTAACTATGTAAGCCTTGGCCATAATGGCCATAATTTGTGTAAGACGATATGTATGGATGTAGACTCTTGTTATTCAGCTTCTGTGTGTTCAGTGAGCATTGATCTCTGGGATCACTGTACACGTGCATTCGGTGATCTTGACTTCTAAGTCGGGGTCCCCACACAACAATCATAACTCGGCGTCTGTAAACAGTCATGACCTGGAATTATCACTTTTTATAAACTGACAATGGTTGTAATCATAAACCGGCATCGTCAAGCCGGCTGGATAGCAGTTTAATATTTCAAAGACCAATATTTTGTCAAGTCAGATCGTTGAAGGCCGATTCAAATGGATTCTTGATTTACAATATTTCTTATGCAAGCAAGTTGATTATGAAGCTGGTCTGTTGACTCGGATTTTCTAGAAGAAGGAAAGGACAAGGACTTAAGGATGGTTAGGTGCCGGTTTATAAGAATTCTTAACCCGGAGCACAACCTGTCAAATTTGTTCTTGTGTTTATGTTGCAGGATCAGTTTAACATGGATAAATCCAAATTAAACTAGGGGCTAATGTCAGGGATATACCCCGCGGTATAAACCGCCGGATGTATGACCCGGCTGGAGTTTGGCGATTCACAGGCGACCCGCTTTGACCTGGCGGTTTACGATTCATTAGTAATCCGGCAGGTGGGTCAGAGGAGCGACAAGACCCGGTGGCCCAACGGGCGGTTCATGAAAGGCCGGCTCATGTTATGGTGGGCCGGTTTAAGAAGAAGACATAAGGAATATTCTCCTACAAAGGAAGCAAGACTAGGACTCCTTGTAATAGAGTAATCCTAATCCTACTAGGACTAGTCATGTAACCCGCCCCTTCAACATATATAAGGAGGGGCAGGGCTCCCCAAAGAGGGACAAGTTCTTGAAGGAAATATGCCCTAGAGGCAATAATAAAGTTGTTATTTATATTTCCTTATATCATGATAAATGTTTATTATTCATGCTAGAATTGTATTAACCGGAAACTTAGTACATGTGTGAATACATAGACAAAACAGAGTGTCCCTAGTATGCCTCTAATAGACTAGCTCATTGATCAAAGATGGTTATGTTTCCTAACCAAAGACATGAGTTGTCATTTGATCAACGGGATCACATCATTAGGAGAATGATGTGATGGACAAGACCCATCCGTTAGCTTAGCACTATGATCGTTTAGTTTTACTGCTATTGCTTTCTTCATGACTTATACATGTTCCTATGACTACGAGATTATGCAACTCCCGAATACCGTAGGAACACCTTGTGTGCTATCAAACGTCACAACGTAACTGGGTGATCATAAAGATGCTCTACAGGTGTCTCCGAAAGTATTCGTGGTATTGGCATAGATCAAGATTAGGATTTGTCACTCCGAGTGTCGGAGAGGTATCTCTGGGCCCTCTCGGTAACACACATCACAATAAGCCTTGCAAGCAAAAGACTAATGAGTTAGTCACGAGATGATGTGTTACGGAACGAGTAAAGAGACTTGCCGGTAACAAGATTGAACTAGGTATAGAGATACCGACGATCGAATCTCGGGCAAGTAACATACCGATGACAAAAGGAACAACGTATGTTGTTATGCGGTTTTGACCGATAAAAGATCTTCGTAGAATATGTAGGAGCCAATATGAACATCCAGGTTCCGCTATTGGTTATTGACCGGAGATGAGTCTCGGTCATGTCTACATAGTTCTCGAACCCGTAGGGTCTGCACGCTTAACGTTTGATGACGATCGGTATGATGAGTTTATGAGTTTTGATGTACCGAAGGTAGTTCGGAGTCCCGGATGAGATCACGGACATGACGAGGAGTCTCGGAATGTCCGAGACATAAAGATTGATATATTGGACGACTATATTCGGACACCGGAAGTGTTCCGGAAAAGTTTCGGATTTAACGGGATTGCCAGAGAAGGTTACCGGAACCCCCTACGAGGGGGGATGGTCCATAGTGGGCCTTATGAAAAAGAGAGAGGCAGCCCATAGGGGCTGGCCGGCGCCCCACCTAGGGTTCCTAGTTGGACTAGGATTGGGGGGGGGGGCGCCACCTCTCCTTCTTTTCCTTTCCCTCTCTTCCTTCTTTGGTAGTTCCTACTAGGAATAGGATTGCAATCCTATTCCTAGTAGGATTGCACTCCTAGCCGCACCATAGAAGGGCCGGCCGGCCTCCCCCTTGCTCCTTTATATACGGGGGCAGGGGGGCACCCAAAGACACACAAGTTGAATTGTTCCAGCCGTGTGCGGTGCCCCCTCCACAGAAACACACCTCGGTCATACCGTCGCGGTGCTTAGGCGAAGCCCTGCGCCGGTAAATACATCATATCCGTCACCACGCCGTCGTGCTGACGAAACTCTCCCGTGAATCTCAACTGGATCAAGAGCTCGTGGGACGTCATCAAGCTGAACGTGTGCTGAACGCGGAGGTGCCGTACGTTTGGTGCTTGATCGGTTGAATCGCGAAGAAGTTCGACTACATCAACCGCGTCACTTGACGCTTCCGCTTCCGGTCTACGAGGGTACGTAGACACACTCTTCCCTCTCGTTGCTATGCATCTGGTAGATAGATCTTGCGTGATCGTAGGAAAATTTTAAAATACTACGTTCCCCAGCAGTGGCATCATGAGCCAGGTCTATGCGTAGATGATATGCACGAGTAGAACACAATGAGTTGTGGGCGATACTAGTCATACTGCTTACCAACATGTCATACTTTGCTTCGGCGGTATTGTGAGATGAAGCGGCCCGGACCGACATTACGCGTACGCTTACGCAAGACTGGTTTCACCGTTACGAGCACTCGTTGCTTAAAGGTGACTGGCGGGTGTCTGTCTCTCTCACTTTAGCTGAATCAAGTGTGGCTTCGCCCGGTCCTTGTGAAGGTTAAAACAGCACATACTTGACGAAACATCGTTGTGGTTTTGTATGCGTAGGTAAGAACGGTTCTTGCTATGCCCGTAGCAGCCACGTAAAACTTGCAACAACAAAGTAGAGGACGTCTAACTTGTTTTTGCAGGGCATGTTGTGATGTGATATGGTCAAGACATGATGAGTTATACGGTTTTGTATGAGATGATCATGTTTTGTAAAGTTATCGGCAACTGGCAGGAGCCATATGGTTGTCGCTTTGTTGTATGAAATGCAATCGCCATGTAATTGCTTTACTTTATCACTAAGCGGTAGCGATAGTCGTAGAAGCAATAGTTGGCGAGACGACAACGATGCTACGACGGAGATCAAGGTGTCGCGCTGGTAACGAAGGTGATCATGATGGTGCTATGGAGATGGAGATCAAAAGCACAAGATGATGATGGCCATATCATGTCACATATTTTGATTGCATGTGATGTTTATCTTATTATGCTTCTTATTTTTCTTAGAACGACGGTAGCATTATAAGATGATCCCTTACTAAATTTCAAGGTATAAGTGTTCTCCCTGAGTATGCACCGTTGCGAAAGTTCGTCGTGCCGAGACACCAAGTGATGATCGGGTGTGATAAGCTCTACGTTCAAATACAACGGGTGTAAGACAGTTTTGCACACGCAGAATACTCGGGTTAAACTTGACGAGCCTAGCATATGCAGATATGGCCTCGGAACACTGGAGACCGAAAGGTCGAGCGTGAATCATATAGTAGATATGATCAACATAAGATGTTCACCATTGAAACTACTCCATCTCACGTGATGATCGGACATGGTTTAGTTGATTTGGATCATGTGATCATTTAGATGACTAGAGGGATGTCTATCTAAGTGGGAGTTCTTAAGTAATATGATTAAATTGAACTTTAATTTATCAGGAACTTAGTCCTGGTAGTATTAGCATATCTATGTTGTAGATCAATAGCTCGCGATGTTGCTCCCCGTTTATTTTTTATATGTTCCTAGAAAAAACTAAGTTGAAAGATGTTAGTAGCAATGATGCGGAATTGTTCCGTGATCTGAGGATTATCCTCATTGCTGCACAGAGAATTATGTCCTTGATGCACCGCTAGGTGACAGACCTATTGCAGGAGCAGATGTAGACGTTATGAACGTTTTGACAGAAGCTCGTTATGATGACTACTTGATAGTTTAGTGCACCATGCTTTACGGCTTAGAACCGGGACTTCAAAAACGTTTTGAAACGCCACGGAGCATATGAGATGTTCCAAGAGTTCAAATTAGTATTTCATACTCATGCCCGTGTCGAGAGGTATAAGACCTCTGACAGTACTTTGCCTACAAGATGGAGGAGAATAGCTCAACCAGTGAGCATGTGCTCAGATTGTCTGGGTAGTACAATTGCTTGAATCAAGTGGGAGTTAATCTTCCAGATAAGATAGTAATTGACAAAGTTCTCTAGACACTATCACCAAGTGTCACACCCCAAAAATATTTATTTGGAATTTTGAAAACTTTTCAAAATTTTAGCTAAGATTTAAAAATTTTCTTGGAGGGTTCTGTTTGAAGGGTGGACTTATTTGATTTAATTGTTTTGGAGGTTTTCAAAACTTTTTCTCTCTAAAGAATCTTTGGTTTTTAGCTATTTATTTTCAAAGGCAAAGGTCCTTTCCACCTCTTCTAGCACCATAAAACCTCTCCAAATATTTTTCTGCCACTCCAAGATTTACCTCTCAAGTCATGCACACCTTCTGTGATATTATTCAACTCCTCCCCACTCCACAAAAATATTCTTTCTATATATTTTGAATTCCAAAAGCGGAATTTGATTTAATCATAGTTTCTTGACATTTACAAAGGAACTATATTTTCTATGACTCTTCTGCCTCCACCAACATTATCCCTACATATATATGGTACCCTCAACCCATTTCTCCAAAAACATTTGGTCCCACAGTTCAAAAATTTCAAACCAAATTCAATTCAAATTTGGTCCAGAAATCATATTTCTGCCCCAAACCATTTCCAAACTTCACCAAAATTCTTGGCCTCCTGGCAAACTCATTTTTGAGTAACTACACACCACCACACAAAACCCCATGATCAAACAAGTTGCTTAAACCCCCAAAGCAATTCATCAAACAGTTGGCATGCACTGTCCATAACTGTATTGAAATTCAGTTAACTGAATTTCTTTCGGCCGACAGGGACAGCGATGCCGTGCATCCATCATCTTCCTCCCCCGCACGGCGATGTCGCCTGTGTTCAATGCCGTAGCTCCCCCTGGCCCAGCGCCCAGCCACTCCACTCCGGTGAGATGGCATCGGGCCGGTGCAGCCTCCCCGAGCTCGTCCACGGCCGGGCCGAGCGGAACGCCACGGCCATAGGCCGCCATTCACTGCCCAGCAGCGCCCCTACCTACCTCTCCGCCCACGCATCACTCTCCCTCACACCTCCGCGCAAAGGACACACCGGCCACGCCGCACGAGGCCCGTTTGGCAGTCGCCGGAGCCGGCCGCTCCGCCGCGCCCGTGCGGACAGCACATCGCAAACGTGTCAAGCAGGCACGAGCTCGTCCACGCGGAAGCTTCGGACGAGCACCACGGGCCTCTTGAATGCCCCATCGCCCAGACCACCGGCCAGAACCAACCCCGACGGCCATATTAACTCCGGCGATCTTCACCCGCTTCGGCTATCTTCGAACCGCCTATAAAAAGGGTCCCCGAGCCCCTCTAGCGCGAGCACTCGCCTCCACCACCACCCACACTCCCTCCTGACCACCCACCAGGCCCCGAGGGGGTCATCTTCTCCCTCTCCGGCCACCGCTCCGCCGCCTCTGTCCTCGAACCGAACCGAGCACCTACACCACCAGAGCAGCCCAAACTCCGTCGATCCTCCCCTTTTCCACCACCATGCCGAATCCCTAGGTCAATTTCCCTTCCCGAGCCCTCTCCGACGAGCCACCACTTCACCCGAATCACCGTCCGCCGGCGACGAGCTCACCGCCGTTCAGGTGACCGCCGGTGGCCACCTCCACCACCCCTGGATGCGGAAGGCCACGCTGGTCATGTTGCGACCAGCGCCGGGCCCTGAGACCCCGGCGATCGTCGCCGGCGATCGCCGCCGCTTCTCTGTACTCGCGCGCGAGCGCGTTCAAATTTTTAAACCTGACGGGTGGCCCCCACCCGTCAGCTCTCTCTCTCTGTTTCCGTTTTAAGTGGAAGCGCACTCTGCGCTTTACGTCTTCTGCACTGGAAGACGCACTCGTATCCGAAACGTTTTCTTTTAAAACAACTCAGGGACTTCTGTTTTACAGAAAAACCCCTGGTTTTGAAAAGCTAATAACTTTTAAAATATAAATCCAAATGAGTTGATTCTTTTTGCTAAAATTTTCTTTTCTGCTCTAGTTTATTTTAAGATTTATTTAAAAATATTTTGAGAACTTTTTCTGTTCTATGTTGATTTTCTTATTCGAATTCAAATTTGAATTTTTCAGAAAAAGAAGAAGGAACTTTTGCTGGGATTTCTGAAGGGTTTTCTCCTGATTACTTTGGACAAGGCAAGCATGATTGAACTTGAGATATGATGTTGCTTCCTTGCATGGTTACATAGTATGGTAGTGCATCACATACGTTGCATGTTATATCACATGTGCACGCATGGTCATGTCATGTTTGTTTTACCTTGGCTTGCATGTCACACTAGCTTGTCTGGCATACAAGTGGTTACGCGAGGGCAGAGATGCTGCTGCTGGTTGGGACATGCTAGTAGGCATGGTCCTTTGTTGACACAGTGGTGTCGTGTGGTCCTGATAAAGAACACTGGTGTTATTTTGACAATACCTCCTGAGTCTGCCTAGATCGAGTCTTGCTCTATACGCCTAGCTGTACACCGTGCTGCCACGGGTCCTTCCGAAAGGAGGGCACGGCCTAGTAGGTTGATAACCCCTGTACGGGTGCACGCCACACAGATACTACGATGAAGGTTGTAGCCTGTCATCGGATCAGGGGCATGGGTGTTTCCGGTTGTAGCCGAGAGGGGGGCACCCCTTGTAATCCGCGCATTTAATAGTGATCCCATGCTTTTCGGAGGTTGTAGCCTCCCTGACTTAAGGTTTCTGGAGCGATGCTCTGGGTGAGTCCTGGCATCCGGTCGGTGCGTATGCGTCAGGCGTGTTTTCAACCCAAAGTCCGTATTGGGTATTAGTCAGTGCACGGTACTGTCTAAGGAAAGCCCATACGCGTGGGTAAAGAGTACACCCTCTGCAGAGTTATATCTATTCGAATAGCCGCGTCCACGGTCAAGGACTTAGTTGGGTGGGTCAAGTATTCGGTCCCGGTGTCAGTCTCTGGAGGAAAATAATATACTTGAGCAAGTTATGTTTGCATGATGCTTTTGTCACAGTCAGTATTTATCATGAATTTATTTATGATGAATATTATGCTTATGGACTAACCCTATGATTTTATTGTTACCTTCAAGAGTGTCTCAGGGGCCGGCTAGACTACCCCGGACACTCGTTTTTATTTTAAAGTCCTTTTGTGGCGTCCCTCGAGTGTCAGGCGGTTTATCACGCCACTACTCTTGTGGATACCCAACTGGCATTTCTCTTAAAGTCCTTTTGTGGCGTCCCTCGAGTGTCAGGCGGTTTATCACGCCACTACTCTTGTGGATACCCAACTGGCATTTCTCTTAAAGTCCTTTTGTGGCGTCCCTCGAGTGTCAGGCGGTTTATCACGCCACTACTCTTGTGGATACCCAACTGGCATTTCTCTTAAAGTCCTTTT
>LR738711.1:294341280-294452558 GCA_902687465.1 Secale cereale
TTGTAGATGGCTGGTGGCAGCTGCCCATCGCAGGTTTTCGCCAACGAGCCTGCGGGATTTTCCCGCCTTCTCGCGAGCATCGCGAGGGACGCGATGGGGTCCCTCGGGCGTCCGGAGTACGTCGTTTACCCGGACAAGATCTCAGAGACCCTGACTATGTACCAGGCTTCGGTATATATTCGGGGTGGTGCGTCCGTGTCTTTCCGCAACTATCGCTTCATGGGGAGAGCCATGCCCACTGAGAGGCATGCTATCCAGATGGCCGCACGTGAGGCTATCGCACGTCTCCGGGACATCCTGACCGTTATGCAGGACCGTCCCTACTACTACCTGCCTTGCCACGTTCCATACACCAGCCACTATGCTTTTTCCTGCACCATAGGGGAAAAGGATCTGGCTATTGAACCACTTGTCCAGTATATCATGGCCTTGGAGTCAGCTTTCACCTCCCTGGTGGATGACTACCTCACTGCGCGGATGGACTTGTCTCGTGCGAGAATCATTCGCAGGAGCGAGTACCGCTCTCCTTCGCCTCGTGCTCCCCGCACTTCCACCCCATCAAATACTTCTCTGGCTAGTCCCGCGGCTCAGCGCTCGACCTCAACTGGCGATGCTAGCCGTCTGGCTGCACCCACTCCAACCAGAGCTTCTCCATTGATGAGCACGGTGCCACCTCCAGCAGGCACGGCATCAACGACCACACGACTAGAGGCGATCCTCGAGGAGGAGGAAGACGAGGGCGATGTCACATCCTGGGTGCCTTGCTTGAGTCTCACTCTCAGCAGGACCTAGGATGAGCTGTGTGGACGAACGCAGTTTTCTTCGCCAGATGACTGCTTGAGAACACGGGTGTAATATATTTATTTCCTGTTCTGCCTCGCCTTTGTAAAATAGCGATGTTAGGACCGCTGGTCGATGAGAGCGCGGAGAGTGCGCCAGTAGAATAAATGATCTTGTATGATACAGTTTCCGCATGTATCCTGTATAATTAAATCCTGCTTGTATAATTAAATCACTTATGTAATATAACTGGCTGCCTTGTCTTACCTTGTCCAGGGGAAAAACTTATTTGGAAATTTAATTTCTGCTATTTGATTAGTTTCTTTGGTGTTATGCAATTACCCCAGAAAGAAAATGCATCGTCCCTGGACCCGTTCTATGCCAACTCCAACTGAGAACAACTCTGGACAGATGGGAAATAATTTCACTCAAGGGCAGACTAGCCAGCAAAGCAGTGATTCAGCCTTCTCGCAAATGTGTCGCCTGTATGAGCAGAGTCAGCAACAGCATCAGGAAATGATGCAGCATTTGATTAACAGGGGAAATCACCATGAACAACAGCAACCCAGGTCCAAACTGTCTGAGTTACAAAAGACCCGCCCAACGGTCTTTACGCACACTGACAAGCCACTAGAGGCAGACGACTGGCTTCGAGACATGGAAAGAAAACTGGTCATTGCCCAGTGTACTGACCAGGAAAAGGTGCTATACACACCACACTATTTTTCTGGAACAGCTGCTTCATGGTGGGAAAACTTATGTCACACCCACCCTGACGGAGCAAATATGACATGGGCACAATTCAAGGAGAATTTCCGAGGAGCGCATATCCCAAATAGCATTATGAAATTAAAGAAGAGGGAATTTGAGGATCTCAAGCAGCGGGGCTCCACAGTATCCCAATACCTGGATCAGTTTACTCAGTTGGCCCGGTACGCCAATGACGAGTATATGACAGAGAATAAAAAGATGGAGAAATTTCTCGACGGACTTATTTCGTCGCTAAAATGCCAGCTGATGGTTCATACCTTTCCAGACTTTAAGACACTTGTGGATAAGGCTATTATTCTGGAAAATGAACATCGCAATATGGATGAGGCTCGCAAGCGTCGCATGAACCAGTCAGGACAGGTCCGCAACAACAGGCCCAGGAATGATGTTCAAAAACCAGTATTCACCCGACCAACAAATACAGCTCCACCACAGAACCGCAGTGCATTCCACAATAGGACCAAGGATACAAATTTTTATCCTGGAGTCACCTGTTACTCCTGTGGAGAAGCGGGGCATTATGCTAAACAGTGCCCAAAACAAGGAAACAACCCTCCCAAAGCCAACAACAACAACAATGGCCGTGGTACGACCAACGCTCCGCGACGCAACAACTTCAACCCCAATAACAACCACAAGCAAGGGCATATCAACCACGTGACTTTTGAGGAAGCTCAGAACGCACCGGATATCGTGTTTGGTATGTTCCCCGCCAACTCAGTAGATGCTACAATTTTATTTGATTCCGGAGCTTCCCACTCTTGCATTTCTAAAAGATTTGCCTCGAAGAATCAGTTTCCCTTTTTGCCGTTACAAAATTCCATGGTTATTCAGTCCCCGGGATCAAAGCAAAATACTCAATGGTACTGCAAGGATGTGAACATCGAAATTGAAGGAATGGGATTCCTAGCCAACCTTATCATACTGGACGCAGTTGATTTGGACATTATTCTGGGAATGGATTGGTTAACCACAAACAAAGGTTTCATAGACTGCTATAACCGTACGGTAACCCTTACCAATTGCCAAGGAAAGACAATAAAAGTGGGTACAAGGAAGATTGCCACATCCCAAGGGAAATTAAATCAAGTGGATACGGTGGAATTAAGTAAGGTTCCTGTAGTCTGTGAGTATCCTGATGTATTTCCTGAAGAGTTACCAGGAATGCCTCCGGACCGCGAAATTGAGTTTGTTATTGAACTCGCACCCGGAACGACACCCATATACAAGAAGCCGTACCGTATGGCTCCAACGGAATTGGCAGAATTAAAGAAGCAAATTAAGGAGTTGATGGAGAAAGGTTACGTACGACCCAGCTCGTCACCATGGGGGTCGCCAGTTCTATTCGCCAAAAAGAGGGATGGTACCCTACGGCTATGTATTGATTACAAGGCACTTAATATGGTCACTATCAAGAATAAATATCCACCGCCCAGAATCAACGATTTGTTTGAGCAGCTAGCAGAAGCTAAAGTCTTCTCGAAGATAGACCTGAGATCAGGTTATCATCAGTTAAAAATTCGGACGACGGACATACCTAAGACGGCATTTACTACCAGATATGGATTATATGAGTTCACCGTGATGCCGTTCGGTTTAACTAATGCCCCGGCATATTTTGTGCACCTCATGAACAAGGTTTTTATGAAATATTTGGATAAATTTGTGGTGGTATTTATCGATGATATACTAATTTACTCCAAGACACCCGAAGAACATGAGCAGCATCTTCGGATAGTACTGGAAGAGTTAAGGAAACATCAACTATACGCCAAATTCAGCAAATGTGAATTTTGGTTGAGAGAAGTTGGTTTCCTTGGGCACGTATTGACCCAAGATGGAATCGCTGTGGACCCAGGAAAAGTAAAGGATGTGTTGGAATGGAAGCAGCCCACAAACGTGACGGAAGTCAGAAGTTTTCTCGGTTTAGCGGGCTATTATCGAAGGTTTATTGAAGGATTCTCCACTATAGCCAGACCCATGACCCAGTTACTCAAGAAAGACAAGAAGTTTGAATGGACTAAAGCTTGTGAAAAGAGTTTTCAGGAGTTGAAAAAGAGGTTAACAACATCACCAGTTCTGGTTGTGCCCGATGTGCACAAAATTTTTGATATATATTGTGACGCATCCGGGAAAGGCCTTGGATGTGTGTTAATGCAGGAAGGAAAAGTGGTGGCTTACACCTCAAGACAGCTACGGCGACATGAAGAAAATTACCCCACACATGATCTGGAACTTGCTGCAGTAATACACGCACTCAAAGAGTGGCGACACTATCTTCTGGGGAACCGATGTGAAATGTACACGGACCACAAAAGTCTTAAGTATATCTTCACGCAGCCAGAATTAAATTTGAGACAACGACGTTGGCTTGAACTAATTAAGGATTATGACGTAGGAATTCACTATCACCCTGGTAAAGCCAATGTTGTGGCAGATGCCCTCAGCAGGAACCCATACGCCGGAAATGGCAGTGTACAACTCTCGCAACATGTGCTCAGCCAGGAATTTGCCAAGCTCAACATGACCCTAGTCACGGAGGGGACCATCTCCCAGTTGGAAATAAAACCAACATTAGAGGACCAGATCAGAGAAGCCCAGAAGGGGCACCCAAGTATTGAAGGGATCAGAAAAAAGATGAAACTGGGCCGGGCGCCCGAATTTATTGAAGACGACCAAGGAGTTATTTGGTTTGGACAGAGATTATGCGTACCAAACATTGAAGATTTAAAACAACAAATAATGGCAGAAGCGCACACCACTCCATATTCCATTCATCCCGGAGGGACCAAAATGTATAAGGATCTACAGGAGAGATTCTGGTGGCACGGAATGAAAAGGGATATAGCCATATATGTGGCATGTTGTGATACCTGCCAACGTGTGAAGGCGGAACACCAGAAGCCAGCAGGGTTGTTGCAACCAATTAAGGTGCCTGAATGGAAATGGGATAGAATTGGAATGGATTTTGTTGTTGGTTTGCCAAGGTCACGCCATGGGAATGATGCTATCTGGGTAATAACAGATTCGCTAACCAAGGTAGCACATTTCATTCCAGTAAAAACCACCTACTCAACACAGAGGCTAGCCAGGCTGTACTTATCCAGGATTGTTTGCCTACACGGGGTACCCAAAATAATTGTCTCTGACAGAGGCACCCAATTTGTCTCTAGATTTTGGGAACATCTACAGCAAGCCTTAGGCACGCAACTGGCTTTCAGCACAGCATACCACCCGCAGACCGGAGGACAGACAGAACGGGTAAACCAAATATTAGAGGACATGTTGAGAGCCTGTGTGCTTACCTACGGAGTCAGTTGGGAGGATAGTTTGCCTTATGCAGAATTCTCCTACAACAACAGTTATCAAGCTAGCCTAAAAATGGCACCGTTCGAAGCATTATACGGACGACGATGCCGGACCCCATTAAATTGGTCTGAAACCGGAGACAGCCAAATTTTTGGACCAGAAATGCTAATAGAGGCAGAAACCAAAGTAAAGCTTATTCAGGACCGACTAAGGGCAGCTCAAAGCCGACAGAAGAGTTATTTCGATCAAAAACACCGCCAGGTCCACTTTGAGCCCAATGACTACGTATATCTTAGAGTATCTCCGACAAGGGGGCTACAGAGGTTTAAGGTTAAGGGGAAGTTAGCACCCAGATTTATCGGACCATTCAAAGTAACCGCAAGAAGGGGCAAGGTCGCCTATCAACTAGAATTACCAGCAGAGTTATCAGATGTTCACGACGTGTTCCATGTGTCTCAACTGAGGAAGTGTATTAGCAACACGGAAAAACAAGTGCAGCACCAAGAAGTGGATCTTCAACCAGATCTTACCTATCGGGAACGTCCCATAAAGATTTTGGAGGAGTCTGAACGGAGGACCCGACAGAACGTAATAAAATTTTGCAAAGTCCAATGGAGCAATCACACCGAGGAAGAGGCAACCTGGGAAAGAGAGGATCATTTAAGGACTGAGTATCCGTACCTGTTTGAGGGACAGCTGGAATCTCGGGGACGAGATTTTTCTGAAGGGGGTAGGTGCTGTCACACCCCAAAAATATTTATTTGGAATTTTGAAAACTTTTCAAAATTTTAGCTAAGATTTAAAAATTTTCTTGGAGGGTTCTATTTGAAGGGTGGACTTATTTGATTTAATTGTTTTGGAGGTTTTCAAAACTTTTTCTCTCTAAAGAATCTTTGGTTTTTAGCTATTTATTTTCAAAGGCAAAGGTCCTTTCCACCTCTTCTAGCACCATAAAACCTCTCCAAATATTTTTCTGCCACTCCAAGATTTACCTCTCAAGTCATGCACACCTTCTGTGATATTATTCAACTCCTCCCCACTCCACAAAAATATTCTTTCTATATATTTTGAATTCCAAAAGCGGAATTTGATTTAATCATAGTTTCTTGACATTTACAAAGGAACTATATTTTCTATGACTCTTCTGCCTCCACCAACATTATCCCTACATATATATGGTACCCTCAACCCATTTCTCCAAAAACATTTGGTCCCACAGTTCAAAAATTTCAAACCAAATTCAATTCAAATTTGGTCCAAAAATCATATTTCTGCCCCAAACCATTTCCAAACTTCACCAAAATTCTTGGCCTCCTGGCAAACTCATTTTTGAGTAACTACACACCACCACACAAAACCCCATGATCAAACAAGTTGCTTAAACCCCCAAAGCAATTCATCAAACAGTTGGCATGCACTGTCCATAACTGTATTGAAATTCAGTTAACTGAATTTCTTTCGGCCGACAGGGACAGCGATGCCGTGCATCCATCATCTTCCTCCCCCGCACGGCGATGTCGCCTGTGTTCAATGCCGTAGCTCCCCCTGGCCCAGCGCCCAGCCACTCCACTCCGGTGAGATGGCACCGGGCCGGTGCAGCCTCCCCGAGCTCGTCCACGGCCGGGCCGAGCGGAACGCCACGACCATAGGCCGCCATTCACTACCCAGCAGCGCCCCTACCTACCTCTCCGCCCACGCGTCACTCTCCCTCACACCTCCGCGCAAAGGACACACCGGCCACGCCGCACGGGGCCCGTTTGGCAGTCGCCGGAGCCGGCCGCTCCGCCGCGCCCGTGCGGACAGCACATCGCAAACGTGTCAAGCAGGCACGAGCTCGTCCACGCGGAAGCTTCGGACGAGCACCACGGGCCTCTTGAATGCCCCATCGCCCAGACCACCGGCCAGAACCAACCCCGGCGGCCATATTAACTCCGGCGATCTTCACCCGCTTCGGCTATCTTCGAACCGCCTATAAAAAGGGTCCCCGAGCCCCTCTAGCGCGAGCACTCGCCTCCACCACCACCCACACTCCCTCCTGACCACCCACCAGGCCCCGAGGGGGTCATCTTCTCCCTCTCCGGCCACCGCTCCGCCGCCTCTGTCCTCGAACCGAACCGAGCACCTACACCACCAGAGCAGCCCAAACTCCGTCGATCCTCCCCTTTTCCACCACCATGCCGAATCCCTAGGTCAATTTCCCTTCCCGAGCCCTCTCCGACGAGCCACCACTTCACCCGAATCACCGTCCGCCGGCGACGAGCTCACCGCCGTTCAGGTGACCGCCGGTGGCCACCTCCACCACCCCTGGATGCGGAAGGCCACGCTAGTCATGTTGCGACCAGCGCCAGGCCCTGAGACCCCGGCGATCATCGCCGGCGATCGCCGCCGCTTCTCTGTACTCGCGCGCGAGCGCGTTCAAATTTTTAAACCTGACGGGTGGCCCCCACCCGTCAGCTCTCTCTCTCTCTGTTTCCGTTTTAAGTGGAAGCGCACTCTGCGCTTTACGTCTTCTGCACTGGAAGACGCACTCGTATCCGAAACGTTTTCTTTTAAAACAACTCAGGGACTTCTGTTTTACAGAAAAACCCCTGGTTTTGAAAAGCTAATAACTTTTAAAATATAAATCCAAATGAGTTGATTCTTTTTGCTAAAATTTTCTTTTCTGCTCTAGTTTATTTTAAGATTTATTTAAAAATATTTTGAGAACTTTTTCTGTTCTATGTTGATTTTCTTATTCGAATTCAAATTTGAATTTTTCAGAAAAAGAAGAAGGAACTTTTGCTGGGATTTCTGAAGGGTTTTCTCCTGATTACTTTGGACAAGGCAAGCATGATTGAACTTGAGATATGATGTTGCTTCCTTGCATGGTTACATAGTATGGTAGTGCATCACATACGTTGCATGTTATATCACATGTGCACGCATGGTCATGTCATGTTTGTTTTACCTTGGCTTGCATGTCACACTAGCTTGTCTGGCATACAAGTGGTTACGCGAGGGCAGAGATGCTGCTGCTGGTTGGGACATGCTAGTAGGCATGGTCCTTTGTTGACACAGTGGTGTCGTGTGGTCCTGATAAAGAACACTAGTGTTATTTTGACAATACCTCCTGAGTCTGCCTAGATCGAGTCTTGCTCTATACGCCTAGCTGTACACCGTGCTGCCACGGGTCCTTCCGAAAGGAGGGCACGGCCTAGTAGGTTGATAACCCCTGTACGGGTGCACGCCACACAGATACTACGATGAAGGTTGTAGCCTGTCATCGGTTCAGGGGCATGGGTGTTTCCGGTTGTAGCCGAGAGGGGGGCACCCCTTGTAATCCGCGCGTTTAATAGTGATCCCATGCTTTTCGGAGGTTGTAGCCTCCCTGACTTAAGGTTTCTGGAGCGATGCTCTGGGTGAGTCCTGGCATCCGGTCGGTGCGTATGCGTCAGGCATGTTTTCAACCCAAAGTCCGTATTGGGTATTAGTCAGTGCACGGTACTGTCTAAGGAAAGCCCATACGCGTGGGTAAAGAGTACACCCTCAGCAGAGTTATATCTATTCGAATAGCCGCGTCCACGGTCAAGGACTTAGTTGGGTGGGTCAAGTATTCGGTCCCGGTGTCAGTCTCTGGAGGAAAATAATATACTTGAGCAAGTTATGTTTGCATGATGCTTTTGTCACAGTCAGTATTTATCATGAATTTATTTATGATGAATATTATGCTTATGGACTAACCCTATGATTTTATTGTTACCTTCAAGAGTGTCTCAGGGGCCGGCTAGACTACCCCGGACGCTCGTTTTTATTTTAAAGTCCTTTTGTGGCGTCCCTCGAGTGTCAGGCGGTTTATCACGCCACTACTCTTGTGGATACCCAACTGGCATTTCTCTTAAAGTCCTTTTGTGGCGTCCCTCGAGTGTCAGGCGGTTTATCACGCCACTACTCTTGTGGATACCCAACTGGCATTTCTCTTAAAGTCCTTTTGTGGCGTCCCTCGAGTGTCAGGCGGTTTATCACGCCACTACTCTTGTGGATACCCAACTGGCATTTCTCTTAAAGTCCTTTTTGTGGCGTCCCTCGAGTGTCAGGCGGTTTATCACGCCACTACTCTTGTGGACACCCGACTGGCATTTCTCTTCAAGTCCTACCGTGATGTCACTTGGCATCCGACCGGCATTCTTTTTATCTTTTTATATTATTATGACTAATATTTATTTTTGTATTAACCATGTTTCACCATGCCAAATCTTGATAATTGTTGCATGCATGTAGTTTATCCTCCATGGCATATGCTTTCAGTATATCTTATGTTCTTAATGTTTGCGAGTACATTCAAAGTACTCAATGGCTTGTCCCTGGCTATTTACTTGGCCAGACTTGGAGGAGGACGAGCTTTTGGAGGAGAATTGCGCTAGCGAGGCCGACGCTTAGAAGGTTCCCAGTCAGCACACCTGTGCCTTGGAGTCTATCACGTGTACCATCCGTCAAGCTTCCGCCACACCAATAAAATAGTCAAGCCTCACACTGACGCTTGACTCTATGCTAGTATATCAGTGTTGAGTTCCACTACCCACTGTCATATTCCGCCATCCTAGTACGCTGAGTTGTTGTAATAAATTATTGAGTCACCCTGACTCAACCCTGTGTAATATTATTGTACTGGTTATCTATATCAAGGTTGTCCACTGGTTGTGCTTGGGAGCCAGTGTGACTTAAGGCTATTCTGTGATTTAGTTCTCAGAAATGGGCCTGACACCAAGTTAGTAGAACTTCGTGATGAACTATAATATGCAAGGGATGACGAAAGTAATTCCCGAGCTCTTCACGATGCTGAAATCGGCGAAGGTAGAAATCAAGAAAGAGCATCAAGTGTTGATGGTTAACCAGACCACTTGTTTCAAGTAAAAGGCAAAGGGATAGAAGGGGAACTTCAAGAAGAATGACAAGCAAGTTTTCACTCCCGTGAAGAAACCCAAACCTAAAGTCAAGCCTGAAACAAGTGCTTCTACTGCAAAGGAAACGGTCACTAGAAGTGGAACTGCCCTAGATACTTGGCGGATAAGAAGGATGGCAAAGTGAACAAAGGTATATTTGATATACAGATTATTGATGTGTATTTTACTAGTGTTCATAGCAACCCCTCGGTATTTGATACTGGTTTAGTTGCTAAAGAGTAGTAACTCGAAATGGGAGTTGCATAATGAACATAAACTAGTTAAAGGATGAAGTGACGATGTGTATTGGAAGTAGTTCCAAGATTGATATGATCATCATCGCACACTCCCTATACTTTCGGGATTAGTGTTGAACCTAAATAAGTGTTATTTGGTGTTTGTGTTGAACATGAATATGATTTGATCATGTTTATTGCAATACGGTTATTCATGTAAGTTAGAGAATAATTGTTGTTCTATTTACATGAATAAAACCCTCTATGGTCATACACCCAATGAAAATGGTTTGTTGGATCTCGATCGTGGTGATACACATATTCATAATATTGAAGCCAAAAGATGCAAGGTTAATAATGATAGTGCAACTTATTTGTGGCACTGCCGTTTAGGTCATATTGGTGTAAAGCGCATGAAGAAACTCCATAGTGATGGACTTTTGGAATCACTTGATTATGAATCACTTGGTGCTTGCGAACCATGCCTCATGGGCAAGATGACTAAAACTCCGTTCTCCAGAACTGTGGAGCGAGCAACAGATTTGTTGGAGATCATACATACATATGTATGTGGACCAATGAGTGTTGAAGCTCGCGGCGGGTATCGTTATTTTCTGACCTTCACTGATGATTTGAGCAGATATGGGTATATCTACTTAATTGAGCACAAGTCTGAAACATTTGAAAAGTTCAAAGAATTTCAGAGTGAAGTGGAGAATCATCGTAACAAGAAAATAAAAGTTTCTACGATATGATCGTAGAAGTAAAATATTTGAGTTAGCAAGTTTGGCCTTCAGTAAAAACAATGTGAAATAGTTTCACTACTCACACCACTTGGAACACCATAGTGTAATGGTGTGTCTGAACGTCATAACCGTACTTTATTAGATATGGTGCGATCGATGATGTCTCTTACCGATCTACCACTATCGCTTTTGGGGTTATGCATTAGAGATAGCTACATTCACGTTAAATAGGGCACCATCTAAATCCGTGGAGATGACACCGTATGAACTGTGGTTTGACGAGAAACCTAAGCTGTCATTTCTTTAAGTTTGGGACTGCGATGCTTATGTGAAAAAGTTTCAACATGATAAGCTCAAACCCAAATCGGAGAAGTAAATCTTCATAGGATACCCAAAAGAAACTGTTGGGTATACCTTCTATCACAGATCCGAAGGCAAGGTCTTTGTTGCTAAGAATGGATCCTTTCTAGAGAAGGAGTTTCTCTCGAAAGAAGTGAGTGGGAGGAAAGTAGAACTTGATGAGGTAATTGTACCTTCTCCCAAATTGGAAAGTGGAACATCACAGAAACTAGTTCCAGTGATTCCTACACCAATTAGTGAGGAAGCTAATGATGATGATCATGAAACTTCAGATCAAGTTTCTGCTGAACTTCGTAGATCAACCAGAGTTCGTTCCGCATCAGAGTGGTACGGCAACCCAGTTCTGGAAGTCATGTTACTGGACCATGATGAACCTACGAACTATGAGGAAGCGATGATGAGCCCAGATTCCGTAAAATGGCTTGAGGCCATGAAATCTGAGATGGGATCCATGTATGAGAACAAAGTGTGGACTTTGGTTGACTTGCCCGATGATCGGCAAGCCATCGAAAATAAATGGATCTTCAAGAAGAAGACTGACGCTGACGGTAATGTTACTGTTTACAAAGCTCGACTTGTTCCGAAAGTTTGTCAACAAGTTCAAGGAGTTGACTACGATGAGACTTTCTTACCCGTAGCGATGCTTAAGTCTGTCCGAATCATGTTAGCAATTGCCGCATTTTATGAAATCTGGCAAATGGATAACAAAATTGCATTCTTTAATGGATTTATTAAAGAAGACTTGTATGTGATGCAACTAGAAGGTTTTGTCAATCCTAAAGGTGCTAACAAAATGTGCAAGCTCCAGCGATCCATTTATGGACTGGTGCAAGCATCTCGGAGTTGGAATATACGCTTTGATAAGTTGATCAAAGCATATAGATTTATACAGACTTGCGGTGAAGCCTGTATTTACAAGAAGTGAGTGGGAGCACTACAACCTTTCTGATAAGTATATGTGAATGACATATTGTCGATCGGAAATGATGTAGAATTTTCTGGAAAGCATAAAGGAGTGTTTGAAAGGAGTTTTTCAAAGAAAGACCTTGGTGAAGCTGCTTACATATTGGGCATCAAGATCTATAGAGATAGATCAAGACGCTTGATAAGACTTTCGATGAGTACATACCTTGATAAGATTTTGAAGTAGTTCAAAATGGATCAGTCAAAGAAGGAGTTCTTGCCTGACTTGTAAGGTGTGAAGTTGAGTAAGACTCAAAGCCAGACCACGGCAGAAAAATATAGAGAGAATGAAAGTCATTCCCTATGACTCAGCCATAGGTTCTATAAAGTATGCCATGCTGTGTACCAAACATGTTGTGTACCTAGCCATGAGTTTGTCAAGGGGGTACAATAGTGATCCAGGAGTAGATCACTGTACAGCGGTCAAAATTATCCTTAGTAACTGGATGACTAAGGAAATGTTTCTCGATTATGGAGGTGATAAAGAGTTTGTCGTAAAGGGTTACGCCGATGCAAGCTTTGACACTAAATCCAGATGACTCTAAGTATCAATCTGGATGCGTATTGAAAGTGGGAGCAATTAGCTAGAGTAGCTCCATGCAGAGCATTGTAGACATAGAAATTTGCGAAATACATACGGATCTGAATGTGACAGACCCGTTGACTAAACTTCTCTCACAAGCAAAACATGATCACACCTTATTACTCTTGGGTATTAATCACATAGCAATGTGAACTAGATTATTGACTCTAGTAAACCCTTTGGGTGTTGGTCACATGGTGATGTGAACTATGGGTGTTATTCACATAACGATGTGAACTATCGGTATTAAATCACATGGCGATGTGAGCTAGATTATTGACTCTAGTGCAAGTGGGAGACTGAAGGAAATATGCCCTAGAGGCAATAATAAAGTTGTTATTTATATTTCCTTATATCATGATAAATGTTTATTATTCATGCTAGAATTGTATTAACCGGAAACTTAGTACACGTTTGAATACATAGACAAAACAGAGTGTTCCTAGTATGCCTCTACTAGACTAGCTCATTGATCGAAGATGGTTATGTTTCCTAACCATAGACATGAGTTGTCATTTGATCAACGGGATCACATCATTAGGAGAATGATGTGATGGACAAGACCCATCCGTTAGCTTAGCACTATGATCGTTTAGTTTTACTGCTATTGCTTTCTTCATGACTTATACATGTTCCTATGACTATGAGATTATGCAACTCCCGAATACCGTAGGAACACCCACAACGTAACTGGGTGATCATAAAGATGCTCTACAGGTGTCTCCGAAAGTATTCGTGGTATTGGCATAGATCAAGATTAGGATTTGTCACTCCGAGTGTCGGAGAGGTATCTCTGGGCCCTCTCGGCAACACACATCACAATAAGCCTTGCAAGCAAAAGACTAATGAGTTAGTCACGAGATGATGTGTTACGGAACGAGTAAAGAGACTTGCCGGTAACGAGATTGAACTAGGTATAGAGATACCGACGATCGAATCTCGGGCAAGTAACATACCGATGACAAAAGGAACAACGTATGTTGTTATGCGGTTTTGACCGATAAAAGATCTTCGTAGAATATGTAGGAGCCAATATGAACATCCAGGTTCCGCTATTGGTTATTGACCGGAGATGAGTCTCGGTCATGTCTACATAGTTCTCGAACCCGTAGGGTCCGCACGCTTAACGTTTGATGACGATCGACATTATGAGTTTATGAGTTTTGATGTACCGAAGGTAGTTCGGAGTCCCGGATGAGATCACGGACATGACGAGGAGTCTCGGAATGTCCGATACATAAAGATTGATATATTGGACGACTATATTCAGACACCGGAAGTGTTCCGGAAAAGTTTCGGATTTAACGGGATTGCCGGAGGAGGTTACCGGAACCCCCTACGAGGGGGGATGGTCCATAGTGGGCCTTATGGAAAAGAGAGAGGCAGCCCATAGGGGCTGGCCGGCGCCCCACCTAGGGTTCCTAGTTGGACTAGGATTGGGGGGGCGCCACCTCTCCTTCTTTTCCTTTCCCTCTCTTCCTTCTTTGGTAGTTCCTACTAGGAATAGGATTGCAATCCTATTCCTAGTAGGATTGCACTCCTAGCCGCACCATAGAAGGGCCGGCCGGCCTCCCCCCTTGCTCCTTTGTATACGAGGGCAGGGGGGCACCCAAAGACACACAAGTTGAATTGTTCCAGCCGTGTGCGGTGCCCCCCTCCACAGAAACACACCTCGGTCATACCGTCGCGGTGCTTAGGCGAAGCCCTGCGCCGGTAAATACATCATATCCGTCACCATGCCGTCGTGCTGACGAAACTCTCCCGTGAATCTCAACTGGATCAAGAGCTCGTGGGACGTCATCAAGCTGAACGTGTGCTGAACGCGGAGGTGCCGTACGTTCGGTGCTTGATCGGTTGAATCGCGAAGAAGTTCGACTACATCAACCGCGTCACTTGACGCTTCCGCTTCCGGTCTACGAGGGTACGTAGACACACTCTTCCCTCTCGTTGCTATGCATCTGGTAAATAGATCTTGCGTGATCGTAGGAAAATTTTAAAATACTACGTTCCCCAGCAGTTCTGACAGGCAAGAAGAAACAATTTCTAGGGCTAGACACAAGAGTCGGTTTACCGGCGACTCCATGAGGGCCATAATGAGATCTAGCCTCAAACAACATGTAGGGCTATTACCGGATGATGTTTCCCGGGGCCCGAAGCTGTCTAAATCCTTGTCTTGTGTTGCATCTCTCGATTCTGCTCAACCCCTCTCAAGCTACCACATAGATGTGTTGGCCTCACGACTAAGTCCTCACACTAGGACATCTGCCGTGACAATTCCAAGACAATAGAAGATATTACTCATATAAATAGAACAACCATTATTCTCCGATTTAAATGAATAACCATCTCGCAACAAACAAGATCTAGATAGAATGTTCATGCTCAATGTTGGCACCAAATAACAATTATTTAGGTCTAAAACTAATCCCGAAGGTAGATGTAGAGGTAGCGTGCCGACGGCGATCACATCGACTTTGGAACCATTTCCCACGCGCATCGTCACCTCGTCCTTAGCTAATCTTCATTTAATCTGTAGCCCCTGTTTCAAGTTACAAATAATAGCAACCGAACCTGTATCAAATACCCAGGTGCTACTACGAGCATTAGTAAGGTACACATCAATTAGATGTATATCAAACATACCTCTGTTCTTTTTTCCATCCTTCTTATCCACCAAATACTTAGGGTAGTTCCGCTTCCAGTGTCCAGTCCCTTTGCAGTAGAAGCACTTAGTTTTAGGCTTGGCTCCAGACTTGGGTTTCTTCGCGGGATTAGCAACTGGCTTGCTATTCTTCTTAAAGTTCCCCTTCTTTCCCTTGCCCTTTTTCTTGAAACTAGTGGTCTTGTTAACCATGAACACTTGTTGCTCCTTTTTGATTTCTACCTCCGCAGCTTTAAGCATAGCGAAGAGCCCAGGAATTGTCTTCTACATCCCTTGCATATTATAGTTCATCACGAAGCCTTTATAGCTTGATGGAAGTGATTGAAGAACTCTATCAATAACACTATCTTCATCAACTTTGCAAGCAAGTTGAGTCATGTGATTGTAGTACCCAGACATTACGAGTAAGTGTTCACTAATAAAACTGTTCTCCTCCATCTTGCAGCTATAGAACTTATTGGTGACTTCATATCTCTCAATTCGGGTATTTGCTTGAAATATTAACTTCAACTCTTGGAACATCTCATATGCTCCATGACGTTCAAAACATCTTTGAAGTCCCGATTCTAAGCCGCAAAGCATGGCACACTGAACTATCGAGTAGTCATCAGAACGAGCTTGCGAGACGTTCATAATGTCCGGAGTTGCTCCTGTAGCAGGCCTGTCACCTAGCGGTGCTTCAAGGACATAATTCTTCTATGCAGCAATGAGGATAATGCTCAAGTTACTGACCTAGTCCGTGTAGTTGCTACCATCATCTTTCAACTTAGCTTTCTCTAGGAACACATTAAAATTCAAGGGAACGGTAGCACGGGCCATTGATCTACAACAACATAGATATGCAAAAACTATCAGGAATAAGTTCATGATAAATTAAAGTTCAATTAATCATATTACTACAGAACTCCCACTTAGATAGACATCCCTCTAGTCATCTAAATGATGACGTGATCCAAATCAACTAAACCATGTCCGATCATCACGTGAGATGGAGTAGTTTTCAGTGGTGAACATCTTATGTTGATCATATCTACTATATGATTCACGCTCGACCTTTCGGTCTCCAATGTTTTGAGGCCATGTCTGTACATGCTAGGCTCGTCAAGTTAAACCCGAGTATTCTGCATGTGCAAAACTGTCTTACACCCGTTGTATTTGAATGTAGAGCTGATCACACACGATCATCACGTGGTGTCTCGGCACGACGAACTTTCGCAACGGTGCATACTTAGGGAGAACACTTGTACCTTGAAATTTTGTAAGGGATCATCTTATAATGCTACCATCATAGTAAGTAAAATAAGAAGCATAATAAGATAAATATCACATGCAATAAAAATTTGTGACATGATATGGCCATCATCATCTTGTGCTTTTGATCTCCATCTCCAAAGCATCGTCATGATCTCCATCATCACCGACTTGCCACCATGATCTTCATTGTAGCGTCATGGTCGTCTCGCCAATCGCTACTACTACTATCGCTAACTCATAGTGATAAAGTAAAGCAATTACATGGCTTTCGCAATTCATACAATAAAGAGACAACCCTAAGGCTGCTGTTGATTGTCGATAATTTACAAAACATGATCATCTCATACAATAACGCATAACTCATCATGTCTTAACCATATGACATCACAACATGCCCTGCAAAAACAAGTTAGACGTCCTCTACTTTCTTGTTGCAAGTTTTACGTGGTTGCTACGGGTTTAGCAAGAACCGTTCTTACATACGCATCAAAACCACAACGATTTTTCGTCAAGTGTGATGTTTAAACCTTCACAAGCCGGGCGTAGTCACACTCGATTCAACTAAAGTGAGAGAGACAGACACCCGCCAGTCACCTTTAAGCAACGAGTGCTCATAATGGTGAAACCAGTCTCGCGTAAGTGTATGCGTAATGTCGGTCCGGGCCGATTCATCTCACAATACCGCTGAATCAAAGTATGACATGCTAGTAAGCAGTATGACTATTATCGCCCACAACTCATTATGTTCTACTCGTAAATATCATCTACGCATAGACCTGGCTCATGATGCCACTATTGGGGAATGTAGTATTTCAAAATTTCCCTACAATCACGCAAGATCTATCTAGGAGAAGCATAGCAATGAGCGGGAGAGTGTGTCCATGTACCCTTGTAGACCAAAAGCAGAAGCATTTAGTAACGCCGTAGATGTAGTTGAACGTCTTCGCGATCCAACTGATCAAGCACCGAACGCACGACACCTCCGCGATCTGCACACGTTCAGCTCAGTGACGTCCCTCGAACTCTTGATACAGTTAAGGCCGATGGAGAGTTTCGTCAGCACGACGGCGGGGTGACCGTGTTGATGAAGTTACCGACGTAGGGCTTTGCCTAAGCACCACGACAATATAACCGAGGTGTGTAACAGTGGAGGGGGGCACCGCATACGGCTAAGAAATCAACTTGTGTGTCTATGGGGTGCCCCCTGGCCACATATATAAAGGAGTGGAGGAGGGGGCCGGCCAGCCTCCTATGGCACGCCCCAAGGGGGGATTCCTACTCCTACTAGGAGTAGGTTTCCCCGCTTTCCTAGTCCAACTAAGAGGGGGAAAGGAAGGGAAGAGGAGAAGAAGGAAAGGGGGGCTGGCGCCCTCCCAATTCGTATTGGGCTTGGGGGGGGGCACCCCCACCTCTTGGTCGCCTCCTCTCTCTTCCACTAAAGCCATGTAGGCCCATTAAGCCCCCGGGGGGTTCCGGCAACTCCACGGTACTCCGATATTTATCCGGTGACTCTCGGAACCCTTCCGTTGTCCGAATATAACCTTCTAACATATCAATCTTTATGCCTCAACCATTTCGAGACTCCTCGTCATGTCCGTGATCTCATCCGGGACACCGAACAACCTTCGGTACATCAAAACACATAAACTCATAATACCGATCATCATCGAACGTTAAGCGTGTGGACCCTACGAGTTCAAGAACTATGTAGACATGACCGAGACTCATCTCCAGTCAATAACCAATAGCGGAACCTAGATGCTCATATTGGTTCCTCCATATTCTATAAAGATCTTTATCGGTCAAACCGCATAACAACATACATTGTTCCCTTTGTCATTGGTATGTTACTTGCCCGAGATTCGATCGTCGGTATCATCATACCTAGTTCAATCTCGTTATCGGCAAGTCTCTTTACTCGTTACATAATACATCATCTCATAACTAACTCATTAGTCGTTTTCTTGCAAGGCTTATTATGATGTGTATTACCGAGAGGGCCCAGAGATACCTCTCCGACACTCGGAGTGACAAATCCTATTCTTGATCTATGCCAACACCACAAACACTTTCGGAAACACTTGTAGAGCATCTTTATAATCACTCAGTTACGTTGTGATGTTTGATAGCACACAAGGTGTTCCTCCGGTATTCGGGAGTTGCATAATCTCATAGTGAGAGGAACATGTATAAGTCATGAAGAAAGCAATAGCAATAAAACTAAACGATCATAGTGCTAAGCTAACGGATGGGTCTTGTCCATCACATCATTCTCATAATAATGTGATAGCATTGATCAAATGACAACACATGTCTATGGTTAGGAAACATAACCATCTTTGATTAACGAGCTAGTCTAGTAGAGGCATACTAGGGACACTCTGTTTTGTCTATGTATTCACACTTGTATGAAGTTTCTGGTTAATACAATTCTAGCATGAATAGAAGACATTTATCATGATATTTAAGGAAATATAAATAATAACTTTATAATTGCCTCGAGGGCATATTTCCTTCATCAACCTAGTTATAGTTAGCACAAGCACCGACTTTTCCCGAGTGATCAGCCTCAGAAGTATCAGATCCTTAGCAGTCCGCTGCAAAATTTGGCTGCAGCTACCCGGATCGATGATTCTATACAGCCTTCCGGATCCACAACTAGTGAAGGGATCCATCAATCCATGCGCTCCTGAAGTCGGCATTGTCGTAGAATGCGACGGTGTCCCAGTCCAGAGATCCCATTCACAATGCATCGGTGTGCGCTGAGACCATCCAGTCGACCCACAGTCCAACCGGCTCCGGGAGGCTCCATGCGTCGTCCTCTTCCCATGATCAGTATGGAGATCAGAGGTTTGATCGAGTCGCTTCGCCTCGGTGACACGATGATTATGATCGCACTCTGATGCCCCCACCGCAAGAAGTCTCATACGGGTGCCAGTTCTACAATGATAGGCAGACACACGAAGGTTGAGTCCACCACGCGATACGACGGACACCCCAGACCCAAAGTTCCATGCGAGGTCCGTCTTCACTCAAAATCTGGTCGACAGGGGTCGAGCTCTGAGAGAAGGCCTACATGTCGATGGGTCGAGTGGTTCCGCACCCTCTGGCCCCGAGTGTTTTAGTCGGTACATTCAGGCTGCAATGATTCCCAACAACTTCAGGTTGCCACGGGGATCAACAAGTTCACTACCGAGTCCAAGCCACATATGTGGTTAGAAGATTACCGAGTGGACGTTGAGATCGGTAGTAGCAAGGACAATACGGCCATGAAGCACCTGCCATTGATTATTGGAGGTTCTGCTCGAGCATGGCTCACTCAGCTTCTACCCGATAGTATATTCTGCTGGGATGAGCTCGCCTGAGTCTTCGTGAAGACCTTCGAGGGCACGTATAAGCGGGTGGATGGGCTGGCCGAGTTGCAACACTGCTTGTGAAGGCAAAACGAGACTCTCCATGAGTATATCCAGCGATGTTCCACCCGGCACAATATGGTGGAGAACAACACCAAGCACCAGGCGATCCGTGCCTTGAAGGCCGGGGTCATATACCGAGAGCTGAATCTGAAGTTCAGCCATACCAAGATCCTGATTCTCAATCAAGCTATGGAGATAACCAATCAGTACGCCAACCAAGAGGAAGATGGCCGATTGAGAAGTGGCAAGAGTCGAGCAGGTGACGTGATTAAGTCGGATGGTAACAAGGGCAAGAAGCAAAAGCAAAAGGCCGATGCGGCCGGAAACGTTGAAGCCGTGACACTGGCCGGCCAAAGTAAGGGCAATGGACAGCCCAAGAAGAAACAGGAATGGAAAGTCAAGAAGCAATTTGCTCCAAATACTGACATCCTCGACCAGCCTTTTCAGATCCACACGTAGGAAGGCGAAGAGGGCAACTTGATTTTGCCCAAGCATACCACTGGGAGTGTCGGCTCCTTAAGCAAGAGATACGGCAAGGTCCCCCCAGGTACAAGAACAAGGAGAAGGACGATCGAGACAATGGTACTTCTAAGTACCCCAACGTTGAGAAAGTCCCGATGATCTTCATCGACATCGAAAGCAAGAGCCGCCTGAAGGTCATAAACCAAGATGTTAACATGGCAGTTCCGACTATCACTAAATATCTAGATTGGGACAAGACACCCATCACCTTCTATCAATCGGATCACCCGGCCCACATACCAACCCCGGGCGGCAGGCTTTGGTGGTCGATCCGGCCGTTGGAGGGGTCCAATTGCACAAAGTTCCGATGGACGACGACAGCGGGCTCAACATCATCTATGCCGAGACCCTAGAAGCAATGGGCATACCGATTTACCGACTCACAGCTCCAGGGGGTAATCCCCCGGAAGAAGGCCAAGTCACTCGGGTAAACTGCCCTCGACGTCATATTCGGCTGCGAGAAATACTTCAGGAAGGAACGACTTAATTTCCAGGTCATGGATTTCTGGAGTGCTTACCACGCCAGCTTGGGTGGGCCTGCCTACGCATGTTTCATGGCCAGACCATGTTACGTGTGTCTTAAACTTAAGATGCCAGGGCGAAATGGTGTGATCACCGTCATGGGCAATCAAAAGCTAGCTGAGGAGTGCCTCCAGAAGGGCTCTCAGATTGCTGATGAGAAAATGGCGATGGCCGAGTTGGACGAGTACAAGAAGGCGGTGTATTCGAGTGATCTACTAAAGTCTAAGAAGCCTACTGTGGAATCCTCTTTTGAGTCGACCGGGGAGACAAAGCTGGTGCATGTGCATCCTAACGATCCGAATGCCGCCCCGACCAGTATCTTGACCACACTTGACTGAGAATAGGAAGGCGAGCTCATCGAGTTCCTCTGTGAGAACCGGGACATCTTCACATGGAAGCCTTCTGACATGCCGGGTGTGCCTAGGGAACTGGCTGAGCATATACTCCGTGTCGACTCAAATATTAAACCTGTCGAAGAAGACCTGTGATGCTCCTCCACTGAAAAGCACAAGGCGATTGGCAAAGATATCACACGTCTCTTGGCCGCCGAGTTCATCCAAGAGGTGTAGCACTCCAAGTGGCTCGCCAACTTCGTCATGGTGCCAAAGAAGAATAACTCTCTCCGGATGTGTATCGACTTCAAGCACATCAACCAGGACTACCCGAAAGACCATTTTCCTCTTTCCCACATAGATTAGATGTTAGATTCTACTGTCGGGGTGTGAACGACTTCTGGATATGTACTCTGGGTACCACCTAATCCAAATGTACGGTCCAGATGAAATGATAAAAACATTCATCACCCCATTCGGGTGTTTTTGTTATATCACCATGTCATTCGGACTCAAGAATGCTAGGGAAACTTTTCATGTGCATGATTCAAAAGTGCTTGTATAAGAAAATCAACCGGAACATGGAGGCTTACATTGATGACATTGTGGTCAAGTCCAGGAAAGGTTCTGACCTCCTAGAAGACCTTGCCGAGACTTTGCAAACCTGCATATGTTTGGGATAAAGCTCAATCTGGCCAAGTGTACTTTTGGGGTCCTTGGTGGCAAGTTACTCGGTTTCCTCATCTCCAAGCGTGGGATCAATGCCAACCCCGAGTAGATTAGTGCAATTGAACAAATGAAACAACCTGAGTGTCTACATGACATACAGAGGCTCATAGGCTGCTTGGCTTCCCTGAGTAGGTTTGTATCATGACTCAGTGAATAGGCCCTACCGCTTTACCAATTGATGAAGAAGTCTGACAGGTTTGAGTGGACTCCTGGAGCGCAGGCTGCGTTCCAGAAACTCAAGGCCTTGCTCTCTATCCAGCCATTTCTTGCTACCCCAAGCAGCAAAGAGCCCTTGCTCTTATACATCGCGGCCATGAACGGAGTTGTTAGCACTATGCTCACTGTGGAACGCGAGGAATAAGGCAAAGCCTTCAAGCTCCAGCGACCGGACTACGACATCTGCAAAGTTCTGATTCCTTCCAAGCAAAGGTACCCACATTATCAAAAGTTGGTGTATGAGATTTATCTGACTGGAAAGAAACTGGCTCATTACTTCCAAGAGCACCCCGTCATGGTGATAAGTGACGCCCTTTGTCTGAGATCATGAACAACAGAGACTCTACGGGCCGAGTGGTGAAGCGGGCCATGGAGCTCCTTCCTTTAGACATCAGGTGTGAACCCAAGAAGGCCACCAAGTGCAAGCCCTAGTGGATTTTCTAGTCGAGTGGATAGAGCAAGAACATCCTCCCCCCAGTCTTTCAGAACACTGCACGATGTTCTTTGATGGTTCCAAGATGCTCCACGACTTCGGGGCTGGAGTGGTCTTGGTATCCCCCAAAGGCGACCGACCCAGCTATGTGCTTCAGATACACTTTGATTCCTCTAACAATGAGGTCGAGTACGAAGCTCTTCTGTAAGGGTCGCATATGGCAATCCCTCTCGGGATCTGCCAACTGATGGTTTATGGTGACTCTGGCCTGGTGGTTAACCAAGTCTTGAAGGAGAGGGATATCTGGAGTCCAGCAATGACATGCTACTACAACGCCATCACGAAGCTAGAAAATAACTTTGAAGGATTGGAGCTCCATCATATTCCGTGGCTCAAGCACCAGGCAGCTGATGACTTAGCCAAGATAGGTTCCACTTGGAAGGAAGTTCCTAAAAACATGTTCCTACAACACTTACACTGACCCATGATCAAAGAAGACCCTTTCGTGGTGTTACCCCCGTAACCAGTCATACCATCAAATTTGACTAAGGTTGACATCCCTACGGTGATCGGCCAAGTCCAGAAGATTCTTGTAACACTGCTGAGTTGACCGAACTATACATCACTTACTTGCTCAGGCAAGAACTCCTGGAGGATGAGGCTGAGGCTTGTTAGATCGTCCATCGATACAAAGGCATCACCATCATAGGCGATCAACTTTCAAAAAAGTGCACCTCTAGAAGCACTCAATGCGACATTTCACTGGAGGAAGGGCAACAAATTTTGTAGGAGATTCACTCGGGAATCTACGGGCACCACGCGTCCTCTCGGACGTTGGCCGCTAAGGTATTCTTGGCAGGTTTTATTGGCCCCGCGACAATGAGGCCTCTCGGGACATAGTTGACCAGTGCTTCGGGTGTCAATTCTATGGGAACCAGTCGCACCCCGCGTCCACGCTGAAGACTATCCCCCTCACTTGGGCATTCCTCGTGTGGGGACTAGATATGATCAGCCCTCTCCGCACTGGGGCGAGTGGTTTTACGCATCTGCTAGTGGCGGTCGACAAGTTCACTAAGTGGATAGAAGGAAAGCCTATAAAGAAGCTTGACTCGTTGAATGCCATCCAGTTCATCAAAGAGATAGTCTTCAGATTCGGAGTACCCCCACAACATCATCGTCGACAATGGGTCAAACTTCGGCTCGGACGAGTTTAGCGAGTTTTGCTATTCGCAAGGTACTTGGGTAGATTACACCTCCGTGGCTCACCCGCAGATGAATGGCCAAGCAGAACAGGCAAATGAATTGATACTTAAGGGGTTGAAGCCTTGCCTTATGCCTGACCTGAAACATCCGGCAGGAGCTTGGGTTGCATAGTTGCCATCAGTCCTCTAGAGCCTACGGACAACTCCAAACCGATCCAAAAATCACATGTCGTTCTTCATGGTGTACGGATCAGAAGCAGTTTTGCCGAGTTACTTACTTCACATTTCCCCCGAGTTGATTTGTACTCAGAAGCCGAAGCTGAAGAAGCATGGCAGGATGGCCTTGACCTCCTAGAGGAAGAGCACGAACTAGCGCTCATTAGGCGACCATGTACCAACAGGATCTGCGCCGTTGCCACAAGAGACATGCTAGGGGACGGGCCTTCCAAGAACGAGATCTAGTCCTCCGAGTTGATTAGCAGATGCCTCACAAGATAGCACCCCCATGTCACGGCCTTTTGCATATCTATTGGTGCAATGATTGGCCCCTTATGTTTTTGGAGTTTGTTGACATAAATAGAGTGGGAATTATGTGATTTCTAGTGCACATAGAGTAACAGGTCCCAGAAGTACTGAGGAGTTTGTTTCAAACGACGACGATAATCTCCCTGTGGTAGTGAAGATTATCACCGAAGATAAAGCCAACAAGAGTGACCCCTAAAAATTGCTGAAGCTCAAGAAATTGGTTCGGTGTATGTCCGAAGAACATGACTGTGCTCGAGGAAGAATGAAGAAGAAGTGAAGACGTAGCATTTTTTCGTTGTTCTTCTTCTTTCATTGAGTCATAGGACCACTATACTATTAAGAGAGGTGTGGTGTTCGATGCTATGATTCTATGATGCTAAACCCAATCCTATGTAAGCTGTGAGAGAAATCTCTTTGTGTTCCGCACAAATACTTGCCAGCAAAAGACTGTGATCTTCTTCGCTGCGAGAGATTTGTCTCGAATCAAGGAGTTAGCATTACTTATTCTCAAGTAATGTTACCGTTGCTTCCAAAATCCGATAAACGTGTCAGTTGGCCATTGGCTGGACCAAATGTCCAAAATGGTCATTTCCCTTCTGGGAAGGCTGCGGCTATAAATAGCCACCCCGCGCCGGCTTTGACCGGTGGCTGCTACGCTTGATTCCGAGAATATTTTCAAGCAACCCACTCTCTGAGCGATTTGAGTTTAAGATCCACCAAGATAAAACCCCTAGAGCCGAAGAATTATATAGTGGTTCAGCATAATCTAAGTTTAGTATAGTCCGCCTATTACTCTTGAGAGCTGCAAACTCTCTAGATGGTTATGTGTCAATTTCTTCAGAGACCAAGAGTGATTGTGGTTCTCGAAGAAGAAGTCTGTAAAGGTTTGGAGATAGCCTTCAATTATCTACCACGAGTGATCGACATTGGTTGATGAATCGATTATCGAGGAGAATAGGGCGAAGAGAGTTGACCTTCCGTGTTAAGTCACAGCCCCTCCAACCAGACGTAGTCCTTGTGTAGAAGGACGAACTAGTCTAACAAATACCTTGTCACCATCGAGGTCCACTGGTCATTTCTTTCACCCTGTTTACCTTCGATGCATTTAGCTCATGAGATATGTTGTGACGCATAGCCTAGTTTCCATTCGGTACTTGGTTCTACTTCACTTTTGTTTAATTTTCATTCATTCCGCTGTTGGGTTATGAGAGATTTAAGTTTTCCAAAGAAAATTTAAAACTTGCATTCACGCACCCTCTGGTAGATATTGATACGTCTCCAACGTATCTATAATTTTTGATTGTTCCGTGCTATTATTTATGAAGTCTTGGATGTTTAATGGGCTTTATCATTCATTTTATATCATTTTTGGGACTAACCTACTAACCCAAAGGCCCAGTCCAGATTGCTGTTTTTTTGCCAATTTCAGGGTTTTGCAGAAAAGGAATATCAAACGGAGTCCAAACGGAATGAAACCTTCACGAGAGATATTTTTGGAGAAAATCACGCACGGAAAACGTCAGGACCAAGTCAGGGGACAGCTGGGCTGCCCTTGAGGGTGGGGGCGCGCCCCCCTTCCCAGGGCGCGCCCCCTGCCTCGAGGCTAGCCCACACGGCCCCCGGTTCCCTCCTTGTTCCTATATATACCTACGTACCCCAGAAACACCATACGCAGAGAGAAAACCCTAATTCCATCGCCGTAGCTTTTGTTCCCGTGGAGATCCCATCTTGGAGCCTGTTCTGGGAGGGGGATCCATCACAGAGGCCTTCTTCATCATCATCATCGCCCTCACCATGAGTTGTGAGTAGTTTACCATAGACCTTCGGGTCCATAGCTAGTATCTAGATGGCTTCTTCTCTCTCTCTCTCTCTGGATCTCAATACAAAGTTCTCCTCGGTCTTCGAGGAGATCTATTCGATGTAATCTCTTTTCGCGGTGTCTTTGTCGAGATCCGATGAATTGTGAGTTTATGATCAAGGTTATCTATGAAAGATATTTGGTTCTTCTCTGAAATTTTTATGTGTGCTCATAATATCCTTGCAAGTCTCTTCGAATTATTGGTTTGGTTTGGCCTACTAGATCTATAGTTCTTGCAATGGGAGAAGTGTTTGGCTTTGGGTTCAATCTTGCGGTGTCCTTTCCGAGTGACAGTAGGGGCAGCAAGGCACGTATTGTATTGTTGCCATCGAGGATAAAAAGATGGGGTTTTCATCATATTGCTTGAGTTTATCCCTCTACATCATGTCATCTTGCTTAAGGCGTTACTCTGTTCGTATGAACTCAATACACTAAATGCATGCTGGATAGCGGTCGATGTGTGGAGTAATAGTAGTAGATGCAGAATCGTTTCGGTCTACTTGTCTCGGACGTGATGCCTATATACAATGATCATGCCTAGATAGTATCATAATTATTCGCTTTTCTATCAATTGCTCGAAATAATTTGTTTACCCGCCGTAGAATACCGCTATCATGAGAGAAGCCACTAGAGAAAACTATGGCCCCCGGGTCTATTCTCAACATATCAATCTACATATACTTTACTTTTCTTGCTTTTATTTGCTGTTTTATTAAACTAAAAATACCAAAAATATAACTATCATCTCTATCAAATCTCAATCTCGTAAGTGACCGTAAAGGGATTGACAACCCCTTATCGCGTTGGCTGCAAAGTTCTTATTTGTTTGTGCAGGTGTGAGGGACTGGCGCGTGGTCTCCTACTGGATTGATACCTTGGTTCTCAAAAACTGAGGGAAATACTTACGCTACTGTGCTGCATCTCCCTTTCCTCCTCGAGGGAATACAACACAAGCTCAAGAGGTAGCAAGAAGAATTTCTGGCACCGTTGCTGGGATACTTACGCAAAAGTCATATACCAAGTACCTATCACAAACCCTTATACTTCACATTACATTTATTTGCCTCTCGTTTTCCTCTCCCCCACTTCACCCTTGCCGTTTTATTTGCCCTTCTTCCGCCGTGTGTTCTTCGTTCGCTTGCTTCTTGTTTTCTCGTGTGTTGCTTGCTTGCTTGTCATCATGTCTAGCACAAGTATCATTATCACCACTCCCGAGAGTGAGGTCCTCAACTTTAAACAAAGGGAGGAAGAAAACTTAAAAGATGCCTGGTATAGAATTTGCAATGCTCATAGTAGATCTAATAGGAAGTTTTCCACTTTCGTGCTTCTTCGCAATTTTTATGTTGGCATAACTCCGTGGAATAGATTTATCTTAGATACCAATACCGGAGGGAATTTCTTGGGTAGCCACACCGTTGATTCTTATAAATCTTTGACTGAATAATTTGGCTCACCACCTCTTATGGTTAATGGGACCGTTTTAACTTTGGAGCATGTTATGCAAAGGTTAGAAGTCATTGAAAACAAAGTTGCTACGGTAGAATTGGTAGAAAACTTGGATAGAAAAATTCATAATGAAATCACCCAATATGGATCCAAGGTAGGAGTTGTTCTGAAAAATCTTAAGGAAAAGGAGCCCATAGTTAAAGAAAAGCTAGATCAGGATTCTACTAGAATCAATAAACTTGAGGATGTTATCACTAATGTTGGTTCTGCTCTTTCCGCTATAAAAACTACTCCAAATACCTCTACTAAATTATCTAAGTTCATGTATGTCCCTAAAGACAAGGGTGAAATATCTAGACTTGCGGATCTCAAAACCATAAGTGTTCACCCTAATTTTCTTACTTTTGCAAGAGACCCTTTTGACACTTTAGAATTTCTTCATTTATTGCCCAAGAGTTTTATTATTCATACGGACAAAGAAGTGCCCAAGAATCATAAGTGCTTAATCAAATAATTTCCTTCCAAAGATGGCAATACCTAAATCTATCTTGTATCGTGCCCAGCTAGGGGCGTAAAACGATAGCGCTTGTTGGGAGGCAACCCAATTTTATTTTTTTATTTTTGTTGCTGTTAGGGAATAAATATTGCATCTAGCCTCTGATTACATGTGTTTTCATGTTTTTTTTAGTGTTTGTGCCAAGTAGAACCTTTGGTAAGACTTGTGTGAAGTTTATTTGATCTTGCTGTGAAAAACAGAATCGTTAGCGCTCGCTAAAGTAGACTTAAGATTTTACTGGAGCATTCTTTTTAGTTGATTCTTTTTTATGATGATTGGTAGACAAATTTCGCAAATTTACCAATTTAGTTTGAAATTTTTCGAGTTCCAGAAGTAGGCGAACCCTGCAGATTACTACAGACTGTTCTGTCTTTGACAGATTCTGTTTTTCGTGTGTTGTTTGCTTATTCCAATGCATCTATGAGTAATATTAGAGGATATGAACCATATAGAACTTGGAGTACAGTAGGTTTAACACCAATATTAACAAAGAATGAATTTATTACTGTACCTTTGAGTAGTGGTTTGTTTTCTCTTACTAACGGAGCTCACGAGAATTTTTGTCTAAGTTTTGTGTTATGAAGTTTTCAAGTTTTGAGTATTGCTTTGATGGACTATGGAGCAAGGAGTAGCAAAGGCCTAAGATTGGGGATGCCCATGGCACCCCAAGTAAATTCAAGATAATCAAAAGCCTAAGCTTGGGGATGCCCCGGGAAGGCATCCCCTCTTTCGTCTTCATTCATCGGTAACTATACTTGGAGCTATATTTTTATTCGCAACATGCTATGTGTTTTGCTTGGAGCGTCTTGTATAATTTGAGTCATTGCTTGTTAGTTTGATACAATCATCCTTGCTGGACACACCTATTTTAGATAGTTAAATATGGCCTAGAAATTATTAGAACACTCAATGTGTTTCACTTATATCTTTTGAGTTGAATAGTTTTTGCTCTAGTGCTTCACTTATATCTTTTAGAGCACGATGGTGGTAATATATTGTAGAAATTGTTGAAATCTCATGCTTCACTTAGATCTATTTGAGAGTCGATTAAAACAGCATGGTAATGTGTTTAGGCAGAAGAAACTAGTCTTCACATGATAGACATCCAACGTCAATGTAGTAAAAAAAATTCGCACCAAGTGCATTGAATAGAAAGAGATGTTGGATGCTTGATAATTGTTTTGAGACATGAGGATAGTGATATTAGAGTCATGCTAGTGGAGTTATTATGAAATTGAGAAATACTTGTGTTAAGGTTAGTGATTCCCGTAGCATGCACGTATGGTGAACCGTTGTGTGACTAAGTTAAAGCATGAAGTATTTGTAGAGTGCCAACCTTTGTGTGGAGGTCGGGGGCGCGCGATGGTTAACTCCTACCAACCTGCCCCCTAGGAGCATGCGTTGATTTCTATGTTTTGATGACTCGTAAATTTTTGCACTAAGTATATGAGTTCTTATGACTAATGTTGAGTCCATGGATTATACGCACTCGCACCCTTCCACCATTGCTAGCCTCTCTCGTACCGCGCAACTTCCGCCGGTGCCATAAACCCACTATATATCCTTCCTCAAAACAGCCACCATATTGTTCCTCAAAACAACCACCATACCTACCTATCATGGCATTTCCATAGCCATTCCGAGATATATTGCCATGCAACTTTCCACCGTTCCGTTTATATGACACGCATCATATTGTCATATTGCCATGCATGATCGTGTAGTTGACATCGTATTTGTGGCAAAGCCACCATGCATAATTCTTTCATACATGTCATTCTTGTTTCATTGCACATACCGGTACACCGCCGGAGGCATTCATATAGAGTCATACTTTGTTGTTGTAGTATCGAGTTGTAATATTGTGTTGTAATGAAAGTGTGATGATCATCATTTTTAGAGCATTGTCCCATGGGAGGAAAGGCTGAATCTATAAAGCCCCTCCGCAAAAAAGAAGAAGTGAAGAAAGGCCAAAGAAAAGAAAAAAAATAAAAGAAGAAAAAAGGGACAATTGCTTCTATCTTTTCTCCACACTTGTGCTTCAAAGTAGCACCATGTTCTTCATTGTAGAGAGTCTCATGTTTAGTCACTTTCATATACTAGTGGGAATTTTCGTTATAGAACTTGGCTTGTATATTCCAACGATGGGCTTCCTTAAATGCCCCAAGTCTTCGTGAGCAAGCAAGTTGGATGCACACCCACTAGTTTCTTTTGTTGAGCTTTCATTCATATTTAGCTCTAGTGCATCCGTTGCATGGCAATCCCTACTCACTCACATTGATATATATTGATGGGCATCTCCATAGCCCGTTGATACGCCTAGTCGATGTGAGACTATCTCCCTCTTTTTGTCTTCTCCACAACCACCTCTATTCCACCCATAGTGCTATGTCCATGGCTCGCGCTCATGTATTGCGTGAAAGTTGAAAGGTTTGAAAAAATAGAGCATGAAAACAAATGCTTGGCTAAAATCGGGGTTGTGCATGATATGAATATTTTTGTGTGAAAATAAGGGAGCATAGCCAACACTATATGATTTTGTTGGGATAACTTTCTCTAGCCATAGTATTTTGAGAAGACATGATTGCTTTGTTAGTATTGATTGAAGTATTGTTATTTCTTATGTCAATATAGACTTTTGTCTAGAATCTTTCAGATCTGAACATTCATGCCACAATTAAGAGAATTACATTGGAAAACTATATTGGTTAGCATTCCAAATCAAAAATTCTTTCTTTATCATTTACCTACTCGAGGACGAGCAGGAATTAAGCTTGGGGATGCTTGATATGTCTTCAACGTATCTATAATTTTTGATTGTTCCATGCTATTATTTATGAAGTCTTGGATGTTTAATGGGCTTTATCAATCACTTTTATATCATTTTTGGGACTAACCTACTAACCCAAGGGCCCAGTCCAGATTGCTGTTTTTTGCCTATTTCAGGGTTTTGCAGAAAAGGAATATCAAACGGAGTCCAAACGGAATGAAACCTTTGCGAGAGATATTTTTGGAGAAAATCACGCACGGAAAACGTTAGAACCAAGTCAGGGGACAACTGGGCTGCCCTCGAGGGTGGCGGGCGCGCCCCCCTTCCCAGGGCGCGCACCCCCTGCCTCGAGGCTGGCCCACACGGCCCCCGGTGCCCTCCTTCTTCCTATATATACCTACGTACCCCAGAAACTCCGTACGCAGAGAGAAAACCCTAATTCCACCATCGTAGCTTCTGTTCCCGTGGAGATCCCATATTGGAGCCTGTTCCGGGAGGGGGATCCATCACGGAGGCCTTCATCATCATCATCATCGCCCTCACCATGAGTTGTGAGTAGTTTACCACAGACCTTCGGGTCCATAGCTAGTATCTAGATGGCTTCTTCTCTTTCTCTAGATCTCAATACAAAGTTCTCCTCGGTCTTCGAGGAGATCTATTCGATGTAATCTCTTTTTGCGGTGTGTTTGTCGAGATCCGATGAATTGTGAGTTTATGATCAAGGTTATTTATGAATGATATTTGGTTCTTCTCTAAAAAATTTATGTGTGCTCATAATATCCTTGCAAGTCTCTTCGAATTATTGGTTTGGTTTGGCCTACTAGATCTATAGTTCTTGCAATGGGAGAAGTGCTTGGCTTTGGGTTCAATCTTGAGGTGTCCTTTCCCAATGAAAGTAGGGGCAACAAGGCACGTATTGTATTGTTGCCATCAAGGATAAAGAGATGGGGTTTATATCATATTTCTTGAGTTTATCCCTCTACATCATGTCATCTTTCTTAAGGCATTACTCTGTTCTTATGAACTCAATACACTAGATGCATGTTGGATAGCGGTCGATGTGTGGAGTAATAGTAGTAGATTCAGGCAGGAGTCGGTCTACTTGTCTCGGACGTGATGCCTATATACAATGATCATGCCTAGATAGTCTCATAATTATTCGCTTTTCTATCAATGGCTCGACAATAATTTGTTTACCCGCCGTAGAATATCGCTATCATGAGAGAAGCCACTAGAGAACACTATGGCCCCCTGGTCTATTCTCAACATATCAATCTACATCTACTTTACTTTTTCCACTTTTACTTTCTTTTCTTATAAACAAAAAATACAAAAAATATAAACTATCATATCTATCAGATCTCACCTTTGTAAGTGACCGTAAAGGGATTGACAACCCCTTATCGTGTTGGCTGCGAAGTTCTTATTTGTTTGTGCAGGTGCGAGGGACTGGGGCGTGGTCTCCTACTGGATTGATACCTTGGTTCTCAAAAACTGAGGGAAATACTTATGCTACTGTGCTGCATCTCCCTTTCCTCTTCGAGGGAATACAACGCAAGCTCAAGAGGTAGCAAGAAGAATTTCTGGCGCCGTTGCCGGGGAGACTTACACAAAAGTCATATACCAAGTACCTATCACAAACCCTTTGTAATGCCCCAGATGTAACACTTTCCCAATATGGAAATATATGAAACTTTGGCTTCATCAATTCCTTTCCGGGCTCTTCTTTCATTTCGGGTTTCGTCGTTCTTTCGTGTGCGTGTGTGCATTTCATCCATGTCATGTTGTCATGTGCATTGCATTGCATTGTGTTGTCACTTGCTCCTGGTCCCAACTCGTCTCGTCCCGTTGTCCGTTTCGAGTTCCGACGCTCTCACATGTGCCCGTGGCATCCCCGAGTCCTTCTTTCGTGTGTGGCCGTGTAACGTTCCCGGAATGACGTGAGGCTTGTCGTGCGATGTTGTTTTGGTACGTGTGGGCCGCCTGTCAAGTTTCATCGTGTTTGGAGTTCGTTTGGTACTCCAACGGTTAACCTAGTGGGCTAAAAGAACCTCTTCTTTGAGGCCCAAGACCCCCTCCACAACAGCCCACTAACGCAGCACAACCCTTCCCATCATCTCGGTTGTCGAATTGTCATCGCGTGGCCGAAAACCGCTCCCTATTTGGAGTCTCCTAGCTCCTTGTGCCTATAAATTAGCCCCCATGTCCATTTTTTCGTCCAAGCCCTAGTCTCCTTCCTCCTCTAGCCCCGCCTCGGAATCTGCGCCGGGCGGACGTGTCCGACCCGGGCCGGACAGATCGCGCCGCCGCCCTCAGCCAGTGGCGTCGCGCCACGTCACCCGCCGCCGCGCCGGGGCCTAGATCCGGCCCGCCCCGAGGCCGAACTGGGCCACGCCGGGCCGCGCCTCCCGCCGCCGCTCCGTTTCTTCCCCGCCACCGAGCTCCGCCGCCGGGCGCCCGAGGACGCCGCCGCGCCTCCACGCTGATCCGCCGGCGGCCCCGAACACCGCTGCCGCCGGGCCCCGAGCTCCTCGCCGCTGGCCTCCTCCGTCCCGAGGTTCGCCGCCTTCCGGGCCGCCTCCGACCGCCACACCTCACCGCCGGCGCCCGCATCCCCTCCGCCTTCGAGCCGCCGCCGCCCGCCGCGCAGCTCCCTCGCCGCCGGCCGCCGCGCCTCGGCCGATCCCGATCCCGATCCGATCCAGCGCCGGCCGAACCCTAGAGGGTCCGGGTTCGATCGGATCCGCCGACCCTATCCGCACTGTACGACCTGATCCGCTTGTCTTGTTGTTTTTTTCACTAAGTCTTTTAAACTTGTTGTCTGATGGCAACTTTGCATGGCTGTATCTTTTATTGTGCTTGTCCAAATTGTGCATATGATATGTCAAAATGATCGTGGTGATGTGCTCTACGTTTTGTTCCATTATGGCATGCTTGTTTGAGTCCATCTAGAGGTCCTAATCTCTGTTGCAAGAGTGCTACTTGTTATAAACTGCTGCTACTTGATATTTTCATGCCATGTTTGAGATGTGATAACTTGGTGCATGTTTATCCAAATGAAGCAAATGATATGTCAAAATGTTCATAGTGACATGCTCTACGTGATGATTGCTGTAGCATGCATGTTAGGGTTCATATTGCCATGTTAATATCTATTGCAAAAGTGCATGTGGCTGTTAAGTTTTGTAACATGTTATGAGATGCTGATTTGAAGTGCTCGTTGTTATTGATGTGTTTGTCCCCTTGTCACATGCCAATATGTTTGAATCTCCATCATGTGGTCTTTGCTGTGGTGCAAACCATTTTCCATGATATTCCTTGAGGTGATTTAAACATGCTTGCAAACATGCCATGCCAACATAACTGTTTTATACTTAGTGAAAATTCTACTAAGTCTGGAATATGTCATATCCTGATGCTATGTTTGCTTGATGCCCTAGTCAAATCCATGTTAGTTTTGGGGTGTCCATTGATCATTCCTTGTTGTACATGTTGTTGTCTATCCATCCATGCCCTCACATGATCATATGGGTTGCTATAGCTTATTTATTTCTTGCTCCCAAGTTGCTATAAAATATCATTGTCAGGTTTTAACGTCATGATCAAAATGCTGTAGCTTGTTGCTGTTGATCCATGCCTCCTATAGAGTTGCTCCAATGGAGTTGTTTGCTGTAGGATATGTCTACTTCACGACCATGCTTATTGTCATCATGTTTGGGTGCTGTAGAGTATATATTTCTTGCTCCAAAGTTGTTATGTGGCTGTTAATTTCAGCTTTGCATTGTATCTTGTTTCGAGTGTATGTGTTGAACCGTTGCTCCGTTTTGAGCGTGCCCTATATGCAACTTGTGTGATTTTGCATGTAGAATCATAATATCATGTTGTTAAAATGTTTGGAGTGTGTTTGCTTGATGTTCTGGTGCATCTTGCACCGTTGCCATGCTTGTCTTGTTTTGCTCATATCTTCTAGACCATAGCTCCGAATTAAACAAACTTTATATGAAACTTGACTAGAATTTCGTGTAGATCATGATGGTGCATGGTAACTTGCTGTTTAACAACTTTAACCTAAGGTTTGTTCAGATCTGGACCATTTTCAACATATGCATATGAGGTCTTACCGGATTCGCCATATGTGGATTCTGGCCTCATTTAAACTTGTTGTCTTGTGTTGTTCTTGTGTGCTTCCTCCCTTGACATATATTGCATCATACATGCATCATACGTGCATCATGTTGATTGTGCATTGCACCTCGTTTAATTTCGTGCCTCATTGTGTTCTTGTGTTGAGTAGAGCCGGGAGCCGGGACCGAGACCAAGAACGAGGTTACTACCGAGGTTGAGTAGGACGAGCCGTCTTACGATCCCATCGACGACTCGACAGGAAAGATGACCTGACACAGATATCATTACTATCTTTGCCTATTGCTAGATGTCTCGCTCTTTAGCTTATTGCCTCGATGCCCATGTTTGTTTGTCAGCCTCCTATTGTAACCATGAATCTGTCTAACCACCCAACCTAGCAAACCATTGTTTGGCTACGTAAACTTCGCTCAGCCCCTCTTATAGCATTGCTAGTTGCAGGAGAAGATTTGAAGATTCTTGCTTCTTGTTGAAGTTATTTGTTGGGATATCACACTATATAAACACTTAAACTAAATCATTTATATATTGGTAATGGGTGGAAGGCTAAGCCTCTCGCTTGGTGATTTGTTCCACTCACGCCACCCTAGAAACCGTATAAACTGGTGTTATGTTCCTTGATTTTGCGTTCCTCACATGGTTGGGGTTATGGGACCCCCTCGATAAACAGCTTAGCGCTAAGGCTTTTCCAGCAAGTCCCAACATTGGTACTACATTGGCCTAAACAACTAAAACTTGCATAGGGTGTTATAAACCCTCTTCTTAATCAACAACCCGGGCCAGTGCTCCACATGAGTGTTGATCCAAAGTGGGCAACCTGTGGGGCCACCTTGGGGAAACCCGAGGGCAGGTAAAAACCCGTAGCTTGTTCCATCCGGTCGTGGCCTGCGACGAGATACGCGCGGCTACCATTAGGGTGTCGGCACGCCGGGAGGATTTGCTGGATTAGTCTTACCTTAGTCGGAATATCTTGAGCACGGGATTATGAGAATACTCGGGTCTTCCCACCTTGGAGTTGCGACTCCGCGGATCGTGAGCTTGTAATGGGCTAAGTTGGGACACCCCTGCAGGGTTTTGAACTTTCGAAAGCCGTGCCCGTGGTTGTGTGGCAGATGGGAATTTGTTAATATCTGGTTGTAGAAAACTTGACACCATGTTAAGAACACACTACCAGCATGAGTAACCGTGACGGTCATTTTCCGAAAAGGGGTTCGGCAAGTGAACCCGGTGGGGTTATGATTGACGTGCTTAGATAGGATCACTTCGTGATCACTTTGACGCTCGTGGCACTTCTCTTCTCGCTCTAAACACCTAAGCTAGTGCTAGTGGAGCTGCAACCTTTTATTTTCTTCAGACTTGTTCCACACCCAAGGCTTAGATAGTTCTGCTACCCGGGAACGGGATTGCTGAGTCCTTCGTGGCTCATAGATTCTACACAACACCAGATGCATGTACTATGGTGAACTACTCAGGTGACGGCACGGAGCTGTACTGGGAGTTCGATGAAGGACGTAGTCGATACTATGTGCACTATCCCGATGATCAGTAGTGGTTTCTACTAGGGGCGATTCGGACCTTGTGGCTTTATGTATTTTGGTATCTTTCATTTGGATCTTCGTCCGTAGCCGGACTGTGATGTTATTTGGATGATGTTTTGCTTATGTAATGTATTGTGTGATGTGGCGAGTGTAAGCCAACTATCCTTTTGCAATTTCATCCCTATTTTTACATGAGTCGTGCAAAGATACCATACTTGAGATCATTCAAGTATGGGCTTATACCTTTAACTCGTGCCTCGACACGTAGGAGGTATAATCCCATACTGGGCATTACAAGTTGGTATTCAGAGCCTTCTCCGACCTAGAAGCCCCCATTGATTGATCGAATCATTGACGGTTGAGTCTAGGCACACACTTGAAAATGTTTTGAGTCCTATATATATCGGAGAGTAGGATTTCTTTTTGCTCCTCATCTCTTTTCACTCTGGTGAGGACTCATGATGATTACTTATCTCTTCTACTCTCAAAATTCACCAAATTTTTTTTAGGTTCACGCGAGTATTGTTTGGATTGTTCCGATGTCTTTGTGACGAGAACATTGTTCTCGATGCTTCCTGTCATTTAGGGGTTGTGGTAGTGTCCCGGGGAATTGAGCTCCGAGGTGTTGTCGTCACAAATATATCGCAGCAGTTCTGGAATACTTAAGACGGCCGACATCGAAAACTCTCCTATGCGGTTAGTGGCAAGATAACCCAGACATCACCCAGTACTGGGAGGTAGTTCGGGAGTATTGCCATAGCTTGTATAGTAGATGCGTTTCGAAGGTCCGAGGTAAACGGTTTCCGAAAATAACTGGTTATGTGTTGAAGGATGGATACAGCTGGATGTAGGATTAGAGTTGAGTGCGCGATGCTTCCCCTGTATCCCCAACACATGATTGCATAACTGGAAACTTTCGGAAATTAATAGGTGGGTTCATCTAGTAGTTCGTAGGCATTCTTCAACGAATGCATGATATGGAGTTCAGGGTTATACATTGAGTGAAGTAGTTTTATGGGCGTTTATTCCGATCGGGAGTTGCATCTTAAAGGGTCCTTGGCTATGCTGATCCGGGGATTGCAAAACCCTTTTGTAACACGTTCCATAAGCTTTCAGCATGAATATGTCGAACGAAGCTTCTATCTTGTATTTGTTCTATCTGCTCCTTGTTGTTTTTATTTACCTTTTGTTCTCCCAAGTGGCTCCTCGTGAAGATTGTTGTATCATTAAACTGTGGATTACATTCGTTCATCTTGTTCGAATGTCCTTGTGAAGACTTATGTTGAAATTTCTAGGCGTTGATTCAGCTTATATATTTTCTCTCAATCAATGGCTAATAGTTGTCATCTCATTCAGGATGGCTCCTAAAAGAGTTCCCAACGCTAACCCAGAGGGTGAAGAAGTTCCTGATCGTCCTCCTTCCCCTCCTCCTCGGTCTGAGGCCCGGAGAGCAATTATGCAAGCGACGAACCAGAACACCCAGATGCTTATGCAAATGATGCAGAACATTCAAGCAAATCAAGCAAATCAAGGTGGTCATGGGAACCAAGGCCAAGGCAATTTGTTCAACCAACCTCACTTTGCTACACTCAACCAGTTCCTGGCAAACCAACCAAAGGCATTCAATTACTATGTGCACCCTCTAAATGCTGAAGACTGGATAACAGATATCAAGAAGCATTTCGAGTGCAGTAACGTGAGACCTGAGGACTATGTGAAGTTTGCCGCCTTCCAACTCAAGGACCAAGCCGCTGATTGGTGGCAGCAGTACAAAGACTCCAGAGAAGGGCGTGAAATCTCGTGGGCTGACTTCTGCAAGGATTTTCGCTCCCACCACATTCCAACAAGTGTCATCGAAGGTATGCGTGAGCAATTCCGCAACCTGAAGCAAGGCTCACTGACTGTTTATCAATACAATGTCAAGTTCCAGAACCTTGCCCGCTATGCCAAGAAAGACATCCCAGATGCCAAGAGCAAGATTTATCAGTTCCGTGGTGGTCTGAAGGATGAACTCCAACAAGGTCTCACCTTGTTCGAGCCTGATGAATTTGATCAATTCTATAACATGGCACTTAAGCAAGAGGCAGCCCAGCTCAAGATGGAAGCTTCCAAAAAGAGAATCAGAGATGCCGTTCACTCCTCCTCTTCTTCCCAAGTGGTCGCAAAGCAACAGAAGTTTTGGCTTCCACCTCCTCTGGTAATCCGACCTCCCAACAACAACAACAACAACAACAACAACAACAAGCATTCTGGTGGCCGTGGTTTCTCCCACCCACCCAACCCAAGCAATCAATCAAAGAGTCACTTTCAAGCTTCGAAGTCAAGTGCTCCTTATCACCGTCCTCTCTCAGAAGTGGTTTGCAACAAGTGCACCCAGAAGGGTCATTATGCTAACAAGTGCCCCAACCCAAGGTGCCTTTCGCCTCCTCCACCTGTCAGCACTGCTATTGTCAAGCACAATCCAAAGGCAGCAAGAGTGAATCTGATGAATGCAGCTCAAGCAGAGAATTCTTCAAATGTGATACTTGGTAACGTTCCAGTTAACTCTATTCCTGCAAAAGTGTTGTTTGATTCAGGTGCATCACGTTCCTTCATGTCATATCCATTTGCATCCAAGCATAATGTTCACTCCGAAGCTTTACCAAGAATTTTGAGTGTTATATCTCCTGGCAAGAGATTGAGTTCTAGTATGGTGGCTCCGAATGTATCTATTCGCATGGGTGATTACCGCTTTCTGGCTTCTCCGGTTATTCTCGGCAACTCCGACATTGATCTTATTCTCGGGATGGATTGGCTTTCCCAGCATGATGCTCACATTGATTGTGCAAATAAGGAAGTCAAGCTTACTCATTCCGACGAAGATGTGATTATCTTCGCCTCTCGAGATAACACAATCAGGCTATTCTCTCTCAATGAAAAGGGCGAGATTAATGCCATCTCTCAAATTCCGGTGGTCAATGAATATGAAGATGTTTTCCCTGAATAGCTTCCAGGCATGCCTCCACATCGTCAAGTTGAATTCGTTATTGAACTCGAGCCCGGTACCGAGCCAGCATGTCGGCGTCCGTACAAGCATTCCCCTGAAGAGTTGAAGGACTTGAAGAGACAACTCGATGAACAAGAGCGTATGGGTCTAATCAGGCCTAGCACTTCTCCTTGGGGCTGTGGTGTCTTGTTTGTCAAGAAGAAGGATGGCACGGAGCGCCTTTGCATTGATTACCGGCCATTGAACAAGAAGACAATAAAGAACAAATATCCGCTCCCCAACATCAATGAATTGTTCGAGCAGCTCGAAGGAGCAAAAGTGTTCTCAAAGCTCGATCTCCGGATGGGTTATCACCAGATCCGTATCCGGATATTCACAAGACTGCATTCAGAACAAGCTATGGCTCCTATGAATACACATTCATGTCTTTTGGCCTCGCTAATGCTCCACCCACCTTCTCGAGAATGATGCACTACATTTTCAACCCCTACACCAACGAATTTGTGCTCGTCTATCTGGATGACATCTTGGTATTCTCCAAGAATGAAGAGGATCATGCCAAGCACCTACGTTTGGTTCTCGACAGACTCTGTGAACATAAGTTCTATGCCAAGTTCTCTAAATGCGAATTCTGGCTCGATAAGGTCTTATATCTTGGCCATATCATCTCTATTGACGGTATTGCTGTCAACCCCGAGAAAGTTGAAGCCATTGTCAACTGGGAACCCCCTCAGAACGTCAAGCAACTCCGAAGCTTCCTTGGTCTTGCTAGCTATAGCAGAAGGTTCGTTGAGAACTTCTCCAAGATTGCCAAACCTCTCTCCAACTTGCTGCAGAAGAATGTCAAGTACAACTGGTCTCCGGATTGTGATGTGGCATTCAAAACTCTCAAAGAAAAGCTCATCTCTGCTCCGGTTCTTACTCATCCGGATGAGTCCAAGCCCTGCGAAGTATTCAGTGATGCTTCTCTTCAAGGACTTGGTGGTGTTCTAATGCAAGACAAGAAAATTGTGGCATACACTTCTCGTTAATTGAAGCGAAATGAGAAGAACTACCCCACACATGATCTGGAGCTAGCAGCAGTGGTACACGCCTTGATCACATGGAGACACCTTCTGTTGGGCAGAAAAGTTGACATCTTCACCGATCACAAGAGCTTGAAGTACATCTTCACACAGCCGAACCTGAACCTTCGCCAGACTCGTTGGGTTGAAATGATCCAAGAGTATGATCCAAGCATCGAATACACACCTGGCAAGGCAAATGTCATTGCAGATGCCTTGAGCAGAAAGGCATATTGCAATAGCCTCCTTATCAAGCCATTTCAGCCTGAGCTTTGTAAATCATTCAGGAAGCTCAACCTCCAAGTTGTTCCGCAAGGCTTTCTTGCAAATCTTCAAGTTGCTCCTACCTTGGAAGATCAGATCCGTGAGGCCCAACTCAGTGATGCTATGGTGCAGAAAGTGAAACATGGTATTGCAAAGGGTACTCCCAAATACAAGTGCTATCGCATTGATGAGAAAGACACCTTGTTCTTTGAGGACAGACTTGTGGTTCCCAAGGGTGATCTCAGGAAGCTCATAATGAACGAAGCACATGACTCCCTCCTCTCGATTCATCCTGGAAGTTCCAAGATGTGTATCAAGACCTCAAGCAATCTTACTGGTGGACTCGCATGAAAAGGGAGATTTCCCAATTCGTGAATGAATGTGATGTCTGCAGAAGAGTGAAGGCCGAGCACCAACGTCCAGCCGGTCTCCTCCAACCTCTTCCTATTCCCGAGTGGAAATTCGACCACATTGAAATGGATTTCGTCACTGGCTTTCCCAAGTCCAAGAAGGGGAACGATGCTATCTTTGTGGTGATTGACAAGCTAACTAAAGTAGCTCACTTCCTTCCAGTCAAATAATCCATCAATGCAGCTCAACTGGCAGAGCTGTATACTTCCAGAATTGTGTCGTTACATGGCATTTCTCAAGTTATCTCCTTAGACCGTGGAAGTTTGTTCACATCCAAGTTCTAGGACTCCTTCCAGTCAGCCATGGGCACTAAGATCCGTTTCAGCACTGCGTTTCACCCTCAGACTAGTGGTCAAGTCGAGAGAGAGAACTAGATCCTCGAAGACATGCTCAGAGCTTGTGTCATCTCTTTTGGCATGAAGTGGGAAGATTGCCTTCCGTTTTTTGAGTTCTCTTACAACAACAGCTTCCAAGCAAGTGCCGGCAAAGCTCCGTTTGAAATCCTCTATGGCAGAAAGTGCCGTACTCCTCTCAACTGGTCCGAAACTGGTGAACGTCAACTTCTTGTCAATGACTTGATCTCAGAAGCAGAAGAGATGTGCAAAGTCATACGTGAGAATCTCAAGGCCGCTCAGTCGCCTCAAAAGAGCTACTATGACGGCAAGCATCATGATTTGGCCTTCAACATTGGGGATCATGTCTATCTCCGTGTTTCTCCTATGAAAGGAACCCAAAGATTCGGTATCAAAGGAAAGCTTGCTCCTAGATACGTGGGCCCTTTCATGATCTTTGGCAAAAGAGGCGATCTAGCCTATCAACTCGAGCTTCCATCCAACTTTGCAAATGTTCATGACGTGTTTCACATGTCTCAACTCGGCAAGTGCTTCAAGACACCTGAACGCACCATTCCGTTTGAGGAGATTGATCTTCAACAAGACTTGTCTTACCATGAGCACCCCGTTGCTATTCTTGAAGAAACCGAGCGCAAGACCGGCAAAAAGTCAATCAAGTTCTTGAAATTTAATTGGTCACACCATACCGACCGAGAAGCTACGAGGGAACGAGAAGATCACCTTCGTTCCGAGTACCCTTCCTTCTTCCAGTCCTAGATCTCGGGACGAGATATTTTCGTAGTAGAGGAGAGTTTGTAATGCCCCAGATGTAACACTTTCCCAATATGGCAATATATGAAACTTTGGCTTCATCAGTTCCTTTCCGGGCTCTTCTTTCATTCCGGGTTTCGTCGTTCTTTCGTGTGCGTGTGTGCATTTCATCCATGTCATGATGTCATGTGCATTGCATTGCATTGTGTTGTCAGTTGCACCCGGTCCCACTCCTCTCTTCTCGTTGTCCGTTTCAAGTTCTGACGCTCTCACACGTGCCCGTGGCATCCCCGAGTCCTTCTTTTGTGTGTGGCCGTGTAACGTTCCCGGAATGACGTGAGGCTTGTCGTTCGATGTTGTTTTGGTACGTGTGGGCCGCCTGTCAAGTTTTGTCGCGTTTGGAGTTCGTTTGGTACTCCAACGGTTAACCTAGTGGGCTAAAAGAACCTCTTCTTTGAGGCCCACGACCCCCTCCACAACAGCCCACTAACCCAGCACAACCCTTCCCATCATCTAGGTCGTCGAATTGTGATCGCGCGGCCGAAAACCGCTCCCCATTTGGAGTCTCCTAGCTCCTTGTGCCTATAAATTAGCCCCCATGTCCATTTTTTTCGTCCAAACCCTAGTCTCCTTCCTCCTCCAGCCCCGCCTCGGAATCCGCGCCGGGCGGACGTGTCCAACCCGGGCCGGACAGATCGCGCCGCCACCCTCAGCCAGTGGGGCACAGATCCGGCCTGCCCCGGGGCCGAACCGGGCCACGCCGGGCCACGCCTCCCGCCGCCGCTCCGCTCCTTCCCCGCCACCGAGCTCCGCCGCCGGGCGCCCGAGGACGCCGCCGCGCCTCCACGCCGATCCGCCGCCGGCCCTGAACACCGCCGCTGTCGGGCCCCGAGCTCCCTGCCGCCGGCCTCCTCCGCCCCGAGGTTCGCCGCCGTCCGGGCCGCCTCCGGCCGCCGCACCTCACCGCCGGCGCCCGCATCCCCTCCGCCTTCGAGCCGCCGCCGCCCGGCGCGCAGCTCCCTCGCCGCCGCCCGCCGCGCCCCGGCTGATCCCGATGCCGATCCGATCCAGCGCCGGCCGAACCCTAGCGGGTCCGGGTTCGATCGGATCCGCCGGCCCGATCCGCACTGTACGACCCGATCCGCTTGTCTTGTTGTTTTTTTCACTAAGTCTTTTAAACTTGTTGTCTGATGGCATCTTTGCAAGGCTGTATCTTTTATTGTGCTTGTCCAAATTGTGCATATGATATGTCAAAATGATCGTGGTGATGTGCTCTACGTTTTGTTCCATTGTGGCATGCTTGTTTGAGGCCATCTAGAGGTCCTAATCTCTGTTGAAAGAGTGCTACTTGTTATAAACTGCTGCTACTTGTTATTTTCCTGCCATGTTTGAGATGTGATAACTTGGTGCATGTTTATCCAAATGAAGCAAATGATATGTCAAAATGTTCATAGCGAGATGCTCTACATGATGATTGCTGTAGCATGCATGTTAGGGTTCATATTGCCATGTTAATCTCTGTTGCAAAAGTGCATGTAGCTGTTAAGTTTTGTAACATGTTATGAGATGCTGATTTGAAGTGCTCGTTGATATTGATGTGTTTGTCCCCTTGTCACATGCCAATATGTTTTACAATCTCCATCATGTCGTCTTTGCTGTGGTGCAAACCATTTTCCATGATATGCCTTGAGGTGGCTTAAACATGCTTGCAAACATGCCATGCCAACATAACTGTTCTATACTTAGTGAAAATTCTACTAAGTCTGGAATCTGTCATATCCTGATGCTATGTTTGCTTGATGCCCTAGTCAAATCCATGTTAGTTTTTGGGTGGCCATTGATCATTCCTTGTTGTACATGTTGTTGTCTATCCATCCATGCCCTCACTTGCTCATATGGGTTGCTGTAGCTTATTTATTTCTTGCTCCCAAGTTGCTATAAAATATCACTGTTAGGTTTTAACGTCATGATCAAAATGGTGTAGCTTGTTGCCTCCTATGGAGTTGCTCCAATGGAGTTGTTTGCTGTACGATATGTCTACTTCATGACCATGCTTATTGTCATCATGTTTGGGTGCTGGAGAGTATACATTTATTGCTCCAAAGTTGCCATGTGGCTGTTAATTTCAGCTTTGCATTGTATCTTGTTTCAAGTGTATGTGTTGAACCGTTGCTCCGTTTTGAGCGTGCCCTGTATGTAACTTGTGTGATTTTGCATGTAGAATCATAATATCATGTTGTTAGCATGTTTGGAGTGTGTTTGCTTGATGTTTGGGTGCATCTTGCACCGTTGCCATGCTTGTCTTGTTTGGCTCATATCTTCTAGACCGTAGCTCCGAATTAAACAAACTTTATATGAACCTTGACTAGAATTTCGTGTAGACCATCATGGTGCATGTTAACTTGATGTTTAACAACTTTAACTTAAGGTTTGTTCAGATCTGGACCATTTTCAACACATGCATATGAGGACTTACCGGATTCGCCATATGTGGATTCCGACCTCATTTAAACTTGTTGTCTTGTGTTGTTCTTGTGTGCTTCCTCCCATGACATGTATTGCATCATACATGCATCATACGTGCATCATGTTGATTGTGCATTGCACCTTGTTTGATTTCGTGCCTCGTTGTGTTCTTGTGTTGAGTAGAGCTGGGAGCCGAGACCGAGACCGAGAACGAGGTTACTACCGAGGTTGAGTAGGAGGAGCCGTCTTACGATCCCATCGACGACTCGACAGGCAAGATGACCTGACCCTAATATCATTACTATCTTTGCCTATTGCTAGATGTCTCGCTCTTTAGCTTATTGCCTCGATGCCCATGTTTGTTTGTTAGCCTCCTATTATAACCATGAATCTGTCTAACCACCCAACCTAGCAAACCATTGTTTGGCTACGTAAGCTTCGCTTAGCCCCTCTTATAGATTGCTAGTTGCAGGAGAAGATTTGAAGATTCTTGCTTCTTGTTGAAGTCATTTGTTGGGATATCCAACTATATAAAATCTTAAACTAAATCATCTATATATTGGTAATGGGTGGAAGGCAAAGCCTCTCGCTTGGTGATTTGTTCCACTCATGCCACCATAGGAACCGTATAAAACGGTGTTATGTTCCTTGATTTTGCGTTCCTCACACGGTTGGGGTTATGGGATCCCCTTGATAAACCGCTTAGTGCTAAGGCTTTTCCAGCAAGTCCCAACATTGGTACTACATTTGCCTAAACAACTAAAACTTGCATAGGGAGTTATAAACCATCTTCTTAATCAGCAACCCGGGCCAGTGCTCCACATGAGTGTTGGTCCAAACTGGGCAACCTGTGGGGCCACCTTGGGAAACCCGAGGGCTGGTAAAACCCCGTAGCTTGTCCCATCCGGTCGTGGCCTGAGACGAGATACGCGCGGCTACTATCAGGGTGTCGGCATGCCGGGAGGATTTGCTGGATTAGTCTTACCTTAGTCGGAATATCTTAAGCACGGGATTCCGAGAATACTCGGGTCTTCCCACCTTGGAGTTGCGACTCCGCGGATCGTGAGCTTGTAATGGGCTAAGTTGGGACACCCCTGCAGGGTTTTGAACTTTCGAAAGCTGTTCGTGCGGTTATGTGGTAGATGGGAATTTGTTAATATCCGGTTGTAGAAAACTTGACACCATGTTGAGAACACACTACCAGCGTGAGTAACCGTGACTGTCATTTTCCGAAAAGGGGTTCGTGAAGTGAACACGGTGGGGTTATGATTGACGTGCTTAGATAGGATCACTTCGTGATCACTTTGACGCTCGTGGCACTTCTCTTCTCGCTCTAAACACGTAAGCTAGTGCTAGTGCAGCTGCAACCTTTTATTTTCTTCAGCCTTCTTCCACACCCAAGGCTTAGATAGTTCTGGTACCCGGGAACGGGATTGCTGAGTCCTCCGTGGCTCACAAATTCTACACAACACCAGATGCATGTACTATGGTAAACTACTCAGGTGACGGCACGGAGCTGTACTGGGAGTTCGATGAAGAACGTAGTCGATACTATGTGCACTATCCCGATGATCAGTAGTGGTTTCTACTAGGGGCGATTCGGACCTTGTGGCTTTATGTATTTTGGTATCTTTCATTTGGATCTTCGTTCGTAGCCGGACTGTGATGTTATTTGGATGATGTTTTGCTTATGTAATGTATTGTGTGACGTGGCGAGTGTAAGCCAACTATCCTTTTTCAATTTCATCCCTATTTTTACATGAGTCATGCAAAGATACCATATTTGAGATCATTCTAGTATGGGCTTATACCTTTAAGTCGTGCCTCAACACGTAGGAGGTATAATCCCATACTGGCATTACACCCTTATCCTTCGCATTACATTTATTTGCCTCTCGTTTTCCTCTCCCCCACTTCACCCTTGCCATTTTATTTGCCCTTCTTCCGTCGTGTGTTTTTCGTTCACTTGCTTCTTTTTTGCTTCTGTGTTGCTTGCTTGCTTGTCATCATGTCTAGCACACCTATCATTATCACCACTCCCGAGAGTGAGGTCCTAAACTTTAAACAAAGGGAGGAAGAAAACTTAAAAGATGCCTGGTATAGAATTTGCAATGCTCATAGTTGATCTAATAGGAAGTTTTCCACTTCCGTGCTTCTTCGCAATTTTTATGTTGGCCTAACTCCGTGGAATAGATTTATCTTAGATACCATTACCGGAGGGAATTTCTTCGGTAGCCACACCATTGATTCTTATAAATCTTTGAATAAATTATTTCTCTCACCACCTCTTATGGTTAATGGGACCGTTTTAACTTTGGAGCATGTTATGCAAAGGTTAGAAATCATTGAAAACAAAGTTGCTACGGTAGAATTGGTAGAAAACTTGGATAGAAAAATTCATAATGAAATCACCCAATATGGATCCAAGGTAGGAGTTGTTCCGAAAAATCTTAAGGAAAAGGAGCCCATAGTTAAAGAAAAGCTAGATCAGGATTCTACTAGAATTAATAAACTTGAGTATGTTATCACTAATGTGGGTTCTGCTCTTTCTGCTATAAAAACTACTCCAAATACCTCTACTAAATTATCTAAGTTCATGTATGTCCCTAAAGACAAGGGTGAAACATCTAGACTTGCGGATCTCAAATCAATAAGTGTTCACCCTAATTTTCTTACTTTTGCAAGAGACCCTTTTGACGCTTTAGAATTTCTTCATTTCTTGCCCAAGAGTTTGATTGTTCATAGGGACAAAGAAGTGCCCAAGAATCATAAGTGCTTAATCAAAGAATTGCCTTCCAAAGATGGCAATACCTAGATCTATCTTGTATCGTGCCCAGCTAGGGGCGTAAAACAATAGCGCTTGTTGGGAGGCAACCCAATTTTGTTTTTGTTTTTGTTGCTGTTAGGGAATAAATATTGCATCTAGCCTCTGATTACATGTGTTTTCATGTTTTGTTTAGTGTTTGTGCCAAGTAGAACCTTTGGTAAGACTGGTGTGAAGTTTATTTGATCTTGCTGTGAAAAACAGAATCGTTAGCGCTCGCTAAAGTAGACTTCAGATTTTACTGGAGCGTGCTTTTTAGTTGATTCTTTTTGTGAAAAACAGTTCTTTAGACACCCTTGTCCTGATGATTCGCGAGCGAACCGACTTCAAGTCCCTGGACTCCGCAGATATCATGGAACGGTTAAACACTCACGAAAAGCAAGAAGAAGAAAAGAGAGATCTCTACGGCTCCAACCTACGCAAGAGTCAGGCCCTTAAGGCTGTGGCAGATTCTTCTTCTGATGGAAATGTCGAAGAAGATTTGGATGACCCATAAATGATCAGCAAAGGTCTGACACTAATTACGTAGAGATTTCAGTGCTTTAACAGAAAGAGCCCGTTTCAAAAAACAAGTTCAAGCAACTACGGGGGTTCAAAATCTTCGTCAAAACCTACTGGAGAATACACCTGTTTCAAGTGCAAAAAGCCTGGACACTTCATTTCGGACAGCACTCTCTGGGAAGAAAAAATCCGTGCTAGTGGGAGATATGACTAGATTAACCATCGAAGCAAAAGCAATAGCAAGAACTATGACTCATATGAAGAAAATAAAAGGAAGAAATTCTTCAAGAAAAAGGACAACACAATTTCAAAATCTTCGTCAAGATCTTCATCAGAGAACCAATCCAAGTCCTCCACAAACCGCAATAATACTTCTTGCAAGGCCAAGGTATATATCGGCAAGGAAATGGATTCTGATGAAGAAGAATCGTCTGAACTCGAAGAAGATGAGGACTCTGATGAGGATTCCGAATCTGGCATGGCTGGCATAGCCTATGCTTCCAGTCTAGCTTGGAACTTCTTCGACAAGCACTGAAGTGATGATGAACCTCATTCCTAATGCTTCATGGCCAAAGCTTCGAAAGAAAAGGTATCATCCAAACATCATAAGATCCAATCAATTGATCAATATCCTTCTGATGAGGATGACCATGCTAAGTTGATCAAAATTGCTAATATCCAAAAAACTCTCTTGGGAAAATGGAGAAAATCCTCCGGAAATCCGAAGGGTTGTTGGTTGAGGAGATGGAGAAAAGCCAATCGCTGACCGAAGAGTATTCTGCTCTAAAGTCTCGAATGGAAGAACTGACAAATCGTCATGATTTCCTCTCAATCAATCATGAAAGACTGACCTACGATTACCTGAAAAGGAAATAAGAAGTCGAGGCATTGAGAGAAGCTCATGAGGATTTGATGAGAGAAAATTCTCTTCTCACCCAACAACTTAAAGAAAAACCTGAACTATTTGTGCCACCCTGTTTAAAATGTCTTCAACAAACCAATGAAGATTCAAATGCTAAACCATCTATGAATTCTAACCCATCTATTAAGGAAAATGGTTCTATTTCTGATGAGAATCCTAGGTCGAAAGATTTTCTTCAGACAGGAATGTTCAAATATCTCAAAGGTCACCAAACTCTTTGTGATGTTCTGAAGAAATCCATTCTTTAAAAAAAATCCTAGAAAAGAAGGTGTTGGTTTTGAAAGGAAACTGAACACTGACGGTTCATACTGGGAACCCTCTTAATACCCTCAAACTGCGTGGGTTCCGGATAAGAGCAAAATGCTCGATCCGGCATTAGTTTCGGGATATGATTCCCCCATTCCTGAATACCCTGATAATGATTCTCTATACACCTATAAATTGTTCAAAAATCGATATGGTGAGGTTATTGCTCGCTATGTTGGACCTAACTGCAGGAATGGCCCTCCAAAGAAAGCTGTTTGGGTGCCAAGGAATCTATTGCTAAAGTGCCTGTCACTATTTGACTAACCATGCAGTCAAAAAAGTCTCGACATGATGAATACATGCTTACCTCCTTCAATCACTACACTCATGCCTCTAGATGAAATTTTAATGCTTACTCCTTCAATTATGCTCGCTCTTCATCGAACAATAACTATGTTTACCGAAAGAAATCCTATCATGCTCATTCAATTGTTTCGAAGCCACTTGCAAATATGTGGGTGGTTAAGAAAGTCTAATTCTTCTACAAGATCTTGTCTCCAGGTGTACCATATGGATAATGGATAGTGGATGCACTAGTCATATGACCAGAGACAAGTCATTGTTTGTCGACCCCAACTTAACCGCTTCTTCCTTGAAGTATATCACTTTTGGCAACAACAAAAAAGGGAAGGTAATTGGGCTAGGTAAAATTGCTATTTCCAAGGACAAGTCCATTGATGAATTTTGCTTGTTCAGTCTCTTGGATTCAATCTCATGTCCATGGGTAAGTTGTGTGATCTGGGCATGCTAGTTCTCTTTTCTAGATCAAAATGCATTGTCTTCATGGCTTCTGACAATTCCTTTGTATTTGAGGGAATTAGAAAGGGTGATCTTTATATTGTGGATTTCTCTGAGGGTCCCTCAGTCCAAACTTGTTTGCTTTCAAAAGCAATCGAAGGTTGGCTGTGGCACCGAAGACTTGGTCATGCAGGAATGAGAAATTTACACACCCTGGTGAAGAAAAATCATCTTCGTGGTATTCCCGAAGTAAAATTCGACAAGAATATATGTGTGCTACTTGTGAAGCTGGGGAATTAGCCAAGAAGCCTCACTCATAAAAAACATTCATGACCACTACTAGACCATTGGAAATTCTTCATATGGATTTATTCAGTCCTCAAAATTATGCAAGCTTCGGTGATAGTCCCTATGGTTTGGTCATTGTAGATGATTTCTCTCGATACACTTGGGTATTCTTTCTTGAAGACAAGTCGTGGACTCAAGATATATTCAAAAGCTTCGCTAAGAAGGCTTAGAATGAATATGATGTCCAAATCAAACATGTCAGAAGTGAAAATGGGACTGAGTTCAAAAATACTCATATCGCTGATTTTTTGATGATCGTGGTATTACTCATTAGTTATCTGCTGCTTACACTCCCCAACAAAATGGAGTTGTTAAATGAAAGAACATAACTCTCACTGAAATGGAGAGAACAATGCTCAGTGAGTACCAAACTCCCATTCTTTTTTGGGAAAATGTTATTAACACTACTTGCCATGTTATCAATCGTGTTTATCTTCACAAGTTCCTTAAGAAAACTTCATATGAGCTTATCAGTGGCAAGAAACTAAATGTTTCTTATCTTCCTGTTTTAGGTGCACCTTGTTACATTCTTGATATGAATCATTCTTCCAAATTTGAACCTACGGAACATGAAGGTTTTCTTCTTGGATATGGCTCAAACTCGCACACATATCGTGTCTATAACTCTCACCACATGAAAGTTATGGAAATGGTAAATGTGCGGTTTGATGAATCTAACAGCTCCCAAAAGGAGCACCTGCCTAATGTGTTAGATGGACCATTGATATCTGATGCTATTCGACAAATGGCTATTGGCAGCGTCAAGCCTGTTGAAGGAAATGCACCTAAGTCCTCTGATGATGATGCTCCTATCACTCAAAGCAAAACTTGTCAAGCCACTGCTGATCCAAATGCTCTTCCAGATGATAATGGCAGTGAAAACTTGAATTCCAAGCAAGATGCCAATTCTAAAGAGAATGATGACGAAGATGACAATACTCATCATGATGAAAATGCTTATCCTCGAGTGGCGAATCGAGTTGATCCCTCATTAATCCTCGATGAAATCAGGAATCCAGGTTATCGACCCACAACTCGTTCACACACTCGTTTGGCTAACTACTGTGGCAATTTCTCTTTTGTTTCTTTGGCAGAACCTACCAAGTATGAAGAAGCTATGAATGATCCAGATTGGATGAATGCCATGCAAGAGGAGTTGGTGCAATTCGAATTAAATGATGTGTGGGAATTGGTTGACAAACCGAATCCCAAGAAGCATAATATCACCGGCACTAAATGGACCTTTCGCAATAAGCAAAATGAAAATGGCATTGTTGTAAGAAACAAGGCACGTCTTGTTGCTCAAGGGTACACATAGGTGAAACATATGCCCCTATTGCACGTCTTGAGGCAATTCATATTCCTCTTGCCTATGCAAATTTCCATGATATTTTGCTTTATCAAATGGATGTGAAAAGTGCTTTCCTCAATGGTGAAATTGATGAGGAAGTTTATGTTAGACAACCACTTGGCTTTGAACACCCTTAGTTTCCTAACAAAGTTTTCAGGTTGAAAAAGGCTTTGTATGGGCTGAAGCAAGCCCCTCGAGCTTGGTATGATACCCTGAAAAAGTTCTTAATCGATAAAGGGTTCAAACCAAGATCCACTGATCTAACTCTTTTCACTCGTGCTATTCACAATGATCTATTCGTATGTCAAATCTATGTGGATGATATTATATTCGGCTGTACTAACAATGCTTGCAGCTTACAACTCAAGAAAATGATGTCTGAGAAGTACAAAATGCCAATGATAGGTGAACTCACTTTCTTTCCCGGGCTGCAAATTCGTCAACAAGAAAACGAAACCTTCATATCTCAGGAGAAATATCTCAATGATTGTCTGAAGAAGTTCAAAATGCAAGATTCCAAATTGAAGGGCTATAAAACACCTATGACCACGAATGGTAAGCTGGATGCTGATGTGTATGGTAAGGATTTCGATCAGAAAGGTTATCATTCGATGATTGGATCTCTTCTCTATCTATGTGCATCCAGACCGGCATTATGTGAGTGTTTGCATGTGTGCCCGCTATCTAGCTGCACCGAGCGAATCGCATCACCAACCGCATTCTGAGATATTTGGCTCACACCCCCACCTTAGGTTTATGGTATCCTAAGGGAGCACAGTTTGATCTCATTGGATATTCTGACTAAGACTAGGCATGGTGACTTGGTTGATAGGAAATATACTTCGGTGACATGCCATTTCCTTGGTAGATCGTTGGTTTGTTGGTCTTCAAGAAAGCAAAACTGCGTATCTTTGTCTATGGCTGAGGCCAAATATATTGCTGCTGGCTCATGTTGCACTCTGTTGTTATGGAAAAAAGCAAACATTGAACAATTATGGCATCAAGACTAAGCTTATTCCTATGTACTACGACAATGAGAGTGCCATCAAAATTGCACACAAGCCTGTGCAACATTCTTGCATTAAGCATATTGCCATCAGACATCATTTTATTCCTGATCATGTTCAGCAAGAGGATATTGTCATCAATCATGTCAAGACCGAAGACAATCTAGCTAATATCTTCACCAAGCTTCTCGACGGGAAAAGATTCCGTGCGCTGTGGTGTTAGCTAAATATCCTAGACTTCGCAAACATGCAGTAAGCTGGACTCGGCACCCGTGGCAACACTTCCACATCTTAGAAGGTATGGGTGCATAACACTCGAAGAATATATTTTTTGACAAAGTGAAATTTTCTTTCTGAGAGTGAATACATTAACGAAGATCTAGACTAACAGGGTTCCACGATAATTGTGCAACACTCGGGGTCATACAGATCTTATACGGTGGGTCACGCCACCACAATTTTCGTTCATTTTTAAATTGATGGTTTTGACTCTGTTTGAATGCATCTCTCTCATAGCTATTCTCCTGGTTTTGTGTTCATCTATCTAAGAGAAATGCCTAGGACCCTATTTTTATCTGTGTTGTTCCATTACAGATGCACATTTTTTATTGGGAATGAATCTTTATCTGGTGTCCTTGGCCATGATTTTGATTCGGACCGAACCATAATCTGTTTTGTGAAAGTTGTCCAAAATTTGGGGTCTCCCGGCCAAGTCATGACCAAGATTCTTTATGATGGTTGCCACATGCTGTACAATAACTATCAATTCATCTCATCCGTTGAATCACAATCGTCCCTTCATCAACACCATCCGATAAAAAACCTCAGGCGTGTGATTATTGCCTTTTATATATATATATCCTTCCCGCACTGCTCTTTTCCTCCTCCCGCTCTTTCACTCGTCCTCTAGCCTCCAAAACCCTCACCGGAGCGCTATTCCTCGAGCTCGATGCTGACGACCTCTTTGCTGCTTAACTTCCGGAAAGTGGTCACCGAAGTACTCCATGCCGTCGCGGGACATCTTCTTCCCCGCGCCACCATAGCTGTTGTACGTCACCAAGCTAGGGTACATGTGGTTCGAACTACTTTATTTAGATTTGTAAAATCTATGCAGAGCCTCCATTTCCCATTCGCCTTGTGCACTACCACCGGGTTCGCCAACCACGTTGGATGCAACAGTCCTCTGACCAAACTAGTTTCCTCAAGCTTCTTGATCTCTTCGGCAAGAAACTGCCGCCGCTCCAAAGCCTGCTTCTTGACCTTCTATTTGATGGGCCATGCATGAGGACATACAACAAGGTGGTGCTCGATTACCTCACTGGGAACGCCGGGGATGTCAGATGGTTGCCAGACAAACACATAGACATTCACCCATAGGAAGGCAACGAGCGCGCTTTCCTATTTGTCATTAATGGTGGTGCTGATGGTGAACATACCGTCAACGCCACCCCGCCTTGTCGGGGCATTCTTCACAATAGGCGAAGCAACCTAGGACCTTGCTTGTGGAACTCTCCAGCAGGTTGTCGACGGGAGCAGCGCACTCCAAAGAGGTGCGCTTCCCGGTCTCCTTGACAATATCCCTGCTAGCTTTCTTTTTCTCAGCAGTCTTCACGATAGGAGTCGCAGCTTCAACAGCTTCAGCAGCTACTGCATCTATGTACATCTTATCCACGCAGATAACAACATCTTTCTTGTCTGAAAAAAGGGAAATGATGCTGATCTGCCCTGGCATCTTCAGAATGTTGTAGGCATAGTGGGAAGCTGCCATGAACTTCACCAGAGTTGCGCGGCCATGGATTCCATTGTAAGGGAGAGGGAGATCGACAACATCGAAAACAACCCTCTCAGTTCGGTAATCCAGTTCCCCGTCAGATGTTACCGGCAAGCTAACCTTTCCCTTAGGCCAGCTCCAGTCGGGGTTGATCCCTTGGAACATGCCAGTAACTTTGAGCTCTTCTTTGGGGATCTGTAGCTTACTGACCACTTTAGGGGAGATCAGATTCAACCCAGCCCCGCCGTCCACTAGCATATTTGCGACTTTGAGATTGCATATTGTTGGTGAGACCAACAACGTCAGACACCCGACCGCAGTGGTGTGGTCGGGGTGATCCTCTTCGTCAAAGATGATAGGTGTGCAGGACCACTTGAGCGGCTTCCGAGAATCTGCAGTTGGTTCCACGACATTAACCTCTCGTGCCCACTACTTGAGCTGACGATGAGAGGAGTGCAGGGATGCACCCCCGTCAAAGCACATGGCATCATTTTATTTCTGGAACTCTTGCTCATTGGTCTCTTCTTCACTCCCCTCAAAACTGACATCATCCCCTTCATTCTTCTCTCGGCCTCTGGTAGGCTTTTCCTTCTGCTATGGAGCCTTGCCGAGGTGGCCTCCTCTACCACTACGGCCCTTCCCGGCAGCACCTTCTTGATCTCTCTCTTTATCATGCTTCTCGTACTCAGCCTTTTGCTTCTTGACGAGTTGCTCAACCTGATGACATTCTTGGAGATCATGACCCTTAGTGCGGTGGATCTTGCAGTACGGCCTTTCGGATTTCCCAGCCTTCTCTGCCGCCGCGGCCTCCCGGCAATCAGTGCACAAAGCATCTTCCTTGACGGGGGCCTTAGTTTTGGCCTTCTTGCTCGTACTAGGGTTACTAGAGCCTTCGACGACCAATACTGATTTCTCCTTGTGTTTCTTATTTCTCTTCTGGCCCTTCTTCTTCTTCGAGCCAGCATCATGGTCGTCATCATCTGAATTGACTTCGACGCCGTCCTCCTCTCCGGGAAGTCGCCTTCCCTCTTCAGCTCGAGCGCATTTGTCCGCCAAGGTATACAGCTCATTGTCAGTCTTGGGTAGTCGGATGTTCATTTTGGAACGTATCCTTCTGTTGCGCACGTTCGACTGGAACACGGCAATCACAACTGCCGGGTGTATACTGGAATGTTGCGGTGCACTCTGTTGAACCTCGGCATATACTTTCTCAATCTTTCACCTTCCTTCTGGGCAAGAACTTGCAAGTCACTGGGCCGTCCAGGCTCTTGATAGCCGCCCGTAAAGGCGCCAACAAACTTGTTGCACAAGTCAGCCCAGGATGAAATGGAGTTCTCTGGTAGGTGCATCGGCCATGACCTCACGTTTGGCTTGAGTGTTAGGGAGCATTGCATGGAAAACAAAAAAATTCTACGCACACGCAATGATCTATCCATGGAGATGCATAGCAACAAGGGGTAGAGTGTGTCTACGTACCCTCATAGACCGTAAGTGGAAGCTTTGGACAACGTGGTTGATGTAATCGAACTTCTTTGCGTTCGAACCAATCGAGCACAGAACGTACGACACCTCCGCCTTCAGCACACATTCAACTTGATGACGTCCTCTTCCTTCTTGATCCAGCAAGACGGCGAGGTAGTGGATGAGTTTTGGCAGCTTGACGGTGTGGTGACGGTGATGGTGATGCGATCTCCGCAGGGCTTCACCTAAGCACTACGAAAATATGACCAAGGGAGTAAACGGTGGACGTGGGCGCCGCACATGGCTAAGACAATGTTGTGTGTCCTTTTGTGGCGCACCCTCCCTACTTATATATAGGAGGGAGGGGAGGGGAGGCAGCCAGGGCACTCTAGGGGTTGGCCGCCGCCCCCTAGGGGCCCTGCCGTGCCCTGCGCCCCCTTTCCTTGTATGAAGAAGGGGAAAGGAAAGAGGAGGGGGAGAGGGAAGGAAGGGGGAGTCCTAGTCCACACTTTCCTTTCCCTCCCCTCTTTCCTTCTCGTCCACATAGGGCCGACCTCTATAGGAGCGCACCAGCCCCTTGTGGGCTGGTGTGTTCCCTCGCTTAGCCCATAAGGCCCATAGCTTTGCCGAGGGTGCCCGAAACTCCTTCCGGTGATCCAATAATTACCCGTTACCCTCCAAAGCACTTTCGGTGTCCAAATACCATCGTCCTATATATCAATCTTTACCTCTCGACCATTTCAAGACTCTTTGTCATGTACGTGATCTCATATGGAATTCCGAACAACATTCGGTCACAAAATCACATAACTCATATAACACCATATCGTCAACGAACGTTAAGCGTGTGGACCCTACGTGTTCGAGAACTATGTAGACATGATCGAGACACCTCTCTGGTCAATAACAATTAGCAGAACCTAAATGCCCATACTGGCTCCTACATATTCCACGAAGATCTCTATCGGTCGAACCGTTATGACAACATACACAATTCCCTTTGTCTATCGATATGTTACTTGCCCGAGATTTTATCATCGGTATATCTATACCTACACTACAAAAAAAAGACACATCCGTGACATTTTGGGCCAAACGAATCTTTTTTCTGTCATACTTATGGCACTTCTATGACAATAATTGTGACAAAACACGGTATCATCGTAAATGTGGTGGGGTCCTACTTCTATGACAAAAAATCATGACAGAAAATGGCCTTTTCATCCTGGGCAGGCCGGAGACGCAGCTGCATGACATTCTTTGGGCCGTCCATGATGGAAAAAACCATGGTAGAAGCAAGGCCGAGGAAAATATCGGGGTGTTCCCGGTTACGGTGGGTGGTCGGGGCCGAGCGATGGGTGTTTCTCTCGTACACGCACGCGCGTGGGTGCGAGGCGTTGGGCTCTAACTGAACCCGAGCGAGGCGTTGGGCTCTAACTGAACTCGAGCGATTGCACTACAGGCTACACATTACTGAACCCGAGCGATCGATCGATAGCTATTAACTGAACCAGATCGAGCGATTCCTTCGCTACTGCTGCTAACAGAAGCCGATCGATGCTGCCTCTGCATGAACAGTGAGCGTTGGTGGTGGGCTTTGGATGAACAGTTCCCGGTGGGGGTGGCTGAACAGGACCCCATGGTGTTGCCTCTGGATGAACAGGACCCCGATCGATCGAGCCGGTTGGGGTTGGATGAACAGGAGCCCGTGGAGGGTTGGATGAATAGGACCACACCGTGGAGGGAAGGATGAACAGTAGATGATGGAGGGCTGGATGAACACTAGCCCATGGAGGAGTGATTGAACAGGAGCCCATGGAGAGGGCTGGTTGAACAGTAGCTGGTGGAGTAGCGCGCGATGGAGGCTGAACAGTCGCAGGTGGAGGCAGGAGGAGGTCGACGGTGGATGAACAGTAGCCCATGGAGGCTGGAGGGGGTCGACGGTGGAGATGAACAGTATCCCGTGGAGTCCCGTTTTGCGGTACGCCACACCCCTCCCGATGAACAGGACCCCAGTTTCGACCGTAGCGCTCCAACACAAGTCCGTTTCCTCCATTTTGCGGTACGCCACACCCCTCCCGATCAACAGGACCCCCATTTCGACCGTAGGAGGTCCGTTTCCTCCGTTTTGCGGTACGCAAGACCCCTCCCGATGAACAGGATCCCGTTTCGACCGTGGCCGGTCGAACACAAGGCCATTTCCTCCGTTCTGCGATACGCCATGCCTTGTTTCCATCGGTTGTTCCGTCCAAGCCCTCCCTTTGAACACGACGACGCATTCCGTTCTGACCCAGCCGGTTGGCTCCCCATGAACACGACGACGACGTTGTTTCTCCGTTCTGACCCAGCCATGTACACGAGCCCTGGTCGTACGTATGCGCAAGTAGGCGTTCGAGACCCCACCCGTATGTACGTATGTGGTCGTATTTACTTTCTTGCACCCTGGCCGCTGTACGTACGTGTACATGCTACGTGCGCGCCTCTGCTACGACACGTGCGCGCCTCTACATTGACCAGTATGCACGTACACGTTCGTGACCAGAATGACAACGCTACATACGCTTCGACCAGGTGGGTCCCGACTGTCAGGCACTTCCTTGCGTGCGAAGATGTAGCTGGTGGGTCCCAGCAGTCAGGGGGGCGAATCATTTTTTTGCCCGAACGCACTTCCTTGCGTGCGAAGATGTAGCTGGTGGGTCCCAGCAGTCAGGGGAAACATTTTTTCGTGAAATACGGTGGCCCGTCCGGTGGGTCCCCGCTGTCAGGTGGAGGAATAATTATTTTGTGCGTAATAAGGAGGCACTTCCTTGCTGCAGCCGTGGACCCAGCTGTCAGCCTCTCCACGTATAGTCCACGTCCGATGGAAGCCGTTCCTTGACCATGTTGACCACGCCGCACCGAGAGCACCAGGGCGGTTGACGACGTCGAGGCCTAGGTAGAGGACGACGTGGAGCCGGGGAAGACGCGGCAGTGGATGCCCACGTGTAGAGGAGTATGAGGGTTCACTGGTTCGCTGTGGTGTGAGGCTGCCGTCACCGCAGAATAACAAGGGGTGTAGGTGAGTAGAGGGATGGCCTAGCCATCGGTGGGAGTAGTAGGGGTTGGTGTGGCCTCCGCCGCATCACAGCCGGCCACGGGAGGCAGGAGCACGAGACACGACCAGCGCTGGTTTGGGCGGCTGGAGTAAGAAGACCAGAGGTTGAAGAAGCACTATGGCCGTTGGATGGACATCGTATGGTCACTGGAGATAGAATCGTGCATGTTGACTAAGTTGACAAAGCCATCCGTCCCGGTCAACTTAGTAGGCCCACAAGTCAGCCTGCCGCTGTACTGGGTCCGAGCTAGTAGGGGAGTATTCAGCTTTTTTGTGCGTAATAAGGAGGCACTTCCTTGCGTGCGAAGATATAGCTGGTGGGTCCAAGCTATCAGCGGCGGTAACGTTTTTTTCCTGAAATACAGAGGCCCTTTCGGTGGGTCCCAGATGTCAGGTGGAGGAATCATTATTTTGCGCGTAATAAGGAGGCATTCCCTTGCGTGAGGCTATTGACCCAGCTGTCAGCCTCTCCACGTACAGTCCACTTCAGATGCATGTCGGTTGTTGACCACGTTGACCAGGCTGCACCGAGAGCACCAGGGCGGTGGACGATGGCGAGGCCTAGGAAGGGAATGACACAGAGGTCGGGAAGACTCGGCAGTTGTTTCCCACGTGGAGGTGAGTACAACTGTACGAGGGTTTACTGGTTCGTCTGCCGTCGCCGGAGAATAACAGTAGGTGTGGGTGAGTAGAGGGATGGTTAGGCCAGCGATGGGAGTATGGTAGGGCGGTGAGACCTGCGCGGCAGCACAGCCGGCCGCGGGGAGGAGGGAGCAGGCAGTCCCGCTGGCGCTTGTTTGAGTGGCTGGAGCAGGAAGAGCAGAGATTGAAGAAGCATGACAGCCGTTGGATGGAAATCCAACAGTCACTGCTTGTGCGTCAACCTTTTTTAGGAAAGCCTCAAATATGTGGAAAACAGCGTACAATCCATCTGCCATTATTTCTAATAATTTACAGCCCATTTGCTAATTCTTAAAGTTTTTTTGGAGCCCATATTCTTTTTGTTAGCATTACAACCCATATTGTGGCCACGGTTAAAAAATTATACGAAATTTTGCATATTTCGGTGCGGTCCGAACTGTTTTTAATCCCGAAATTTCGAGTCACATTCAAACTGATTTTTAAAATAAATGTATATCAATATAAAATCAAACAAAGTTTCCACGCATAAATATCAATGCAATTTAAAATCTCGAAATGAAAAAAAGAAATTTGAAATTAATTGCCGGTTTGATCTGTTTTAAGAATGTACAACCCATTTCTCATTACTGATAGGCCATTTTCTCGGCCAGCCGAATGAAGCTCTTGTCGTCTTGAAAGATTTGCAGCCAACAGGCCTGACAAAGCGACTTACTTGGCAAATCACAAAAAATGGGTTGTGGCCGTGGACCCAGCTGTCAGCCTCTCCACGTACTGTACTCTTCCGATGGAAGTCGGTCGATGACCACATTGACCAAGCCGCGACAAGAGCACCTAGGCGGTGGATGACGGCGAGGCCTAGGAAGGGGACGACACGGAGTCGGGGAAGACGCGGCAGTGGATGCCCACACGGAGAGGAGTACGAGGGTTCACTGGTTTGGCTATGGCGTGAGGCTGCCGTTGCCGCAGAATAACATGGGGTGTGGGTGAGTAGAGGGATTCCCAGGCTAGCGGTGGGAGTAGTAGGGGCGGTGAGGCCTCCTCGGCATCACAGCTAGCCACGGGAGGCAGGAGCACGCGACACGACCGGCGTTGCTTTGGGCGGCTGGAGCAAGAAGACCAGAGGTTGAAGAAGCACTATGGCCGTTGGATGGACATCGTACGGTTACTGGAGCCAGAATTGTTCATATTGACTAAGTTGACAAAGCCCTCCATCCCCGTCAACTTAGTAGGCCCACAAGTCAGCCACCCACTATGGTGGGTCCCAGCTAGCAGGGGTATTCATTTTTTTTTGTGTAATAAGGAGGCACTTCCTTGCGTGCGAAGATATAGCTGGTGGGTCCGACCTGTCAGCAGGGGGAACATTTTTTTCACGAAATACAGAAGCCCTTCCCACGTACAGTTCACGTACAGTGCGTAATAAGGAGGGTGCAACCATGGACCTCGTGAGTCCCAGCCGTCGGGCTCTCCACCTACAAACCTCTTCTGATGACTCTCGTATGTTAACCATGCCGCGCCGAGCGCACCGAGGCGGTGGACGACGGTGAGGCCCCAGACTTGAACGACCTGGAGATGGGGAAGACGCGGCAGTGGAGTCGTAGACGGAGAGGAGTGGGAAACTTGAATGATTTGAGTGCGGGGTGGGCCTATACTCGGCAGAGAATAACAGGAGGTGCGGAGTGCAGGGATGGCCTGGCCGTCGACGGGGTAGCGTTTTGCTGAGGAGCGCAAAACAACGTCGCTGGACGCCGAAGGCTGGAGCAGGCGGTCCCGGTAGCGCTGGGGGAAGAGGACGAGAGATTGAAGAAGAATGCCGGCCATTGGATGTAAATCCAACACCTTCTTAGGCTTCGACCTACTGGCCCACATGTCAGCCAGTCAATTAGTTTTTTAGTCCATTTGGTGGACTGGGTGAAACAATGATGTAGCATTTATGCAGCCCGTTTATATATATGGTAGAACTTAAAGCCCATTTGCATTTTTCTTGAAATCCGCGGACTTGCTGGGCTGGGTGAAAATATCATGTTGGGCTAGACGGAGAAATGTTATAAAAACATAAACACATGATTGCACGTCTATTACTGCATTGGTCAGTAAAATCTTTGCAAGCTTATTTACGGAATCACTAGGAGTTAACTTGCCAAGTTATATATAAATCATTATTATTATTATTTTGTAAGAACTTTCAACTTATGAAATAAAATATCATTTAAATTTGATGAGTTAATAGTACATGGGATATTATTATTTTTTAGGCTAGAAGTGGGACAGTTGAGTTGGTTATAGGGAAAAGTACTAGGGGAAAACTCAGTCTACATCGAAAAAGAAAGTGGGAGAAAATTCAGATATAGGATGAATGCAAACAAAAAATAGAACTGAGCTGTGCGCCATCTTGAAAAAACGAACATAACTTGGGCTGCTGATGTTATAGACAAGCTAGGTTAGGAGGCCCAGAGGCCGCTTGATACCTGCTGGATCCAAAAAATGTTGAAACATGTCGTGGGCCGCCCATGTTAAACAACAAAACCTAGGCCATGGACCTGGTGGGCCCGGGACTATCAGCCTCTCGATGAACAGTTGTCTCCCGATTCCTCTTGTTTAGCTGACCATGTTGGGAACAAGAGACGACGGGGCCGCGGCTAGAGCACCAAGGCGGAGGACGACATCGAGACCTCGGACCGAACGAACCGGAGCAGGGGAAGACGCAGGCGGAGGGGAGTGCGAGGGTTGACTTGTTCGGGTGCAGGGTGGATTCAGAGGTACCTCTCATGCCCTCCTGGCCACGTAGGTTATGTAGGCTAGATTCAGAGGTACCTCCCACGTGTTCAGGTCCTTGGTATCGTTGTCTTATTTCATGTTGGTGTATCAGGGGTCGATGATGGTCTCGGCGAGGTCAACCATGGAGTCCTTCTCCTTCCCATTGCTGATGATCTTGTATTGCTTCTGGATGTCGACAAGATTGTTGCACCAGATGGCCGAATCGTCGCATTCTTCCTTCTCTCCACCGTGGCGAAGGTGCAGTCGCCGCTGCCGATGAAACGTGCGAATGTTCCAGAACCTCTAATGGCCCTACATAAGTGGTAGATGAGAACCTCATCCCGCACACATACCTGGGCCACGGTGATCCGCTGGTCCCTGCCAGGAGACGAATGGATGGGCACAAGGTCTAGTCCTGCAACCTTGTGCTTTCTTGTCCTGTAGGTACTGCTTGAACTCGGTGAGGCAGAGCTTCACCGAGTCCGAATCATTGGTGTACATCACATTCAACTTGGTGCAGCCATAGGACTGAACGGCGAACTCAAAGGGGAACTCCTTGCTGAAGTCCATAGCTCACCTCTCGGATCGCCATTGGAGTCTCTTCAAGTGAACGAGTGTGTAGGTGGCAGCAGCAGTTTGTTTTTCAGCTCTTTGGGAACTGGATTCAACAGTACACTGAGTGTGTACAAGCGACAACAGTTACTACCCCTCCCTCGTCCGATGCACGCCCGACAGAAGATGCACCCTCGGCGCATTCAAATGCCTCCATTAAGAAACCTACTCTGGCCACACGTCGGTTCACGAGCGGGTCTGTATTGGTACTGTAATAACAGGAGCTAGTGGTCACTTTACTTAAATTTAATTAGATTTAATAGAAATTTATACTTAAAACAAGCAATGCATTGGCTCGTTCTATCAGTGCCACAGGATCAACATGTACAAAAATTAGAATTATTATTCTCAAGACGCACATGATCAGCACATTTGTCGCACTTTCACAAAGATAATACTACCAAGTTTTAACTATTTGTTATGGTTGTTGTCCTCTGCATCATCATGCCGTGTTTCCCAGCTTGCAAGATTCAGAACCAACAAATAAGATCCAAATAGTAAGTACAACAAAGATGCCTGCACATCTCATTGATTCCCAGCTTGGAAGATTCAGAACAAACAAATAAGATCCAAATAATAAGTACAGCAGAGATGCCTACACATCTCATTGATTCCCGGCTTGCAAGATTCGGAACCAACAAATAAGATTCAAATAATAAGTACAACAAAGATGCCTACACATCTCATTGATTCCCAGCTTGCAAGATTAAGAACCAACCCATTAGACCCTTTTGATAAAGTGAATATCGGGATTAAATCCATCTTGGCTAGCCGTGTCATACAACCCAAGAACTTGGCGAATTCTCTTGACAATCACAACATCTGTAATTGAGTATTCCTGTTTGCACAGATAAGAAAGAGAATGATTACTATAATAGTGACACTAGTTGAAGCAAACTTTCTTTCCAAAACGAGAAAAGATTGCGATAGAATAGCTATAATTAAAAAATGAACATTAGCACAGTATGACAAAGCACAATCATGTCGATAAAGGACAGTATTGACCAATGTGAGGGGCCCTATGCCGCCATGACTCGATGTGGTGAACCTGCAAATCCACTCGGATGAGGCCAACCTGGAGATCTATGATTCAATTCATGTGCCTTTTTCTGCAGTTCACCTGAAATGAAGCAAAGATTGCATCATTGAGCTAGCAAGGAGTACTTTCTCTTGTGAGATGGCAGGTTCTTCTTTAGTAGTTACACAAAAATTGAGCAACATTAACGTTGGTTGTCCTGCTCATGTAAGGTGCAACAATAATTTGCTTATCCTTTTGTCAGTTCCACTAAAATAAAGTGCCATTGTGGTGACAGTGATCTTGCAAAGACTAATAAAATGTTGCACAAGATTACCAGCAGAATTTTATGGAGATTTTGGAAACTCCAATCACCATTTTGTGCAGTTCCACAAAAATTGAGAGATGTTGCCCACGTGAAATTTTAGTTGAACTGCACAAGACACTCATTCCAAAAAAAGTGTTTTGTGCAGTTCACCAAAAGGTCACAATAGCAACAAGGTGAAATGGATATCCCTATCTGCACAAGAAGATAGAAAGTAAACAGTTGCTGGTCAATAAGAATATACGAAACATATACAAAATGAAAAGAAGCATCTTAATTATGTTCATGGCAATCACGCAAGGACAGTAGAAATTTTAAAACGTTAGCAATGCTTCTTGTTACCAGAAGCATTATGATCAACAATGAGATTCCTCAAATATGGGCTTACTTTAATGGTGGCATTGCTTGTTTACCAGATACAGTAAATCAACATCATCTAAAGAGTTGGTTTAAGGGCATGGGATCGTAGGGACACCAGGACACTCAGCAGCGTAGAGGAGCAACTTACTTATCATACTGGGGGAAACAGCAGTAGTGCCATTTGTAACATAGTTGTACACACTAAGGTAACAGTGTGATCGCTTCATTTTACATGCGCCCTTACATTAACAACATCAAAAGGTTGGTATAAGGACATGCGACAATGGACGCATCAGCACAATGTACCTACAAGGAGGCATAAAGTGGTGATGCCGAGTTTGTTCATGCTATGTGAGGGAAGCAAATCTAATCCTGGAGAACTTTTACTATGTGAGGACAGCAAACCTAATCCTGGACACCTTGTACTATGTGAGGGCAGCAAATCTAATCCTGGAGACCTTTTACTATGTGAGGGCAGCAAACCTAATCCTGGAGACCTTGTACTATGTGAGGGTAGCAAATCTAATCCTGGAGACCTTTTACTATGTGAGGACAGCAAATCTAATCCTGGGGACCTTTTACTATGTGAGGGCAGCAAATCTAATCCTGAGAACTTTCACTTTGTGAGGGTATCAATTCTAATCATGGAGACCTTTTACTATGTGAGGGCAACAAATCTAATCCCGTACATACTCTGTTGACATGTCCACCAGCCGCCACTTTCTATCCTTTTTTCAACCAATAATAGATCTGTTCCTTATCCAGTTTGTACTGCGTTTTCCCATTATTTCCCTTTTCAACCAAGAGACCGGTTGGGTATCCGGTCTCTACTACGTTCACCATATTATTTCCTCTTTGAATCAAGTCCTGGATTCATGCTACAACTTTCCCCCCTTTCTTCGTTGTCTGAACAAAGCCCTAGATTCGAATGCATGAAGTAGCTTTACCTCTAATAATACTAAAAATTTAGGTGTCTTTGGAAGAGCTGATAGGAGTAGCAAAAGATGCACATGCAGACACGTGGGGAGCTGGGGCAGTAGAGCAAGGCCTCTTTCGGAGAACTTATACCTGAGGGTCGTCGGGATGTCGGCGGCGGCAGGTCGGATCTGTGGACAATAAGGCAGGGAGGAAGAAGGGTCGGAGGACCTGCGAGCCGGCGCTGTGTCGGAGAGAACGACACGGGCAGAGGATCGGGCCCCTCCGGCAGCTGTGGGTTTCCTCCCTCGCCGATGATGACCGCGTGAACGATGCACATTTTAGTACTCTACACACACCAGCCGAAGGGATCTGGGCGGATTTGTGACCAGCGGTGAGCAGAGAGAAAATGTCGCTACCACTGTCTTGTTTCGATCTGGAGAGGATGAGAGAATGAAGAGAGCAACGCTAGTAAAGCAAGTGCTCAGGCCCCTGCGTACATATATAGCGGAGTGATTATCTTTTCTCTCCACAACAAGCGTTTCAATTTGTGTACCTGGCATTAAAGAAAAGAAACTCTCTATTTAAGGTGACTACCTGTACGACTCCTACTTACTACTACTACTACTACTACTACTACTACTACTACTACTACTACTACTACTACTACTACTACTACTACTACTACTACTACTAGTATTGTTCACTTGTGCTCCCCGGCCCTCCATTCATTGAACAACCCCACGGGTAAATGAACATACAGTACTAGTATTTATATAGAACGAACAAGATCAAACTATTTTCGCGCAGTTAAAAGTTGAGGGCTGGGCTTTTCCTGGGCAGTATGCGTGGCAATTTTCGTGTAGGCAGTTTGACACAGAGGCGAGGAGGGTGAGGGAGTAGAGGATTCAACTTACTTACTGCTGGAAAGGTTGGACTTTGCGATTTTACGATGCATTACTGTTTGGATCCATGTGTAGTTTGGGTTAGTTTGAACTCAACTAACCCAGAATTATCCAAACAGGAAGGTTAGTTTGGGTTACTGTTTGGATCCATGTGTTAGAGTTAGTTTGGGTTAGTTTGAACTCAACTAACCCAAAAAATCTAACCCACCCAAGAGGTGCTTATTTGGGTTAGTTCTTCTCGGGACACTAAAAACTACATTTTTCTCTCGCTCTCCCCGCAGCAGATCCCTCCCCACTTCCTCGAAGCTTCTCGTCCTCTCCCTCCCCCCTCTCGCACCGCCCATGAAGGCACGTCGCCGTATCCGCGCTCCATCTAACCCTGTCATCCAAACACCTCTTTCGCTAGAGTTACTTCAGGGTTAGTTCAGGATTAGAATCTAACTCTAACCTTTAACTGAGTTAGAGTATCCAAACAAGGCCAGGCGGTACGACCGGGGCGATGCCCCCCTGCCGTTCCGCACTCTAATCTGGTGCATGACACGTATTACGTCGACCCGGATGCTGCTGGCTGTCCCACATGTCGGCGAAGTAGTACGTAGTAGTAAGAAGAAGCAAAGAATCATGCAGTATAAGTATTTCTAGAGATTCCAACAATTTACTACACCGCGTGCAGTATCTCAAATCTCAAATCTCAAATCTCCCTTCCGGTTTATAGGGCTCAAATCTCAAATCTCATCAACCAAGGCATTTTGCGATTGGAGGAATGTATCTCGTACTTTACAAAACTACCCTAATTAAACTCATGCAATAATTACATAGTTCTCTCGTTTTCCTCTCCGCCTTGGTTGCGGTGCACAATATTGACCACTCCTATATGACTAGCCGCTCTATCTACATGCGGGACAGCAAAGCATCCGGGCCTGCATGCCATCCACCAAATCACAGCGAGGTGCTACAGTCGAAACTCACCGGTCACCCCGGTGCGGCCGTCATGACCCGTCATATCACAAAACCCACACCTTTACCAGCAGTGGTAAAGTGGCCTCGAAGTTGGACTAGACGAAGCAACCATCATTTCACTGCAACGCCCGTTGAAGCCCTTTCTCCCCTTTCTTGAAGAAAACCTCACTCCAAGCTACTCACTTCTGCCATTTTTCTTCTATACCAACGAAGGAAAGGTGGGCGAATCAGTGATGCTGCTATATTTTCATTCCAAGAATCTTCTTTTTGTGAAGCACCGACCGATTCTCACAGCCTACTCTTTTCCTGTTTTCATTGCGATTGTGGTTTCCTTTCGATTGCTTTTTTGTTTGTCAGTTCATTGATGGATCCTGGAGCACTAGGCAAAGAGTTGCCGGCGGACAACCCACTGGAGACAGCGATCTCCAGGAAGCGAGCATCGACCAACGAGTTGACCATGTTGGTGAGCCAACCCATGGAGATGAAGAACTCCAAGAAACAAGCACTGGCCAAAGAGTTAATGATGTTGGTGGACGAACTCCTCAAAGAAAGTTGAAGAACAACAAGGGCCCCACCGTTCCTACTCCAGAAACTCTGATGGCCACCTATGCGAGTCTCAAGGCTGAGTTTGAGGAGATAGTAGCCGTTGAGAAGCAGTATTCCCCTGGCAAGGTGATGGCCCCCATCGAGGACGAGGAGATGACCCCGGAGGGATGGGATCCCCCGGTGAGCTTCACAAGGTAAAAAATAATGGATTATTACCAAAAGTTGTGGTTTTTGATTATTTGCAATGTGCTTGCTAATATGTTAGGGTTGTGCAGGTGCGGGTGGACGTCCTTGATGATTCTAATGTCGCGGCCCGTCCTGTGGACAGCGCCCCAGAGATCGTTTTCGATGTCGCGGTCCGTCCTATTAACATCGCCCCGGAGATCGATTCCGATGCCGCTGTCCATCCTGTGGACATCACCCCGGAGATCGATTCCGATGTCGCGGTCAGTCCTGTGGACATCGCCCCAGAGATCGATTCCCATGCTGTTGTCCGTGCTATGGTCATTGCCCGAGAGATCGATGACAAGAAATAGTTGGTCACGCTAATCCTTCGGGGTAGTTTGCATTGCCCTGTGTTTCATTACCAGAATGATGGGTGTTATCAAACCATCTTAGGGCTAGTGCACTGTCTTGTGTGGGCGGTACTTGCTACTTTTGTTTGATAGTGAATCATGCGAACCCTCTCCGAGTTATGGAAACAGATGTATCCTCACCAGCTTTTGATGTAATATATGGCATGCTTAGATGTAAGTTTGAACTATTTATCATATCAGTAGGGCTTATGTGATGATTCTTGGTGTTAGTAGGCTAGCTACTGTACGAGCTATAGTACTTGCAAAACACTCACCGAAGAGAAATGTTGGGGCTGATGTGCTCGTGGTACGCTTATACTGATCCGTCGTCGATCGGCCAATTGCCCAAGCTCCTAAAATTGTAGGCTTAGCGATCGATCAGACAATAGTCGACACTGATACATTCTGGCCTCATTTGGTTCATAAGGTAGGAAAATCGTAGCAAAAGTACAGAGACGTACAACACAAAATCATAGTAGTACAGAGACGTCCCTCTGTTCCAAAATAGATGAGTCAACTTTGTACTACTAACTTTGGAACAGAGGGACTACAAATCCTAGGTGTGCTAGTTTGGCCTAGTGTGTTTTACTGATATGACGTGGTACAGTGCCGTCCAGTCTTCGCGTGTGGTAGCAGTACTGCGGGTAGAGTAAGTTTTCATGAAGAAGCGGAATTCAACGAAGTCATGATGGTTCCTTCGTCCTACTAACTTTGTGCATGGCAGGTGGACCAGGATAATTTTGTGCATGGTAGGTGGACCAGGATGGTCGATGTCCCACATGTCGGCGAATGAAAGTATTCTTTTCGATATCACCACATATTTCTTGGAGTCCGTGCACGGCGGGCGAGCGATCTCTTCTCCCTCCCCCGTCTCTCCCCTCTCAGCTGACGCCCGCCGAGCGATTAGATTTTGTAGTGACCAGACCTCAAACAGTTCGATCTCTGTGCATGAGTGTCATCCCTGGATCAGTAATGCTGACACGCACAGTACTTGAAGGATTTATATCAGAGTAGCAATCACACACTTATTACATCGACAGTCCAACGATGAATTTATTACAAATAATATGGTTGAAGGCCATCTAACACGATAACAGCGGAAGGCTTGGAAGATAAGTGAGTCCATCAACTCCAGCGGCATCACTGAGTATAGAACCACGACTTAAAAGGGCATCTTACTCGTCGTCTGAAAAGTCTGCAACATGAAACGTTGCAGCCCGAAAACGGGTCAGCACATGGAATATGCTGGCAAGGTAACACAAGAGATTCAATGAAAGTAAAGCTATACTATATGCAATATGGCTGGTGGAAAGCTCTATGGTTCAGTTTTTGCGTAAAGCCAATTTTTCCCTACTTCAAAGGAATAGATTTTAATTAACTATCATGGTAGTTGAAACATCGTTGAGAAGATAGACATCCTCTCAACCCCAATTAAAGTGATCATTAAACCCAACAATATTAAATTAGAGTAACATGATGAGATGCACATGAAAATCTGAGTAAAAGATACTCAAGACGTCCATAACCGGGGACAAGGCTAATCATGATCAGTTTGTACACTCTGCAGAGGTTTGTGCACTTTTCCCACAAGACTCGATCGCCTCCGTTTGGTTTCTCGCAATGCATGGTGTTTGAGAAACGGATGACCGAGACATAGTCTTTCAGAAGCGCTAGCACCTTACGATCGGGCGGACTGTACCAACCTACATCCCCTACATCTGCTAGTCCACCACTGTAAGAGTTCGCACAACTTACTCATACTATGCTAGAGCCCATAATAGCATTGTGGCTGCACACGGAAGTTTCTAGTATGAATAATCTCATGATCCCTTTGAGCCTGGGTGGCGGTCCAAAAGAAAAACAGGCAATCACTGGAATACCCAGATGCCTCAATCCACCCAGATGTGTATTAATGTTGCCACCTTAAGTTGAACCATTAATTAACAAACTCATATCTGTCATGGATTTCACTCACCCAATCCACGTCTACGAGCATAGCATGTCCTAACAACAAACGTAGAAGTAACTCCCAAAGGTTTGAATGTAATGCAGGTAATAGGTACTACCTCAATCTACTTCCCAATCCCACAAGTTAATTGATCCTACTCATGCAAGGTGTGAGGGTTGGACTAATGCAATGAAAACCGGGTAATTGGAAAGTATGATCAAAGTGTTACTTGCCTTGCTGATGATCCGCAAAACCTAGAGACTCAAAGTAGCAAGCGGCGCACTCCGGGTACTCTATCGCAATCAAACAAGCACACAATAAGTACTTAACTAATGCACGGGTAAAACTCAAATAAGAGATCTAACCATAAGGTTCAACTTAAGAACTCTGGTTTGCAAAATGAATCAACTCGAAAGAAGCAACGAAACTGCAAAAGAAACGAGCTCCGGTGTACTAGTTGGCCTAAAGTCAAATTTTACAGTAGCCAAAACTTTGTTCCAGCTGATTAAACGTAAAGAGGGCATCGAGACGAAGATCTGGGATTTTGAATCACCTGATTCCGACTCTCGAGCGAAAAGAAAAACGAAAAACAAGATCAGGGCAGAAATCGCGATCGGAATAACCGCGGATAAATACCCCGAAAAAGAAAAACGACGAACAGGCTAACGAACGAACGTTCGCTGTCTGCGGCTAACTAACGAAAACGTTTGTTAAAACGAACGTACGGACGAACGTCCGCTAAATAACTAAACCGACGGAAAAACCGAACCGATCTATTCTAAAAAAACAGATCTAGGTTTTCCTAAAACAAAACCGATCGGTTAATCGGGAAAAAAAACCAAGAACTACCTCGAGCAACGAACTCCGGCGGAAAACTCCGGCGGTCCGGCGGGGCGAGGCGGCGCGGCACGCGGGCGGCGGCGGGGCGGTGCGGCGGGGCATGGCGGCGCGGGCGGCGGCGGCGGCGGGTGGCGGCGGCGACGGGCTGGCGGCCTGGCGGCGCGGTGCTAGGGTTCGGGCGAGCGGGGCTGGTGGCTGGCGACTTTGGGCCAGCGGGGCTGGCGCTTATAAAGCCCAGTCTCCCGACCCTATACGAGACTAAGTCGGTTTCCTTTTTTTCCTAAAAGAGTCCCGGCGCAGAAAAACTAACGAAAGAAATATCAAACGGACTCCAAAATTCCCGAAATAAGTTTTCACCGTCCTCTAATAATATTTAGTACAAAGTGAACATTTTTCCCAGACCTAAATGCAATTTTGAAAAATGCGCATTTTTCCTATGCAAATAAATCCGCAAATAAATCCAGAAACATACCAAAAGCGATTTAAACATTTTTCCTCCAATATTTCTGTTATTTTGGAGAAGTCATATTATGTCCGCTCATATTTTGTGTTTAGAAATATTTTTAGGAGAGAAAAATAATTAGAATCGCACTGTCCGCGTACCGGTATTCGAGCAAACTCAAATACGAAAACGGTAAAATTCACAACTCTTTCCGTAGGTCCTTGAGTTGCTTGGAATTTCGAGGAACGCCACAACAAAATGCAAAAAGCATGAAATGCAGATATGATCTATGTATAACATTCCACATTGAAAATTTGGGATGTTATAAACCTACCCCCCTTAGAATGAATCTCGCCCTCGAGATTCGACTTGGCTAGAGAACAGGTGTGGGTGGTCCTGGCGTAGATCATCTTCTCGCTCCCAGGTGGCTTCTTCCTCAGTGTGGTGACTCACTGAACTTTGCAAAACTTGATAACCTTACTGCGAGTAACTCTGCTCGAAAATTCGAGAATCTTAACAGGCTTCTCCTCGTAGGTCAGATCACTGTCCAATTGAATTGCTCCCAGGGGTACTGTGTCTCTAAGCGGTATATCGGCCATCTCCGCGTGGCACTTCTTAAGCTGCGATACGTGAAACACGTCGTGCACTCCTGACAATCCTTCGGGCAACTCCAACTTATAGGCAACCTCTCCCATGCGTTCCAAAACACGGTAAGGTCCCACAAATCTCGGTGCTAACTTCCCTTTAACTCCGAAACGTTTAACTCCTCGCAGAGGCGATACTCTCAAGTATGCTCTGTCTCCGATCTCATAGGTTATCTCCTTGCGCTTCGAGTCTGCATAACTCTTCTGCCTGGACTGAGCTACCTTCAGTCTATCTCGGATCAACTTTACCTTCTCCTCAGACTCTTTGATTAAGTCTGGTCCAAACAACTGTCGGTCTCCAACTTCGTCCCATGACAACGGTGTTCGGCATCTCCTTCCATATAATGCCTCGAACGGTGCCATCTTCAAACTGGCTTGGTAACTATTGTTGTATGAGAACTCCGCGTAGGGCAAGTTGTCATCCCAACTAGATCCATAATCTAATGCACAGGCTCTTAGCATATCCTCCAAAATCTGATTGACTCTCTCCGTCTATCCATCTGTCTGCGGGTGAAACGCTGTGCTAAACTCTAGTCTGGTACCCAAAGTTTCATGTAACTGATTCCAGAACTTTGAGGTAAACTGGGTTCCTCTATCTGATACGATGCTCCTCGGAACTCCATGCAGACATACAATTCCGGTCATGTATATCTTAGCCAACTTTGCACTGGTATATGTGGTTTTCACAGGGATAAAGTGGGCTACCTTCGGCAATCGGTCTACTACTACCCAGATTGAATCATATCCTGCTTTGGTCCTGGGCAATCCGGTGATAAAATCCATGCCAAGCTTCTCCCACTTCGATTCGGGTATTGGCATAGGTTTTAACAATCCTGCTGGCTTCTGATGTTCTGCCTTCACTCTCTGACATACATCACAAACTGCTACATACTCCGCAATATCCTTCTTCATACCGGTCCACCAGAAAATATCCTTCAAATCCAAATACATCTTAGTATTTCCTGGGTGAATCGAGTATGGTGAATCATGGGCCTGCTGTAAAATCAACTTCCTAATCTCCGGGTCATTGGGCACATAGATTCGATCCTCAAACCATAGGGTGTCGTGTTCATCCTCACGAAAACCTTTAGCTTTTCCTTCGCTCATCCTCTCCTTTTTTGAGACAACCTCCTTGTCAGCTTTCTGAGCTTCTCTGATTTTATCCATCATGGTAGACTGGATTTCTAGTGTTGGTACATAGCCTCTCGGAACTATCTCCATACGTAGTTCTCGTAGGTCCTCGGCTAACTCCTTTGGAAATTCCTCCATCATTAGGGTATTGACATGGCTCTTACGGCTTAGCGCATCGGTGACTACGTTAGCCTTTCCGGGATGATAATGCAATCTCATGTCATAATCCTTAATGAGTTCCAGCCATCTCCTTTGCCTAAGATTCAACTCCTTTTGAGTGAATATATACTTCAAACTCTTGTGATCCGTATATACTTCACAATGGTTTCCTATGAGAAAATGTCTCCATGTCTTCAATGCATGCACTACGGCTGCTAATTCCAAATCGTGGGTGGCATAGTTCATCTCATGAGGTTTTAGTTGTCGTGAAGCATACAAAACAACTCTTCCTTCGTGCATAAGAACAGCTCCAAGTCCTCGACGTGAAGCGTCGCAATACACCTCATAATCCTTATGTTGATCTGGTAGAATCAACACAGGGGATGAGACCAACCTTTTCTTCAATTCCTAGAAACTGGCCTCACATTCTTCTGTCCAACTGAACTTGGTGTCCTTCTTTAACAACTCCGTCATTGGCTTTGCAATCTTTGAGAAATTCTCAATAAACCTCCGGTAGTATCCTGCGAGTCCAAGAAAACTCCGGATCTCTCCAACAGTCGTCGGTGCTTCCCAATTGGTCACAGTGTCCACCTTAGCTGGATCTACTGCTATTCCTTCTCCAGATATAACATGTCCGAGGAATCCGACTTCCTTCAACCAAAACTCACATTTGCTAAACTTGGCATATAACTGATGTTCTCTGAGCTTCTCCAATACCAATCGCAAATGCTCTGCATGCTCCTCTTCATCCTTCGAGAAGATCAAAATATCGTCTATGAACACTACGACGAACTTATCCAAATACTCCATAAACACTTTGTTCATCAGGTTCATAAAGTATGCCGATGCGTTTGTCAGACCAAACGACATAACGGTATACTCGTACAACCCATACCTAGTGGTAAAGGCCGTCTTAGGTATATCCTGCTCGCTGATCGATCTTGGAAAATACCTTAGCTCCTTGCAATCTATCAAACAGATCATTGATCATCGGCAGTGGGTACTTGTTCTTGATCGTTACTTCGTTCAATCCTCGGTAATCAACAACCATTCTTAACGATCCATCCTTCTTCTCCACTAGAAGTACTGGCGAACCCCAAGGCGAAGAACTTGGGCGTATGAATCCTTTATCCAGTAACTCCTTAATCTGCTTCTTAATTTCCTCCAAATCCTTTGCGGGCATCCTATATGGTCTCTTAGAAATTGGCCCGGTGCCTGGCAAAAGTTCAATCAAAAACTCTATATCTCTATCCGGTGGCATGCCAGGTAACTCCTCTGGAAACACATCCGGATAATCCTTCACTACTGGCACTTCCTCCTGAACAACTCCCGACAAGGAATTTAATCTACTCCTCTTTGACTCATGCCGGGATACATACTTGATCCTTCTTCCTTCCGGCGTAGTAAGCAAAATGGTCTTACAGGCACATTCAATATTCCCTTCATACTTAGATAACCAATCCATGCCTAATATCACATCTAGTCCTTGAGATTCCAATACTATTATGTCCGAAGGGAAAATGTAATTACCAATTCTTAGGGGCAACTGATCACACCATGACTTAGCCATATACTCCGCTCCTGGTGAGGTTACTAACATGGGCGATCTAAGGGCTTGGGTCGACAGCTTATACTTATCCACGAATCCCCTTGAAATATATGAATGCGATGCACCAGTATCGAAAAGAACGAGTGCAGTAAAGGACTTAACTAAGAACTTACCTATAACTGCATCTGGTTGCTCTTCTACCTCCTCCACAGTCACGTGGTTCACTTGTCCTTTGTTGAACGGGTTGGGCTTGTTCCCGGCGCTTCCATTGCCGTTCCCATTCTTAACTTCTGGGCATTCATTGGCATAATGTCCATTCTTCCCGCACTTGTAACAAGTGACATGGCTGAAATCCCTCTTGGTGGGTGTGGATGGTGTAGGGCGGTTCTGATTTCCATTGGCTCCATTCCCATTTCCATTGCCATTCTTGGTGCCACTGTGATTGTGCGAGCTACCTCCTCCATGGGTATGCTGAAACTGTCCTATCGCTTTAGGGGTAAAACAGGGCTTCTGCTGAGCTCCAAAATTATTCTGTCCTTGCCCATACTTCCTCTTGCGACTTTCAATCTGTTGATGTTTCCTTTCAATCATTAGGGCGCGGTCAACCAACTCCTGGTAATTATTGAAAGTTTCCACCATCAACTATATGCTCATCTCATCATTCAGGCCTTCCATGAATCTCTCCTGCTTCTTGGCATCTATGCCCACATCACCTGGGGCATAACGAGATAGGTTACTAAACTCATCCACGTACTAAGCCACAGTACGATTTCTTTGGCGCAGATTGCGAAACTCCTGCTTCTTCATACTCATTGCTCCAGTTGAGACATGGGCGGTACGAAAAGCTTGCTGAAACTGATCCCAAGTCACATTGGCTACGGGGTAAGTGGCTGTGTAATTCTCCCACCATGCCGCGGCTGGTCCAGACAACTGTTGTGCGGCAAACCGCACCTTCTCAGCATCCGAGCAATTGGCGGTGGTCAAATCCCTTCCAATCTTGCGTGGCCAGTCATCAGCCACAATTGGTTCGATGCTGCTAGCAAACACGGGTGGTTGCAACCTTAAGAAACGTGTCAGGTTGTCCACGGGTGGTGGTGGTGGAGGGTTGTTGTTGTTGTTCTGGTTGTTCTGAGTGTTCTGGACAAGAAGTTGCATCAGGGTGTTCTGCTGCTGGATCAACTGGGTGAGCTTAGGGGGAAACTCGAATTCACGTCTTGGAGGCATCTGATGGGTGTAGAGGGAAGAGATTAGAATAGAAAAGAGGTCTAAGGGAAAATCACTACCCATATGCACATGAGGCAAACAGACAATCATATCACACCAATCAATTTCAAACAAGGTCTTACAAATCTAACGATCGTTACAAAGGTTCTCTAACTCTAATATATGGAGGTAAACTACTAGTCACAGGGTGGTCATCTAACAATATTGATCGGAAGAGGATTCCATAATATTTGCTCCAGCTTCATCTTCATAGTCTTCGTCCTTGCTATCCTCAGCTTCCGAATCTGTGTCATCTATGATGATATAGTCTTCCGGTGGTATCTCCTTGGGTTCTTCTTCCTCGTCTTCCTCTCCCATGAGTATCCCTAACTTCCGGGTCAAGTCATCATTCTTCTCCACGAGTATCTTCATCTCCTCCTCATATCCGTCGCGTGTAAACTTGAGTTCTTCCTCTAGCTCCAAATTCCTATTTAGGGCTTTCTTCAAATCTATCATCCCAGCACACATCTGGTGCTCCTGGCGACGAATGTGGTGGTTCAACTCCTGGATGAACGCTGCAATGGACCTATCCTTCCGGGTGCTAATCATATCCCAATTCTCATCTCGGCGTCCACAAATCTGGTAGATAGTGTCCTTTAGCTCTTGCTTGTAGACTTCTCCAATCTTCCCATAGCAATGTGGGCTGCCATACTCCTTCCTAGGCTCCATTTAGGTGCATTAAAGGAAAATGATATGAGTGAGCTTGAATCAACCAACGCTCCTCCTCAGGTAGAGTGGCATTGTAGGTTCCGATGAAACTTGGTAATCCAATGTTGAGATATCTTGTGACTTCCTTCAGGTGTTGTCCAAATGGTGTATCATCATCCGGTTGTATGAACTTGTGCTTTGCTTCCACCATCCTAAAGAGTAGAAAAGATGAGGAGTCAGAAAAGAGAAGAGTGAATTGTGCTCTAGGGCTTGTCTTAGTGCTCGTGTCCTACAATCAGCGTGTGCTCTGATACCATCTTGTAGCGACCAGACCTCAAACAGTCTGATCTCTATGCATCAGTGTCATCCCTGGATCAGTAATGCTGACACGCACAGTAATTGAAGGATTTATAACAGAGTAGCAATCACACACTTATTACATCGACAGTCCAACGATGAATTTATTAGAAATAATATGGCTGAAGGCCATCTAACATGATAACAGCGGAAGGCTTGGAAGATAAGTGAGTCCATCAACTCCAGCGGCATCACCGAGTATAGAACCACGACCTAAAAGGGCATCTTACTCGTCGTCTGAAAAGTCTGCAACATGAAACGTTGCAGCCCGAAAACGGGTCAGCACATGGAATATGCTGGCAAGGTTACACAAGAGATGCAATGAAAGTAAGCTATACTATATGCAATATGGCTTGTGGAAAACTCTATGGTTAAGTTTTTGCGTAAAGACAATTTTTCCCTACTTCAAAGGAATATATTTTAATTAACTATCATGGTAGTTGAAACATCGTTGAGAAGATAGACATCCTCTCAACCCCAATTAAAGTGATCATTAAACCCAACAATATTAAATTAGAGTAACATGATGAGATGCACATGAAAATCCGAGTACTAGATACTCAAGACGTCCATAACCGGGGACACGGCTAATCATGATCAGTTTGTACACTCTGCAGAGGTTTGTGCACTTTTCCCACAAGACTTTATCTCCTCCGTTTGGTTTCTCGCACTGCATGGTGTTTGAGAAACGGATGACTGAGACATAGTCTTTCAGAAGCGCTAGCACCTTACGATCGGGCGGACCGTACCAACCTACATCCGCTACATCTGCTAGTCCACCATTGTAAAAGTTCGCACAACTTACTCATACTATGCTAGAGCCCATAATAGCATTGTGGCTGCACACGGAAGTTTCTAGTATGAATAATCTCATGATCCCTTTGAGCTTGGGTGGCGGTCCAAAAGAAAAACAGGCAATCACTGGAATACCCAGATGCCTCAGTCCACCCAGATGTGTATTAATGTTGCCACCTTAAGTTGAACCATTAATTAACAAACTCACATCTGTCATGGATTTCACTCACCCAATCCACGTCTACGAGCATAGCATGTCCTAACAGCAAACGTAGAAGTAACTACCAAAGGTTTGAATGTAATGCATGTAATAGGTACTACCTCAATCTACTTCCCAATCCCACAAGTTAATTGATCCTACTCATGCAAGGTGTGAGGGTTGGACTAATGCAATGAAAACTGGGTAATTGGAAAGTATGATCAAAGTGTTACTTGCCTTGCTGATGATCCACAAAACCTAGAGACTCAAAGTAGCAAGCGGCCCACTCCGGGTACTCTATCGCAATCAAAGAAGCACACAATAAGTACTTAACTAATGGACGGGTAAAACTCAAATAAGAGATCTAACCAGAAGGTTCAACTTAAGAACTCCGGTTTGCAAAAAGAATCAACTCGAAAGAAGCAACGAAACTCAAACTGCAAAAGAAACGAGCTCCGGTGTACTAGTTGGCCTAAAGTCAAATTTTACAGTAGCCAAAACTTTGTTCCAGTTGATTAAACGTAAAGAGGGCATCGAGACGAAGATCTGGGATTTTGATTCACCTGATTCCGACTCTCGAGCAAAAAGAAAAACGAAAAACAAGATCAGGGCAGAAATCACGATCGGAATAACCGCGGATAAATACCCCGAAAAAGAAAAACGACGAACAGGCTAACGAACGAACGTTCGCTGTCTGCGGCTAACTAACGAAAACCGTTCGTTAATACGAACATACGGACGAACGTCTGCTAAATAACTAAACCGACGGAAAAACCGAACCGATCTATTCTAAAAAAATAAATCTAGGTTTTCCTAAAACAAAACCAATCGGTTAATCGGGAAAAAACCGAGAACTACCTTGAGCAACGAACTCCGGCGTTCCAGCAGCGGCGAGGCGGCGGGGCTCCGGCGGCGGTGGTGCGGCACGCGGGCGGCGGCGGGCGGGCGGCGGGGCGGTGCGGCGCGGGCGGCGGCGCGGCGCGGCGCGGGCGGCAACGGGTGGCGGCGGCGGTGGGCTGGCGGCGGGACGGCACGGTGCTAGGGTTCGGGCGAGCAGGTCTGGCGGCTGGCGACTTTGGGCCAGTGGGGCTGGCGCTTATAAAGCCCAGTCTCCCGACCCTATACGAGACTAAGTCGGTTTCCTTTTTTTTTTCCTAAAAGAGTCCCGGCGCAGAAAAACTAACGAAAGAAATATCAAACGGACTCCAAAATTCCCGAAATAAATTCTCGCCATCCTCTAATAATAGTTAAGTCAAAGTGAACATTTTTCCCGGACCTAAATGTAATTTTGAAAAACGCGCATTTTTCCTATGCAAATAAATCCGCAAATAAATCCAGAAAAATACCAAAAGTGATTTTAACATTTTCCCTCCAATATTTCTGTTATTTTGGAGAAGTCATATTATCTCCGCTCATATTTTGTGTTTAGAAATATTTTTAGGAGTGAAAAATAATTAGAATCACACTGTCCTCGTACCGGTATTCGAGCGAACTCAAATACGAAAACGGTAAAATTCCCAACTCTCTCCGTAGGTCCTTGAGTTGCTTGGAATTTTGAGGAACGCCACAACAAAAATGCAAAAAGCATGAAATGCAAATATGATCTATGTATAACATTCCAAATTGAAAATTTGGGATGTTACAGATTTCGGCTATGACGGTTTATTCAATTGCGGTCCCATATGTCAGTGAAAATGCAAGACAACGCGTGTCCCCTCTGGTGAGCGCGTGCTGATACGTCCAAAATGCATCACTATTTTGTATTATAATTTATCCTTATTCATTGATATATTTCACGTTATGATGATGTTCTTATGTTGTTTTGGTCTATTTTACACAGTTTGCAACTTTCCGGTGCCGGAACAGCAGACGCAGAATTCAGCAGGAAAAAGTGGATACTGAGTTGCTGAAGAAGAACACCTCCAAATTACCTGAAAATTGACGGGAGGTATTTTTCGGAAGAATAACGAAGACACGCAAAAGGGGAGTCAGAGGGGGGCCACAGGGTGCCCAGGCGGCCTGGGGGCGCGCCCCCCTGGCCCCGCCGGGGGGCGCCTGGAGCCCCTGGCCCACCTCTGGTCGCCCCTTTTGCATATATGTTCCCCGTCCTCCGAAAACCCTAGGCACGGGACTTTTTACGGAGTTCCGCCGCCGCTTCGAGGCGGAAACCTACAGAGAAGAAAAGGGCATCTCCGGCAGGCAGATTCCGCCGGGGAGATCACATCCCGGAAGGGGAGATCGTCGCCATCGTCATCACCATCATCACGGGCATCATCGAGAACATCATCAACATCATCCCCAACACCAGCACCATCTCCATCTTCATCCAAATCTCATCTTTCCATCGCAACTCTTGTTGTAACTTGTACTACCTATCCTCTCTACTCTATCGGTGTTGATTACTACCTTGTGGTGAATGCTATTGAGTTTTGTTGGAGAAATATTATTATGTCCAGATTGTTTATCACATATTTATCCCCACTGATCATGATCTCTTTTATGTCTTGTGAGTAGTTACCTTAGTTCTTGAGGACATGGGGAAAGTCTTGTTGTTAGTAGTCATATGATGTTGAAGTAATATGTGTTGTTTGATACTTAAGTTGCGTCGTCATTCTACTACTGGTGTTGTGTGAGTCGAACACCCAACACTTCGCCTTATTAAGGACCTCGGAGAGCACATTGTGTATAAAGAATGCTTATGGTGGGTTGCCGGAGTGACAGAAACCTGAACCCCAGTTCGCACGCTTTTGCATAAGGGAATAATGGATCCTCGATCGTATTGCTATGGTTAGGCTTTTGCCTTAAATTCTATCTTGTATTTGCGGATGCTTGCAAGGTGTTTAATCATAAGAGTGCATTCATCTTAGTCTAGAGAGTGCACTAGCATAGATCCACCCACCAACACTTATCAACACATAACATAGTATCGATACGGAATATGGCGAAAGCACATGACTACCTCTCCCGTGTGTCCTCAAGAACGCTTTAGTCTTTATAAGTTCAGTTGCTAGGCCTCTCCTTTGCTAAGAAAGGATTGGGCCACTTGTTACTCTCAGTACCTTTTACATTACTTGCCTTTACATTCCTGTTGCTTATATCGAGAAAACCCCTAAAAGTTATCTTTCAGTGCTTGCAGTAATTTCTTGCTCAGAATCGCTTATCAATACCTTCTGCTCCTCGTTGGGTTCGACACTCTTACTTATCGAAAACGCTGCAACAGATCCCTTACGGTTGAGGGTCATGAAGTACCGTTTTCTGGCATCGTTTCCGGGGAGTGTAGCGCTATTGGTAAAGTGAAACTGGTAAGAAAGTCTTTTTATAATTCTGTTTTTATTTTTTGCTATTGTTGTTCTTTGTCCCTATGGATAACCCTATTATTGGAGCGTTGCTTGCGGGAAGACACCCCACACCTGTGGTGGTTGATCCTCCCCCTACTGATATTGTGCCTTACAAAATACCAGCTGGCATTATCAATTATGTTTTGGCTAATCGTTATGCAGGAGACAGACATCCCGGTGAGCACTTGCTATATTTGTCACGACTATGTTCATTATTTAAGCTTGCAGGTGTATCGAGGGAGTTTGTCATGAGGAAATTGTTTGCCGTATCCCTTATAGATAAAGCTTCAGATTGGTATGGGCTTCTCACATTTGCTGGACTGGCAGGAGCTTATGTCTCTTTTCTATACTAAGTTTTATCCTCTTCATGAAATTCATCGAGACAGGAATTATATATATAACTTTAGGTCTCGTGACGGAGAAAGCATTGCTCAAGCTTGGGGGAGACTGAAGTCTCTAATGCTCAAATGCCCAATTCATAAGCTTCCCAAGGAAATTATACTTACAAATTTTTATGCCAGGCTTTCTCGTCAGGATAAGGAGATGCTGGATGCCTCCTCTAGTGGGGTATTTCAGAACAAGAGCGTTGAATCCAAAGGAATACTGAAGATTGGGAAATTGATAAAGGTATTGAACCCGCTATAAATTATGAACATGACTATATTGAGAGCTATGTGGAAACTGATTACTTCAATACTTTTTGCTCTAAGATTGGTCTTGATTCCCATCTAGTGATTGATTTATGTAAGAATTTTGCCTCTCACGTTGATGCTTTTAAAAAGATTAGAGACCAGCACCATGCACCTTTTAAAGAACCACCTATTGATATTTATGTTGTTGAGCCTATTTTACCTGCAGTTATATATGAACAGCCTCCTTTTCCCACGAGGATAAAGGAGCACTCTCTTGTGACAGGCATAATAAATAAAAGTGAGAGAAAAGTTGATGAACCTGAGGACCAGATCAGGATCGATCCTCAAGTTGCATTGATTAAAGACCTTGCTACTGATGATGTTTTGGATTCCAATATAACTTTTTGTGCTGTTTCCACTAACCTTGTCACAGCCAAGAACAAAGGCCCAATTTCAGGTACTCCGGTGGTATCTGTTAAAATAGGAGATCACAATTATTATGGGCTATGCGACTTGGGATCGAGTGCAAGTGCTATTCCTTATTCACTCTATGAAGAAATCATCGGTGAGATTTCCCCTTGTGAACTTGAAGAAGTTGATGTTACTATTCATCTTGCAAATAGATCAACTATCTCTCCTATCGAAATTGTGAGGGACGTTGAAGTCCTATGTGGAAAGTTAAAATACCCTACCGACTTTCTGGTACTTGGTTCAGCCAGGGACAATTTTTGTCCAATCATTTTTGGTAGACCTTTTCTTAGAACTTGTGGAGCTATAATAGATTGCAAGAAAGGTAAAGTTTCTGTTGAATTCGATGGTGAGCCATATGAATTTAACTTTTCTAAGTTCTCTAAGCAGCCTCGTGGTACTGATTTACCTAGTGATGATAAAATTATTGAAAGTATTGCCTGTATTGTTATTCCCCCTGATGATCCCTTGCAGCAATACATGGAGGACCACGAGAATGATTTGCATATGCAGGAAAGAAATGAACTAGATGAAATATTCTTGAGGCAGCCTGCTAACCTGAAGCACAACCTTCCGGTTGAACCTTTGGGAATTTTATCAAAACCGAAAGAAGACCCGGTGTTCGATCTTAAACCTCTTCCCGATACTCTCAAGTATGCTTATTTAGATGAAAAGAAAGTATATCCTGTTATTATCAATTCTAACCTTTCAGGATATGAAGAAGAGCGATTATTGGAAGTACTTCGTAAACACCGAGGCGCAATTGGCTACACCCTTGATGACCTTAAGGGGATTAGTCCATCTATCTATCAACATACTATCAACCTTGAGCCCGACGCTAAACCAGTTGTTGATCATCAACGATGGTTGAACCCGAAGATGATGGATGTCGTGAGAACTGAGATTCTCAAGCTTCTAGCCGCATGTATTATCTACCCTATAGCTGACAGTAAGTGGGTAAGTCCGGTACATTGTGTTCCTAAGAAAGGAGGTACAACTGTGGTTCCTAATGATAAAAATGAACTAATACCTCAGAGAATTATTATTGGATATAGAATGTGTATTGATTACAGGAAGTTGAACAAGGCAACCAGGAAGGATCACTACCCATTGCCGTTCATCGACCAAATGCTTGAAAGGTTATCCAAAAATACCCACTTTTGTTATCTCGATGGTTATTCTGGCTTCTCTCAAATTCATGTTAACACTGCCGATCAAGAGAAGACCACTTTTACTTGTCCTTTTGGTACTTATGCTTACAGACATATGCCTTTTGGTTTATGTAATTCCCCTGCTACTTTTCAAAGGTGTATGTCTGCTATCTTTCATGGTTTCTGCGGGGATATTATGGAAGTCTTCATGGACGATTTCTCCGTCTATGGAACTTCATTTGACCATTGTCTTCACAACCTTAATAAAGTTTTGCAGAGATGCGAGGAGACAAATTTGGTACTCAACTGGGAGAAGTGCCACTTTATGGTTAATGAAGGAATTGTTCTTGGTCACAAGATTTCCGAAAGGGGAATTGAAGTGGACAAAGCCAAGATCGAAGCTATTGAGAGGATGCCCTATCCAAGGGACATCAAAGGTATTCGCAGTTTTCTCGGTCATGCAGGTTTTTATAGAAGATTTATTAAAGACTTTAAAAGACCTTGAGACCCCTCACTAATCTTCTCCAGAAGGATGTTCCTTTTGCGTTTGATGAAAATTGTAAGGAAGCTTTTGAAATCCTTAAGAAAGCTTTAATAACTGCTCCTATAGTACAACCACCTGACTGGAATTTACCTTTTGAAATTATGTGTGATGCAAGTGATTTTGCTGTTGGAGCTGTTTTAGGACAAAGGGTTGATAAGAAATTGAATGTTATACATTATGCTAGTAAAACCCTTGATAGTGCTCAAAGAAATTATGCTACTACTGAGAAGGAATTCTTAGTTGTAGTTTTTGCTTGTGATAAGTTTAGGCAGTATATTGTTGATTCCAAAGTTATTATTCATACTGATCATGCTGCCATTAAATATCTTATGACAAAGAAGGATGCCAAGCCAAGGCTTATCAGATGGGTACTCCTTCTCCAAGAATTTGATTTGCAGATTGTTGATAGAAAAGGGGAAGACAATCCGGTAGCGGACAATCTTTCAAGAATGGAAGATATACCGCATGACCCCATCCCAGTTAACGATAGTTTTCCAGACGAGCAACTTGCCATTGTAAAAATACAACCTCTTTCCGACCCTTGGTATGCAGTTTATGCTAATTTTATTGTTGCGAAGTATTTGCCTCCAGGTCTAACATTTCAGCAAAGGAAGAAGTTCTTTCATGATTTGAGGCACTACTTTTGGGATGACCCACATCTTTTCAAAGAAGGTCCCGACGGATCGTGAGAAGATGCATTCCAGAACATGAGCAGAAGGACGTTCTCCGACAGTGTCATGATAGTCCCTATGGAGGACATCATGCCGGTGAGAGGACTGCACATAAGGTTCTTCAATCAGGTTTTTATTGGCCTACTCTCTTTAAAGATGCTAGAAATTATGTTTTAGCCTGTGATAAATGTCAGAGAGTTGGTAACATTAGTAGAAGGAATGAGATGCCTATGAATTACTCACTAGTGATTGAACCTTTCGATTGTTGGGGTTTTGATTTTATGGGTCCTTTTCCTTCTTCGCACAAGTACACTCACATTTTAGTAGCTGTTGATTATGTGACCAAGTGGGTTGAAGCAATCCCCACTGAAAGTGCTAATGACAAAACATCTTTGAAAATGCTTAAGGATGTAATATTTCCTAGGTTTGGTGTACCAAGGTATCTCATGACCGATGGAGGATCACACTTCACACACGGAGCTTTTAGAAAAGCTTTGGCTAAATACGATGTTAATCATAGAATTGCTTCACCTTATCATCCTCAAACTAGTGGGCAAGTTGAGCTTACCAATAGAGAGATTAAGTTGATCTTGCAGAAAACAGTAAACAGAAATAGGAAGGATTAGTCAAATAAATTAGGAGATGCTTTGTGGGCATATAGAACTGCTTACAAAACCCCATGGGCATGTCCCCCCTATAAGATGGTATATGGCAAGGCTTGCCATTTGCCATTAGAGCTAGAGCACAAAGCTTTCTGGGCTGTTAGAGAGCTTAATGCTGACCCAAAACTAGCTGGTGAGAAGCGTCTCATGAACTTGACTTCTCTAGATGAATGGAGAAGTGAAGCTTACGAGAGCGCTAAAATGTTCAAGGAAAAGGTAAAAAGGTGGCATGATAGGAAGATTCTGAAACGTGAATTTAATGTTGGTGATAAAGTTTTGTTGTTTAGATCCCGTTTCAGGTTTTCTCCAGGTAAACTACTTTCCAGGTGGGAAGGACCATTTCATATTGAAGAAGTTTATCGTTCTGGTGCAATTAAGATTAATAATTTTGAAGGCACCAAACCTCAAGTTGTGAATGGGCAAAGACTTAAACATTACATAGCAGGAGACCCTGTCGATGTTGATGTGAATATAATATACACAACAACCCACGAAGAACATGTTGCAGCCCTGTTTCAGACGCCAGCAGAAGCAGAATAAAGAAAAGGTATGTAGTACGGTAAGAAAACACCGTAAAACATCATAAAAGTTCCGTATTACGAGTTTTTGTAAAATTAGTAAAATTCCGAGTTGAAGTGGAGCCGGAGACGACCACCAGGGAGTCCAGGCGCCCCCCTGGCGCCCCCCCCTGGGCCGCGCCGGCAGGCCGCCTGGACACCCCGGAGCCCGTCTCCGACCCCGCTTTGGTCCGTTACCTTCCTTTCTGTGCATAAATTTTTCCTATATATTTGCCCGGGGTGTTCCGGCAACGTATCTTGCGATTTCGCGTGTTTTCTCTTCGATCTGTTTCTGCCAGGAAATCTTTCAGCTAAATTTAGGTGCCATGGCTTCTCCAAGTTCCCCCAAGGACACGTTCGTCGTCAACGTCATCAACCCTTACCTCGCTGAGGTGAAGAAGCACCCTCAGGTTGTTTAGATGAAGGAGGGAGTCCTTCATCAAGAAGATCTGAAGGGACCTATCAAGGAGGGGAGCGTCCAGGCCAGGCTGGAAGAAGTGGAGCAAGAAGTCTTCAAGTACAAGAAGATGACCGAGCGTGGTGTCGAAGCTAACTTTGACATCACCAACGAGCTGAAGAACTACTTTCTTAAGGAGATGAAGGAGATGTGGGAAAGAGTCGCCGCATCTGAAGACAGAATTATAGAACTCCAAGGGCAAATTAACGATCTATATAACCAGAACTGTGAGTATGAACTAAGATTTATGCGCATGAGTTTGGGTGCTGAATGCAGGATTCAGGAGCCGAGCCTCTCACAAGAGACTTTAGCAAGATATCCATGGAAGCGTTTCGCCAAGGACTACGTGATTAACGCCAACAAGTATGGGCGAAATCTCCGTGGGTAATGGCATTCCCTTGGCTTGTTCCAAGCTTGGGGGAGTGCCCGGTATCTTTATCTTTTACCTTTTGTCTTTTAGAAGTCAAGTAGAGTCGTATCATGTCTAGGGAGGTTATTATATGAGATAGGTGTGTGCATTGAGGTCTATCACCCCTTCGGTGGAGAATTGTATCCGTGTGTGTGGAGTCGTTTATGATGGAATATTAATGAGAAGTTTATCGGTTCCTTTTTGCTGCACTCGGTATTCTTTTCACGCAATCGACCTTATATGATGATTCTTATGGGGAGTATTGACCTTATGTCAGGTATGACTATGGAACTTTATTTAATCTTGGCAAACATAGCTTTGGTCATAACAACAAGCATGATGTTCTTAAAGTATCAACATAGCCAAAATCTTTATGTTATTATGCTTGAAGTGTTATGTTGACAAGGAGGACAACTTGATGTGTTATGCTTATTTCAATGTTCATGCTTTATATTGCTTTGCATCTTAGTCATCATCAGTTGTCTCCTCTTTCAAACCTTTGCTAGCCTAACTCTGCACTAAGCGGAATTCTGCTTGTGCGTCCATACCCTTAAGCCAATACCTTCCATATGAGTCCACCATACCTACCAACTCGTGGTACTCCACTACCACCTCCTAAAGTATATAATTTATGTGTTATCCATAAATGTTCAAAATCTTTTATTTTGTGCCTCTGCTTTAGCTCATGAGGAAGTAGTAGCTAATTCATGACCTTTTTGAGTTGGACAAGCTTCACCCCGGGATTGCATGTATAATGCGCAAACCCATAATACGAAAAGGAACTGGCATTGAGTGCGCCCGGCTTAAAAATAGTATAACAAACAAACCCTCCTTCACGCTCTGTTCATTGACTTGCCGGTAACGAGATTGAACTAGGTATAGAGATACCGACGATCGAATCTCGGGCAAGTAACATACCGACGAGACAAAGGGAACTGTATACGGGATTGCCTGAATCCTTGACATCGTGGTTCATCCGATGAGATCATCGAGAAACATGTGGGAACCAATATGGGTATCCAGATCCCGCTATTGGTTATTGACCTGGGAGTGTCTCGGTCATGTCTACATGGTTTCCGAACCCGCAGGGTCTACACACTTAAGGTTCGGTGACGCTAGGGTTGTTAGTGAGAACAATGCATGGTTACCGAAGGTTGTTCGGAGTCCCGGATGAGATCCCGGACGTGACGAGGGTCTCCGGAATGGTCCGGAGACGAAGATTGATATATAGGATGAAAGGTTTCGGAGTCCGGAAGTGTTCCGGGGAGCATCGGGAAATCGGCAGATTACCGAAAAGGGTTTCGGGGGTCCCGGAAGTGGTTCTGGGCCTAATGGGCCACAAAGGGGGAACACCACAGCCCTCATAGGGCTGTGCGCCCCCCCCTGGGCCCTCTCCTATGGCGCATGGGGGGCTGGCCCCTCCTAGGGCAGCCGCACCCCCTGGCTTGGGGGGCAAGGCACCTAGGGGGGGGGGAAACCCTAGGGCCTGGCGCAGCCCTTGGCCGCCGCCCCCCCTCTGCCCTGGCCGCCGGCCCCCCTAGGGGAAACCCTAGGGCGCCCCCCTCTCCTTCTTCCCCCTATATATAGAGAGGTAGAGGGAGGGCAGCCAACACACGTTTGTGCCTCGGTGCTGCCCTCCCTCTCCCATAACATCTTCATCTCCCGCGGTGCTTAGGCGAAGCCCTGCTGGAATCCTCCTCCACCATCACCACCACGCCGTCGTGCTGCCGGTCTCTCCATCAACCTCTCCTCCACCCCTTGCTGGATCAAGAAGGAGGAGACGTCCCCGAGCCGTACGTGTGAAGAACGCGGAGGCACCGTTGCTTCGGTGCTAGGATCTTCGGCGATCTGAATCGCGGCGAGTACGACTCCATCAACCGCGTTCTTAACGCTTCCGCTTAGCGATCTACAAGGGTACGTGGATCCAACTCTCCTCTCGTAGTAGCATCTCCTAGATTGATCTTGGTGAACGTAGGAAAATTTTTTGTTTCCCATGCAACGTTCCCCAACAGTGGTATCAGAGCTAGGATCTTGCGTAGATGCTTTCTCGAGTAGAACACAAAAGGGTTTGTGGGCGTTGATGTTTAAATTGCTGCCCTCCTTAGTCTTTCTTGATTCAGCGGTATTATGGGATGAAGCGTCCCGGACCAACTTTACATGTCCACGTACATGAGACCGGTTCCATCGACAGACATGTGACTTTTGTTGCATAAGATGGCTGGCGGGTGTCTGTCTCTCCTATCTTAGTTGAATCGGAATAGAACAAGGCGGTCCTTGTAGAAGGTTAAATAGCAACTTGAATATCACCGTTGTGGCTTTGCGTAGGTAAGAAGCGTTCTTGCTAGATACCCATAGCAGCCACGTAAAACATGCAACAACAAATTAGAGGACGTCTAACTTGTTTTTGCAGGGTATGTATGTGATATGATATGGCCAATGACATGATGAGATATATTTGATGTATGAGATGATCATGTTGTAATAGTTAATATCGACTTGCATGTCGATGCATACGGCAACCGGCAGGAGCCATAGGGTTGTCTTTAATTTTTGTATGACCTGCGTGTCAATCATTAAGCGCTTTGTAATGCTTTACTTTATCGCTAAACTGTAGCAATAGTAGTAAGAGCATGGTGGGCGCGCGACAACCCCGATGGCGACACGATGATGGAGATCATGATGATGGAGATCATGGTGTGGCGCCGGTGACGATGGAGATCATGCCGGTGCTTTGGAGATGGAGATCAAAAGCACGAGTTGATGGCCATATCATGTCACTTATGATTTGCATGTGATGTTAATCCTTTTATGCATCTTATTTTGCTTAGGACGACGGTAGCATTATAAGATGATCCTTCACTAAAATTTCAAGATAAAATTGTGTTCCCCCGAGTGTGCGCCGTTGCGAAGGTTCGTCGTTTCGAAGCACCACGTGATGATCGGGTGTGATAGACTCTACGTTCGCATACAACGGGTGCAAGCCAGTTTTGCACATGCAGAACACTCGGGTTAGACTTGACGAGCCTAGCATGTACAGACATGGCCTCAAAACACGGAGGACCGAAAGGTCGAGCATGAGTCATATAGTAGATATGATCAACATGTTGATGTTCACCATTGACACCACCTCATCTCACGTGATGATCGGACTTGGGTTGGTGGATTTGGATCATGTCACGCTCGAATGACCAGAGGGATGTCAATTTGAGTGGGAGTTATAATTAATTTGATTAGGTAATAACTCACTTATCATGAACAATAGTCTAAAATGTCTTTGCAAATGTTTTGTTGTAGATGGCTCGCGCAGTAGCTCCCCTGAATTTTAATGCGTTCCTAGAGAAAGCTAAACTGAAAGATGATGGGAGCAACTTTGTGGACTGGCTCCGCAATCTGAGGATCATCCTCACAGCTGCCCAAAAGGTTTATGTCCTAAATGCACCGCTAGGTGACCCCCCCGCTCCTACAGCCCCTGCAGACGTTTTGAACGTCTGGCAGACACGTTCGGATGACTATTCGATAGTGCAGTGTGCCATGTTGTACGGCTTGGAAGGAGGACTTCAAAGGCGTTTTGAACGTCATGGTGCATATGAGATGTACCAGGAGTTGAAGTTCATCTTTGAAAAGAATGCTAAGATCGAGAGGTATGAGACCACCGATAAATTCTTTGCTTGCAAGATGGAGGAGAATTCGTCTGTCAGTGAGCACTTACTGAAGATGTCTGGGTACTATACCCGCATAGCTGATCTGGGACTTGTGTTCCCGGATGAGGCTATCATTGACAGAATTCTCCAGTCACTCCCTCCTAGCTACAAGAGCTTCGTGCAGCAGTACAACATGCAAGGGATGAATAAAACCATCGCCGAGCTGCTTTCGATGCTGAAAGTCGCTGAGGCAGACATCCAGAAGGAGTATCAAGTGTTGATGGTCAATAAAACCACCAGTTTCAAGAAGAATGGCAAGGGCAAGAAGGGTAACTCTAAGAAGGGTGGCAAAGCAGTTGCTAATCCAGTGAAGAAACCCAAGGCTGGGCCCAAGCCAGAGACTGAGTGTTTCTATTGCAAGGGGAACGGCCACTGGAAGCGGAACTGCCCCAAGTATCTGGCGGACAAGAAGGGGGCCAACAACAACAAAGGTATATGTGATATACATGTTATTGATGTGTACCTTACCAACTCTCGTTGTAGTGCCTGGGTATTTGATACCGGTTCGGTTGCTCACATTTGCAACTCTAAACAGGAACTGCGGAATAAACGGAGGCTGGCGAAGGACGAAGTGACGATGCGCGTGGGAAATGGTTCCAAGGTTGATGTGATCGCCGTCGGCTCGCTCGCTCTTCGATTACCATCGGGATTAGTTATGAACCTGAATAATTGTTATTTAGTGCCTGCGTTAAGCATGAACATTATATCTGGATCTTGTTTATTGCGAGACGGTTACTCATTTAAGTCAGAGAATAATGGTTGTTCTATTTATATGAGTAATATCTTTTATGGTCATGCACCCGAAGTTAGGGGTTTATTCTTATTGAATCTCGATAGTGATACACATGTTCATAACATTGATGCCAAAAGATGTAGAGTTGATAATGATAATACCACTTTCTTGTGGCACTGCCGTCTGGGTCATATCGGCGTAAAACGCATGAGGAAGCTCCATGCTGATGGGCTTTTGGAGTCTCTTGATTTTGAATCACTTGACACGTGCGAGCCGTGCCTCATGGGCAAGATGACAAGGACCCCGTTTTCAGGGACAATGGAACGGGCAAGTGACTTATTGGAAATCATACATACTGATGTGTGCGGTCCGATGAGTGTAACGGCGCGCGGTGGATATCGTTATTTTCTCACCTTCACTGACGACTTAAGTAGATATGGGTATATTTACTTGATGAAGCATAAGTCTGAAACTTTTGAAAAGTTCAAACAATTTCAGAGTGAAGTTGAAAATCATCGTAACAAGAAGATCAAGTTCCTACGATCTGATCGAGGGGGAGAATATCTGAGTTATGAGTTTGGTGATCACTTAAGAAAATGTGGAATTGTTTCACAGTTGACGCCACCTGGAACACCACAGCGTAATGGTGTGTCCGAACGTCGTAATCGAACCCTATTAGATATGGTACGTTCTATGATGTCTCTTGCCGATTTGCCACTATCGTTTTGGGGATATGCGTTAAAGACAGCTGCATTCACTTTAAATAGGGCTCCATCTAAGTCCGTTGAGACAACACCGTATGAACTATGGTTTAGTAAGAAACCGAAGTTGTCTTTTCTCAAGGTTTGGGGTTGCGATGCTTATGTCAAAAGGCTTCAGCCAGAAAAGCTCGAACCCAAAGCGGACAAATGTGTCTTCATAGGATACCCAAAAGAAACAGTTGGGTACACCTTCTATCTCAGATCCGAGGGCAAAGTGTTTGTCGCTAAGAACGGGTCCTTTCTCGAGAAAGAGTTTCTCTCGAAAGAATTGAGTGGGAGGAAGGTAGAACTTGATGAGGTTATTGAACCTCGGCTTCAACATCAGAGTAGCGCAGCACAGAAAGATGTTTTTGTGGAGCCTGCAGAGGTTGAAGAGGAAGCCAATGATGATGATCAAGAAGCTTCTGATCAAGTTACTACCGAACCTCGTAGGTCGACAAGGGTACGCACTGCACCTGAGTGGTACGGTAACCCTGTCTTGGAGGTCATGTTGTTAGACAACGGTGAACCTACGAGCTATGGAGAAGCGATGGTGGGCCCGGATTCCGACAAATGGTTAGAGGCCATGAAATCCGAGATGGGATCCATGTATGAAAACAAAGTGTGGACTTTGGAAGTATTACCTGAAGGGCGGAAGGCCATTCAGAATAAATGGATTTTTAAGAGGAAGACGGACGCTGACGGTAATGTCACCGTGTATAAAGCTCGACTTGTGGCAAAGGGTTTTTCACAAGTTCAAGGGATTGACTACGATGAGACTTTCTCACCCGTAGCGATGCTTAAATCCGTCCGAATCATGTTAGCAATAGCTGCATATTTCGATTATGAAATTTGGCAGATGGATGTCAAAACAGCGTTCCTTAACGGTTTTCTTAAGGAAGAGTTGTATATGATGCAACCGGAAGGTTTTGTCGATCCAGAGAATGCTGACAAAGTATGCAGGCTCCAGCGTTCCATTTATGGGCTGGTGCAGGCATCTCGGAGTTGGAATCTTCGCTTTGATGAGGTGATCAAAGCGTTTGGTTTTATACAAGTTTACAATGAAGCTTGTATTTACAAGAAAGTGAGTGGGAGCTCTATAGCGTTTCTAATATTATATGTGGATGACATATTACTGATTGGAAACAATATAGAATTTTTGGATAGCGTGAAGGGGTATTTGAACAAGAGTTTTTCGATGAAGGATCTCGGTGAAGCTGCTTTCATATTGGGCATCAAGATCTATAGAGATAGATCAAGACGCTTGATAGGACTTTCACAAAGTACATACCTTGATAAAGTTTTGAAGAAGTTCAAAATGGATCAATCCAAGAAGGGGTTCTTGCCGGTATTGCAAGGTACAAAGTTGAGTAAGACTCAATGCCAAGTGACTGCGGAAGATAGAGAAAAGATGAGTGTCGTCCCCTATGCTTCAGCCATAGGCTCTATCATGTATGCAATGCTGTGCACAAGACCAGATGTCAGCCTTGCCATAAGTATGGCCGGAAGGTTTCAAAGTAATCCTGGTATGGATCACTGGACAGCGGTCAAGAATATCCTAAAGTACCTGAAAAGGACTAAGGAGATGTTTCTCGTTTATGGAGGTGATCAAGAGCTCGTCGTAAAGGGTTACGTCGATGCAAGCTTTGACACTGATCCGGATGACTCTAAGTCTCAAACCGGATACGTATATATTCTCAACGGGGGAGCGGTAAGCTGGTGCAGTTCCAAGCAGAGCGTGGTAGCTGATTCTACATGTGAAGCGGAGTATATAGCTGCCTCGGAGGCGGCAAAGGAAGGTGTCTTGATGAAGGAGTTCATGACAGATCTTGGAGTTGTGCCTAGTGCACTGAACCCAATGACTCTGTTCTGTGACAACACTGGTGCCATTGCTCTAGCCAAGGAACCAAGGTTTCACAAGAGGACCAGACACATAAAGCGACGCTTCAATTCCATCCGCGATTCGGTCAAGGAGGAGGACATAAATATTTGCAAAGTACACACGGATTTGAATGTTGCAGATCCGTTGACTAAACCTCTTCCACGGGCTAAGCATGATCAACACCAAGACTCTATGGGTGTTAGATTCATTACCTTGTAATGCTAGATTATTGACTCTAGTGCAAGTGGGAGACTGTTGGAAATATGCCCTAGAGGCAATAATAAAAGAGTTATTATTATATTTCCTTGTTCATGATAATCGTTTATTATCCATGCTATAACTGTATTGATTGGAAACTCAAATACATGTGTGGATGAATAGACAGACTTTGTGTCCCTAGTGAGCCTCCACAGGACTAGCTCGTTGATCAAAGATGACCGCGGTTTCCAGGTCATAGACATGAGTTGTCATTTGATAACGGGATCACATCATTAGGAGAATGATGTGATGGACGAGACCCAAACGTTAAACATAGCTTTTGATCGTGTCAGTTATCGCTATAGTTTTCTGCATGTCAAGTATAAGTTCCTATGACCATGAGATCATGTAACTCACTGACACCGTAGGAGTGCTTTGTGTGTGCCAAACGTCACAACGTAACTGGGTGACTATAAAGGTACTCTACAGGTATCTCCGAGGGTGTCTGTTGAGTTGACATGGATCGAGACTGGGATTTGTCACTCCGTGTGACGGAGAGGTATCTCCGGGCCCACTCGGTAATACGTCATCTCAATGAGCTCAAAGTGACTAAGTAGTTGGTCACGGGATTATGTATTGCGGTAACGAGTAAAGAGACTTGCCGGTAACAAGATTGAACTAGGTATAGAGATACCGACGATCGAATCTCGGGCAAGTAACATACCGACGAGACAAAGGGAACTGTATACGGGATTGCCTGAATCCTTGACATCGTGGTTCATCCGATGAGATCATCGAGAAACATGTGGGAACCAATATGGGTATCCAGATCCCGCTATTGGTTATTGACCTGGGAGTGTCTCGGTCATGTCTACATGGTTTCCGAACCCGCAGGGTCTACACACTTAAGGTTCGGTGACGCTAGGGTTGTTAGTGAGAACAGTGCATGGTTACCGAAGGTTGTTCGGAGTCCCGGATGAGATCTCGGACGTGACGAGGGTCTCCGGAATGGTCCGGAGACGAAGATTGATATATAGGATGAAAGGTTTCGGAGTCCGGAAGTGTTCCGGGGAGCATCGGGAAATCGGCAGATTACCGAAAAGGGTTTCGGGGGTCCCGGAAGTGGTTCTGGGCCTAATGGGCCACAAAGGGGGAACACCACAGCCCTCATAGGGCTGTGCGCCCCCCCCTGGGCCCTCTCCTATGGCGCATGGGGGGCTGGCCCCTCCTAGGGCAGCCGCACCCCCTGGCTTGGGGGGCAAGGCACCTAGGGGGGGGGGAACCCTAGGGCCTGGCGCAGCCCTTGGCCGCCGCCCCCCCTCTGCCCTGGCCGCCGGCCCCCCTAGGGGAAACCCTAGGGCGCCCCCCTCTCCTCCTTCCCCCTATATATAGAGAGGTAGAGGGAGGGCAGCCAACACACGTTTGTGCCTCGGTGCTGCCCTCCCTCTCCCATAACATCTTCATCTCCCGCGGTGCTTAGGCGAAGCCCTGCTGGAATCCTCCTCCACCATCACCACCACGCCGTCGTGCTGCCGGTCTCTCCATCAACCTCTCCTCCACCCCTTGCTGGATCAAGAAGGAGGAGACGTCCCCGAGCCGTACGTGTGAAGAACGCGGAGGCACCGTTGCTTCGGTGCTAGGATCTTCGGCGATCTGAATCGCGGCGAGTACGACTCCATCAACCGTGTTCTTAACGCTTCCGCTTAGCGATCTACAAGGGTACGTGGATCCAACTCTCCTCTCGTAGTAGCATCTCCTAGATTGATCTTGGTGAACGTAGGAAAAATTTTTGTTTCCCATGCAATGTTCCCCAACAATATCGCATGACAATTTGAACTTCTACTTTTCCGCATGTGCCTTATGGATCTTTTTTGCAGGAAATCTGCTCGAAAAAGAATTCCGGTTTGAAAAGAATGACAGGATATCGCAAATATGCTGTCCGCTGCTTTGCTCTTGTTAGTACCTATTGTCATGTATCACTATACTTGCATACATACCTGGTTCATTATGTGACAGCAGTATGCATGATAGCTTGCTTATCAATTATTCGCTCCAAATTATCTGATCTGTATGAATGGTTACATTAGTGTAGAATATATCCAATGCCAATGAAATGTTTTAGCTCTGCATTGTTCTTGTAAGTACCTGCTATCCTTTATTAGTGTACTTATATTGATAGGTAGTCGTTAATGTACCATTACTCTGTAGCTTATTTTCCTTTGCCCTCCATCTTCTACACATAAGATCTATATTTACTCTTACCATTAGGTTGGATAACACCGATGGTACTGAAGAAGTTTAGCTCTGCATTGCTCTTGGTTGTACCTTTTGCCTGTATCGCTGTACTTACATTTATAGCTACTTGGTTATGTAGCATCACTCTTCATATTATCTTAAATATTCTACATTTTTACTTATATTGTCACATCTATATTTACTCTTAACAAAATGTAGAATAAAGGCAATGCTTATGAAGAAGATTCTGTGGTAAACATCTTGAATTGCTCCCCCATCAGAATGGACAAGAGCTTTATAGAGCCTGCCTTCACCAATAATGTAAGTTTGTCCTTCTCAAGCCTTCAAACTTTGTTGTGTATATTTGGTTAGGCATGACTGTGACAGCTATTTATTTTTAGCGTTTGCATCAAATTGCATGTTTAAAGTTTATTATGTACTCCAGTTCATAAACAAAAGTTTGTCCTTCTCAATTTAAGTTTTCAGTTGTACAACCAAGTTCCTTCTTCATACCATGTAAATTAAACTATACAGAGCAAGTGATCTTATTTTGCCAATCTGAAATGAGATAAATTGAGGGCACGCTAACCATTGATACTTATGAGTTCTTGATCTGTAATCCAGTGGTGTCGTGAAGCTGCCAACTCCTTCACAATGTCATTTCCTGCCATGTCTGACCTGAACAATACCATATTGTTTTAATGCTATCTTAAACTGTGTCACTTTATTCGTTAGTAAGAAATGTGATGAATTGTCAGCACTGATACTTATATGTGCAAAACCTGTCATCTGTCTGCTTGTTTATCTTTCAGAGTGAGGAGGATACAAGTGTCAAACAAGTGCAGTCTCACCAGCTTGCTCAGCTGCTTGCGTTGCAGCTCCCGAGCAGGGCTAACATTTCTTGAACTCTATTGAAGTGCTGTCGGTTTTGTATATTATTTTGTCGGCGTGTTGACTTGCACTGGTGGCGATCTTTGATGCCCAGTGTATGTAATCTCCTGTCTGCTTGTGCTTTATTATCATAGTGGCGAACTTTGATGCCCAGTGGATGTAATATGCCGTAATTTCTTTATTGTATAGTCTAGGTTTTTTTCTTATTCACGATGCTGCAGTTATTTTTTGTATATATATCCTGTCTACACAGTAAACCGGCGAAACCGTAAAATTACGGTACATAATCAGGCCGTCATGCAAATCACCATGTATGATCCGCATCATGGGCCCCGTCATCTTGGTCCATTAACATGCCTAAATGTAAACTGGCCTACTAGTATATTCGGGCCTTTAATAGGCCGAGTAAACCACCGGCCCTATTTTCCCAAGAAAACACAATGGGCCTTTAGGAGGCTGAAAAGTAGGTTGGGCCTAAAACGTGCCGAACAGCTCACGGGCCGGCAGCAGGCCGAAATAGACCCCGGCCCATGAATGTGCCAATCAAATCACGGGCTTATAACAGGCCAAAATTGTCTCGGTCCTTGTTTGGCTTAATCAGATTATCGGCTGCGAGCAGGCCGGATGCAAACCGGGTCGTAGTTAGGCCCAACTATATGACGGTCTTTTAACAGGCCGAAATTAATATAGGGCAAAAATGCTAAACAGGCCCTTAACAAGCCGAATCTAATATCAGGCCGAATTACTAAATGGGCCTTTAGCAAGTGGGCCCAAAAGCATAGCGTCTAGTTGACGGGCCGAATCTGATATGGGCCATAATTTAGCCCAAAGCCTCTTAAAGGGCCAGACCTGATCTAGGCCGTAATTTGACCCAGAACGTGGTTGGCTTTTAATGGGTTGGATCTCATATGGGCCATTATTAGGACCGGAATGTGGCAGGCCATTAATGGACCGAATCAAATATGGGCCGGCATTTGGCCCAAAATATGGCAGACAATTAATGGACCGGCCTACTAGGGTCCTCGAAATCTTGTGGGCCTACAGCTGGGCTGGCCCATTAATGTCGGCGAAATCTCATGGGCCTTTAGCTGGGCCGGCCCATTATGGTCCACAAAAATTTGGTGGGCCTTCACATGGGCTGGCCCATTATGGCCCGCAAAAATCTTGTGGGCCTTTACATGGGCCGGCCCATTATGGTTCGCAAAATCTTGTGGGCCTTTAGTTGGGCCGGCCCATTATGGTCTGCAAAATCTTGCGGGCCTTTAGTTGGGCTGGCCCATTTAAACTTTATGGGCCACTTTCGGGCCGGTCCACGTGTCAACATATCATAGGCGCATCTCGCCCATTGGATGAGTGACACATGTGCCAACGCGGAGCTGAGACGTGTTTTCGTCAGCCAATCAGAATTTTACACGTGGAAAATCCCCATTGGTCCGGGCTGTTAATGGGTTATTGGATCCAAAACCGGACCCGATAGCTTAACGGCGTTCCATTACGGTGGATGCCACGTGTCGGTCACCCTTGACGAAAGCACTTCTGTGACACGCGATTTATCGTCATGAAAGTGGACACTTCCGTGATGATAATTTTGGTAATGTCATGGAACACTTCTACGACAGCACATGTATGACTATCTTGATTTTGTCATAAAATTGTCATGAATGTACATGCATGACAGAAAACGTGACCTACTGTGACAAACACGTATCATCACGGAAGTGTATTTTTTTGTAGTGCTAGTTCAATCTCATTACTGGCAAGTCTCTTTACTCGTTCCGCAATACACCATCTCGTAACTAACTCATTAGTCATTTGCTTGCAAGGCTTCTTATGAGGTGTATTACCGAGAGGGCCCAGAGATACCTCTCTGATACTCGGAGTGACAAATTCCAATCTCGATCCATGCCAACTCAACAAACACATTCGGAGATACATGTAGAGCATGTTTCTGATCACCCAGTTACATTGTGACATTTGATACCACACAAGGTACTCCTACGGTATGCGAGAGTTGCATGACCTCATGGTCTAAGGAATGTATTTGACATACAAGAAAGCAGTAGGAATAAACTGTATGATCAAATGCTAAGCTAACGGATGGGTCATGTCCATTACATCGTTCTCCTAATGATGTGATCCCGTTATCAAATGACAACTCATTTCCATGGTTAGGAAACCTTAGACATCTTTTATCAACGAGCTAGTCTAGTAGATGCTCGCTAGGGACATGGTATTTGTTTATGTATTCACACATGTATTTAAGTTTCCGGTCAATACAATTCTAGCATGAATAATAAACCTTTATCATGAATAAGGAAATATTAAATAGTAACAACTTTATTATTGCCTCTAGGGCATATTTCCATCATTGAGTGCCAATGGGAAGTAGTTAGTGAACACCCTTTCGTCCCTTGCTCCGGCAGCTTGGACAACAATTGTGTAGATGCTCAAAACCTCTGTCGGGTTCAGTTTTCCATCGTATTTCTCGGACAGCTCTAGTTTGAAGATGCGGGAGGATGACTAATAGACTTGTAGCAACTCACAAGTGAATGCAGTGCATCCAACCTCAAAAGGTAGGTACCCGCCATCACTTGGCGTGGGTTCATCGATGTCTGGGTCGTTCCGTCTGGCCGATTGGTGGCGGGTTTCCCGTGGACGCTCTATGGTGGCGCGCGCATCTTCCTGTCACCGGTCTTCCAGAACTCACCATTGATCTTTCCGGGCCCGTGGACCGGATGAGGCCATTGATGCTTCGTCAGCTTCGTGGTCGGGTTTGTCTTGCTGTTACCATTGAGCATGCTCTCGCGAAGCGGACTGTACCGTAGGCGCAGCTCCCCCAGCTTGGCCAGCTGCTCGCGTGATACATCTCCAACGTATCTACTTTTCCTGACGCTTTTCCTCTTGTTTTAGACTCTAATTTGCATGATTTGAATGAAACTAACCCCAGACTGACATTGTTTTCAGCAGAACTACCATGGTGTTATTTTTGTGCAGAAATAAAAGTTCTCGGAATGGTATGAAACTTTGCGAGGATTTTTATATAATAAAAGAAAATACTGGAGCCAAGAACCACCGGAGGGGGGGCACCTGGGTGGGCACAACCCACGAGGGCGCACCACCCCCTCCTAGCGCGCCCAGGTGGGTTTTTCCCACCTGGTGGCCCCGTAGACGCCAACCCTGATGCTATAAATTCATATTCGCCAAGAAAAAAAATTAGGGAGAAAGAATTATAGCAATCTACGAGATGGATCAGCCGCCACCTCCTGTTCGTCCTCGGGTGGCTAGATCTAGAGTCCGTCTAGGGCGCCGGAGAGGGGGATCTTCGTCCTTCTTCATCATCAACCCTTCTCCATCGCCAATTCCATGATGCTACCCATCGGGAGTGAGTAATTCCTTCATAGGCTCGCTGGTCGGTGAGGAGTTGGATGGGATTCATCATGTAATCTAGTTAGTTTTGTTAGGGTCGATCCCTAGTATCCATTATGTTTTGAGATTGATGTTGCTATGACTTTGCCATGATTAATGCTTGTCACTTTGGGCCCGAGTGCCATGATTTATGATCTGAATCGTTTATGATATCATCATTATATGCATGTTTCAGATCTGATCTTCCAAGTTATAGTCACCTACTACGTGTTATGATCCGGCAACCCCGGAGTGACAATAACCAGAACCACTCCCGGTGATGACCATAGTTTGAGGAGCTCATGTATTCACTGTGTGTTAATGCTTCGTTCCGGTTCTCTATTAAAAGAAGGCCTTAATATCCCTTAGTTTCCAATATGGACCCCGCTGCCATGGGAGGGTAGGAGAAAAGATTTCATGCAAGATCTTTAAATAAGCATGTATGACTATTTACGGAATACATGCCTACATTATATTTATGAACTGGAGCTAGTGCCGTATCGCCCTAGGTTAGGACTATCATATGATGAATATCATCTAACAAATTACTGATCCAATTCCTACTAATTTATCCTATATTAATCTTGCTAAGTTACTACTGCTATCGTTACTGCTGCACTTGCTACAAAACTATTGCTATCACTGTTACCGTTACTATTGCTATTGCCACTACTATAAAAACTATCATATTACTGTGCTACTGATCACTTTGCTCCAAATAATTAATCTCCAGGTGTGGTTGAATGGACAACTCAGCTGCTAATACTTACAAATATTCTTTGGCTCCCCTTGTGTCGAATCTATAAATCTATTATATACTTAAAACGATAGAAAAGGAACGGAAGTGATTAAACTAGGAAAGAAGAACAGTTGAGATTTAATGAATCTATGCCCACATTAAAACATAACAAAATTAATAAAACATGGTATGTGTTGCTCGGTAAGAAAAAGTTGTATACTAGACATATTAGTACCTAACATTAAGGCAAATCCATCACGCTCCCGCCGACCGAATTGATGAGGATCTACACATATACAAGCTCTCAGGAACACGTACACACGTTGGTAACTGGTAAGAGATAGAGATATTGACTAGAATAGAAGGAAATTTGGTTTTCCATCTCTACTCGTAATAGATGGAAAATTAGGGTTCCTATCGTGAGATGCATAACAGATAGAAGCGACAAGAAAGCAGAAGAGTATTACCGCAGAAAAGTATTACCCCTAATTTTAACTCGAGCCATATACTATATTTATCATCATTTACGTGAATAAATATAACCCGTGACACCTGAGTTGCCTTAGCTCTGCTCAACTCCGCAAAGCACGACCACTGTCCCAACGCAGACCATGTGGGTGCCAGCGCCGCTGTCACTTCGAAGGCAATCCGTCTCCATAATACTGAGGAAGGAAACATCATCACTATCCCGGACAATATGCCGCTATATAAGACTACGGGAGCTTGGTCTACAAAAGAAGGGAATCATCAAAACTGTGAGGCCTTGTTTGGCATAAGAGGTTTGGAGAGGGGGGATTTCAGGGGATTGGGTGGATCCCTCTCTTCCACCCAATCCCCTCAAAACCCCTTGAATTCTCAATACCCTTCCTTTCACAATCCTCGTTGTGTAAAATTTCTATTTGGTAGACAGGGTTTGTCATGTTGACATAACATGGTGTAGAACATTTAAAAATCCAATCTTTATAATGTAACTAACTCCACTTATATCTTTGCTATAGAATTGTAAAGGCCACCTGATAAAAATGACTTGAAAGCAATATCTCATAAATTAGGAGCAGTTTTCCTAACAACAACATAATTTTGCTTGACTTGAAATCAATATCTCATCACAATAACAACATAATTTATCATAACATCATGATTTTGAATCCCAAATCCCAGCATTCGTAATTTATCATAACAACATGATCTTTGGCAACAACTGTTCATCACGGGCACAACATAATTTTGCAACAAAGATAATGAAACGCAAGCACTTCTGGGACATCTCAAGATTAGTTACAGTTTTGCAGACAAATATATCCATCTTTTGGTGTCATAATCACCTAGCTTTGAGAACGCGAGAGAAATTTATCCATCCAGCTTGTTTGTTGTTGCATCTTTTGGTGCTTGAGAACGAAACAAAAAGAGATGAATATTAGATGCCTTCAGAAAAATTGTTACAACAAATAACTTCGGCATATGAACATTAGTTCTATTTATAGAGGGAGTAAGTACATATGAAAGCATAATAGTAGATTTCATCAAGTATCGCGGGAACATAGTAAGCATAGTACAACAACAGATAAGCTATTATAGTGGTATAAACTTGCAGATAAGCAGAGTCAACAACAAAGATACATCAGCCAGCATAATCATCACAGCAACCGACCCATCAAAAGTCTAGTAGGAGGTGAAATTAGTGAATAATATGACAATTAATTCATGCTGAATAACAGCCACTATCAGCACCAATGTTACTAGGTGACAGCACACATCTAACTACACCTCTCCTCTTTAGATGAGGAGAGGAAGAGGAACAAACAAAGCTAGCTACAGAATACACACAACACCATTGTTATATGGCTATTTCCTAAACCCAACAACCAATCATATGATGACAATTAGCGACGACGACGATCAAATGATCAGTGCGACACAATTCAATAGTACTCCTCTCAGCTAAATGAAAAAATGATAGGCTCCCACTTTACATATTACATGATTTAAAGGTAAATGTCAACTACAAGCCCAGAGATATTAATTAGGCTAAGATATTACATTGTTGTATTTGTTAGAGAAGAATAGTGAACAGAAAATTTTAATGCATACAAATTAAACTATGAACCAAAATAACACCCCAGCCAGTGACACTAGGGAACAATAACAACGATCAGTGCTCCAGATCAATGGATTCGGTAAATAACGAATAAAAAGTAGGCTGTTAAGATCATTATTGGTAAACTGGAGGTATGTTTTGCTTTACACTAGCACTCTGTATCCTCTTTGATCATGGACAAAAATTGTATTGCGTAATATCACTCTTCCACACAAAAGTGCAGTGGCTGAACCTTGCAAAGGACTATTTGCTTCACTAAAAGTGCACAGAAATTAGACTTGTAACTTATGATGTCCATGGTCACAGGCTCCTTCTTCCTTTCTTTCGGAGCGTGAGAGAAAGTGAGAGAGGGCAAGGACTCGGGACCCAACATGTGTTGGACAGGAAAACAAGTAATAAGGTAGCTGCATGGGTACGGAGCAGAGTATTTGTGATTTCTATCCTAAATCAGTTGCTGTAACATGAAGAGTGTGTAGAGAAAAAAATCGAAAGGGTGCATGGAGACTAAACACTATATGTGGTTTCTAAATCTTCGCGTCTCTTCCAGTAAACTGAAAGAAGAATCTTACAATATGTCGGAAGAGAGTCTTTAGCCTGGAGAGTAGAGTAGAAAAGAGCAGAGTTTACTGCTATGGTAGGTGTTTGGCATGATTCAGATTCATTTGTAGCAGATGGCCTGGTGACTAATGTGTCGGCTCTCCTTATTGTATGTTTCGAGAAGAGCAGAGTCGGAGAGATGACAGTGGAGGGGTACATAGAGTAGAGTGTCTTGTGAAATTGAGATGATCAACTAACTGATTCGACATTCATCTACGAACGAGCTACAGACACAAAGTTGGTGCAGACTTTTAGACTAGTCAGTGATCCAACACCTTGGCTAAAAAAAGCAAGTACAAACCACAGAGCAGACACCAGTGAAAAACACAGGGTTACCCTTAATATATAAAAAATCAGAATTATTTTGTTGTACAAAAAAATAGTTCTAGAAAATGTGAGTCCATGCTTGCTCTTAGCTACAAATACAACAGTACAAGCTATGGTAACCTCCAGGACTAGAGGCACCAACTGACAAGCACATACATATCCAAACACTAGCTAGATCTCATCTCATGAGATGAGCATTTGATTGCATACCTATATGGCCAGAAAATAAGGCATTTTATAGAAGAAGAGAGATTACGTAAACAGTCGATTATACATGTGCAACCAACGTATCGATCATCACCCATAAACTATTGTCTAGTCGCTCTCTCAAAACACACGACAACAGCAGTAAAGACCTCCACTACACTACTAGAAAAAGGGCTATAGATGGGATTGACACTAATGGCGCACCAGACATGAGGTGCGCCATTAGTATATACTAATGGAGCACCACCTGCTGGTACGCCATTAGAGTTGAATACACTAATGGCGCACCTGGCTCAGGGTGCGCCATTAGTATCATTTTTTTTCCTTTTCCAAACATACTAATGGCGCATCCAGACACAGTGTGCCATTACTAGTTGTAACTAGTAATGGCGCACTAGTCACACAGTGCGCCACTACTGTTGTTTTTTTATTATATTTTTTTTTTGCAAAACTACTAACGGCGCACTGTTCCACAGTGCGACATTACTAGTTTAAACTAGTAATGGCGCACTTTGGCACAGTGCGCCATTCGTATGTTTTTTTTGTTTTTTTTTGCAAAACTACTAATAGTGCACCGCCAGCAGGTGCGCCATTAGTAACCTGGGTTACTAATGGCGCATTTGGAGGTGGTGCGCCATTAGTAAGTGGGCACCGACAAGATATTTTGGACAGCCACTCCTACCCACTCACTTTCTCCCCACTTCATTCTCTCCACCTCCTCCTCCAAAGCTTGTCTTGGGTGCCTCCTCTTTGTCACCTCATTTCCACCATAGATTCATTCAAATTAAGTGGTTAAATTACCTTTTTTGATAGGTAAGTAGGGGGGAAGCTATATTTATGTTGTTCTCCCTACAACAATGTGCACATGCACTTTTTATGGCCTAGCTAGATCTATGTATGTTCGTGGTGTTGCATATGTTTGTGGTGTTGCATATGTGTTTGTGTTTGCAGGTGTACCGGTATTTGAAATGCGATAGTTGCCAATATTTTGCCGGAATGTTGATTCATTTCCGTTTCGGCGAGAATTTTGGCATTAAGCATTCTTTTTGGTCCTATTTTTAGGGAAAGTCATGCCAAAAAATTTCTTGGTTCTGAAATATCGTTTTGCTCTACCCCGCAGGCGACCATGGTCCGCACGATGACCGAAGGCATCGTGAATAGGTTTTTGAGCTCCGCGAGGGCCGAGATGCTTCAAAAGAACGAGACGGAGATAAGATGTCCGTGTCGAAGATGCAAGCTGGAGAGCCTTATTGTGGACCCGGATTCCGGGCAGGTGCGGGACCACCTGCTCTTGCGTGGTTTCATGGATGGCTATCGGTGGCAAGGTGATGAAGATGACTACGAAGTTGTCCATGGGGGCCAGGCAAGAAATGAGGAAGGGCAGCAAGACAACCACCGTGGCTCGGGCGGGCGAGAAGACGAAGAATCTCCAGGAGATGATCACGACGGTGATGCTGTACACGTGCATAGTCATCATGTAGAAGATGCAGGACATGATGATGAGGAAGATAACGGAGCAGACGACGGGCATGATCATGAAGATGATGATGCCGGCGGAGCAGACGACGCTGGACCATCGATGGGCTGGGTGCAGGACCCTCATATTCAAGAGCTGCTTCTCAAGCAGACGGATAATGCAAGAGCTGCCGCCCGAGAGAAAGCCAAGATGGATCAACTGGAGGTACACGCGGTTACTCCATTGTATGAAGGATGCAGGCCCGAGGATACCCGCCTGAAAGTAACGCTCATGGCTCTGGAGATGAAGGTAAAACACAAAATGACCGACGCATGCTTCGACGAGAACATGTCATTCTGGCACGAACGTCTTCCCAAGGGGAACAAGTACCCGACCAGTTTCGAGGAGGCGAAGAAAATCGTGTGTCCTCTGGATTTACCGCACGTGAAATACCATGTGTGCATGAACAATTGCATCATTTATCGGGACAAGCACGCGGAGTCTACCATATGTCCGGTGTGCGGCGTCACTCGATACAAGAAGAGGAAGAAAGCTCCTCGAAAAGTGGTGTGGTACTTTCCGATCACTCCTCGTCTGCAGCGGTATTTAGCGGACCCTAAGGTAGCAAACCTCCTGCGTTGGCACGCGGATAGGGAGGAGAAGAAGCGAGAAGATGACGCAAATGATCCGGAGATAGATAAAAAAGACAAGATGCTGAGTCACCCTAAGGATGCGAGCCAGTGGCATGCGTTGAACTTCGAAGACCTAGAATTTGGGAACGATCCAAGGAACATCGTGCTGGGCGCGAGCACCGATGGAGTCAATCCGATTGGTAGCCAGAGAAGCACACATAGCACCTGACCTGTGTTTGTGTGGATGTACAACTTTCCCCCTGGTTGTGCATGAAGAGGAAGTACATTCACATGAGTATGCTAATTGAAGGACCGAAACAACCAGGGAACGACATCAATCTGTATCTGGGGCTGCTGAAAGAGGAGCTAGACACGCTGTGGAAAACGCCAGCCAATAGGTGGGATGCCGCAGAGAAAGAATATTTCCCTATGAGAGCCGCACTGCTCACGACGGTGCACAACTATCTCGGTTACGGATATGTCGCGGGGCAGGTGGTCCATGGATTTTCTGGATGCGTCAGGTGCATGGATGACACAACATATCGCCAGCTAGATAGAGATCCCGGGTCTTCGAAACCGTGTTCATGGGAAATCGAAGGTGGCTTCGCGACGATGACCTGGGGAGAAAACGCAAGGATCTGTTCGATGGTGAAACCAAACCCCGAGGACGCCCGCGTACGAGGAGCGGCGAGAAAATAGACAAGCTGTTGAAAAATTGGAAAGATTGCCCACTGCCGGGAAAGAAGCAAAAGGCGCCAGAGCCGGGAAAGAAGCGAAAGGTGCCAGAGCCACTGCTGAAGGTATGGAAAAGGAGGTCTGTTTTCTGGGACTTGCCGTACTGGAAGATCCACCATGTGCCTCACAGCCTTGATGTCATGCATATCACGAAGAACGTGTGCGAGAGTCTGCTTGGTACCCTGCTCAACATGCCAGAGAGGACCAAAGATGGGCCGAAAGCAAGGACAGACTTGAAATCAATGGGCATCAGGAAGGAGCTTCACGCTAATGATGATGATGATGATGATGATGATTAGGCGAAGCAGGACACGGGAAGTCGTCGCAAAGGCAAAAAGGCCAAGAAGACCGGAAATGACTACCCTCCCGCGTGCTTCACTCTAAGTCAGGAGGAGATCGAGCAGTTTTTCACCTGCCTCGTAGGAGTAAAACTTCCTTACGGTTACGCGGGGAAGATAAGCAGATACCTAGACCCAGCGAAGCAGAAGTTCGGCGGGATGAAGTCTCACGACTGTCACGTGCTGATGACGCAGATACTTCCTGTTGCAATCCGTGGGATCATGGACGCGCACGTCCGTGAAACGCTATTTGTCCTATGCAACTTTTTCGACATCATCTCTCGGAAGTCGCTTGGCGTGAGGCAACTCAGAAGGCTACAGGAAGAGATCGTGGTGATACTATGCGAGCTTGAGATGTACTTCCCGCCCGCATTCTTCGACGTTATGGTGCATCTGCTGGTCCATATCGTGGACGATATCATCCAACTCGGGCCGACGTTCCTGCACAGCATGATGCCGTTCGAAAGGATGAATGGTGTCATCAAAGGATATGCTCGCAACATGTTATGTCCAGAGGGAAGCATAGCCAAGGGCTTTCTAACCGAAGAGTGCATCTCCTACTACACGAATTATCTAGGCATCGAGAACCCCGTTAGTCTGCCCGTCAATAGGCACCTCGGCAGGCTCGCTGGATGGGGTCACCGTGAGGGTCGCCACGAAATGCATGTCGACTTCGAGGGTCGACTCGCCCACTTTGAAAGAGCAAACCTAGTCGCGCTACAACACATAGACGTGGTCGATCCTTGGGTGGTAGAGCACAAAACCTTTATTGAGAAGACGCACAATGACCGAGGCCAACAGAGGACGGACGGAGATATAATCAAATAGCACAACTCATGTTTCACGCGTTGGTTCAAGCAGAAGCTTCTGTCGTACCCTTTACATGAGGATTCTTTCGCGGAAGAACAACTCATATTCGCCTTGTCACAGGGCGCCGAGCACAACCTGATGAACTATGAGGCGTACGATATCAACGGCTACACATTCTACACTGAGGCCAAGGACATGAAGAGCGATGGTTATCAGAACTCCGGGGTAACGGTGGAATCCTACACCGGTAACGACAAGGACAGATACTACGGAAGGATCGAGGAGATCTGGGAGCTGAGCTACGCTGGAGAGAAGGTCCCGATGTTCTGTGTCAGATGGGCCAAGAGCGTCCTACAAGAAGACCGTATTTCACCACCATGGTTATACCCGAAGCCGAATCCAAGACCGCGGGCGCAAACGTCATCGCGAAAAATGAGCCAGGGGTACTGGCTTCCCAAGTTGACCAATGCTTCTTCATTACTGACCCGTCAAAGCCCAGTCGTGTTGTCGCGAGGAGAGGCAAAAGGAAGATCATCGGAATGGATGGAGTAGCCAGTGAGCAAGACTTCGACAAGTACGACGACCCGAAGATCGAACATGACGACGATGATGAAGTAGCAGCATACACCACAAGAAGAAGCAGGACCACCCTACCTAAAGGACGTCCGTTCCACAGAAGAACTCCATTTGGGAAAAAGAAGGGCAAGAAGATTGTGAATAGATAGCTAGCTAGCTAAGATCGATTGTATTTAAATTGTAATCTTCATTTCTCGATTGTATTTCAAGGGCACTTTTTGAACTATCATGAATATTTTTAAATTTCATGGGCACTTTTTGAATTCATGAGAACACTCGATCTCGATCCCCCTCCATCTCGATTGTTATCCCCCCTCACCAGATTCCCCTTGCCAGATCCCCCTCGCCGCCGAGCACCCCCCGCACACTCCCCCGCTCCACCACCGCCGACGACCCCCGCACCCTCCCCCGCTCCATCGTCACAAATGAATGCAACTAAAAAAATTGATTCTATTTTCAAAAAACAAATTTGATTATATTTTCAAATAACAAATTTGATGGTATTTTCAAATAACAAATTTGATGATATTTTTTTATATTCATAAATATTTTCAAATAAAAAAATCTGATGATATTTTTTAAAAAACTATTACTGTTTTTTTAAATTTATTACTATTTCATATTCATATTCATATTCATGATACTTTTTTATATACCTAAATATTTTCAAATAAAAAATTATTACTGTTTTTATAAAAATTTATTACTGTTTCATATTCATATTCATATTCATATTCATGATATTTTGTTATATTCATAAATATTTTCAAATAAAAAATTATTAATGTTTTTATAAAAAATAATTATTATGGCGCATCGATGGCTGGTGTGCCATTGCTATATAAAAAAATTACTTATGGCGCACCGTCCCACTGGTGCGCCATTGCTATCAGAAAAAAAACATTCTAATGGCGCACCGCAAGCGGGTGCGCCATTAGTATTCCCCCCCCCTATAGCTAGTACTCCTCCCTCGTTCCTCCCTCGCCCCTCCCTCGCCAGATCGTCCACCTCTTCCTCCCTTCCGCCCACGCCGTCGCGCCGCCGCCGCCGCTGCCCACGCGCCCCCGCCCACGCATCCCCGCCGCCTCCCTCTCAC
>LR738711.1:294453101-294522789 GCA_902687465.1 Secale cereale
CCCCTTCCTCCGCCGACCCCGACCCCTTCGACGCCCTCGACACCGCCGCCGCCGCCTCTTCGACACCGCCGCCGCCGCCTCTTCGACCCCGACCCCGACCCCTTCGACGCCCGCGACACCGCAATCGCCGTCGGGTCGATTTCTTCTCCGGCCATCTCCACCTCATCTCTATCTCTATCAGGTTTGCTCTTCTTTACTTTAATCTACTATACTTGATTTGATCCCCTCCCGCTGCAACCGCAACCACCAACACAAATTACTTACTACTGTACCCCATTTATTAGTAACAAAAGGTTTCGATTTTGATTTTGATTTTGATTTTGTATTGGGGAAGGAATGAAGGGAAGGTAGCAGCAGCTTGCTTAGTTTTGACTCTAGCCCTGTAGCCTCTAGAATTTAATTCAGATAAGTACACCATTCATCTCCACAAACATAGACAGGCCATTTCTTTTCTTAGATAGTTAGGCAGCATTTCTTTCTTTATTTTCTCCACAAGAATTGCTTCATCATTCATCTTTAACAGAGTGCATGCATACATATATCCGCCTTATTCAGTATGTATGTATCGGTCATACACTCTAGTACAATGAATACCATTACTACTTTCACCCCTATCCTACCCACTGATGCCAGCCTCGACATTTCGAGTAGTTTGGTATTAACCTAGTGTATTATGTTAAATTTGGCCCAGATATATAATGTTAAATATTATGTGTTGCACAAGTACAAGAAAGATGTGGACTTTATGTGTGCATATGTTTATTTTGATTGGTTCTCCACACCATGAACAGTAGTACAGTACCTTCTGTGGTCGGTGCATTGAGACCAGTTCAGCTATGGCTTCATGTTGCATTGGCGCCTAAGTATTGTAGTTGTTCTTCTCAAGTGTATCTTCTCCCCACCATGCTTCATGTTGCATTGACCAGTACAGTACCTTCTCCACACCATGACAAAACACACGAACTTCAATCTAGTTGATTAATGAACTTAAGTTGTTCTTCTCAAGTGTATCCCTTTCAGTCATCCACAAGTATTGTAGTTGTTTGGCAATATAGATATGAATGGTTCCATCTAAGAGACTAAAACTCAGCCACAAGATCATTTAGTAGCCAACATAATTTATCTCATAGTTCTTTTGGGCAACCCTTTGAAGGGTTTTCAACTTCGATTTATGGAGCAACCATTAAGTATCCAAGTTGTTGTTAGTCACAGTACCGGGTGTCCATTTTTGGTTGCGTAGGCAACTATATCAGACAACCAACACATACGTAGGCAGTATTTCACATGGGATAGTCATTTCAGAGGAGTTTATTCTAGGCAATCATCTCTGGGCGTCTGTTTCCTTTGTGTGCTTATGTAGGCAAAACAATTGTTGTCGATTTTGATTTTTTAGGCATTTCAATTATAATTATAGGCAATACTGCATGTTTGTGCATTTTTAAAATTTTGTAGGCAATTTATATCTTCACAGTCAATTTATATCTACCTATTTACATGTTGACTTCCTCCCAAAATTTTGGAGTAGGAATGTGACTAGAATGTTTGCTGCTACAGTAATCAAACACTGTAGTGCTGCTTCTCAGCAAACGATTTCTTCTCTTAAAAGGAGAACATGAGAGTCAAAATTTCATAGTAGGAATGTGACTAGAATTTTTGCTGATACAGTAATCAAACACTGCTGCTTCTCACTAGAAGATTTTCCTATCTTAAAAGGAGAACATGAGTCAAAATTTCACAGTAGGAATGTGACTAGATTTTTTGCTGATACAGTAATCAAACACTGCTGCTTCTCACTTCTCAGTAAAAGATTTCCTCTCTTAAAAGGACAACATGAGAATATTTTGCAACTAATGCCCTATGTATCTCAGTGAAAGATTTCCTCGCATAAAAGGAGAACATGAGAACCTGTGATTAAAGTCATGACAGTTATCATATCTCTGAGCAGCTTGGTGCTGGACATTATTAAAACACTGCTGCTGCTTCTCATTTCTCACTTTTCACTTTTCACTTCTCACTTCTCAGCTTGGTGCTAGACATGAGAACCTGTGCTATCTTAAAACACTGCTGCTTCTCACTTCTCGGTAAACAAGATGGTGTTTACTGTACTGCCTTTTATGCACATTTGGTGTAGTATTATCTTATGATCTGCTCTTGTCATGTACACAAGAAGGTGAACTATCTTCACTGAAATTTATGGTTGGATTTGTGATAGTTGCGGCAACCTGAATCTGCGTAATAGCACGGAAACAATAATTGTAATATGCCAGTGGTATTTTTGCTGGGTTTTGTCTCCGACCATCGTGTCGTGATGATTTTGCAGGTACCCCGAGAGGCACTTGAGTTTGCTGGAATGTCGATTAACTTCCGTTCTGGCAAATTCGGGTACTCCATATGTCCTATTTTCAGCAAAGGTCATGCTGAAATTATTCATGAATTTTAGCATGACTTTGCTAAAAATAGGACATATGGGGTACTTGTGACTAATGCATGGGCCGGGGTATCTTAGTAGTTAATTAAGTAGGATCAACTGCCCCTTTATTCTTGCTGCATTAAACCATAGGCGGTAATAGATCCAAGTGATTAGGCCCAACTTAGAATTCTCCTTCCCAGCTTAGCTTTTAGGAAGCCTCGGTGTCGACAAACCATAAATTATAAAACCTTGGCTTTTAGGGTGCCTCGGTGTCGATAAAAACCTAAATGATGAAAGCTTAGGCTTTTAGGGTGCCTCGGCGTCGAAAAACGCTCAATGATAAAAGCTTAGCTTTTAGGATTCCTCGGTGTCGACAAACCCTAAATGATGAGACCATGATCTTGTTCCTTGACAATAACCAACTTTTTGACCAAACTTTTTTCCTATTTAGAGAGAAACATGGCCAACAACGATGAGGCCGGGGGTTCGGGCGACAAGGCATTCTGGGAGCTGTCCCAGGAGATGGAGGAACAACCTCACTTGTAGGAGGACGCTGCCTTCCCCACCAATCCTGACACTACCACTGATGGTGCCGCCGAGGATGACCCCACTGATGGTGCTGTCGGGGATGACACCACTGATGGTGCCGCCGAGGATGCCACCACTGATGATGGCGGCGCACGCACAGATGGTAGCCAATCGAAGAGGCAACGGAAGGACCGGCGCCCGACCGTGCTCCGCACCATCAAGGAGGAATTTACTAAAGTGGACTCCGACGGGAATCCAACGGCGCCCGAACGAATAGTCAAGGGGTTCTCGCTTCAGCTCGGGTGCATTCTTCGGAGCACTGTCTCGATCAACTCCGAGAACCTGAGGCATCCTGACCGAGGGAATTTGCGCAACCTCCTCTTCACGAAGCTGCACGAACGATACAAGTTCCCCACTGAATTTGAAAACACAAGCCACAAAGGGAATAAAGTGAACAATACTGCCCTCACAAGGATGAGCACGGCCCTATCTACTTGGAAAAGCACGGTGAAGAGAATGATTGACAAAGGTGATAGTTATGAGAAGATCAAGGAGAAAAATCCTTCGATCACTGAAGATGACTACAACGACTTCAAGATCAAGTGCTCGAGCACCGCAACCTCCGAAACAAGTCAGTGGGGGAAAGAAATGCGGGACCTGAACTTAGGGGAACACGCACTCGGTCCCGGCGGTTACAGAGTGGCGGAGCCTATATGGGACAAGGAGGAGGCGGACCGTGTCGAGCAAGGCCTACTGCCCCTCTTCGATAAATACGGTGACAAGCAGACCAGGAACTTTGTCAGGGCCCGGTACAAGAAGGACCCGAAAACAAAGGAGCTTACCACGGATCCGAAGACCAGGGCGCTTGAGCTTGTTCTGGTAAGGAATACACCCCCCACGTAATTAGCTCCATATGGTTGCATTCTAATTAATGAAGCCAAATTTCTAAATGGTTCACATTCCTTCCGCAGGCGACTGAAAGCAGTAGCGCGGGGTCGACTAAGAGCAACCCTTGGGACACCACTCTAAATAGGGCGTTGAATGTAATGAACAAAAAGGATAAGCTCAGTAAGCCGTCGTCAGCTGGTCGTGTGGCCGGCAAAGGCTTGTCCACAAAATGGTCGTCATACTATAACGCTGGTGGGCGAAAGGAGAAAAAGACCAGCTCGGAAAGCCAGTCGCGCGAGGTTCAAGAACTCAAGGCACAAGTGGCGCGGATTCCGGAGATTGTCCAAGAGCAAGTGCAACAACAATTGGGAGCGACGATCACCGCCATTGTGCCTACCTTGATTGAGGGGTTGCAGGCGTGGATTGCGGGCGGCCAACAAGGGCCGCCCCCGATTCCCAGCTTCACGGCCAGCAACTCGCAGAACGCGATGGCGGGGCCATTGGTGTCTCCGGCGGAGGCGGCATTGGTGTCTCCGGCGTCGGCACGGGAGCTTAATGCACCCGGGTGTACGTCGGCCGGCACCTCTGCAGCAAGCGGCCCCTCCGTCAACTGCACGCCCGCCGTTGGCGGTGCCTCGAGATTAGCCGAGCTCGACGCCATCATCACGGTAACTAATTAAGCCTCTCTCGGCCGAGGACTTCATCTCCTTGCCTTTGACTGGGCATCCCTGACGCCCTACATGTTTTCGCCGGGCGCCGCCGACGTTTCGTGCACTCTCCTGCACTTCGTGAACAATGAGTTGGTCGATGTCGCCAAAGGCAAAATCGTTCAACCGGGCAACCCCGTGTTCCACGGTACTAGGATGCCACCCAACTTGTATAGGGTTCAACTGGTTCGGGTGCTGCCAGGCTGCGACGAGTTGTTACCTCCGATTCGACCCGTCGGGGCCGACGAAGATGATGTGATGACCCTCAGCGCCTGCCTGAGCTGGCCCCTGCTTTGGCCGAAGAGCCAGATTCGTTTGGGGCGGGGGACACCACCCCATAGACAACACCGCCAGTCGTGTCGGCGCCAAGTCGGCCCCATGGCAAGACCGCCGCAGCGGTGCCGGACATCCCTATGCCACTGGATCCAAACATGCATATGGCACAGGATCCGAACGACGACGACGACAACGACGACGATACATTTGCCAACGTCGATCAGTACTTTGCCGATCATGGGTACGGTGGCGACTTCATGGGGCCTCCTTCTCAAGAACCCAACCCTACGAAAGATGTGCGCGATCTAGCTGGTTCCACGGAGAAACCAAGTTGCAACAGGCGTCGTCTGCCGTTCAGTTCTCAGGAGACGCCTCCAGCTGCCGACTTCACCGAGCCTCAGATAGGCGAGGTGCGAAATATGATCAGCCCCAACACACACAAGAAGGCGGTCTGTGAGCAGAACTCGGTCCCATTACAGGAGAAGAAGAAGGCACGGAAAAGAAAGACTAACAAGGGTGCGAGCCAGCCGGCACCGAGTACGATCCGTGCTCAGGACGGGCCACCTTTACCTGAGGATGTAATGAGGAGGGTGCATGTGGCGGGTAGGCCGATGCTACCGAGTAATATGCTCAATGCTGCAACCGGTGCTATGCGGAGTCTGCATGACAGTGTTCTTTCTTTGGAGAAGCGGTGTCCCAGAGAGAAGGATGTGGCATACCCGGTTTTCGCGGCCAAGGTGCCAGAGGGCAAGGGCTTTGTGGATAACTCCATCGGGGGTACGATCGTCCTGCGGTTTGATGACATCTACGCTATGTTGAACATTCATTCGCTGCACTACACTTTCGTTCAGCTATTTTCGCTGAGTATGGAGATGCGGATCATTCGCGACAAGACCCCGGACATCGTGATAGTCGACCCCTTCTACATGCGTGCCAAGATCTTGGGCAGCGCTGGGGACCGGCAAGTCGCGAGTTCTTACCTCGAAGGCGTCATTCTGGCAAACCGAGATAAGGATAACTTCCTCGTGCCTTACTTTCCCGAGTAAGTCCTCCCCTCAACCGCCCCGTAACATATGAATTCTTAGATTTCGATGGTTTTTCTTTTAACATTCCGTGTTTTGTGCAGTGACACACATTGCACACTCATCCTCCTAAGCCCCAAATATTCCATGGCCACGTATTTCGACTCGGACCGTCAGTGAAGGTAGACTACACAAATGTCAAGAATGTTCTTGATGATGTTCTCCCCGGCTACGCCAAATATGGAGGCACCTTCACCAGGCCTATTCGTAAGTACGGCAAGCACGTGTTCTCCCACAATACGACGTTCTGCTACGTCAAGCAGCCGCCTGGTGGTCAGAAGGGTGCCTACTACGCCATCCATCACATGCGGGCAATCGTACGGGACCATCATCAACTTCTGCTACCGAGTAAACTCAAAGATTGGGCCGCGAGCGTGTCGGCAATCCAGGACGCGGACATCAGACAAGAATTCTTTCGCATCCAGTCGGAGTTTGCGGAAATCATCCATCAAGATGTCCTTTGTACCTCGGGGCAGTTCTACCTCAGAAATCAACAGTCCAACAGTGACATCGACACAATGCTACAAATACAGGCTGACAACGCTCGCGATTTCATGACTCCCACGATAGACGGCGGCTTCATCCACGCTCCGGTCCCTTGAGTTGAGTCGAAAGTAGTGATGCTGTGTCTAGTTCTGAAACATCGATTGGCTCAAGCTGTAATTAAACTTTAATGAACTTGTAGTATGTCTCTTTGGTTTCGACAGTCGTTCAACTTAGATGTAATCGATGCTATTAATGTCTTGCTTTTCTCTTCCGATCGTTCTGTTGCATACTTAAATATTGCTTATGTATTGTCTGTGAATTGGTACTAACGTTTCGTTTGGCTAGTGCATAGCGATGCCGTCGTATGTCGTGTACAAGGGTAAGGTTCCCGGAGTCTACGACGACTGGGAGGAGTGTCGGAGACAGGTTCACCAATTCAGCGGTAACAGTTACAAAGGGTACACCACTAGGGCTGAGGCGGAATCTAGATACGCCCGCTATCTAGCGGGAGAGGGGAGGGAGCGTTGGAGGAACCGGATGAAGACGAGTTTCATCGTGATGATGCGCATCGTGATGACCGTAGCTCTCTTCTATGTGATGGTAGTTTAGATGATCGATATCGACTTGTAATGTGAAGACAAACTCGCTACTCGCGGTCTCGAGACTTGTAATATAATGTTCTATCTTTGTTCGGTCTTTTGAATTCGGAGACTAATATGATGAATTGTATTCGGAGACTAATATGATGAATTGTATTCAGAGACTAATCTTCTATTGTATTCGATGAATCTGTTGTTGTTGTGTGCTGGTGCTGTCTATATTCTGTCCAATAATACATTTTGTAACCTGTGCAAAAAATAGAAAATAAAAAAAAACCTAATATTCATACTAATGGAGCATCACATCACAGTGCGCCATTAGTATGCCAAAGGATACTAATGGCGCATCATCCAACAGTACGCCATTAGTATGCCAAAGTTACTAATGGCGCATCAGGCAAGGGTGCGCCATTAGTATGCCAAAGCACCTGGGTATATATGGCCCCCTAGAAGGCATACTAATGGCGCACCGTGGTATATACTAATGGCGCATCCGTGGTGCGCCATTAGTATACTAGATACTAATGGCGCACCACAGGTGCGCCATTAGTAAAATATACTAATGGCGTGGCACTAATGGCGCACCACTAATGCGCCATTAATGGCCAAAATAGGTGCGCCATTAATAGGCATTTTCCTAGTAGTGCTATATCCACAACACACCAATAATGGAGGAAAAACATGCAGTGGTAGTTAAACTAGACTGTACGGCTCGCTTTCTAGTTATCCCAGTTCAGCAAAGGGAAGAAGCAGATCACTAGGAGTCTGGAGTTGGTGAATAGGACACGTATGCATGCGATCGGCTGACCACTAATACCAATTAATTAACAAGGTCCAGAAATTTCACAGGCTCAACTTGAGCTTGACACCTCTCCTTTCCATTTTTTCTTCATCTAGTTAACTGGCCACAAAAGCACCTTGCCAAGAAGATACATATGTCAGGCTCAAGAATATACTAGTGCTGCGGGATCAACAACAGTCACCAAGAGGGGGCGAATTTGGTTTAGAATCTGCCAATTTATCCTCCTAGACGCATCAGATGAGCTAGGGTTAGGGTATAAGAGGGGCTAGAAGAGGACGGCGTCCTTGGCGAGCTAGCCGGCTAGGGTTAGGGTAGGATACACTGTTCTTGGACTGCTCACCGGTGAGGACGAGGTGGACGGAGGGCGTGCAGGAGGTGGCAGCCATGGCACAGACTTCTCCTGGAGAGGAGGGGGGAGGGGAGGGGAGGGGCGACGATGACTTACCACCGGGGAGACGTCCGGTACACCGGAGGAGATCACCGGCGTCGAGGCGTTGGGCGGCGGGGAGGAGTCGGCGGCGGCATCTTGGGGAGGAATCGGCGGCGGCGGCATCTTGCGAGGAGTCGGGCGACCAAATCCTTGCGCCCTCCCTCGAATCTTCTAAAGTGCGTGGGTAGAAGGGGATCGAAGGGGAACCGAGCGGTTTGGCCCATCTAACCCTCGCGTACCAAACGGGCTGCCTGGGCCTCGCGGGGATTCTGGGCCTCGCGGGGATAATCCCCTCAAAACCCCTCTGACACCCTTGTACCAAACGAGGCCTGATGGTCAAGATCTCCTACGAGAGGACAACGAGCCTGGCATTAGCGCCATAATCTAGCAGTGGACGGTCGCCCCAAGAGGCTTCTTTCACCCAACACCTGCATCGCTATTGTCAAACCAGTACGACGTGCTGCTTCAGATCAGAGAAGTTGAGAAGCTCCTGCGGTCTACACCACCATCCGCTCTGATGAGATTGCCAGCACTATCAGCTCGAACAACAAACGCTTCCAGAAACAGCAGGGGCGGAGCCAGGAAATTTAGCCATTGGGTTCACTCAATGATTCGTCGTGGGGATTTGATATGAATTAACAAAGTACCAAGACTAAATTTACATACAAGATTGTGCACTCTGTTCGATGATTGCTTTATATCTAAAGCGGGGCCAAAGCCTCTTTTGAAGGACTAAATTTACATTGTCTTACAACAGTAGTATAGAAGCCAAAAATAACATAACGAATAGAAATATAATATCACTTATTACATATTATATTACATTAAAAACCGAAGAGTGTGTGTAGGACATACCTGTTGTACCATGAGATAAGCATAGAGATCAACCCGCTTCAAATATGGAACACGGATTCTGACATATTATCAATAGACTTGTAGGAAAATAACTTTGTAGCTTCAGGCATAGCTTATTGTCTTCTTCAAAACGTTAAAAAAATATTGTCATGATAGTATGACATTTTTAAAATAAGTACCATCAATCAAAAGAAACTTGTGACGCCAATCACATTTTAGAGTCCACCCTTTCATTTTTATATAATCTTATAAAAGATCAAACCCCTCATTAGTCATTATTACTACTGGTATAAGACACATCTTTCTCCACATAGACAATTAGACCATCACTCATAATTTTCTTGCGCAATTCCTACTTGAGAACATTCATAGCTGTAAAGCATCTCCCAATCGATTTTGGGGCAACTAGCAAAATAACTACTAGCTTTAAAAGTTAATAGGCCAAAGAAAAAGTAACATGCTTATTTGTCTGCACCATTAAGTGCAGTCAAATTGGCCAACCACCATATTCATCAAACGACTCTGGATTAAATTCTCTTGTGGATAATCAAAATTGTGAGTTGCTACACAAAAGTTCTATGCTTAATTCCATCTTGCTAATTAGGATTTATTGCGTATTCTGTAAGCATCTTCCAATCAGTCGGATCGTAAGGCCAAATTACTTTTTCTCTGAATAGCAGGCTTCACGAGATTACTTACAGCGACATTTGATGCTTGCGTACGTATGACAGGTGACCTTGACGTGGTTGCACCATTAACCAGATTTGGTGATTGATTTCTCTTTGAAAATTAATTTCCTATACCGAATAAAAATTCATGAAAAAAAACAATTAGAAAACTAGGGCAAAAAAACCATTACAGTTCTAGGTTATTATAGGATAAATCAAACATGCACAAGGGGGAAGAGATATGGCGGTCTAGCCTCACTATTTCAAATTGAGACTGCAATTGCCGGATTGCCGCTGTCGATCTTCAATTTGCTCCTTGCTACCAGGTCCGCCGATGGAGCAATAGGAACAGGGGAGATGAGATGAGAGAGCAGAGTTGGGAAGCGAACAGGAAGGGCGTGCGATGGCTGCGTATACATCTATAAGGCTTTTTTAGCGACTACAAGTCACGAACAGGCCTGGGCAGTTGGTAACGAGGCAATTAGCGTGTGGGCTTTTGGGCCTTTAGTTCACGGTGCATTGTTTGATGGGGTCAGCTTTGATTTTTCACTGGGTTCACGCCACTAAGGACCTATACATCTGTACGTAGCTGACAAGAATCGTTGGGTTCATCTGAACCCAACAACTATATGCTGGCTCCGCCACTGAGAAACAGAACAATGCATACCACCACCAGCATTGGGCAAAGTGCATCACGAGAAGACGAAGAGAAGGCCCCGAGTTAGTAAGGATAAGTCATCCAATGTGCAGCTGCTGCAGAGCAAGCTGGCTGCAGTGGCGGCCATGCATGGTGCGATGGAAGAGTAGCAGCTGGCGTACGGGCAACACAAGAACTAGCTGCAACAGCTGCATCTCAAGTGTGACGCACGAGAAGATGGAAGGCGGAAAGCGCACACCAAGCTGGAAAGCATCCGCTTCCAAGGGCAGAACCACTGGCTCAGATGGGACTTGGTGCTGAGCCTCAGCCATCGTGAATCACGAGGAGCAATGGGCGATTTCCATAGTATTACACCACACTGCACACATGTGTTGTGTATTGGGCATGATTCTTGTTTTGAAAAGTCAGCTTAGGTTTGCCCTTTCGTCTGGTATTCATATCAAAATATGTCCAAAGCTAGATGAGCTTGTAGGTAAAAATATTATATTTATAAATGTCCAAACTTTCGAATAAAAACTGGTCATGTACATCACTTTTGTTTTGTGTGCATTAATTTTCATAAATATAGGGATGAGTGCCCATACCCATATGATTATGTCTCCTTCTTCGGGGGTGGTGATGATGGCTTCTTCCTTAACCTGCTCTTAAGTGCAGAATTTTGCTCCCTTAGGTCATTGATCTCTTGCTCAAGATTTAATATCTTCTTGCATAGTGTTTGCTTGTTTTCCTGTAAGAGCTTAAAAGGAATAAATTCGATCTTAGGTTTCTTTACTCTGTCGGGGAGGCTTGACTTTTTGAACTCCACATGCATGTCCCCCGGTTGAGGTAGTGGGGCTTCGTCTTCATCTGAGCTGGTCCAATCCTTCCCATTGGGATTATGGTCCTCTTCTTCCTCCGTGGTCAAACCATAATGCTCCCAGTCCCCATAGACCTTAGGGTCAGCAAGGGAATCAACCACATATATTTCTCCCTCCGAATCCTGGGACGACATGTTGCTTTTATCTGCGACAGAAATAGCTCGAAACGAAAACAGAGGATTTTTGCGTGATGCAGAGGTCAAAACCTTCGGGAGTTTATATAATGAATTTTTACCGACCAAAAGGAGTAACATACAAGAAATCGGAGTCCGGGAGGCACACGAACTGCCCACGAGGCAGGGGGCGCGCCCAGGGAAGGGGGGTGCACCCTCTACCCTCTTGGATGGCTCGTGTCTCTTCCGGACTGCTGCTTATTTTTATATTTTTCTAAATATTCCAAAACGGAGAAACATTGCCTTTAGAACTGTTTTGGAGTCGGTTTACTTACCGTATCACATACCTCTTCCTTTTCGGAGGCCGATTCGTTCTGGAAAGTGTACCTTATGTATTCCTCCGGAGTTACGGTTTCAATAACATTGGTTTCAACATTTATAGGATTACCTGAGATATATTGTTTGGTTCTTTGACCGTTCACCACCTTCAGATTTGTGCCTTCGAAGTTGTTGATTTTTATGGCACCGGAACGGTATACCTCCTCGATGGCCTAAGGTCGTTCCCACTTGGAGAGAAGTTTCCTGCAAAAAATCTTAAATGAGAGTTGTATAGCAAAACATAATCACCTACGTTAAACTCACGCTTTTTTATCTTTTTGTCATGCCATCTTTTAACTTTTTCTTTAAACAGCTTGGCGTTCTCATAAGCCTGGGTCCTGCATTCATCAAGAGAGCTAATGTCAAATAACCTCTTCTCACCGGCAAGTTTGAAATCATAATTGATCTCTTTAATAGCCCAATATGCCTTATGTTCTAGGTCAAGAGGTAAGTGACAAGCTTTTCCATAGACCATCTTATATGGAGACATACCCATAGGATTTTTATATGCAGTTCTATAGGCCCATAGTGCATCATCAAGTTTCTTGGACCAATTCTTCCTAGACCTATTAACTGTCTTTCGCAAAATTAATTTCAACTCTCTATTACTTAGTTCTACTTGACCACTAGTTTGTGGGTGATAAGAGGATGCAATTCTATGGTTGATATCATACTTTGCAAGCATTTTACGGAAATCACCATGAATAAAGTGTGAACCACCATCAGTCATTAAGTATCTAGGGACTCCAAACCTCAAAAAATAACTTATTTAAGCATCTTAATAGAGGTGTTATGATCACCGCTACTAGTTGGAATAGCTTCTACCCACTTAGTAACGTAATCAACAACAACTAAAATATGTGTGTACCCATTAGAGGCAGGAAACAGTCCCATATAATCAAAGCCCCAAACATCAAATGGTTCAATAACAAGTGAATAATTCATAGGCATTTCTTGACGTCTACTAATATTACCAATTCTTTGACATTCATCACAAGATAAGACAAACTTACGGGCATCCTTGAAGAGAGTAGGACAATAAAAACCGGATTGCAATACCTTGTGTGCAGTTCTGTCTCCCGCATGGTGTCCTCCATAAGCTTTGGAGTGGCACTTGCGTAGGATCTGTTCCTATTCATGCTCAGGTACACAACGTCTAATGATACCATCTACTCCTTCTTTATAAATATGTGGGTCATCCCAGAAGTAATGTCTCAAATCATAGAAGAACTTTTTCTTTTGCTGGTATGTGAAGCTAGGAGGTATAAACTTAGCAACAATATAATTAGCATAATCAGCATACCATGGAGCAGTACGAGAAGTATTTATGACATCTAATTGCTCATCAGGAAAGCTATCATCAATAGGTTGTAGGTCATCAAGTATATTCTCTAACCTAGACAAGTTATCTACAACGGGGTTCTCAGCTCCCTTTCTATCAATAATATGCAAGTCAAATTCTTGCAGCAAGAGAACCCATCTAATAAGTCTACGTTTAGCATCTTTCTTTTCCATAAGGTATTTGATAGCAGCATGATCAGTTTGAATAGTTACTTTAGAATAAAAAATATAGGGTCTAAACTTATCACAAGCAAATACAACTGCTAAAAATTATTTTTCAGTAGTATCATAATTTCTTTGGGCATTGTCTAGAGTTTTACTAGCATACTAGATTACATTCAATTTCTTATCAACTCTTTGCCCTAAGACAGCACCTACAGCATAATCGCTAGCATTGCACATAATCTCAAAAGGTAAATTCCAGTCAGGAGGCTGGACAACAGGTGCAGAGATCAATGCTTTCTTAAGTATTTCAAATGCTTCTAGACAATCATCATCAAAGACAAAAGGAATATCTTTTTGTAAGAGATTAGTCAGAGGCCTGGAGATTTTGGAGAAGTCCTTTATGAACCTCCTATAGAACCCGGCATGACCAAGGAAACTTCGTATACCTTTGATGTCCTTGGGGCACGGCATCTTTTCAATAGCATCGACTTTAGCTTTGTCAACTTTAATACCTCTTTCAGAAATTTTATGTCCCAAGACAATGCCTTCATTAACCATAAAGTGGCACTTCTCCCAATTCAAAACAAGATTAGTGTCTTCACATCTCTACAAAACTCGGTCAAGGTTGTTTAATCAATCATCAAAAGAAGTTCCGTAAACGGAGAAATCATCCATGAACACCTTAACAATCTTTTCACAAAAAATGAGAGAATATAGACATCATGCAACTTTGAAAGGTAGCAGGTGCATTACATGAACCAAAAGGCATACATCTATAAGAAAAGGTACCGAAAGGACACATAAAAGTGGTCTTTTCTTGATCCCCTTTTGACACAGGTTTTTGAGAGAAACCAGAATAACCATCTAGAAAGCAAAAGTGAGTATGTTTGGATAACCTTTCTAGCATTTGATCAATAAAAGGCAAGGGGTAATGATCTTTCTTAGTAGCATTATTTAACTTACGGAAATCAATTACCATCCTATAACCTGTAACTATTCTTTGCGGGATCAATTCATCCTTATCATTAGGAACGACAGTCATACCTCCCTTCTTAGGGACACAATGGACATGACTTACCCACTGGCTATCAGCAACTGGATAGATAATACATGCCTCTAGAAGCTTTAGTATTTCCTTCCTTACCACTTCTTTCATCTTAGGATTTAACCGTGGCTGATGATCAATAACCGGTTTAGAATTTTCTTCCAATTTTATCTTGTGTTGGCATAAGGTGGGTCTAATGCCCTTAAGATCATCTAGAGTATATCCAATAGCAGCACAGTGCTTCTTTAGAGTTTTCAATAATTTTTTTCTTCGTGCTCTGAAAGGTTAGCACTAATAATAACAGGATATATCTTCTTTTCATCAAGATAAACATACTTAAGATTATCAGGTAAAGTTTTGAGTTCAAACACGGGATCACCCTTGGGTGGAGGAGGATCCCCTAGGATTTCAACAGACAAGTTGTTTTTCAATACGGGTCCCTGATTAAAGAATATTTCATCTATTTCCCTTCTCTCATTCATATACATATCATTTTCATGGTCTAGCAAGTATTGTTCTAAAGGATCATTAGGAGGCACAACAATAGAAGCAAGACCAATAATGTCATCCTTACTGGGTAATTCTTTATCAAGGGGCTGTCTACGGAATTTAGCAATGTTAAAATCATGAGACATATCCCCTAATCCAACAGTAACAATATCTTTCACGCAGTCTATCTTAGCATTAACAGTATTCAAGAAGGGTCTACCAAATATAATGGGACAAAATTCATCTTGTGGGGAACTAAGAACAAGAAAATCAGCAGGGTATTTAACCTTCCCACACAAGACTTCAGCATCTCTAACAATCCCAACTGGTGAAATAGTGTCTCTATTAGCTAGCTTAATAGTAACATCAATCCCTTCTAGCTCAACAGGTGCAATGTCTTGCATAATTTCTTGATATAAGGTATGAGGGATAATACTCGCACTAGCATCCACGTCACATAAACCATGATAACAATGATCTCCTATCTTAACAGAGATGACAGGCAAGCCTACAATAGGTCTATGTTTATTACTAGCATCGGGTTTGGCTATTCTAGCAGACTCTTCTTGGAGGTAAATAACATGTCCATCTAAATCTTCTACCAAGAGATCTTTAACCATAGCAACACTAGGTTCAACTTTAATTTGCTCAGAGGGTGTAGGTGTTCTAGTATTACTCTTACGAACTACAGTTGAAGCTTGAGCATGATCCTTTATCCTAACAGGGAAAGGTGGTTTCTCAATATAAGCAGTAGGAATAATAGGATCAACATTATAAGTAATAGTCTTTTCTTCAACTTTAATAGGTTCAACTACTTTTACTTCAATAGGGGGACGGTATTTAAACCACTTCTCCTTGGGGAGATCAACATGAGTAGCAAATGATTCACAGAAAGAAGCTACTATCTCAGAGTCAAGTCCATATTTAGTGCTGAACTCACGGAAAACATCGGTATCCATAAAAGCTTGAACACAATCAAACTTAGGGGTCATACCTGACTCCTTACCTTCGTCGAGATCCCAATCTTCAAAGTTGCGTTTAATTCTTTCCAATAAATCCCATTTGAATTAAACAGTCTTCATCATAAAAGAGCCAGAACAAGAAGTATCAAGCATGGAGCGATTATTGAGAGAAAGCCGAGCATAAAAATTTTGTGTGATCATTTCTCTTGAGAGCTCATGATTGGGGCATGAATATACCATTGACTTAAGCCTCCCCCAAGCTTGAGCGATGCTTTCTCCTTCGCGAGGCCAAAAATTATAGATATAATTACGATCACGATGAACCTGGTGCATAGGGTAGAACTTCTGATGAAATTCCAACTTCAGATGATTATAGTTCCATGATCCAATATCATCACATAGCCTAAACCATGTCAATGCATCTCCCTTCAAAGATAAAGGGAAGACTTTCTTCTTGATAACATCCTCGGGCATACCTGCAAGCTTAAATAATCCACAAACTTCATCCACATAGATTAGGTGTAAATTGGGATGCAGTGTTCCGTCTCCTGTAAAAGGATTTTCAAGCAGTTTCTCTATCATACCCGAAGGAATTTCAAAGAAAACATTTTCAGTAGGTGCAGTAGGTTGAGGAGCAACTCTTTTCTCTTCTGGTCGGGGTGAAGATACCCCGAACAAGCCCCTCAAAGGATTATGAGGCATAGTAACAAGTGACAATAGGCGCTTCTCTCCCCGGCAACGGCACCATAAAAGAGTCTTGATGACCCACAAGTGTAGGGTATCTATCATAGTCCTTTCGATAAGTAAGACTGTCGAACCCAACGAGGAGCTGAAGGAAATGATAGGCAGTTTTCAGTAAGGTATTTTCTGCAAGCACTGAAATTATAGGTAACATATAGTTTTGTGATAAGATAATTGGTAGCAAGTGACAAAAGGTAAAAGTAAATAAGGTGCAGCAAGGTGACCCAATCCTTTTTGTAGCAAACGACAAGCCTGGACAAACTCTTATATAAAGTAAAGTGCTCCCGAGGACACATGGGAATTATCGTCAAGCTAGTTTTCACCACGATCATCTGATTCGCGTTCGGTACTTTGATAATTTGGTATGTGGGTGGACCGGTGCTTAGGTGCTGTCCTTACTTGGACAAGCCTCCCACTTATGATTAACCTCTAATGCAAGCATCCGCAACTACAAAAGAAGTATTAAGGTAAACTGAACCATAGCATCAAACATGTGGATCCAAATCAGCCCCTTACGAAGCAACGCATAAACTAGGGTTTAAGCTTCTGTCACTCTAGCAACCCATCATCTACTTATTACTTCCCAATGCCTTCCTCTAGGCCCAAATAATGGTGAAGTGTCATGTAGTCGACGTTCACATGACAACACTAGAGGAGAGACACCATACATCTCATCAACATATCGAACGAATACCAAATTCACATGACTACTAATAGGAAGACTTCTCCCATGTCCTCAGGAACAAAAGTAACTACTCACAAGACATAATATTGTTCATGATCAGAGGGGTATTAATATGCATAATGGATCTGAACATATGATCTTCCACCAAATAAACCAACTAGCATCAACTACAAGGAGTAATCAACACTACTAGCAACCCACAGGTACCAATCTGAGGTTTTGGGGTACAAAGATTGGATACAAGAGGTGAACTAGGGTTTGAGAGGAGATGGTGCTCGTGAAGATGTTGATGAAGATAGCCCTGCCCAAGATGGGAGAGTTGTTGGTGATGATGGCGGTGACGATTTCCCCCTCCCGGAGGGAAGTATCCCTGGCAGAACAGCTCTGCCGGAGCCCTAGATTGGTTTCCGCCTCGGTTCCGCCTCGAGATGGCGGCATCTGGTCCCGAAAGCCTCCTTATGATTTTTTTCCAGGTCAAAACACCTCATATAGGAGAAGATGGGCATCGGGGGGCCGTCGGTGGGCCCACGAGACAGGGGGCGTGCCCAGAGAGGTGGGGCGCGCCCCCCACCCTCGTGGACAGCAGGTGGCCCCCCCGTGACCTTCTTTCGCCTGATATTTTTTATATTTTCTGAAATAGAGTTCTGTGGAGTTTCGCGGCTTTTGGAGTTGTGCAGAATAGGATTCCAGAGTTTGCTTCTTTTCCAGCCAAGAATTCCAGCTGCCGGCATTCTCCCTCTTCATGTAAACCTTGTAAAATAAGAGAGAAAAGGCATAAGTATTGTGACATAACGCGTGATAACAACCCATAATGCAATAAATATCAACATATAAGCATGATGAAAAATGGACGTATCAACAGCTTCTACCCCGTAGGCCAGGGAGAACGGAGTCTGACCGGTAGCTCGGTTAGGTGTCGTTCTGAGGGACCAGAGGACTACCGGCAGCTCTTCGATCCACCGACTGCCGTGCTTGTGCAGCGTATCATAAGTTATTGCCTTGAGCCCATGAAGAACTTCAGTGTTCGCCCTCTCAGCTTGTCCATTGCTTCAGGGATGTGCCACGGAAGCGAAGGAGATCTTGCATCCGAGGGCATGAACATATTGCATGAAGGCGTGGCTCATGAACTGGGTGCCGTTGTTAGTGGTGATCCTTGCCGGAACACCAAAACGTCACACCAATTCTTTCATGAACTTGATAGTTGACTAGGCAGGCACCTTTCTCACGGCAGTCACTTCCGGCCACTTTGTAAACTTGTCAATGGCAACTAACAAGTAGTCAAAGCCCCTGATTGCTCGGGGGAAGGGGCTGAGAATATCGAGCCCCCAGACCAAAAATGGCCATGAGAGAGGGATTGTCTGAAGAGCTTGGGCAGGCAGGTGTGTTCTCTTGGAATGGAACTGACAGGCTTCACATGTCGTGATGAGCTCGACAGCATCTTGCAGGGCTGTGGGCCAATAGAATCCTTGTCGGAATGCTTTCCCAACTAACGCCCTTTATCCAAGGTGTGAGCTGCACATTCCTCTGTGAATTTCAGCGAGCAGTTCCTTTCCATACTCCCGGCAAATACACTTCAATTTCACACCGTTGGGCCTCCTTCTGTATAGAAAGTCATACACAAACTGATACATACTGGCCCTCCGGGCTACTTTATCAGCTTCATCTTGGTTGCCAGGGAGTTCTCCGGTTTGGAGGAAGTGGACAATGTGCCTCGCCCAAGTTGGAGCCTGAGGCTCAGCAACAAGAACTAACAGCACCTCCTCTGCTGCGAGAGCACTGGCCTCGTGCGCAGGGCCCTTGGGCCCAGTAGGAGGGGGTGGTCCCACAGGCTGTGAGAAGTTGTTTCCGTCAGGGTCTCTGCCGGGAGCGGATCGCTCTGCCGGGAGAGGCTTACCGTACTCCAACTTTCTTCTTTTTCGGGCCATTGTGGTTGGTGATACGGAGGGCTGCGAGAGACGGAAAACATAAGTTCCTCGTTCAACAGGAAGCTTCTGCGCAACACACTTTGACAGGTGATCAGCTATGATGTTTTCCGCACGGGGTATGTGCTATGTTTGCAACCCATCAAAGTGCACCTCCAATCTCCTCACTTCCTCGACGTATGCTTCCATCAATGGGCTTTGATAATCTTTGTTGACTTGTCTCACAACAAGCTATGAATCTCCTCATATGATCAGCTTCTTAATTCCCAATTCTACTGCAATCCTGAGCCTGGCAAGGAGCCCTTCATACTGAGTTGTATTGTTGGTGGCTCCTTCCCGGGCGAAGTGCATTTGGATGACGTACTTCAAGTGCTCCCTGGAGGGTGCGAGGAGAAGCACGCCAGCCCCTGCACCTTGTAGGCAAAAAGCACCATCGGAATACATAATCCATTCTTGGGGTGATTCCTTGCCAGGGAGAGCTGTTTCTGTTACCTCCTCGTCAGGGGTTGGTGTCCATTCTGCAATAAACTCTGTCGGTGTCATGCTCTGAATGTTTGAAGTGCTCTCAAACTTCAAAGCAAAGCTGGATAACTCCAAAGCCCACTCCACTATTCTGCCAGTAGCCTAAGGGTTTCAGAGTATCCTTTGCAACGGGAAACGAGTGACAACCGTGATCTCATGGGCTTGGAAGTAGTGGCGCAGTTTCCTTGAGGCCATGACAAGGCCAAAGATCAACTTTTATACACCAGAGTACCTCGATTGAGCCCCTTGTAACAAGGAGCTAACGAAATACACTGGGCGCTGCACCACTTTCTTCCTTGCCACGTTCTTGGGGTTGCTCTCGTTGTCGTGCTTATTGTTGTCCTAATCCTTTCCTGATTCTGCTATGATCTGGCCACTTTCTGCTTCATCTACTTCTCGCAGTGCTATCAAGGCCGTATTGACCACCTGGTTGGTTGCCGCCAAGTAAAGCAATAACGGCTCTTGGGGTTTGGGTGCAACCGAGGTAGGCAGAGACGGTAGGTACGCTTTCAACTCCTGCAATGTTGCATCTGTTTTTGAGGTCCACTTCATTGGCCCTTCCTTCTTCAGAATTTTAACGAATGACAAGGCACACTCGGTAGACTTCAAGATGAATCTGCTTAGCACGACAACGCATCCCGTCAAGCCCTTACATCCTTGACTGTCCTTGGCGCCTGGATCTGCTCAATGGCTTTGATCTTATCGGGGTTGGCTTCAATCCCCCGATGGGATATGAAGAATCCAAGAAGCTTGCCGGAGGAATACCAAACACACACTTCTCTGGGTTAAGCTTCAAGTTGATCTTGCGCAGATTAGAAAACGTCTCCTCCAGATCCTGGATAAGGATGGCCTTATCCTTGGTTTTGACCATGATGCCATCCATATAAGCTTCTATATTCCTGTGTAACTGAGGCTCAAAACTAATCTAGACTGCTCTTGCAAAAGTCGACCCGACACTCTTCAATCCAAAAGGCATGCAGACAAAGCAGTATGTGCCACATGGAGTGATCAATGATGTCTTTTCCTCGTCTTCCCTGGACATGAATATTTGGTGGTACCCGGAGTATGCATCCAAAAAGGAGAGCAGATCACAACCTGATGTGGAATCCACAATCTGGTCGATACGCGGCAAATGGAATGGGTCCTTTGGGCAAGCCTTGTTGTGATCCGTGAAATCAATGCAAAGCCTCCATTTCCCATTAGCTTTCCCGACTACCACTGGATTTTCCAACCATGTAGGGTGTAGTACTCCTCTAACCAAATCAGCTACCTCTAGTTTCTTGATTTCCTCGTCAATGAACAGTTGCCGCTCCAAGGCATGCTTCCGAACTATCTGCTTGACTAGTCAGGCATGTGGGCAGACAGCAAGGTGGTGCTCAATTACCTCCCTGGGCACATCAGGGATATCACATGGTTGCTAGGCAAACACATCGATATTCGCCTGCAGGAAGGAAACGAGCATGCTTTCCTATTTGTCATCAAGGGTGGCGCTGATAGTGAGCATTCAGAGACTTTTCTTTATACTTGCATAATAATTTTTCTAGATCATCTCTATCATTACAAGCAAGAATATCTCTAGTTGTTTCTTCACTGACAACATAACCTTCGGGTACCTTAGGCAATTCATATCTAAGAAGGCTAGTTCTAGCAGGTGTTTCAAAAAAATTAGTTTCAAGCTCATCATCAGATTTAACAACATTATGTTGTCTTACTCTATTTGTTCATCAAGAAAGTCACCAAGTGGCACATCATCATCATGCAAAGTACTACCGTCATCATAAGTATCATTCATAGCAGAAGTAGCATCATCAATAACTTGCGACATATCAGGAGTAATAGCATGTTGTGGTGTTGCGAGTTTACTTATAACAGAAGGTGAATCTAAAGCAGAACTGGATGTCAGATCCTTACATCCCCTCGTCTTAGAGGGATAAATCTTAGTCTTAGCATCCTTCAGATTCTTCATAGTGATAATAATCCCAAGTGACTCAACAAATATAGCTACGCTCCCCGGCAACGGCGCCAGAAAAAGGTCTTGATAACCCACAAGTATAGGGGATCGCAACAGTTTTCAAGGGTAGAGTATTCAACCCCAAATTGCATGGCTAGGAATTTATTATTTACTATTTATTTATTTTATGCAAACATTTGTTGGGATTTGTGTATTTGTTTTTCTGGGTGGTGCAGCATGGTATACCATAGATTTTGATTAGTTTCATGCCACAAAATTATGTTTGACAATTGTGTGCCTTGGATTATTTTACGGTAATTCTAGACTTCTAATATAAATTTGATATTTTTGAAAGAAAAACACATTTATAGTAACCATTTTATACTATCAAAATGTATACACCGAGGGCTAATTCAGTGTAGTTAGATTGCTTAAATATATGTAAGGTTTTTTGGGCATCTTTGCTCTTCTCGGGGCCTCTTTGGCCCTGAAGTTATGAGATTCTCTTGTAGAGTGGCATATTTTATCAGTAACCATCACTATGAAACAATTGGAGACTAAGTTCACTTGCTTTCTTCTATTTGTCAATTTTTTCCATCTTCAATTGGTACAGTGAACCCAGTTTTATGATATTACTTTGATTGATTCAGCGAACCCCAATCATATGACATTGAAGTAGGTGTGCAATGTCTGTGGTTCGGGTACACTTGTATAGTGAGGTGGAGTTATTCTTATTAAAAAAACTTGATTGATTGATATTATACTATGCATCCCACTGCATTATCAATAATTTTGCAAAATTTCATGCACATATTTTATTGCTCCATTATATGCAAATGGCCATCTCTGAGCAGCAGGACTTCTAGCATTTTTGTCTTCCGGTATGTATGTTTCATAGTCTACATTGATGTTGCTTGGGAACCTTTGGTAAGATCAAGCGTCCCCGGGTATTCATGCGTCATCACCAACTTTTTTTTCGATATCCTTTGCCCCTTAATCGTCGGGCATTTTTTCCTATTTCTTGCGTGGTTCTCTCATAGAACCACGTCCAATTCGTCTGGCATGTCGCAAACATACAAAGTTACCTGATTAATGGTGGTATTCTCCCGGAATGGCATGTTGGTTACTTTCACTATAAAAAAATTGTAGTTGTAGTCTCACGTCAATTAATTTTCTTGTTTGTCAAAAAAAAATCCGTGCTCAATGATCAGTAAAAGTACTTTATTTTATGATATTACTTTGATTAATTCTCAAAACCCAAACTCCTATGTCTCTGAAGTAGCTACACGTGGCTATGGTTAGGCTACACAGGTAGCGAGGTGGAGTTTGTCTTATTACCAAACTTGATTGATCGATATTATAACATGCATTTTGCAACCATATCATTTGTTTTATAAATCATATGATTTTATGCACAGATTTATTGCTCCATTATATGCAAACTACTTGTATTTATTATGTGTGATGTGGTACTGGAACTATTATGTTTATCCGCCTTACCGAGTAGCACGTCTTCTTTCTTTTTCCATATGATTTTGTGTCGCCACGTGATTACCATATGATTCGATATTGCCGGTTTTTCAAAGCATCTTGATCTTGAAGCTAATATTTTTCTGGTGGTATTTATTGATGACAGCAAGCGTCTACGATATGTTATGTTGCTTGGGTCCTTAATCCTCAGGAGTATTACTTTGCGCGGACCTCACCAAATGTCGCGTCCGATTAATCCAGCATGTCACAAACCAATCGCTTTTCCCGATTAAGGGTCTCTATGTAGAAACTATATCTCCTGCAAAAAGAGTAGAAAGTATTACAACAAGGAAATTGTGCTTCTATAAATTCACGAAAAGGTTGATAGTGCCAAATGGATTGTTCGATTGTACATCCTCATGCTTGAAACGTGTAATTTTGCTTAGAAAAGAATATTTCTACTCTTTTTGCAGGAGAAATAGTTTAGGGGAGTGACCCCGGTATCGTATCACCATCACTCCTATCTTTACCGTTTTTCTTAGTTCGATCCTTTTGGTAGTATCTTGATCTAGTAGAATAAAGTTAGCATGATCTAGTTGTGAGCTTTTGCCTTATGATCTTTACCCTTTGTAATCGAGTTCGTGAGCTATATAATAAAGATTAGTGTTGAGTCAAGGGCTTGATTTCCTCACTTTGGTCATGATAAAATAAAAGAAAATATAAAGAGTATCCAAGAGATCATATTGATCTTATGGGAAGTAATGACTTGACATATAAGAGTATGATGAATAAAAGTTGTTGAGAGTTGACAAACAAAGTTTTGGTCATCGTTGCAATTAATAGGAAGTAATAAAAGAAGAGAGGCTTCACATACAAATATACTATCTTGGACATCTTTTATGATTGTGAGCACTCATTAAAATATGACATGCTAAAGAGTTGATGTTGGACAAGGAAGATGATACTTTTCCAACATATCTATAATTTTTTATTGTTCCATGCTATTATTTATGAAGTCTTGGATGTTTAATGGGCTTTATCGTTCACTTTTATATCATTTCTGGGACTAACCTACTAACCCAAAGGCCCAGTCCAGATTGCTGTTTTTGCCTATTTCAGGGTTTTGCAGAGAAAGAATATCAAACGGAGTCCAAACGGAATGAAACCTTCGCGAGATATATTTTTGGAGAAAATCACGCACACGGAGCTTGAGGACCAAGTCAGGGGACAGAGGGATGGAACTCGAGGGTGGGGGGCGCGCCCCCCTTCCCGTGGCTCTGTAGCTTCTGTTCCCGTGGAGATCCCATCTTGGAGCCTATTCCGGAGCTCCACCAAAGGGGGATCCATCACGGAGGCCTTCTTCATCATCATCATCGCCCTCACCATGAGTTGTGAGTAGTTTACCTCAGACCTTCGGGTCCATAGCTAGTATCTAGATGGCTTCTTCTCTCTCTCTGGATCTCAATACAAAGTTCTCCTCGGTCTTCGAGGAGATCTATTCGATGTAATCTCTTTTTGCGGTGTGTTTGTCGAGATCCGATGAATTGTGAGTTTATGATCAAGGTTATCTATGAAAGATATTTGGTTCTTCTCTGAACTTTTTATGTGTGCTCATAATATCCTTGCAAGTCTCTTCGAATTATTGGTTTGGTTTGGCCTACTAGATCTATAGTTCTTGCACTGGGAGAAGTGCTTGGCTTTGGGTTCAATCTTGCGGTGTCCTTTCCCAGTGACAGTAGGGGCAGCAAGGCACGTATTGTATTGTTGCCATCGAGGATAAAAAGATGGGGTTTATATCATATTGCTTGAGTTTATCCCTCTACATCATGTCATCTTGCTTAAGGCGTCACTCTGTTCTTATGAACTCAATACACTAGATACATGCTGGATAGCCGTCGATGTGTGGAGTAATAGTAGTAGATGCAGGCAGGAGTCGGTCTACTTGTCTCGGAAGTGATGCCTATATACAATGATCATGCCTAGATAGTCTCATAATTATTCGTTTTTCTATCAATTGCTCGACAGTAATTTGTTTACCCGCCATAGAATATGGCTATCATGAGAGAAGCCACTAGAGAAAACTATGGCCCCCCGGTGTATTCTCAACAAATCAATCTACATCTACTTTACTTTTACCGCTTTTATTTGATGTTTTATTAAACTAAAAATACCAAAAATATAAACTATCATCTCTATCAGATCTCACTTTCGTAAGTGACCGTAAAGGGATTGACAACCCCTTATCGCGTTGGCTGTGAAGTTCTTATTTGTTTGTGCAGGTGCGAGGGACTCGCGCGTGGTATCCTACTGGATTGATACCGTGGTTCTCAAAAACTGAGGGAAATACTTACGCTACTGTGCTGCATCTCCCTTTCCTCTTCGAGGGAATACAACGCAAGCTCAAGAGGTAGCAAGAAGAATTTCTAGCGCCGTTTCCGGGGAGGCTTACGCAAAAGTGATATACCAAGTACCTATCACAAACCCTTATCCTTCGCATTACATTTATTTGCCTCTCGTTTTCCTCTCCCCCACTTCACCCTTGCCATTTTATTTGCCCTTCTTCTGCCGTGTGTTTACGTTCGCTTGCTTCTTGTTTGCTTGTGTTTGTTGGATTGCTTGCTTGTCACTATGGCTCAGAACAATACAAAATTGTGTGACTTCTCCAATACCAACAACAATGATTTTATTTGCACTCCGATTGCTCCTATTACCGATGCTGAATCTTGTGAGATCAATGTTGCTTTGTTGAATTTTGTCATGAAAGATCAATTCTCCGGCCTTCCTAGTGAAGATGCCGCTACCCATCTAAACAACTTTGTTGATTTGTGTGATATGCAAAAGAAAAGGGATACGGATAACGATATTGTTAAATTGAAGTTATTTCCGTTTTCATTTAGAGATCGTGCTAAAACTTGGTTTTCTTATTTGCCTAGAAATAGTATTGATTCGTGGAATAAGTGCAAAGATGCTTTTATCTCTAAGTATTTCCCTCCTCCTAAGATCATCTCTCTTAGAAACGATATTATGAATTTTAAGCAACTAGATCAGGAGCATGTTGCACAAGCTTGGGAGAGAATGAAATTGATGATACGTAATTTCCCTACGCATGGTTTGAATCTATGGATGATTATTCAGAACTTTTATGCTGGCTTGAATTTTGCTTCTAGAAATCTTTTAGATACGGCTGCCGGAGGCACTTTCATGGAAACTACCTTAGGAGAAGCTACCAAACTCCTAGATAATATTATGGTTAATTATTCTCAATGGCACACCGAAAGATCTACTAGTAAAAAAGTGGATGCTATCGAAGGAATTAGTGTTTTGAGTGAAAGATGGATGAACTTATGAAATTATTTGTTGCTAATAGTGCTTCTTCTCATCCTAATGATATGCCTTTGTCCAGTTTGATTTAGAATAACAATGAAATCTTTGGATGTGAATTTTGTTGGTAGGAATAATTTTGGTAACAATGCTTGTAGAGGTAATTTTAATCCTAGGCCTTTTCCTAGTAATTCCTCTAATATTTTTTGTAATTCCTACAACAAATCTTATGGAAAGATGCCTTCTAAATTTGAAACTAGTGTTAAGGAGTTTATGATCTCGCAAAAGAATTTCAATGCTATGCTCGGAGAGAAATTGCTTAAGGTTGATTAATTGGCTAGAAGTGTGGATAGAATTACTCTTGATGTTGATTCTTTGAAACTTAGATCTATCCCACCTAAGCATGACATCAATGAGTCTCTCAAAGCCATGAGAATTTCCATTGATGAAAGCAAAGAAAGAACCACTAGAATGTGTGCTAAAAGAGGAGATTATATTAAATCGTGTTCTTCTAGTTATCATAAAAATAAAGATGAAGATATGAAAGTTATTGATGTGTCTCCTATTAGATCCTTGTTTTTAGTATAAATCTTGATGAAGATAGGATTGGAGATAATTCTGCTTTAAGGTGTCCCAATGATTCGGAGTTTTTAGATCTTGATGCTAAAATTGCTAAAAGTGGGAGTGAAGAGATTAAAACTTTGCATAGTGATGAACCCACTACTTTGGATTTCAAGGGATTCAATTATGATAATTGCTCTTTGATTGATTGTATTTCCTTCTTGCAATCCGTGCTAAATCCTCTGCATGCTTATAGTCAAAATAAAGCTTTCACCAAACACATAGTTGATGCTTTGATGCAATCTTATGAAGAAAAACTTGAGTTAGAAGTTTCTATCCCTAGAAAGCTTTATGATGAATGGGAACCTACTATCAAAATAAAAATGAAAGATCATGTATGCTATGCTTTGTGTGATTTGGGTGCTAGTGTCTCCACTATCCCAAAAACTTTGCATGATTTGCTAGGGTTCCATGAGATTGATGATTGTTCTTTAAATTTGCATCTTGCGGGTTCCACTATTAAGAAACATATGGGAAGAATTAATGATGTTCTTGTTGCCAATAGGAATTATGTGCCCGTAGATTTCATTGTGCTTGATATAGATTGAAATCCTTCATGTCCTATTATTCTTGGTAGACCTTTCCTTAGAACGATTGGTGCAATTATTGATATGAAGGAAGGAAATATTAGATTCCAGTTCCCGTTAAGGAAAGGCATCGAACACATACCTAGATTTATCTTGTACCGTGCCTAGCTAGGGGCGTAAAATGATAGCGCTTGTTGGGAGGCAACCCAATATTATGTTTCTTGTTTTTGTTGCTATCAGGAATAAATATTGCATCTAGCCTCTGATTAGATGTGGTTTCATGTTTTGTTTAGTGTTTGTGCCAAGTAGAACCTTTGGGAAGACTTGTGTGAAGTTTATGTGATCTTGCTGTGAAAAACAGAATCGTTAGCGCTAGCTAAAGTAGTCTTCAGATTTTACTGGAGCATGCTTTTTAGTTGATTATTTTTGCAGATGATTGGTAGACAAATTCCTCAAATTTACCAATTTAGTTTGAATTTTTTGGAGTTCCAAAAGTAGGCGAAACCTGCAGATTACTTCAGACTGTTATGTTTTTGACAGATTCTGTTTTTCGTGTGTTGTTTGCTTATTCCGATGCATCTATGAGTAGTATTGAAGGATATGAACCATAGAGAAGTTGGAATACAGTAGGTTTAACACTAATATAAAAAAATAATGAATTCATTGTTGCACCTTTGAGTAGTGGTTGCTTTCTTATACTAACGGAGCTCACAAGAACTTTTGTCTAAGTTTTGTGTTGTGAAGTTTTCAAGTTTTGAGTATTGCTTTGATGGACTATGGAACAAGGAGTAGCAAAGGCCCAAGCTTGGGGATGCCCATGGCACCCCAAGTAAATTCAAGATAATCAAAAAGCCTAAGCTTGGGGATGCCCCGAGAAGGCATCCCCTCTTTCATCTTCATCCATCGGTAACTATACTTGGAGCTATATTTTTATTCGCAACATGCTATGTGTTTTGCTTGGAGCGTCTTGTATATTTTGAGTCTTTGCTTGTTAGTTTCCCACAATCATCCTTGCTGGACACACCTATTTGAGAGAGTTAAATATGGCCAAGAAATTGTTAGAACACTCTATGTGCTTCACTTATATCTTTTGAGTTGAATAATTTTTGCTCTAGTGCTTCACTTATATCTTTTAGAGCACGGTGGTGGTAATATTTTGTAGAAATTGTTGAACTCTCATGCTTCACTTATATCCTTTTGAGAGTCTATTAAAACAGCATGGTATTGTGTTTAGGCTAAAGAAACTAGTCTTCACATGATAAACATCCAATGTCAATGTAGTAAAAAAAATCACACTAAGTGCATTGAATAGAATGAGATGTTGGATGCTTGATAATTGTTTTGAGATATGAGGATAGTGATATTAGAGTCATGCTAGTGGAGTTATTACGAAATTTATTAATACTTGTGTTAAGGTTAGTGATTCCCGTATCATGCACGTATGGTGAACCGCTATGTGACGAAGTTAGAGCATGAGGTATTTGTAGAGTGCCAACCTTTGTGTGGAGGTCGGGGGGCGCGATGGTTAACTCCTACCAACCTCCCCCTAGGAGCATGCGTTCATTGCTTTGTTTTGATCACTCGTAGATTTTTGCAATAAGTATATGAGTTCTTATGACTAATGTTGAGTCCATGGATTATGCGCACTCTCACCCTTCCACCATTGCTAGCCTCTTTTGTACCGCACAACTTTCGCCGGTGCCATAAACCCACTATATATCCTTCCTCAAAACAGCCACCATATTGTTCCTCAAAACAGCCACCATACCTACCTATCATGGCATTTCCATAGTCATTCCGATATACATTGCCATACAACTTTCCACCGTTCCGTTTATATGACACGCATCATATTGTCATATTGCCATGCATGATCATGTAGTTGGCATCGTATTTGTGGCAAAGCCACCATGCATAATTATTTCATATATGTCACTCTTGATTCATTGCATATCCTGGTACACCGCCGGAGGCATTCATGTAGAGTCATACTTGTTGTAGTATCGAGTTGTAATTTCGAGTTGTAATAAAAAGTGTGATGATCATCATTATTAGAGCATTGTCCAATGTGAGGAAAGGCCAATAAAAAAGGAGATGGCCCAAAAAAATAGAGAGGGGCTAATAAAAAAAAGAGATAGCCCCTCCAAAAAAATGAGAGAACATAGAGAAGGGACAATTGCTACTATCTTTTCCCACACTTGTGCTTCAAAGTAGCACCATGTTCTTCATTGTAGAGAGTCTCATGCTTAGTCACTTTCATATACTAGTGGGAATTTTCATTATAGAACTTGGCTTGTATATTCCAACGATGGGCTTCCTCAAATGCCCTAGGTCTTCGGGAGCAAGCAAGTTGGATGCACACCCACTAGTTTCTTTTGTTGAGCTTTCATTCATATTTGGCTCTAGTGCATCCGTTGCATGGCAATCCCTACTCACTCACATTGATTTCTATTGATGGGCATCTCCATAGCCCTTTGATACGCCGACTATCTCCCTCCTTTTTATCTTCTCCACAACCACCTCTATTCCACCCATAGTGCTATTGGCGTGGTTCTAAGTCTGACAGTATAAGTAGGGGGTACGTAAGAGGAGGCAAGGCCCTAGCTATGGTGAGATTGTACGCAAGGTGTATACGAGTTCAGGCCCTTCTCAAAGGAAGTAAAAGCCCTACGTCTCGGTGCTCAGAGGCAGTCGACTGGAATGTATGGGGGTGTTTGAGTTACAGGGGATGCGAACAGTGGCGGAGCCAGCATATAGTTGTTGGGTTCAGATGAACCGAACGATTCTTGTCAGCTACGTATAGATGTATAGGTCCTTAGTGGCGTGAACCCAGTGAAAAATCAAAGCTGACCCCATCAAACAATGCACCATGAACTAAAGGCCCAAAAGCCCACACGCTAATTGCCTCGTTACCAACTGCCCAGGCCTGTTCATGACTTGTAGTCGCTAAAAAATCCTTATAGATGTATACGCAGCCATCGCACGCCCTTCCTGTTCGCTTCCCAACTCTGCTCTCTCGTCTCATCTCCCCTGTTCCTATTGCTCCGTCGGCGGACCTGGTAGCAAGGAGCAAATTGAAGATCGACAGCGGCAATCCGGCAATTGCAGTCTCAATTTGAAATAGTGAGGCTAGACCGCCATATCTCTTCCCCCTTGTGCATGTTTGATTTATCCTATAATAACCTAGAACTGTAATGGTTTTTTTGCCCTAGTTTTCTAATTGTTTTTTTTCATGAATTTTTATTGGGTATAGGAAATTAATTTTCAAAGAGAAATCAATCACCAAATCTGGTTAATGGTGCAACCACGTCAAGGTCACCTGTCATACGTACGCAAGCATCAAATGTCGCTGTAAGTAATCTCATGAAGCCTGCTATTCATAGAAAAAGTAATTTGGCCTTACGATCCGACTGATTGGAAGATGCTTAGAGAATACGCAATAAATCCTAATTAGCAAGATGGAATTAAGCATAGAACTTATGTGTAGCAACTCACAATTTTGATTATCCACAAGAGAATTTAATCCAGAGTCGTTTGATGAATATGGTGGTTGGCCATTTTGACTGCACTTAATGGTGCAGACAAATAAGCATGTTACTTTTTCTTTGGCCTATTAACTTTTAAAGCTAGTAGTTATTTTGCTAGTTGCCCCAACATCGATTGGGAGATGCTTTACACCTATGAATGTTCTCAAGTAGGAATTGCGCAAGAAAATTATGAGTGATGGTCTAATTGTCTATGTGGAGAAAGATGTGTCTTATACCAGTAGTAATAATGACTAATGAGGGGTTTGATCTTTTATAAGATGATATAAAAATGAAAGGGTGGACTCTAAAATGTGATTGGCGTCACAAGTTTCTTTTGATTGAGGGTACTTATTTTAAAAATGTCATACTATCATGACAATATTTTTTTAACATTTTGAAGAAGACGATAAGCTATGCCTGAAGCTACAAAGTTATTTTCCTACAAGTCTATTGATAATATGTCAGAATCCGTGTTCCATATTTGAAGCGGGTTGATCTCTATGCTTATCTCATGGTACAACAGGTATGTCCTACACACACTATTCGGTTTTTAATGTAATATAATATGTAATAAGTGATATTATATTTCTATTTGTTATGTTGTTTTTGGCTTCTATACTACTGTTGAAAGACATGTAAATTTAGTCCTTCGAAAGAGGCTTTGGCCCCGCTTTAGATATAAAGCAATCATCGAACAGAGTGCACAATCTTGTATGTAAATTTAGTCTTGGTACTTTGTTAATTCATATCAAATCCCCACGACGAATCATTGAGTGAACCAAATGGCTAAATTTCCTGGCTCCGCCCCTGGATGCGAACCCTTGTACTGGAGGAGGGGGGTGGCTTATATAGTTTGCCAGGACCCCAGCCATGCTACACGTTACCAAGGGTTCAATGTACATAAAGTAAGGCATTACTGATAACGCCCACAATAAAGAGTAATAAAGGAATTCATTGCAGCGGAGTGAATACCAGACCGTTGCTGTCCTAAGGAACCTTTGACCTTCAGGGGTCGAGTGCCTTGGAGGGGTCGAGTGAAGTTGAGTCGTCTAGACGGGGGTGTACGGTCGAGTGGGATGTCCTCTTGGGTCGTCTCAGTCGACTGTTCTTGTTGCCATCGGTTTGTCCTTTGAGCTTCGGGTGTAGTGACCTTGGGTGGGGTATCTTGGTCAGGCCTGTGATCCTACCCTAGGTCCGTAACCTCGTCAGTAGCCCCCGAATGGATTGAGGATTGAGCAGAAGAGAGTGCTGAAGTGAGCCTTGGCTCAGGTTCCATGTCCTTGGGGTAATCTTCTCCGAACTTGTGAACCGGGCCGTCTTTTCAACCTCGTCTTGGCCGCCTTAATCGATTCCGAAACCGTCGAGTGTGCTTGTTGTGTTGACCGTCGACTGAACTTTGCGCGTGGCGCCGAGCGCTGCTGGTGCGTAAAGTTTTCGGCGGGATCATTTGCTCTCTGGTCTCCGGATTTTGCGGGATTTCGAAATTTGGGGAAGTGCGCGGGACGGGTCATGTCGGGGATATACCCCACGGTATGAACCGACCGGAATTATGACCCGTCTGGACTTGGCATTTTACTTAAGATGGTTTACAATTGGCAATTTACTGGTAACCCGGCAGGCGGATCACGGATGACAAGGCCCAAGGCCCGGAAGGCCGGTTCATATTAATAGTGGGCCGGTTTACGAAGAAAGCACAAGGAATATTCTCTTACAAAGGAAGCAAGACTAGGACTCCTTGTAATAGATCAATCCTAGTCCTACTAGGAATAGTCATGTAACCCGCCCCTTCAACATATATAAGGAGGGGCAGGGCTCCCAAAAGAGGACAAGTTAGACGAAGTTTAGACAAGCCACAAGCAGACAAGTTCCTAGGGTTAGACACAAAGAGCCGGTTTACCGGCGACACAACGAGGATCATAATGAGACTTAGCCTCAAACAACACGTAGGGTTATTACCGGATGATGTTTCCCGGGGCCCGAAGCTGTCTAAATCCGTGTCTTGCATCGCGTCTCTCGATTACGCTCAACCCCTCTCAAGCTACTACATAGATGCGCGGCCTCACGACTAAGTCCGTTAATCCGGACATCTGACGTGTTAATTCCACGACAGTTGGCGCCCACCGTGGGGCTGCGCACGGTGGTGTTGAGTTCTTGAAGGGATCTCGTCTAGATATTGATGAGCTCGCGATTTCGTCAGATGAGAAAGAATTGTTGTGCTGTGGCCAGGACAGACAGGATCTATTACATGGAGAAGTCGCTCAAGGCTGCGATGTTTTTTCTATTCCACCGAGATGTCAACGTAACACTGCCACCAGTCGCCAAGATCGATTGGATTTTTCACTGCAGCAATCATATTGCAGCATTACACCGAGACCGACTCAAACTACTATTGCACCGCTCTCAAATCTAGCCGCCGTGTTCAATCCGCCGGGTTGCTTTCTTTTTTGCTGCTCTACGTACAGGCTGTCAAATCCAAGACAATACTACTCTGCGGCGGCTGATTCGTATAAAGTGGTCCAACAAGTGTTGTCCTCATGAAAGCTCATATTTTAGCGAGGAGGGATCTGTCCAGCAAGGTCCAGATCCATTTTTTAATCATTCATATGACCAAACCGGCAACTAGTACTAGTACGTGGAGCTACTAAGTAGTATTCGTTCATTTTTTTTCAATTGCCAAAGGGAAGTGGACCACGACCAGGAAGTGGATACAGCCACGATCCGGAAGTGGATACGGCTACGACGCGTTTTTGCCTCACCAGTGTGCATCGCCGCCATGACTCGCTCCGCCTCCGGTTCCAATCTGCCGGCCGTCTCCGCTCCAGGTCGGCCTACCCCCAGCTGAGAACCTCCCGCTCGGACTCACCTCCTCCGCCGCTGTAAGCTACCACAACCGACAGGGCCGAGAAGGAGAAAGCCGCGATCTCCGCCCGTTTCATGTTGTTTTAAGCTGCCGCTATCTCAGTACATCACCATGATTGACCAAGAGAAGAAAAAGTTAACTTTCTAAGCGGGTCAAGAGGCCACGGCACTGCACCGTGCCTCTCCAACCCGCCGCCATCGCATATGGACCAGTCTCCACGACAGGGCACCCCGTCGACCCGCGGAGCGCTCTCACTCCGCTCCCGCGACCGTGTCTGGATCAGTCTCCACGGCCCGGCCTTGCTGCCTTGAGCCACCCGCGTCCACCGCAAGCCGGCCACCGGGTGCGCCTCCGGCTCGGCCACAGCCTCGTCGTGCCAGCACCCGCGCGGCCGTGCTATGCCGCCTCGGAAGTGGCCCGCCTCTGCCTCGCCAGCGGCCTCCTCAAACCGTCGATGCAGTCTATCATGGCCTCATGCCTCCCTTGCCGCTGCGAGCCGCCAAGTACCTGGCCTCACCTGAGAACCATCACTCCCACTGCCATGGCCTCGCATAGATCTTCGCGAGCCACCCCAGCTTCGGGCTGCCTTCGCCGAGTCACTGGCGAGTCGCAACCCGGCCTGGCTCAATCGCTTCTGCCGCGGGCTCGCGCCGCGCCAGCTCACTCTGAATCACCGATGGCCGGCGGGTCGCCTGACTCTCACTCCGCCCCGCCCCCGCGTACTTTGCCTACATTTGGCTCCCCTCCATCGACGTGCCATGCCTCTGCCTCATTGCACGGGCTCGAGGCACGCTGAGCCGCTGTACATGATGACGTGGCCGCATCACCTCGCCACAGCAATCGCCGCCATCGCTGTGGTCAACAGCGCGCCTCCGCTTTACGACCCGGCTCTGCCCATCCGCTCACCGGCGGCGCGTGACCTGCATGTGCTGGCTGCGCTTCTGCACTAAACCGGTTCCACCCCTGCCTCGACCACGGCTTTGCCGCCTCATCACCACTGGTGCTTCCGTTGCTGCGGCTTTCGGCCGTTCATGCTTCTACCGTTGTGGTCAACAGCCGCGCTCGTGCCAAAGTCATTCGTTTCTGCTGCCAGAGAGATACCCTTATAGATCAATGTTGCAAACTGAAGATACAACTAAAGTATGTGAGGTTTGGAGAAATCAGACATACTCAAAAGCATCAATGCAAGTGTTCCAGTGTGGACAATTCGGCCAGAAGGAAAAATCAACATGCATGCATGAACGATTCCAATACTACTATGACTATGTACCCACGAGAGGAAAGAAAACAAAAAGGATACATTCATCAGGCACCTTCATATTGCCTTGCTTAGTCAAATTATAAGAGAAGAACGTGATGACCAGAGTGGTTATTAACCACGTGATGACCAGAGTCAAACATAAAAGGGAGTATCACTAGATGGGAGGCCACAGTTTACTTCAAAATTTGACGGATGGGTGGTTATTTGACTGGACGTGAAGGCCATCACTTAGTCAAATTGCTATACAGTGTTTCTGCCTCTGAAAAATGAATCAGGTGACATTTATCCTATTTATTTATTTTTAATATTAATTCATCCGAGCAAGACTACTTTCTCCTGCTGTATTTTATACGCAGGAAAATCATTCATAACAAAGTGGTATTATACCATGGAGATGGAGGCACGCCGACATCATTTGACACGAGTGATCGTCGTTATTCAACGGACTCCCCCGCCGGTTTACAACGCCATGGCCGTCTCTCGCGACCGCACCGGCTTACAAAGCCATGGCCGTCTTTCACAACCGCGGCGGTTTATCACCAGGAGGACAACTAGACCGTCGGTGCCGGCTGATTCATCTGCTTTTCAAGAAAATCAGGTGTTATCCTTCCTATATATTTTATCAAGACATTTTATTTCCTCTGAGCACCATTACGCTGCCTTATTGGTATTTTCATGTACAGGTAAAATCATTACTATACTGCGGATATAGACGCGCATTGGCCATATTCTATAACGGCGTTTTCCTCTGTGTCACATTATCTGATGAACGAACGGCCGGTTCACGCATCCGCACCGGTTTACAACGCGAGGGAGAACTTGCTTATCTACGCCGGTTTACAACTGCGGCCGATTCATATATCTGTGCTGCCACGGATGCTGCGGTTGTTCCACTGTCCGCCCTGTGATCCGGTCTATTCAACATACTGGTTCAAATTCACTCAGGTGATATCCATCTACAGTATTATTTCTCTTGTTATATATCATTTTTCATTAAAAAAAAGATGCTTTGATCAGTCTATCTGGTTGTGCAGGGCAACTCTGTGTACTCTGCTGATGTGATAAATGAAGGGCTTTCTGTTCAAACATAGGTCGTATTCGAACCAAAGAGAACATAGCCAAACTTACTGAAGAGCTTTCTATTCAAGCATAGGTCGTATCCGGACCAAGGAGGACATGGCATAGAGGCCCTCTGGATAGGCGACAGCCATCCAGTGATTGGCTAAAGTTTTTCCTATGGTTCTATGGAACCATGGAGGCCCTTTGGACAGGCGACAGCCATCCAGTGATTGGCTAAAGTTTTACCTATGGTTCTATGGAACCATGGAGGCCCTCTGGACAGGTGACAACCATCCAGTGATTGGATAAAGTTTTGCCTATGGTTCTATGGAAACATGGAGGCCCTCTGGACAGGCGACATCCATCCCGTGATTGCCTAAAGTTTTACCTATGGTTCTATGGAACCATGGAGGCCCTCTGGACAGGTGACAACCATCCAGTGATTGGCTAAAGATTTACCTATGGTTCTATGGAACCATGGAGGCCCTCTGGACAGGTGACAACCATCCATTGATTGGCTAAAGATTTACCTATGGTTCTATGGAACCATGGAGGCCCTCTGGACAGGTGACAACCATCCAGTGATTGGCTAAAGATTTACCTATGGTTCGATGGAACCATGGAGGCCCTCTGGACAGGTGACAGCCATCCAGTGATTGGCTAAAGTTTTTCTTATGGTTCCTGTGGATGGTACCCGCATCCATCGACCGGCCCTCTGGATGGTAAGCCCATTCCATTGATTGGCTGAACCTTGCTTTGAGCCTGGCACCTCGTAAAAAGCCTCGACTACATGATTTTATTTGCAAACTTGCATTTCTGGTGTTTATGTTTTATGGTTCTTTGATCCGGAGTGGGACAACTTCACAGTTGACCACATATCTTCAAAATCTGGACACAACGCTCCAGCATTATTTAAACCGGCAGTTCTTATAAACCCGGAATAATTGGGTACGCCCCAACGGAGCCAAGAGCTTCCTCATAAAACTGCAAATTTTGCCGGATTAAGAATATCAAGCATACTTGATTGCAGGAATGAAGTGTTTTTACATATTGGCAGTACATGATCAGTTATAATGACCGATGTTTATTAAACCGACCTGGCTTTGACTATAAGTCGCCAGTATGAGACGAAATAATGACCGATGTTTTTTAACCCGGCCTGGTTGTCATCAAATATCACTGGAATCAGTCTTCAAGCCGGATTATATTCTTCAATATCCAACACGTCTGGATTCTTATTATGGTTATCAATATTATGATTGAAGTGTTCAAAATCGCTTTAAAGCGCAATCGATATTATTTCATCAGTGGAAGTGATTTATTTTACAAAGGAATAGTCCCGAGTTGCTGCAGGTTTACAACCCGGCACTTGGGGGCTACATTATTCAAATTGAGATTACATCAAATACACAAGTCTCATCTCGCTGCAAGCATGCACCATGACACTTGGGGGCTAATGCAAAGTCATTTTTTACTGGCCTTATTGAAGACCCGACTCATCATATTATAATAAGCCGGCCCTTGGGGGCTACCAGTCGCTCCTGTCAACAATTCAAGGTACACAAGTATTAATCCATTATATTGGAGGGTCCACTGCTCAGTTGGTAAAGCACAAAGCTCTTAACCTTATGGACGTGGATTCAAACCCCATGATGGAAGTTACATTATATAATGTTATTTTCAATGATTATATCTACAAAGTCCCTGCTCATTATTGCATAATGACCCGGCACTTGGGGACTACATAATATGGAATATTCAGTTTCATAGTGATTGGGATGAACAATCCGGATTTCTTCAAGATTATACAATGCTATTTTCAAGGAAGAATATACAAAGTCCCTGCTCATTATTACATAATGACCCGACACTTGGGGGCTATAGGTAATATGCATATAAAGGAGGAACATCTTCAAATTATCAGTTTTGAGTAAGTCCGGAAGATTAATCATAACCCGGCGTTGGCAACAATCATAACCCGGCATTTATAGGCAGTCATGACCCGGAATTATCAGTTTTTATAACCCGACAATGGTGGTAGTCATAAACCGACAAGTTCTACATTTCCAAACCGGCTGGATATCAATTGAATATTTGAAGATCAATATGTTTGTGCGGGGACCCCGACTCATAAGTCGTGATCACCGAATGCACGTGTACAGTGATCCCAGAGATCAATGCTCACTGAACACACAGAAGCTGAATAACAAGAGTCTTACATCCTTACATACCGTGTTACACAAGTAGGACCATAATGGTCAAGTCTTGAGTATATCATCGCAGCAGAAATCTTCAAAGACAACTGGGACCCATGCCATCTGCCTTAACCCTACAGGCATTCTGACTGGGAAGCGTCCTAGCTCGCATGCTCGTCACCAAGAAATCTTCATCATAACCTGTGCTCTCATGCCTGGCCAATAAAATAACTAGTGGCAAGCCAATGAGTACATTGAATGTACTCGCAAGCAACCCAAGTGTGATATTAGAATAATTTATGCAAGGCTCTACTGCTAAATTGGTAGTTTTGCGGAAAGCTAGTTTTTCATATGCAGGTATGATCAACATATAACATGGATATGCATGTGTCTGTAACAAGTATCGGGAAGTCACAGACATCAATATCGAGAAAGAGTTGTGATCAACACATGCACGAGCTCATTGTGACTCCTTCACAATCACATCATCAATATTTCTGAATCGTGTTGTTTCCCAGAAACTTATGGACATAGTCTAAGTAGCACCACCCAACTGTCCTTGACCGCGGACACGGCTATTCGAATAGTTTGACACTCTGCAAGGGTTGCACACTTTACCCACAAGATCCGGGGAACTTCCGTGTCATCCACGACCCGCGGTACCTCAGGTACCCGGGGTAAGCACCCGATCACTACCTTTCCCTAGACGACACTAACATAGAGTCCACTCGATTGGTAGCAGCCCCGTGCCAAACATTTCACATCTCAAGGTTTGTGGAGACTCGCTCCGTATTCATCACATATCACAAGCACGGGGTACCAACGGTGTGTCCGGTGCCCTGTGAAAACAGTCATGGCCGCCTATCCAAGCACGACCCCGTCCCGAGAGTGACCTCATGTCACCCCCGTCACTAGTAATGCTGGCACCATGCTAGTATCGACCTAGGTAATCAATAATGCCCTTTCCCATATAAGGGTAGAGTGGTTGCGCATGTTTGGTTGGGACGGTAGTCACACATAAATCTAATCCATCTCTGTAAACAACACTTCCGTCAAGCCTCGGCACACTACTTCTTCACCAAGTAGTGCCCTAGCTCCTCATCAACTCCCAGGGGCATTAGTGGCACCCACTGGGTCATTTGCAAGTATGTCAGACCACACTTGTTTCACTCAATGCATAACTCCGACCATTTGCGTAGCCAACTACTATAGCATACATCTATCAATTCCCACCCACATAACCCTCATAGGAAGGTAGGGTCATGTTTGATGCAAGTTTCAACAGTAAAGTAACAGGGGTAGCAACCAAAGTGGTTTCCACCTCAACATGATTCCGATGCATTGAATAATAAGGTGCTATGAGACATGCATAGAAAGGTTTCTTGAACATGGTCAAAGGGCTGCTTGCCTTATTCTTCTGAGTCTTCAAATCTTCTGGTCCATCTCCGAATACTCTGTTTATTTCGTCAACTAACGATGGAAACAATCGTAATAAGCAACACAATCAAAGCAAAAATAAAAGTGCTCTAAAAATAGGAGTTGGACTTTTCTAGGATACCTCTGGTCATATGAAAAATAACCAAGGTGGTTTCATAGGTGTTGGATCAATAGGTAATTTGGAACATTTCATTGTGATGGAACCAAAGGGTTTATGGATTTGGAAGAAGTATACAGAAATATTTCCTTGAATGATGATCAAAGGTACCCATCATCAAGTCATGATTTTAGAAGCATTTAGGAGTTGGTTTCACTGGATTTGGATTTGAAATGAATTTCCTAGGATTTTGCAAAGCTGATAAATATGAAGAAATGGCTCAATATTTGGTGGGGTACAGAAACTATTATTAAAAATGTTCCAAAACTAAGTTTGGATGTGACAAGCATCTAGGAAATTGAATCACTGCATTTGGATCAAGATTGAGCTCTCTGTGATTTTCTAAAGTTCATCACAGAAATGAAATAAAGGCATATGATAAATATTTGTGTAGGAAAAGACTCTGGAATAATGTGCATGTTGCACCATGTGGGGCATGATTTATGGAGCCATAGGAAATTTGAATCATCAAGTTTGGACTTCATTTGAATATTTGGGAGATATTTGAAGTTTACTAGAAACAGAAAATAAAAGGGAAAAAAGGGGTTATACCCTTTTACTGCGCGCCGGCGAAGAATAGCTGCACCGTGAATGGGCCGGCCCATCAGCTCGGCCGCGTGCACAGGAGCCTGGCCACGTCGAAGACGCCCGCCAGGAAGGGCGCCACCGCGCGGGGGAGGCGGCCGAGGCCAGACCCGCCTCCGCTTAAACGGAGGGCCCAGCCTCCAGGTCGCTGACGCGCGGGCCCCCGTGGCAGGTTCATCCCCTTCCTCCGCGCAACGCGGCGGGGAGGAACAGAGGCGATGCCCGCCGGCGGCTTGCCGGCGCTGCAGGGCATCTCCGGCGACGCTCTGCCCACCGTTGTGCTCAGGCGGGCACGCCGCATCCATCCGTGTGCTTAACGCACGCCGGGCAGGGCTGGAGCGGCGACGGCTCGGAAGACCGCGGAGGCGACCGTCGGTGAAGTTCAGCACAGCGGGGAAGAGGCGGGGGAAGGAAGAGCTGGAGCTTGGGGGGAGCCTGGGGCGATGCTGGGGCAGCGCTGGAGCGGCTAGGTGGAGGAGGAAGGGCCTGAGGTGCCCGTACTTAGGCGGCGGCCGGCGGCTCTGCTCCGGCCAGGGTGATGGCTGGAGGGCACGGGAGGAAGAGTGGGATGTCCTGGGAGGCACACGGGTGAGAGATAGAGCGAAAGGAGGTGCAAGGGGGGCTCGGGGTGCCCTTTAAGTAGGCTAGCCCGAGGTTCACCGCGGGGCTGTACGCCGGCGAGGTCGTGGTCGTTGCTGAAGGCCAACCGGGCTCTCCTGAGCATGTCTAGGGCGCTCGTGGACGAGGTCCAGTCCAAGGGAAAAGCAGAGGAGGAGCGGGGAGGCGCCAGGGTCTTCGCGCGTGTGAGTTTGCTCACTGGTGCTCAGGGTCGGCCGGTGCGCGTGCGAGCAGGGGTGAGGGAGGAGGAGAGAGGAGGGGGCCGACCGCCCGGCGTGTTGCGGACGTCGAGGCCTCCTTGGGGGACACGAGGGGGAAGCCCAAGGCTGTCGGGCGCCCCTGATTGGAGGTGGCTACAGTGCGCCAGGGCACTGTAGCGTGCTCCAGAGCGCGGACTTTGCACGCCATGGCATGCACACGATGTCATTGGCGTGTCCATTTGTGTCCAGCCGTGTCCACGGGGTAGATGGAGTAGTAAAGAAGTGGCCTGTGGCTTTGGATGCTCCAGGGAACCACTGGGATGAGGAGGGAGGTGAGGAAGAGGGTGAAATCTGCTGTCCAGCAGTGTAAATTGGGGTTTTACCCCCTCCAATAATTGAGCTGAGGCCATAGAGAAGTTACTGGGGGTAGAGGATGATCAGGGGAAGGTGTGGTAGAAATTTGGGGTAAAGGGAAATAGTAAAAGGGGTCCAAACTCAGGTTTTGGTAAATGAACAGAAGGTGTTTGATCAGGTGTTGGTGAGGCAAATGACTTCCAATTGGCATGGGACTTAACAGGATCAGATGTCACACATAATTAGGCCCCTACACCAAATTTGAGCTCATTTGGGCAAAGTGGCCAATGTAACTTTGGTGAACCCTAGAAATCAACAGAAATGGTTTCACCATGTTTGAGTCTAGCAAATCATGTCCCCTTGATGCACCACTTGGTGTAGCATCATCATTTGGGGTTATGAACATGCCCACAAAGTTTGAGGCTCTAGATAAAAAGTTGACAATGTAAAGTTGTTCAAATTTGAATTTGAACAGAAGGGGTTTTGGGGTGATCTGGTCAAGTTGCTCTATTCCAAATCTTGTGCCATTTGGTCTAGATGCCTTATTAGGCCATTCTAGCATGTGCACCAAATTTGAGAGCATTTGGACAAGTTTGGCAATGTAGAGTTGCTCAAACTTAAAATATGGACAGAATGGTTTTGAGGGGATTAGAGGATGTTTCCTTGATCTTCAAGGCCCGAGGCTTTGCAAGATCAACAAATATGTCATATATGACATGATAGAATTTCCCTGGAATTTTTGGAGAATATTTCCTTTGTAAATATTCAAAAGCTTGAAATATCCAGAAAGGGTTTTGGAAGGATTTGCCCAATATTTTGAACATGACCATGTGCTGAAACTCTTATATATGGACAATATATGTCCTATGAGTCTCCCTGAATTTTGGCAAATATTTTTGAAATGATTAAATAATTTTTCCCTATTAAAGACCATTTCTGGCCTTAAGAAAAAGCTTTTAAATAAAATATAAAAATAACTTTTAAAATTATACTTTTGTTGTTTCTGGGAACCCTATACCTAATAGGATTCAAATAAACTTTTTGAAAGATTTTTCACACCCTAAATAAGGTACTTGCAGTGCAAACCTCAATTCAGGGGTTTTTGGAAAAACTAATTTTAGAAAATACCATTTGGCCAAAATATTTTTATAAGAAAATTCTATACTGGTCTATACACATGGCATGATCATTGGGAAAAGGTTTTGGGTCAAGGAGATGAAGTATAAGAGTTGGAGGATTTATTTGGTTTTTAGAGCACTAGCAAACTGCAGACAAGAGTCAAATCAAGCAAAGTCGACAACACTCAAAAGTTTTTGCAAATCCACATTTTTAACATGAAAATAAGCTTAAGCAATGTGACATGAAAATCAGGGTGTGACAGACCTACCCCCCTTACAAGAATCTCGTCCCCGAGATTCCTAGACTAGGCGTGGAAAGAAAGGCGGAGTCTTGGATACGGGGTAGTCTTCACTTCTTCTTGTTGGTTCTGCTTCCGAGCAGTGCTCCTTGGAATCCTGAAGTGCTTGATGGTATGACTTCTTGCTTGATGCCTTCCTTGATGGAGGTTGCTGAGGGGTCTCTTGCATAGGTTAGGTTGGGTTAGCTGCCAAAGGCTCGGTGATCGATGTCCTTGCGGGCATCGGGCTAGCTAGGGGGTAAGAAGTACTTCCAGAGTGGGGGCTCGTGGAAGATTTGGTGCACGGAGGGTATCTCAGGTGGTAGATCTAGCTGGGGAGCCGTCTACCACATGACTTGCAGTGATCTCAAAGGGTCCAATGAACCTTGATGCGAGCTTCCCCTTGACGTGGAAACGCTTGTTTCCCTTCAGAGGAGTTACCCGCAGGTACACGTGGTCCCTGATATGGAAACTCATGTCCCGACGGTGAGTGTCAGCATAGCTCTTTTGCCTTGACTAGGCTGCCTTCAAACGTTCTCTGACTAGTTGGACTTGCTCTTCCGCTGCGCGGAGAATATCCGGTCCAAAGACTAGCCCTTCTCCAGTCTCTGACCAGTTGAGGGGTGTGCGACATCTGCGTCCGTATAACACCTCAAATGGTGCCATCTGAAGGCTCGACTGGTAACTGTTGTTATAGGAGAACTCGGCAAAATGGGAGACAATCCTCCCACTTGGCTCCATATGCCAAGACACAGGCTCGGAGTATTTCTTCGAGAATCGGATTGACTCGCTCAGTCTGACCTCCGGTCTGTGGGTGGAAAGCCGTGCTGAAAGATATCTTGGTTCCCAAGGCTTCTCGGAACTTCTTCCAGAACCTTGAGGTGAACTGGGTTCCTCGATCTGACACAATCTCCTTGGGAATGCCGTGAAGACTTACGATTCGATTGATGTAGAGAGCTGCCAGCCGGTTGCCATCATAAGTGGTCTTGACAGGAATGAAATGGACCACCTTGGTCAAATGATCGTCTATGACCCAGATAGAGTCATGTCCTCTATTCGACCTTGGTAATCTAGTGACGAAGTTCATTCCGACTTTATCCCACTTCCACTCAGGAACCTTGAGTGGTTGAAGCAATCTGGTGGGTTGCTGATATTCAGCCTTGACCCTTTGGCACACATCACACTTTGCAACATAGGTTGCAAATCTCTCTTTTCATCATGTGCCACCAGAATCGTGCCTTCAAGTCTTGATACATCTTGGTGTGAGCATTCCTTGGAGAGGGGTGGTTTGCAGATACGCCCGGTCTTCAACGCGGAAGTTTTCTTCTTGATGACAGTGGTCGGTGTAGATCTTCCTTCTTGACAGGGCTGTCTTCAATTGTCTTCTATCCAGCTGTCCGTCGCTTCTTCGTCTCCGGGCAGACAAGTAGGCCATCAAATAATGATGTTACCCATCTTGTCCACTTACTCCATGAGGTCTAAGGGGTACGCAAGGTAAGCTGGGGTATTGGTGGTGGTCTCGGTTGAGTATTTGCAGAGGCCTTCCTGACTCTGAGTCAAGGCCCTGTGGTCAGAATCTGACCAGGTGGTGGCTCGGTGGGGCTTAAGGGTTTCAAGGATTCTAGTGAGTGAGTGAACTTATATCATCTTATCCTTAAGCACAGTTTCTGAGATGCCAATAGCTCTATCTAGTACTCCGAACGAAAAGCAGCCTCTCGCATAGACCAACTTCAATCACCACTCATTGCCATACATATCCTCATGATTCTCAAGAGATGTTCTCACAAAATTATACTTGTCTAAGATCCCCAAATCCATATGTACGTCTACCTCTAAAATCCAAAGGTAGATCATACATGCTGCTGAGCTAAACTTAAACTCCACAATCCAAGCACTCAACCTATCTTGCAAGGCTCACAATAATGCATCACCAATCTAAGGAAACACGTCATATGCCACTCCAAGATTTGTTTCCTTCCTATAGATCACCTCCAATAGCCTGGTAATTACCATCAATCACCACATGATCCAACAATCCTACAAATCCGATGTCTACGGTGTTCCACACGATCTCAAATCCCTATGATACCCAAATACTTGAAAGGATTATGCATCACGATAGTATGTCCACCAAATTCTCGTCATCCGGGTCAAGTAAACTCCAAGATCACGACTAAATAGATCCCTAAATCAACTCCGACAAATAATCCAATCTCCTAGGTTATTGTCCACCGAGAAGCATGATATCATAATCAGGATCATAGGCCTAAATCCAATCTTACTCCGAATCATGCAGACATATCCAGCATTATACCAACCAAAATCACCTACGTAAATCCAAATCTCATGTCTAACGGGTACTCCTACATGCTTTCCCAAAGTCATGATCCCACCAACATGAAAACCTCACAATCCACCAAGGTCTCAGATAGTTCCTCGAAGTCACTGATACAAACCACCAAGTTATCTGTCTAATATCCTCGAACTGGTCTATCTATGGCATCGTCAGACCTCGTGCTATATCAGGATGAAAATGTGCTCACTCATCGTGTCCACTAGCTCCTTTACGAACCCAGTGTTGTGCAAGGTTGCAAAGGCTTAACAGGTTCTCTTGCTTTACCATGGGTTAGGCACATGGTTAAGGATTCGTGCTGGAGTGTCTCGGGAAGTCTCAAAGGGTCTGGGAAGAGGGTTACTGGTCTGGAGGGTTAAACATAACACTACGGGGCTGCAATTGATCGTGGAGGTTGTAGCAGAAGTCTTCAGTGCCAGTTGGCCGTCGAGGTAGAATCCTTGGTGCATCTTGTCTTGCGGGTCTTCAATTGGGGAGAGAGAGAATAGAGGGAAGAAGCAGCGTAGATGAGGGAAATGCCTAAAGGGGGTTCTATAGTGCAGGTGCAACAAACAGGTGCAAAAAGGCCGAAACAAAAGAAACAAGGCAAGGAAGGTGATATAGCCATGCACTTGTTGCCTGGGGCAAAAGTGCGACTTATATCAAAACACAAACGAATAAAAGCAAACAACACACAATCATGGTTCTATTCGAACCATCATATGGACTCGACTGCGCATAGGGGGTACACGACTCATCCTACCCTAGGGGTTCTCGGACTCAGTGTCGTGACTTGTGCCTCGTGCAGTCTTCTGGGCTTCCTCAGGTGTTGCTATGTCCCTTGTAGTTGCTTGATGAACGATCCCGGGTTGATCCTGAAGAATCTTCAACAACTTCTCGCCTGATGAGGTGATGGGGTGAAGGTGCCTCCTTGTAGCTGGCGTTGACTTGTCTTCTCTTGTCTCTTTAATCATGACGATCCCTTGTGCCTTCTGGGGCGTCGAGGGTACCAGGTAGGCAATCCATATGTAATGATAATAACAAGGCATAATAGAGGTCCAACATGTCGATTTCGTTGATGAAAACATCGACACCAAGAGCGGGGGATGAAGAGAACCGTTTTCCTGTTCACTATAGTGAGGCGGACCAAATGGCGAGGTTCTCATCCACCGGTGGTTGTCGATACAACAACGGTAGTGACATGATTACTCTATTAGCGATGCATATCATGATTTTGCATAACCTATACCCTGGTCACCATAGGCTAACGTTGCATCTTCTTGGGGGATCTTATCAAGGGTGTCCCCCATCTTCTGGGTCTTCATGTCCTCACTCATCGAGGATGTAGTTTCTGTTGGTACCATCTTGTCGTGGTGTCACCAATCTTGTGTGCAAAAGTGGTGGGTGAGTGTTTGGCAAGGTGCACTCCACGAGGATTATGGAAAATCCAGTGGTCAGGGGCATAAGGGTTCTAGCGACCAAGGTTTTGAAGAGGAAGAGATCAAGTATAGCCTAGTTTTCGAAAAACTGAGAAGGGAAGAGAAGTATAGATAGTTTTGAAATCTACTAATAGTTTTGGAAATAGTTTTACCCTAACTAACGACCATGCTAACTAAGGCTTCCTACAGTCAGGATGGCTCTGATACCAGCTCTGTGGGGACCCCGACTCATAAGTCGTGATCACCGAATGCACGTGTACAGTGATCCCAGAGATCAATGCTCACTGAACACACAGAAGCTGAATAACAAGAGTCTTACATCCTTACATACCGTGTTACACAAGTAGGACCATAATGGTCAAGTCTTGAGTATATCATCGCAGCGGAAATCTTCAAAGACAACTCGGACCCATGCCATCTGCCTTAACCCTACATGCATTCTGACTGGGAAGCGTCCTAGCTCGCATGCTCGTCACCAAGAAATCTTCATCATAACCTGTGCTCTCATGCCTGGCCAATAAAATAACCAGTGGCAAGCCAATGAGTAGATTGAATGTACTCGCAAGCAACCCAAGTGTGATAACAGAATAATTTATGCAAGGCTCTACTGCTAAATTGGTAGTTTTGCGGAAAGCTAGTTTTTCATATGCAGGTATGATCAACATATAACATGGATATGCATGTGTCTGTAACAAGTATCAGGAACTCACAGACATCAATATCGCGAAAGAGTTGTAATCAACACATGCACGAGCTCATTGTGACTCCCTCACAATCACATCATCAATATCTCTGAATCGTGTTATTTCCCAGAAACTTATGGACATAGTCTAAGTAGCACCACCCAACTGTCCTTGATCGCGGACACGGCTATTCGAATAGTTTGACACTCTGCAGAGGTTGCACACTTTACCCACAAGATCCGGGGAACTTCCGTGTCATCCACGACCCGCGGTACCTCAGGTACCCGGGGTAAGCACCCGATCACTACCTTTCCCTAGACGACACTAACATAGAGTCCACTCGATTGGTAGCAGCCCCGTGCCAAACATTTCACATCTCAAGGTTTGTGGAGACTCGCTCCGTATTCATCACATATCACAAGCACGGGGTACCAACGGTGTGTCCGGTGCCCTGTGAAAACAGTCATGGCCGCCTATCCAAGCACGACCCCGTCCCGAGAGTGACCTCATGTCACCCCCGTCACTAGTAATGCGGGCACCATGCTAGTATCGACCTAGGTAATCAATAATGCCCTTTCCCATATAAGGGTAGAGTGGTTGCGCATGTTTGGTTGGGACGGTAGTCACACATAAATCTAATCCATCTCTGTAAACAACACTTCCGTCAAGCCTCGGCACACTACTTCTTCACCAAATAGTGCCCTAGCTCATCATCAACTCCCAGGGGCATTAGTGGCACCCACTGGGTCATTTGCAAGTATGTCAGACCACACTTGTTTCACTCAATGCATAACCCCGACCCATTTGCGTAGCCAACTACTATAGCATACATCTATCAATTCCCACCCACATAACCCTCATAGGAAGGTAGGGTCATGTTTGATGCAAGTTTCAACAGTAAAGTAACAGGGGTAGCAACCAAAGTGGTTTCCACCTCAACATGATTCCGATGCATTGAATAATAAGGTGCTATGAGACATGCATAGAAAGGTTTCTTGAACATGGTCAAAGGGCTGCTTGCCTTATTCTTCTGAGTCTTCAAATCTTCTGGTCCATCTCCGAATACTCCGTTTATTTCGTCAACTAACGATGGAAACAATCGTATTAAGCAACACAATCAAAGCAAAAATAAAAGTGCTCTAAAAATAGGAGTTGGACTTTTCTAGGATACCTCTGGTCATATGAAAAATAACCAAGGTGGTTTCATAGGTGTTGGATCAATAGGTAATTTGGAACATTTCATTGTGATGGAACCAAAGGGTTTATGGATTTGGAAGAAGTATACAGAAATATTTCCTTGAATGATGAGCAAAGGTACCCATCATCAAGTCATGATTTTAGAAGCATTTAGGAGTTGGTATCACTGGATTTGGATTTGAAATGAATTTCCTAGGATTTTGCAAAGCTGATAAATATGAAGAAATGGCTCAATATTTGGTGGGGTACAGAAACTATTATTAAAAATGTTCCAAAACTAAGTTTGGATGTGACAAGCATCTAGGAAATTGAATCACTGCATTTGGATCATGATTGAGCTCTCTGTGATTTTCTAAAGTCCATCACAGAAATGAAATAAAGGCATATGATAAATATTTGTGTAGGAAAAGTCTCTGGAATAATGTGCATGTTGCACCATGTGATAGGGCATGATTTATGGAGCCATAGGAAATTTGAATCATCAAGTTTGAACTTCATTTGAATATTTGGGAGATATTTGAAGTTTACTAGAAACAGAAAATAAAAGGGAAAAAAGGGGTTATACCCTTTTACTGCGCGCCGGCGAAGAATAGATGCACCGTGACTGGGCCGGCCCATCAGCTCGGCCGCGTGCACAGGAGCCTGGCCACGTCGAAGACGCCCGCCAGGAAGGGCGCCACCGCGCGGGGGAGGCGGCTGAGGCCAGACCCGCCTCCACTTAAACGGAGGGCCCAGCCTCCAGGTCGCTGACGCGTGGGCCCCCGTGGCAGGTTCATCCCCTTCCTCCCGCGCAACGCGGCGGGGAGGAATAGAGGCGATGCCCGCCGGCGGCTTGCCGGCGCTACAGGGCATCTCCGGCGACGCTCTGCCCACCGTTGTGCTCAGGAGGGCACGCCGCATCCATCCGTGTGCTTAACGCACGCCGGGTAGGGCTGGAGCGGTGACGGCTCGGAAGACCGCGGAGGCGACCGTCGGTGAAGTTCAGCACAGCGGGGAAGAGGCGGGGGAAGGAAGAGCTGGAGCTTGGGGGGAGCCTGGGGCGATGCTGGGGCAGCGCTGGAGCGGCTAGGTGGAGGAGGAAGGGCCTGAGGTGCCCGTACTTAGGCGGCAGCCGGCGGCTCTGCTCCGGCCAGGGTGATGGCTGGAGGGCACGGGAGGAAGAGTGGGACGTCCTGGGAGGCACACGGGTGAGAGATAGAGCGAAAGTAGGTGCAAGGGGGGCTCGGGGTGCCCTTTAAGTAGGCTAGCCCGAGGTTCACCGCGGGGCTGTACGCCGGCGAGGTCGTGGTCGTTGCTGAAGGCCAACCGGGCTCTCCTGAGCATGTCTAGGGCGCTCGTGGACGAGGTCCAGTCCAAGGGAAAAGCAGAGGAGGAGCGGGGAGGCGCCAGGGACTTTGCGCGTGTGAGTTTGCTCACTGGTGCTCAGGGTCGGCCGGTGCGCGTGCGAGCAGGGGTGAGGGAGGAGGAGAGAGGAGGGGGCCGACCGCCCGGCGTGTTGCGGACGTCTAGGCCTCCTTGGGGGACACGAGGGGGAAGCCCAAGGCTGTCGGGCGCCCCTGATTGGAGGTGGCTACAGTGCGCCAGGGCACTGTAGCGTGCTCCAGAGCGTGGACTTTGCACGCCATGGCATGCACACGGTGTCATTGGCGTGTCCATTTGTGTCCAGCCGTGTCCACAGGGTAGATGGAGTAGTAAAGAAGTGGCCTGTGGCTTTGGATGCTCCAGGGAAGCACTAGGATGAGGAGGGAGGTGAGGAAGAGGGTGAAATCTGCTGTCCAGCAGTGTAAATTGGGGTTTTACCCCCTCCAATAATTGAGCTGAGGCCATAGAGAAGTTACTGAGGGTAGAGGATGATCAGGGGAAGGTGTGGTAGAAATTTGGGGTAAAGGGAAATAGTAAAAGGGGTCCAAACACAGGTTTTGGTAAATGAACAGAAGGTGTTTGATCAGGTGTTGGTGAGGCAAATGACTTCCAATTGGCATGGGACTTAACAGGATCAAATGTCACACATAATTAGGCCCCTACACCAAATTTGAGCTCATTTGGGCAAAGTGGCCAATGTAACTTTGGTGAACCCTAGAAATCAATAGAAATGGTTTCACCATGTTTGAGTCAAGCAAATCATCTCCCCTTGATGCACCACTTGGTGTAGCATCATCATTTGGGGTTATGAACATGCCCACAAAGTTTGAGGCTCTAGATAAAAAGTTGACAATGTAAAGTTGTTCAAATTTGAATTTGAACAGAAGGGGTTTTGGGGTGATCTGGTCAAGTTGCTCTATTCCAAATCTTGTGCCATTTGGTCTAGATGCCTTATTAGGCCATTCTAGCATGTGCACCAAATTTGAGAGCATTTGGACAAGTTTGGCAATGTAGAGTTGCTCAAACTTCAAATATGGACAGAATAGTTTTGAGGGGATTAGAGGATGTTTCCTTGATCTTCAAGGCCTGAGGCTTTGCAAGATCAACAAATATGTCATATATGACATGATAGAATTTCCCTGGAATTTTTGGAGAATATTTCCTTTGTAAATATTTCAAAAGCTTGAAATATCCAGAAAGGGTTTTGGAAGGATTTGCCCAATATTTTGAACATGACCATGTGCTGAAACTCTTATATATGGACAATATATGTCCTATGAGTCTCCCTGAATTTTGGCAAATATTTTTGCAATGATTAAATAATTTTTCCCTATTAAAGACCATTTCTGGCCTTAAGAAAAAGCTTTTAAATAAAATATAAAAATAACTTTTAAAAATATACTTTTGTGGTTTCTGGGAGTCCTATACCTAATAGGATTCAAATAAACTTTTTGAAAGATTTTTCACACCCTAAATAAGGTACTTGCAGTGCAAACCTCAATTCAGGGGTTTTTGGAAAAACTAATTTTAGAAAATACCATTTTGCCAAAATATTTTTATAAGAAAATTCTATACTGGTCTATACACATGGCATGATCATTGGGAAAAGGTTTTGGGTCAAGGAGATGAAGTATAAGAGTTGGAGGATTTATTTGATTTTTAGAGCACTAGCAAACAACAGACAAGAGTCAAATCAACCAAAGTCAACAACACTCAAAAGTTTTTGCAAATCCACATTTTTAACATGAAAATAAGCTTAAGCAATGTGACATGAAAATCAGGGTGTGACAGTTTGTCAAGACAGAGCATTGAAAGGATGATTCAAATGGATTCTTGATTTACAATATTTTTTATGCAAGCAAGTTGATTATGAAGCTGGTCTATTGACCCAGATTTTCTAGAAGAAGGAAAGGACAAAAAATTCAAGGATGGTCAGAGGCCGGTTTACAAGAAAATTCTTAACCCGGAGCACAACCTGTCAGATTTGTTCTTGTGTTTTACACCATAAGTTTACCATGGATAAATCCAAGCTAAACTTGGGGGCTAATGTCGGGGATATACCCCGCGGTATGAACCGGCCGGAATTATGACCCGGCCGGACTTGGCATTTTACTTAAGACGGTTTACAATTGGCAATTTACTGGTAACCCGGCAGGCGGATCACGGATGACAAGGCCCAAGGCCCGGAAGGCCGGTTCATATTAATAGTGGGCCGGTTTATGAAGAAAGCACAAGGAATATTATCTTACAAAGGAAGCAAGACTAGGACTCCTTGTAATAGATCAATCCTAGTCCTACTAGGAATAGTCATGTAACCCGCCCCTTCAACATATATAAGGAGGGGCAGGGCTCCCAAAAGAGGACAAGTGAGACGAAGTTTAGACGAGCCACAAGCAGACAAGTTCCTAGGGTTAGACACAAAGAGCCGGTTTACCGGCGACACCACGAGGATCATAATGAGACTTAGCCTCAAACAACATGTAGGGTTATTACCGGATGATGTTTCTCGGGGCCCGAAGCTGTCTAAATCCGTGTCTTGCATCACGTCTCTCGATTCCGCTCAACCCCTCTCAAGCTACTACATAGATGCGCGGCCTCACGACTAAGTCCGTTAATCCGGACATCTGACGTGTTAATTCCACGACAGGTCATGCCGCGGCAATCAGATCGGATATGCCCGAGACGCCTCGATCCTCGCGCCGCCTTGTTCGCCACATATTGCGTGTGCGCCTGTTGCGGGATTTGACGGGATTGCTCGGGGCCACCGGTCAGTCACTCGACCATTGTGCTATAAATGCGCGCCGCGGTCGAGGCGAGGGCACTGTGCGCCCATTCTCTGTTTTCTCGCCTCCGTCCCTCCGCCGTGCCTCTGCTTCTTTCTCCTTCTCCTCGGCCAACACCGGCTCGCTCGCCATGGGCAAGGAGAAGACTGCGGCGCTGGAGCGCTCGTAGAAGGTGGCGACAGGGAAAGCGAAGCGGTCCGCCCGCGGGGGGTCGTCGTCGAGGTCAGGGCTCCCACCTGGCTTGACCCAGGGGGACTGGATCAGGTCCACCATTATGGTGGAGGACATGGAGGAGCTGGAGGATGAGGGCTTGGTCGCTCGCGACTCCTGGCGGGTGCCGGGAGGTGAGATCGAGCCCCAGCCGAGGGAGGGCGAGTGCGTTCTCCACGCGACCCACGTCGACCGAGGTTTCTCCATGCCCCCGTACCCTTTCTTCCGTGCCTTCTTAACTTTTTACGGCGCCCAGCTGCACTACTTCAGGCCCAACTCCATCGCTTTCTTGGATGCATTTATCTTGATGTGTGAGAACTTCCTCGGCTGTCGACCGCACTGGGGTTTGTTCAAACACATCTTCACTTGTCGTTTGCAAACCGTCAAGAAAGCGAATCCGAGCAACGAAAAGACGCACGTCATCCAGATGTGCGGCGGGCTGGGTATCCAGCTTAGAAATAGGAGCGCCTTTCCTGCTATGATCCTCCCAGAGTCGGTTTGGGGTTGGCAGTCGACTTGGTTCTACTGTAAGGACACTCCGACTCCCGGTCAGTCGACTGGGCTTCCTCCCTTTACCTTTAGTCGAGCCAGCCAGCCACCGTCGCTGGTTGTGAGTCGAACCGAGAGGGTGGAGGTAGACATGCTGGTGGAGCGGGTCGTCCAGTTGGTCCGCGACGGGGTTACAGGGTTGGATCTGCTTGAGGTGTACCTTATGCAGAGGATCCAGCCTGTCCAAGCTCGAGACCACCCGATGTGGCTGTATTCCGGCGTCGACGACTCGTCTCGGGTCCACCCGGAGGAGGCCTTAGCGAAGACGGTGGCGCAGTGTTTGAAGTGTATCATGGGGAACAAGGACAGCCCCATGGGGCTCGGAAGTGTTCCTCCATTCGACGCCGACCATCTTCCTGACAAGGTCTGGCCTTGACTCCCGAGTGGTTTTCATGTTTCTTGTTTGCGGCTGTCTGATGAGTCCGACTGATGTTTGGTTAATTCTTCGTTTCCGCAGATCTATACCGAAATATACTCGGTGCCCAACGGGGATCAGGTCCAGGAGGGCGAAGAGGGCGCGGGCGAGGCTTCCGAGTGGAAGTCTGACGAGGAGACCGAAGAGGAGAGCGAGGACTCCAGCAGCGGCGAGGAGGTCGAGTCACCTCCCCGCGGCGAAAAGCGCTCCAAGGAAAAGCATGACCTAGAGGTTGTGCGCTCCAGGGAGGGCCCCTGCAGCTCCCAAGTGCAGAAGTGGGCTCGCACGACCACTCCTGATCCGACTGAAAAGGCGCCCAAGCAGCCTAAGGTCGCCGCCATCAAGCCTCGGAAGGTCCTGCCCAAGATCAAGTTGGATGTCCCGATCGCCTCTACGTAAGTGTTGTTCTGCTTTATTTCTCCCTGCTTTTTGGAGGTTGACTTTGTCTTCGTCGACTCACTTTCAAGGAAATCTTCAGTGCTGCTACTTCTGCGACCTCGGTGGATATCGACAAGGGTCGGGATGACGAGGAGACCGCTGATGGTGCTACGTCTTGCGGATGTGCGGGTTGTAGATCGTACTTTGCTTTTTGTCTGCTTGAACTAACGGTCGACTGAACTCCGTGGTTATCTTTTTTGAAGTGCCGCGCCAAGTCATAGAGCTCCCGGATGACGACGATGACGACGATGAGGAGCGCTCAGGAGTGACTCGACGACGCATGGGAAGGAAGGGCCGGAAGGTACCCTCTGGCTCTAAGGCCCAGCAACAGGGAGACGTGGCCCGGACCATGGTCTCCTTCGCCGTCCCTGTGTCGACTGTCCGCCCTTCTTCGTCGACTGGTCCGGCCGTCGACCCAATGCATGCCCCGTCGTCCGGTCTCTTCTCCACCCATCACGTCTCGGAGGACCCTGTGGGTGCGTCTCAAGAAGCCGTTCGTCAGGCAGGGTTGATGATGGAGAGGACGAAGACGGCGTACGAGGCTAGCATGGCTGCTTATAACGCTAGCTCAGCTCTTCGGACCAATGTCCAGGTTCGTCTCTTCCGACTAGCTTGCTGTATTGGTGTAGTCTTCTGTTTGAGATATCTACTGCTTTGTTCGTGAGATGATGCCACACCCACTCAGTGCCTTATCTTGTAGTTTTTAGCTTTTGTAGGCCAACCGATAGTACCAGTGGGGGCACGCTCAGTGCGCCCAGTGGGTGTAGTCCCCGAGGCCATGGTTGGCTGAAGACAGTCGAATGTGGTCTTTAGAATGTGTCTTGTTTGTTCCGTACTTCTCTTACTCGCGCAAACTCTGGTCAGGCTGATCTAGTCGAGTGAGAACCAGTGGGGGCACGCTCAGTGCACCCACTGGGTGTAGTCCCTGAGACCGTGGTCGACTGCTGGTAGTCGGCCATGGTTTGAGAATAGAACTTTTCCTCCTTGTTTTTTTTGAACTCCGGTCAGACTGATCTTGGCCGAGTGAGCTCCAGTGGGGGCACGCTCAGTGCACCCACTGGGTGTAGTCCTCGAGACTGCGGTTGAGTGTTTGACTCGACTGTAGTCTTAGAATTCTGATTTGTTGTGTTGATGCAGAGATCTTGTGAGTTCGGGGAAAAATTTGCGGACCTCGAGAAGAAGCAGGTCCAGCTCAATCTTGACTTGCAGCTGGCTCGGGACCACTTGAAGAAGACTCAGGACGAGGCGGCTGGTAATTAACGCGAGCAACTCGGTGACTGACCTTCGATAAATATGCCGTGTGTATCCTCATGTTCATTTGTCTAGTGGCGTCTCTTGTAGATCAAATGAAGGCGGCTCTGGAGCAGAAGGACCTCGACTTGGCGGCGTGTAATGCCCAGGATGGGACTATACCTCCTACGTGTCGAGGCACGACTTAAAGGTATAAGCCCATCCTAGAATGATCTCAAGTTTGGTATCTTTGCACAACTCATGTAAAAGAGGGATTAAATTGGAAAAGGAGATAGTTGGCTTACACTTGCCACTTCACACAATACAATACATGAGCAATACATCATTCAAAACATCACAACCCGACTACGGGTGAAGATCCAAAAGAAAGATACCAAAACAACAAAAGCCACAGGTCAGGATCGAATCCTAGTAGAAACCACTACTGAACATCGATACGTCACAAGCAAACGGCCACACTCTTCATCGAGCTCCTGGTGAAGTACTTGAACCAGCTCCTGAATCGAGCTCGGCTGAACCTGCATCTGGTGTGGTGAAGTAACTGTGAGCCACAGAGGACTCAGCAATCCCGTTCCCGGGTAACAAGACTATTTAAGCCTTGGGTGAGGACAAGGCTGAAGAAAGAACGAGAGGTGAAGGAACAAACAAGAGTCTGCAGCAGCAACTAGCACTAACTTACGCAAAAGAGAGCGAGAAGAGAAGAGCATCGGTCGAAAGATGATCACGAAGTGATCCTAACTAAAGCCGGTCAAACATAACCCCACCGTGTTCAACTCCCGAATCCCTATTCGGAAATTGACAGTCACGGTACACACGCTGGTAGTGTATTGGAAACATTGTGTCAAGTTATCTACAACCGGAATTAACAAGCTCCCATCTGCCACATAACCGCGGGCACGGATTTCGAAAGTTCAAACCCTGCAGGGGTGTTCCAACTTGACCCATCACAAGCCCACGATCCACGGAGTCGCAACTCCATAGGTGGGAAGACCCGAGTATTCTCGGAATCCCGTGCTCAAGTTAAACCGAACTAAGGTAAGGCTAATCCAGCAAATCCTCCCGGCGTGCCGACACCCTGATAGTAGCCGCGCGTATCTCGTCTCAGGCCACGACCGGATGGGACAAGCTACAGGACCCAAACCTCGAGTTTCCCCGTGGTGGTTCCCGCAGGACCCCCGTTTGGGACCAACACCATCGGCACTGGCCCCCCCTGCTATGTAGAAATAAAGGATCCTCGAGGGAGCGACCCTCTATGCAAAATTTAATTAATTAATTAAGTTGTTATTATGAGGCAAATAGTACCAAATGTTGGGACTTGCTGGAAAAGACTTAGCACTTAGCGGTTTATCAAGGGGGTCCCATACACCCCAACCGTGTTAGGAACGCAAAATCAAGGAACATAACACCGGTTTATACGGTTCCTAACGGCATGAGTGGAACAAAACACCAAGCAAAAGGCTTAGCCTTCCACCCTGCCAGTATATAGATGATTTCATTTATAAGTATTTATATAGTGTGATATAACCCAACCAAACTTCAACATGAAGCAAGCATTTTCAATCTTCACCTGCAACTAACAATGCTATAAGAGGGGCTGAGCGAAGCGTACTTAGCCAAGCAACGGTTTGCGTAGGTAGGGTGGTTAAACATGGCAAATGGTTACAAGTAGGAGGCTGACAAGAAGACATGGGCATCGAGGCAAAACTAAAGATCGAGACTACTAGCAATAGGCAAAGATAGTAATGGTATCCGGGTTCGGTCATCTTGCCTGGAATTCCACAAGGGAGAAGAACGGGTCCAAGAAGCAGACGGAGCAACAGTCGAGCGGATCCTCACAACTCCGGAACGGAACCGAAGCTAACAAAAGAAGCAACCGGAAAGAAAGAAACAACACGGTAAACACACAAGTATCAACAAGGCATAAGATGCACAAGCAAGCATGATGCATGTCCGGTTTAAATATGCAAGGCATGGCAAAGTGCACAAACAACACTACAAGTTAAGTGGAGATCAATATGCAACGAGTTGCATATTGACGAAACACCACATTTAATTATTTAGTTGACTCTCATTTAATTACAAGACAAGATTAATTGTTTTTAACATGGCAAGAGGTGAAGCATAATAAAACTATACTAACTAGGCATTTTAAATGAGGCCGGAAATAACAACAACATATCCGGAAAATCCTCATGAGCATGTTTAGTAATTATAAGCAACAACAAACACACATTATTATGTTGTTAACATGATGCGGATGACATGAACAAGTTTATGCAATTTTATTAAAAGGTTGACTTAAAGAGATAAGAAGCATTAGTCACCGTGGTGGAAAGAAAGGGTGCCACGGCAACGATCCGAAAATGAAGCATGGCAACATATCGGTACCGGTAACTCGTTGAGAGTCCGGTGCAAAAGATGACGGAGAACGAGTCAAACGAGAAGAAAGAGGTGGGGTGATCCCGTTGCCGGGTTCCCACGAGTCGGTGACGAGGCAACCGAGGAACATGACAACGGACGAAACGGACACGAAGCACACACGAGGAGCATTTCATACAACACAAGCAAGCACAAGCGTTCATCCACGGGGTCGTTTCGTTATACCTTCGAAGCGTGCGTTTCGGGGCGGTTCGAGACGTAGAGGAAGAAGGCGTAGTTGTACACGGCCGTAGAGGAAGAAGTCGTTCTCGCGAGTCGTGGTACACGTGTCGTAGAGGGAAGTAGTCGTTCACGGGGTGTCGTGGTACTTGGCGAATTCCTCGTTTCCGGGCGACGGTAGTGGTACACGGCGACGGTAGTCGTTCGGGTCGTCGATGTCGGGGTACTTGTCGCGTCGGCGTTCGTAGTGGTACTTGGGGGTTCCCATTTGCGACGGTAGTGGAAGTAGTGGTACTTGTCGCATCGGTAGGGGTACTTGGTCGTGTCATGTAGAGGTACTTGCGCGTCGTGTAGATGTTCACATTCCGTAGTCGTTCACGTCTCCAAAAGGGTACACGGGTCTCCTGTCAAACAAGAGCACAGAGCAACACCAAAACTAAACAAAAACTACAGCACGTCTCGGGACGACGAGGCCAGGCAGCAGCCGTCTTGGCGAAAAGAATACAGCAGCAGCAGCGGAAAGGAGCCAAGGCAGCGGCACGGCGAGGCGCGGAGGATCCATGGGGCGACGGAGATGGAAAACCACGGCGGGGCCCGAGGCGCTGAAGAGGAGGCTCTGGGGCGCCGGGACGTTGCTGGGCTCGGGGCGCCGGGACGAAGGGTGCGGTTGCTCCTGGCGAGAAGAGGCGCGAAGGCGACGGAGCTGCGGCCTCTGGCCTGCCTGGCACGAGGAGGCGACGGGAGATGTTGCTGGGCACTGGCCCGGACCTGGCCTCGGGGCGCGCAGGCGCGGAGGGCGAGGGAGACCACGGCCAGGGAGGAAGGCCTGGCCGCGGCGCTGGATCCTGGCCGGCTTCTGGCCGCTGGGCGACGGGGAAAGGGCGGAGGAGGCCGGAGGGGCCACGGGGCGGCGAGGCCCTGGCGTCGGAGGAGGGAGCGCGAGGGAGGGCGCCGCACGGGAAGCGGCCTGGCCGCGGGCAGAACGAGGAGGAGGGCCGCGGTGGTCTCCTGGCCTGGCCGGTCGAGGCTGGAGGGAACCGAAGGAGAGGTGGCGAGGCGCAGAGGAGTTGCTGGGGTACGGCGCTCGGGGAGAGAGACCAGAGAGCGAGAGGATGCGGGACGAAGGGAGAGGGGGAGATCGGGATCGAAGGGAACGGGGGTGCGGGGCGCTGGGAGTGGCGGCGGCGTGCGGGAGGACTGGGAGGAGCGACCTGCTCGGCTAGGGTTAGGAAAAGGAGATGGGCTGGGCCAAAAGGGAGGGCCCAAGAGGGAGGAGAGAGGGAAGTATGGGCCAGGAGGGAAAAAGGCTGACTGCTCCTCTGTTTTTATTTCTTAGCAGAAATAAGAATAAAAGGAGAGAGCCAAAAAAATAAAAGAAAAGAGTCAACGAACAGAATAAAATGATGGACATTTTTGTAAGGCTTTACGGGTTATTACCAACCCAACAAAAATAGAACCAACAAAAAGGGAAGTGCAAACTAAAACATTTAGCTTGCAATAAAGGAGTTTAGATAAATGGAGGTGCCTCGAAACAACGGAAAGAATTATAGGCAAGGTATAGAAGTCAAACTTGGAGTGAAATAAACATGGGGAATTAATGCAAGTGTGTTACGATGATTCCGAAGGCATGGAATATTTATTAATATAGCTCCATAAATATTAGGAGGCTTTTATAGGTTATAAAGAGAAGTCACCTTCCCTTGATTTAAATGGACCGAAGGTCCACACGGTTTATTTAAGTTGAGATGCAAAATAAAATATGACATGATGGCATGATGACATGATGCAATGCAAAAATAAATAACACAGGCACAATGCAACCCACGGGAGGACCCGGAACATCTGGAATCTTCTGGAAACTTCTGGAATCTTCTGGGACGTCAGTCTCGGGCGTCACAACTCTCCCACACTAACAGAGGATCTCGACCCGAGATGCTAGAGATATCACCGGGTAAAAAAACGAAAAGGAGGAGGTAAAACAAAGTTGCTTCTTTGACAGACGAGTGAAACCAAGGAACCTTGAGAGGTTGAACAAGTTGAAAGAAAGAAAGCAACGGCGATGAATGAAGTTAAGAGCACTCCGGTAAAAAGGAGGAACAAGGAACATTATGAGAACCTTGATAGAAGAAAGACATGAAAGGAGAGCTTACGAACCAAAAGACTATGAAACTGCAATGGTATAGCCAAGGAATAAGAATGAAAGAATTTGGACAGCACTCCGTCTGAAAATGGAAGGAATTAACAAGAACTAGCCAAGTTGGGAAGATATTTGATGAAAACAACAACACACAGACTCCAGAACAATTAAAAGAATGGCACAAGGGTAAGAAGGATTCAGACAGCACTCCGGTTAAAAAGAGAGGCAAACTAGATAAGATGACGGAACTAGAATGAAGAATACAACACTCCGGTTAAAAGATAAGCAAGGGAAAGAACATGATCTCGATAAAACGAGATGATGGTTTGGAGAGAGCAACATCACAAGCCTCCGGAATGAAAGAATAGAATATAGATCAATGAAAGACTTGAACGGAGAAGAAAATGACAACATCTCTCAAAATTGAATTTGAAGGAGCATCCTTACGAAGAAGGTTGAACAGAGTTGTTGGAAAAATCAACAACGAAAAGAATAAGCTCGTTGTGGGTTTATGGAAAACATCTCAAAATTATGAGGTGACAACCAGCCACTAACGAAAACAATTGCTTGGATTGAGATCAACAAGGAAATGAAAAACTTATTTCACCGGAATGATAAATGAAGAACTTGGGTCATTTATAAGCACCATAATAGCAACAATTCTCAGGGAAAGCTTTAGGTGAAATATAACCCAAGATAACTCCAACGAATAAATTGAAGGGTTGAAAAGATCTCCTGAACAAAGAAAATGATGGGTTTAAATATCTCATTCTTGAAAACTCGTGAATCATGAAACATGAAGGAATTGTCAAGAATGACATAACACCATCTGAAAAGATAAGGTAGGACGAATTGCAATTGGAAGCATGATGAAGAATGCTTGAGCTCCAACAAGAATCTTGATGAAGACTTCAAGGATGAATTAAATGATGATGAACCACCATGAGAACTCCGGTAATGAAAGCATGGAAAGTGAAAGATGAAAAGAGTAAGATTCAAGGGCTGCGATGAATTAGATGGATGTTTGAAAGATAACTGAAATAACATGGAGCTCCGGAAAACAAGATGAACAACTTAGAAGCGAGAATATGGTATGATGAACAAGCTCCAGACAAAAGAATTAAAACACCTAGAAGGAATAAGAATAAGAATTATGTTATGCATCTCCTTCACCAATTTAAATTGATGACAACCAAAGGATTTGGCATACTACTTATTCTCATTGCAAAGAATTAAAGAGAGATCTAGCACAAGCTCGGATAAATCTTCAACAAAGCACCGGTAGGATTATGAAAAGAACGAGTGAATTAAAACGAAAGCAACGGAAGGGTAACTTGAATGAACCACCGTAAGGAATGAAATTGAACGATGCAAGAGGACAAGCCACCGTAAGAAAATGAATTGAGTGAATACAAGAGAATGAATCTCCGGGAAGAATATGAAGACGAACGAAGAGACATCAAAGAAGAATATTTGGAGGACGAAGTTGAAAACTGAGAACGAAGAAATCTTCTGAAATGATGGCCTTCGGAGGATCACAAAGAAAAGAATTCATGAAGAATCTTGAGAGAACGGCCAAGATTTAAGAGAAACACTTCTCCGATCTCCAAATGTTGAAAATGAAGACGAGAAATGCCATGAAGAATTGTTGAGCACTCCGGAATGAAGAATTAAAAAGGTTGAACCAATGAAGAAAAGAATTGAACGCGATCTTGGAGAAGGCATGTGACTGATGTAAATCATTCTTACGTCACACTAAGAAAAGAATTTAAGTATACTCCAGAAAACATAGAAGAGTCAGGTAAGATCCTGGGAAAAGACCTGTGGGTTAGGGCCCACTCAAAGAAATCACCGTTGAAAATGATTGCTTGAGAGATATTGCACCGGTTGAATTAAATGGCTTGAATAAGATGACAAATTCAAAATAGCTTGAACGGAATAAGAATGGAATATGAATCTTCAGCACTCCGGATCTGAATAGCAAGGAAAAATGATTAATTGGTGCACCGGAATAAGAAAGCATTGTGAAATGAGGAAAAGGATAAGATCAACACCGAAATCTTGAATTACATCCACCGACAGAATTAGAGAACAAAAGAATGATGAACTTGAAGCTCTTGAGCATCTTCACGATAAATCACCGGATAAGAACATAGAAGGAAAGAATGAAGAAATATCTCATGAATAAAATGGATATTTCATTTGAGAATTCCAGCTCCATAAAGAGAAGGGAGGGAGGGTGGGGAAAACAAAGACAACTTGGGATGAATGAAATGGACACCGGTTGAAAAGAATTAACATGAAGATCTTGATGGTCAAGAAGAATTAGCACTCCTATAGAAATATGAGAACACCGATTATGAAAGGTATGGAATCAACATTTGACATCGAAGCAACTCGAATACCAGAATCAAAACAAAAACAAGGATAGATGTGTAGCAGCAGGTCTTCACAACATCATTCGAACAGAGGAATGAACGAATGAATTCTGCAGGTACATCAACTAGACGAGAAGCCACTTGGAAGAAGAAAAAGATAAATAAAAAGGAACAAGGATCAGATAGAACAAATACAAGATAGAAGTTTCGTTCGACATCTTCGTGCTGAAAGCTCATGGAACATGTTACAAAAGGGTTTTGCAATCCCCGGATCAGCATAGCCAAGGACCCTTTAAGATGCAACTCCCGATCAGAACAAGTCCATAAAACCACTTCACTCAATGTAGAACCCCGAACTTCATATCGAGCATCCGTTGGAAGAATGCCTAGAACTACTAGATGAACCCACCTATAGATTTCCGAAAGTTTCCAGTTATGCAATCAGGTGTTGGGGATACACGGGAAGCACCGCGCAATCAACTCTAAACCTACATCCAGGTGTATCCATCCTTCAACACATAACAAGTCTTTCTCGGAAACTGTTTACCTCGGACCTTCGAAAACGCATCCACTATAACAAGCTATGGCAATACTCTCGAACTACCTCCCCAGTACTGGGTGATGTCGGGGTTATCTTGCCACTGGCCGTATAGGAGAGATTTTCGATGTCGGCCGTCTTAAGTATTTAGTACTGCCGCGATATGCTTGTGTCAATGATACCCCGAAGCTCAACTCCTCGGTAAAAGGAGGCATCGAGAACAATATCCTTGTCACAAGGACATCGAAACAATCCCAGAATACTCGCGGGATCCTAAAAAAAATTTGGTGCAATTTTTGAAAGTAGAAGAGAAAAGAGTAATCGTCAGGAGTCCTCACCAGAGAGAAAAGAGATGAGAAGCAAAGAAATCCTACTCTCCGATATAATATAGGACTCAAAAAGTTTTCAGTGTGTGCCTAGACTCAACCGTCAACGATTCGATCAAACAGTGGGGGCTTCTAGGTCGGAGAAGGCTCTGAATACCAACTTGTAATGCCCAGGATGGGACTATACCTCCTACGTGTCGAGGCACGACTTAAAGGTATAAGCCCATCCTAGAATGATCTCAAGTTTGGTATCTTTGCACAACTCATGTAAAAGAGGGATTAAATTGCAAAAGGAGATAGTTGGCTTACACTCGCCACTTCACACAATACAATACATGAGCAATACATCATTCAAAACATCACAACCCGACTACGGGTGAAGATCCAAAAGAAAGATACCAAAACAACAAAAGCCACAGGTCAGGATCGAATCCTAGTAGAAACCACTACTGAACATCGATACGTCACAAGCAAACGGCCACACTCTTCATCGAGCTCCTGGTGAAGTACTTGAACCAGCTCCTGAATCGAGCTCGGCTGAACCTGCATCTGGTGTGGTGAAGTAACTGTGAGCCACAGAGGACTCAGCAATCCCGTTCCCGGGTAACAAGACTATTTAAGCCTTGGGTGAGGACAAGGCTGAAGAAAGAACGAGAGGTGAAGGAACAAACAAGAGTCTGCAGCAGCAACTAGCACTAACTTACGCAAAAGAGAGCGAGAAGAGAAGAGCATCGGTCGAAAGATGATCACGAAGTGATCCTAACTAAAGCCGGTCAAACATAACCCCACCGTGTTCAACTCCCGAATCCCTATTCGGAAATTGACAGTCACGGTACACACGCTGGTAGTGTATTGGAAACATTGTGTCAAGTTATCTACAACCGGAATTAACAAGCTCCCATCTGCCACATAACCGCGGGCACGGCTTTCGAAAGTTCAAACCCTGCAGGGGTGTTCCAACTTGACCCATCACAAGCCCACGATCCGCGGAGTCGCAACTCCATAGGTGGGAAGACCCGAGTATTCTCGGAATCCCGTGCTCAAGTTAAACCGAACTAAGGTAAGGCTAATCCAGCAAATCCTCCCGGCATGCCGACACCCTGATAGTAGCCGCGCGTATCTCGTCTCAGGCCACGACCGGATGGGACAAGCTACAGGACCCAAACCTCGAGTTTCCCCGTGGTGGTTCCCGCAGGACCCCCGTTTGGGACCAACACCATCGGCACTGGCCCCCCCTGCTATGTAGAAATAAAGGATCCTCGAGGGAGCGACCCTCTATGCAAAATTTAATTAATTAATTAAGTTGTTATTATGAGGCAAATAGTACCAAATGTTGGGACTTGCTGGAAAAGACTTAGCACTTAGCGGTTTATCAAGGGGGTCCCATACACCCCAACCGTGTTTGGAACGCAAAATCAAGGAACATAACACCGGTTTATACGGTTCCTAACGGCATGAGTGGAACAAAACACCAAGCAAAAGGCTTAGCCTTCCACCCTGCCAGTATATAGATGATTTCATTTATAAGTATTTATATAGTGTGATATAACCCAACCAAACTTCAACATGAAGCAAGCATCTTCAATCTTCACCTGCAACTAACAATGCTATAAGAGGGGCTGAGCGAAGCGTACTTAGCCAAGCAACGGTTTGCGTAGGTAGGGTGGTTAAACATGGCAAATGGTTACAAGTAGGAGGCTGACAAGAAGACATGGGCATCGAGGCAAAACTAAAGATCGAGACTACTAGCAATAGGCAAAGATAGTAATGGTATCCGGGTTCGGTCATCTTGCCTGGAATTCCACAAGGGAGAAGAACGGGTCCAAGAAGCAGACGGAGCAACAGTCGAGCGGATCCTCACAACTCCGGAACGGAACCGAAGCTAACAAAAGAAGCAACCGGAAAGAAAGAAACAACACGGTAAACACACAAGTATCAACAAGGCATAAGATGCACAAGCAAGCATGATGCATGTCCGGTTTAAATATGCAAGGCATGGCAAAGTGCACAAACAACACTACAAGTTAAGTGGAGATCAATATGCAACGAGTTGCATATTGACGAAACACCACATTTAATTATTTAGTTGACTCTCATTTAATTACAAGACAAGATTAATTGTTTTTAACATGGCAAGAGGTGAAGCATAATAAAACTATACTAACTAGGCATTTTAAATGAGGCCGGAAATAACAACAACATATCCGGAAAATCCTCATGAGCATGTTTAGTAATTATAAGCAACAACAAACACACATTATTATGTTGTTAACATGATGCGGATGACATGAACAAGTTTATGCAATTTTATTAAAAGGTTGACTTAAAGAGATAAGAAGCATTAGTCACCGTGGTGGAAAGAAAGGGTGCCACGGCAACGATCCGAAAATGAAGCATGGCAACATATCGGTACCGGTAACTCGTTGAGAGTCCGGTGCAAAAGATGACGGAGAACGAGTCAAACGAGAAGAAAGAGGTGGGGTGATCCCGTTGCCGGGTTCCCACGAGTCGGTGACGAGGCAACCGAGGAACATGACAACGGACGAAACGGACACGAAGCACACACGAGGAGCATTTCATACAACACAAGCAAGCACAAGCGTTCATCCACGGGGTCGTTTCGTTATACCTTCGAAGCATGCGTTTCGGGGCGGTTCGAGACGTAGAGGAAGAAGGCGTAGTTGTACACGGCCGTAGAGGAAGAAGTCGTTCTCGCGAGTCGTGGTACACGTGTCGTAGAGGGAAGTAGTCGTTCACGGGGTGTCGTGGTACTTGGCGAATTCCTCGTTTCCGGGCGACGGTAGTGGTACACGGCGACGGTAGTCGTTCGGGTCGTCGATGTCGGGGTACTTGTCGCGTCGGCGTTCGTAGTGGTACTTGGGGGTTCCCGTTTGCGACGGTAGTGGAAGTAGTGGTACTTGTCGCATCGGTAGGGGTACTTGGTCGTGTCATGTAGAGGTACTTGCGCGTCGTGTAGATGTTCACATTCCGTAGTCGTTCACGTCTCCAAAAGGGTACACGGGTCTCCTGTCAAACAACAGCACAGAGCAACACCAAAACTAAACAAAAACTACAGCACGTCTCGGGACGACGAGGCCAGGCAGCAGCCGTCTTGGCGAAAAGAATACAGCAGCAGCAGCGGAAAGGAGCCAAGGCAGCGGCACGGCGAGGCGCGGAGGATCCATGGGGCGACGGAGATGGAAAACCACGGCGGGGCCCGAGGCGCTGAAGAGGAGGCTCTGGGGCGCCGGGACGCTGCTGGGCTCGGGGCGCCGGGACGAAGGGTGCGGTTGCTCCTGGCGAGAAGAGGCGCGAAGGCGACGGAGCTGCGGCCTCTGGCCTGCCTGGCACGAGGAGGCGACGGGAGATGTTGCTGGGCACTGGCCCGGACCTGGCCTCGGGGCGCGCAGGCGCGGAGGGCGAGGGAGACCACGGCCAGGGAGGAAGGCCTGGCCGCGGCGCTGGATCCTGGCCGGCTTCTGGCCGCTGGGCGACGGGGAAAGGGCGGAGGAGGCCGGAGGGGCCACGGGGCGGCGAGGCCCTGGCGTCGGAGGAGGGAGCGCGAGGGAGGGCGCCGCATGGGAGGCGGCCTGGCCGCGGGCAGAACGAGGAGGAGGGCCGCGGTGGTCTCCTGGCCTGGCCGGTCGAGGCTGGAGGGAACCGAAGGAGAGGTGGCGAGGCGCAGAGGAGTTGCTGGGGTACGGCGCTCGGGGAGAGAGACCAGAGAGCGAGAGGATGCGGGACGAAGGGAGAGGGGGAGATCGGGATCGAAGGGAACGGGGGTGCGGGGCGCTGGGAGTGGCGGCGGCGTGCGGGAGGACTGGGAGGAGCGACCTGCTCGGCTAGGGTTAGGAAAAGGAGATGGGCTGGGCCAAAAGGGAGGGCCCAAGAGGGAGGAGAGAGGGAAGTATGGGCCAGGAGGGAAAAAGGCTGACTGCTCCTCTGTTTTTATTTCTTAGCAGAAATAAGAATAAAAGGAGAGAGCCAAAAAAATAAAAGAAAAGAGTCAACGAACAGAATAAAATGATGGACATTTTTGTAAGGCTTTACGGGTTATTACCAACCCAACAAAAATAGAACCAACAAAAAGGGAAGTGCAAACTAAAACATTTAGCTTGCAATAAAGGAGTTTAGATAAATGGAGGTGCCTCGAAACAACGGAAAGAATTATATGCAAGGTATAGAAGTCAAACTTGGAGTGAAATAAACATGGGGAATTAATGCAAGTGTGTTACGATGATTCCGAAGGCATGGAATATTTATTAATATAGCTCCATAAATATAAGGAGGCTTTTATAGGTTATAAAGAGAAGTCACCTTCCCTCGATTTAAATGGACCGAAGGTCCACACGGTTTATTTAAGTTGAGATGCAAAATAAAATATGACATGATGGCATGATGACATGATGCAATGCAAAAATAAATAACACAAGCACAATGCAACCCACGGGAGGACCCGGAACATCTGGAATCTTCTGGAAACTTCTGGAATCTTCTGGGACGTCAGTCTCGGGCGTCACACGGCGGTGCAGCAGAGAGCGCATGAGAAGACCGAACTGGCGGAGCATAAGCTGGCTTCAGTTGGCGTGCTTGAAGCAGAGATCACCAGGCTGATGAGCTCCCTCGACGCGGCCAACCAGGAAGTGACTCGACTGAAGAGGGCTAAGAACGCCCTGAATGAGAAGTACGAGGGCCTCTTCCAGAAGAAGAACAACCTGGAATCTTATATGTGCGACCTCACTAAGAAGTGGTATCTCGTGCTTGAAGGTATGTCTCTTTACCCTGGATTGGTCAAGGTGGTCGACTCATAACTCGCTTGCTGATTCGATGCGTTCTCCCTTGTGCAGAATTCTGCCGTAACTTTGATGAGGAGACTGGGCGGGTCAAGCCTGGTCTAGACCCCGCCAACTCTATCGTCAAGGATGAAGCTGCCATGAATATCTTGAGGTTGGAGTCTCGCCTTACCGCTGCCACAGGTTACCTTGGTCGACTGAAAGCAGTGATGGCTCGGATCGATGCCGCACTCTGGAGGGGAGTCGTGCAAGAGAACGACCTCGAGTCCCTGATGACTCGACTCAATGAGATCCCCAGTCGAGTGCAGGAGTGGAAAAAGTCATGAGCCCGCTGTGGAGCCGACGTGGCGTTGTCCCTGGTTCGGGTGCACTGTAAGGAGGTGAAGGAGAAGAGGTTGGCTGCACTCAAGGTCGCCAACACGAAGGAGCTCCAGTTCCAGTCGTTTATGGAGACTTCCTTGGAAGCTGCAACCCGCATCGCCGACGGGATCGACCTGGAGGAGTGAACAAACTTTGATATTGCGGTTTAATTTGCCTCGGAATGCCGAGTGATTCTGCAACAGTACTCTTGCCCGAATCTTGTGGGACTTCATCTGAATTTATTCCTTTCTCTTTTGCTTGTTTTGCTTCCGACTCTTCCTGGCTTTTTGGATTTCGAGTCGACTTCTTGATGGTGACGTTGTACTTGTGGCGTAGCTCGGGTGACTGCAGCTAAGCCCCCGAGTGAGAGGGTTGCTCTTCACTCAGAGTAGCTTTGTAACTTAGGCAATTACGAGGTTGCAGCTAAGTCCCCGAGTGAGAGGGTTGCTCTTCACTCGGAGTATTTTTTGTAACTTAGGCGATTACGACTTACGTTGTATATGTGGCGGAGCTCAGAGGACAGAGCCATGTTCTACTTGTGGCGTAGCTCGGAGGACCGCAGCTAAGCTCCCGAGTGAGAGGGTTGCTCTTCACTCGGAGTATTTTTTGTAACTTAGGCGATTACGAGCTACGTTGTACTTGTGGCGGAGCTCGGAGGAAAAAGTCACATTGTACTTATGGCGTAGATCGAAGGACCGCAGCTAAGCCCCCGAGTGAGAGGGCTGCTCTTCACTCGGAGTAGTTTTTGTAA
>LR738711.1:294534927-294575448 GCA_902687465.1 Secale cereale
ATTTCGTCCAGAGACTATTATAGGTGTTATGTCACCTTATTATTGGGCCAGGCCCATGTAATTTCAAACTACTAAAGTATAGGCTATTTTTTAGAGTCTGTATGTGTGGGGAAAACATAGTTAGGGTTGGTTTCGAACCCCTTCTTCAAGGGGCCACAAAATTCCATCTCTCTCTCTCTCTCTCTCCCTCTCTCTCTCTCTCTCTCTCTCTCTCTCTCTCTCTCTCTCTCTCTCTCTCTCCATATATACAGCCCTTAGGGCATCGTTTAGACTTTGGGTTTTGTTTAGATTAAAGTTCGCCATAGCTGCAACTTCGCGTACTTCATTTGTGTTCAACGACCAGACAAAGGAGTCATAGAACCCCTCCTTGATCTATAAAGCTTTCCTCTTATATTCGCAATATCCAGATTGCAATCTCAGTTTCTTGCTTGTTCTTCGTTTGCCTGCAGGAAACAGACCTCCGTGGTCAGGATGATCGTGCTTCGGCGTGGTCAATAACCTCTCGGAGTTGGTTTAGCGATTTCTAAGGGGCGACGTCCTAGCACGTTCGTAGTCGGATCGTCAAAGTCGACTTCCTCCAGAACGATAGCCACCATCTCATCAAAGATGAGACACCTTTGCCTCTATCAAGTTGTATTAGATTTCTAGGTTGGTCGGTGAGATTTTCCAGTTTTTCATAGTTAGATCGAGTCTGTTCTTCATACCTACAGTCCACGAAAAAGCCAAAAGAATTATTAGGGTTAGTTCATCATATGCGAACCTATCTGAGCCTTTGCATAATCTTTTTAGGGTTTTGCATTGTTGAATTTACGGTTGCATCGTCGTTTCTAGTTGCTAGTCGTAGCACCTAGTCCTTTAGAGTTTCGAGTTTTGTCATAGTTTGTCATGCCGCCGCAGCACCATATTCATTGTTGCTACCATATACCACCACCACCACCGCTGCCACATACCCACCATCGCTGCCATATACCATCACCGCTGCCATATCCTACCACCATATATCCACGGCCAATCCGAGTTCTTTTCGTATTAGGTTTATTTTCGAGATCCATCTAGTTTTGGTTTCACGTTTCCTTGCCTGAGTAGGTCTCGGGGAAAAAAATTCTGGAGTCCCCCGGGCAGTTTTTCGGTCAAATTTTCAGCAGGTGAAAATAATTTTTCCCTATCCTGTTTTTAGCCTTTTCCGAGTCTTTTGAGACACTCGCCATCATAGTGATTTTTTACCGCACTTTTTGGTCATCCCTGCCCTGATTCCCGAAAAAATAGTCAAAAAAAATTTGTGCCTATCCTCTTAGTTTGACCCGGGAAGAGTTTTGAGACACTCGCATTATAGTGATTTTCAGCAAAATAAGAGCCCCCCCCCCCAAAAAAGGAGCGCAAAAAAAAAGAGCGAAAAAATTCCAGAGTGTGCTTTTCTCTTGTTTCTGTGTCGGGTCGTGATTTTGTTTGTGTTCTAGGCTCGCTTCTCTAGCACGATCTAGCCTAGGACCAGCATAGTACCGTCATTGAGCGTTTTTTTCACCTTTGCATCTCTGAATTGATTATTGCTGACATTTTTGCTACCATACCATAAGCCTTCCCAACTCCACATACATCTACATCGTGCATTTGACACCACCTAGCAATCGCTCTATCCAAGCTCTGAGGTGTTTTGACTACAACGGTGGCCGATCACCACCTGCTGCTTGGTAAGAACTAGTAAGAATTTGAGATTTGCTTCACGGATTTGTGACACCCCACCACCAGCACTTTCTAGTAGTCTGTAGGAGCATATTTGGTGTGCTTCTATTATTGCTAACCATGGCAGGATCACAAGCCGACGAGACTGACTGGGATAACATGACAAACAAGGCATTACAAGATAAATTTCAGCAAATGATGACTGAACAAGTGCAAGATGTGCTGAACAATTTTGAAGAGGCCATGGATAAGATAGCTGGCCTTGAGAAGACGTTTGAAACAAAGCTCGATGCCAAACTCGCTGAAGTGCTTGCACGTCTTCCAAAACCACCACCGGCTGCACCAGCTGCACCTCTGCAACAACAACAAAAAAACTACATCCGCATCGCGAAACAGCCCTCCGCCGAGTGAACCGTACCCTCTTGAGCCTGGCCAATCTGTTGGTGCTGCTGTGGATATTTCTGTGGCTCCTGCTGCTGCTGAGGAGGATGATGATTATGCGGGAGATTACGAGGATGAGGTTGATAAAAATCTGAACTACGTGCAACCACCAGCACCAGGTCGTCCACAAGCAAATAATTGCAATGGTAGGGCTGCACCACACCCTCAGGTACACGATCATGACCATCTCCTACAATAAAATTGAATGTTCCACCATTTGAGGGTAGATATGTTCCTGATATATATCGTACTTGGGAGTTAGGAACAGAACAACAATTTACATGCTTACAATATCCCGAGGAGAGACGTGTTGTTGCTGCTCTTTGTGCTTTCACTAGTTTTGCTTGTGTGTGGTGGTCTGAATATCATAGATTATATCCGAATAATATTCCAACTACTTGGGCTGCTTTGAAAACTGCTATGCGTACTCCTTGGGTTCTACCATATTATCAATGTGAATTACTTCAAAAATTGCAGCGTTTAAGACAATTTTTTTGTAGAGGATATTATCAGGAATTACAAACTGGCTTGGTTAGATGTGGTATTGTTAAGGATAATGAGGCTATGCTTGCCCGTTTTATGTGTGGTTTAAATAGAGAGATTCACACTATTCTAGAGTATAAGGACTATAATAATATCACTCGTTTATTCCATCTTGCTTGCAAAGCTGAACGTGAAGTGCAGGATCGACATGCCTTGGCGTGAACTAATTTTTCTGCAGGTGGACCTTCATCATGGACACCCCGTGCATCATCTACTTCCACTCATCTGGCTGCACCATTGCTACTTCATCCATCACTTCTAACCGTGACAAAGTCAAACATGCACCACCGCCATCAGCCAGGAGTACACCTTCAGATACTGCGTAGAGTTCTTCGTCATCCATGGCATCCACAGGGCCAACACATGATGCTATATGTCGTCATTGCACTAGTTGTGGTCACTATGCGAGGGAATGCAAATCTCAGCGTGTGATGATTGCTACTGAGGATGGTGGTTATGAGTCTGCTAATGACTATGATGAGCAGACTTTGGCTCCTATTACACGTGAAGAACACGGTGGAGATGATTATGAAAATGAGACGCATTACATGGCTCCTGAAGACGCTGACAGGTATGAATGTTTAGTTGCTCAACGTATTTTGAGTGTGCAGGTCACAGAAGCGGAGCAAAATCAGAGGCATAATTTGTTCCATACAAAGGGAGTTGTGAAGGAACATTCTGTTTGCTTCATCATAGATGCAGGGAGCTGCAGCAACTTGGCTAGCATAGAGATGGTGGAGAAGCTATCTCTCACGACAAGACCACATCCACATCCTTACTACATCCAATGGTTCAACAACAGCGGCAAGGTTAAGGTAACACGTATTGTTCGTGTGCATTTTAGTATCTCTACATATACTGATTATGTTGATTGTGATGTGTTACCCATGCAAGCATGTTCCTTATTACTTAGTACACCATGGCAATTTGATAAAAAATTCTATACACCATGCTACAAACAACCAGTACACTCTGATACGTCTCCAACATATCTATAATTTTTGATTGTTCCATGCTATTATATATCCTTTTTGGATGTTTAATGGGCTTTATTATACACTTCTATATTATTTTTGGGACTAACTTACTAACCCAAGGCCCATTGGAAATTGCTGTTTTTTTGCCTATTTCAGTGTTTCGCAGAAAAGTAATATCAAACGGAGTCCAAACGGAATGAAACCTTCGGGAGAGTTAGTTTTTGGAATAATATCAACACAGAAGACTTGGAGTACACGCCAGGAAGCGAGAGAGGCGGCCACGAGGGTAGGGGCGCGCCCAGGGGGTAGGCGCGCCCCCACCCTCGTGGGCCCCCTGTTGCTCCCCTGGCGTCCCTCTTCCGCCTATATATAGCTACATACCCTAAAACTATCGAGGAGCACCACGAAACCCTAATTACACCGCTGCAACCTTCTGTACCCATGAGATCCCATCTTGGGGCCTGTTCTGGAGCTCTACCAGAGGGGGCATCAATCACGGAGGGCTTCTACATCAACACCATAGCCTCTCCAATAGTTGTGAGTAGTTTACCATAGACCTTCGGGTGCATAATTATTAGCTAGATGGCTTCTTCTCTCTCTTTGTATCTCAATACAAAGTTCTCCTTGATCTTCGAGGAGATCTATTTGATGTAATCTTTCTGTGGTGTGTTTGTCGAGATCCGATGAATTGTGGGTTTATGATCAAGATTATCTATGAACAACATTGGATTCTTTTCTGAAATCTTTTATGCATGATTTAAATATCCTTGCAAGTCTCTTTGAATTATCGGTTTGGTTTGGCCTACTAGATCTATAGTTCTTGCAATGGGAGAAGTGCTTGGCTTTGGGTTCAATCTTGCGGTGTCCTTTCCCAGTGACAGCAGGGGCAGCAAGGCACGTATTGTATTGTTTCCATCGAGGATAAAAAGATGGGGTTTATATCATATTGCTTTAGTTTATCCCTCTACATCATGTCATCTTGCTTAATATGTTACTTTGTTCTTATGAACTCAATACTCTAGATGCATGCTGGATAGCAGTCGATGTGTGGAGTAATAGTAGTAGATGCAGAATCGTTTCGGTCTACTTGTCACGGACGTGATGCGTGTATACAATGATCATGCCTAGATATTCTTATAACTATGCGCTCTTCTTTCAATTGCTCGACAGTAATTCGTTCACCCACTGTAGAAATCTGCTATCATGAGAGAAGCCACTAGTGAAACCTATGTCCCCCGGGTCTATCTTCATCATATTAATCTTCGATCAACTATTTATCTTTACTTTACTTTTGTTTTGCATTCTTTACTTTCAATCTCTATATGAAAAATACCGAAAATATTATCTTATCATCTCTATCAGATCTCACTTTTGTAAGTGACCGAGAAGGGATTGACAACCCCATTTATCATGTTAGCTGCAAGGTTCTTATTTGTTTGTGCAGGTACGAGGGACTCGCGTGTGGTCTCCTACTGGATTGATACCTTGGTTCTCAAAAACTGAGGGAAATACTTACGCTACTATGTTGCATCACCCTTTCCTCTTCGAGGGAATACAACGCAAGCTCGAGAAGTAGCATGAATAATTTCTGGCGCCGTTGCCGGGGAGATCTATGCAAAATTCATATACCAAGTACCTATCACAAACCCTTATCCCTCGCACTACATTATTTGCCTCTCATTTTCCTCTCCCCCACTTCACCTTTGCCATTTTATTCGCCCTTTTTCCGTTCGCTTGCCTCTTGTTTGCTTGTGTGTTGGATTGCTTGCTTGTCACTATGGCTCAAGACAATACCAAATTGTGTGACTTCTCCAATACCAACAATAATGATTTTATTAGCACTCCGATTGCTCAATTACCGATGCCGAATCTTGCGAAATCAATGCTGCTCTGTTGAATCTTGTCATGAAAGATCAATTTTCTGGCCTTCCTAGTGAAGATGCCGCCACCCATCTAAACAACTTTGTTGATTTGTGCGATATGCAAAAGAAGAGGGATACATATAATGATATTGTTAAATAGAAGCTATTTCCATTTTCCCTTAGAGATCGTGCTAAAACTTGGTTCTCTTCTTTGCCTAGAAATAACATTGACTCATGGAATAAGTGCAAAGATGCCTTTATCTCTATGTATTTTCCTCCTACTAAGATTATCTATCTTAAAAACGATATTATCAATTTTAAGCAACTAGATCATGAACATGTTGCACAAGCTTGGGAGAGAATGAAATTAATGATACGTAATTGCCCTACACATGGTTTGAACTTATGGGTGATTATACAAAACTTTTATGCTGGCTTGAATTTTGGTTCTAGAAATCTTCTAGATTCGGACGCGGAGGGCACTTTCATGGAAATCACTTTAGGAGAAGCTACTAAACTCCTAGATAATATTATGGTTAACTACTCTCAATGGCACACAGAAAGGTCTACTAGTAAAAAAGTGCATGCTATTGAAGAGATTAGTGTTTTGAGTGGAAAGATGGATGGACTTATGAAATTATTTGCTACTAATTGTGCTTCTTCTGATGCTAATTATATGCCTTTTTCCAAGTTGATTGAAAATAATAATGAATCTTTGGATGTGAATTTTGTTGGTAGGAATAATTTTGGTAGCAACGCTTATAGAGGAAACTTTCCTTCTAGGCCTTTTCCTAGTAATTCCTCTTATAATTATGGTAATTCCTACAACAATTTTTATGGAGATTTTAATAAGATGTCCTCTGATTTTGAGACTAGTGTTAAAGAATTTATGAATTCGCAAAAGAATATCAATGCTTTGCTTGAAGAAAAATTGCTTAAGATTGATGAGTTGGCTTGGAACGTGCATAGAATTTCTCTTGATGTTGATTCTTTGAAACTTAGATCTATCCCACCTAAGCATGATATCAATGAGTCTCTCAAAGCCATGAGAATTTCCATTGATGAGTGCAAAGAAAGAACCGCTAGGATGCATGCTAAAAGAGATTGCTTTATGAAAGTGTGTTCTTCTATTTTTCTTGATAATAAAGATGAAGATCTAAAAGTGACTGATGTGTCTCCTATTAAATCCTTGTTGTCTAGTATGAATCTTGATAAATATGGGACTGGAGATGAGTCTACTTTAGTTAAAAGGCGTCCCAATGATTCAGAGTTTTTAGATCTTGATGCTAAAACTATTAAAAGTGGGATTGAAGAGGTCAAAACTTTACATAGCAATGAACCCACTATCTTGGATTTCAAGGGATTTAATTATGATAATTTCTCTTTAATAGATTCTATTTCCTTGTTGCAATCTGTGCTAAATTCTCCGCATGCTTATAGTCAAAATAAAGCTTTTACCAAACACATAGTTGATGCTTTAATGCAATCTTATGAAGAAAAACTTGAATTAGAAGTTTCTATCCCTAGAAAGCTTTACGATGAGTGGGAACCTACTATTAAAATTAAGATTAAAGATCATGAATGCTTTGCTTTCTGTGATTTGGGTGCCAGTGTTTCCACGATTCCAAAAACTTTGTGTGATATGTTAGATTTCCATGAACTTGATGATTGCTCTTTAAATTTGCATCTTGCGGATTCTACCATTAAGAAACCTATGGGAAGGATTAATGATGTTCTTATTGTTGCAAATAGGAATTATGTGCCCGTAGATTTCATCGTTCTCGATATAGATTGCAATCCTACATGTCCTCTTATTCTTGGTAGACCTTTCCTTAGAAAGATTGGTGCAATTATTGATATGAAGGAAGGAAATATTAGATTCGCATTTCTGTTAAGGAAAGGCATGGAACACTTTCCTAGAAAGAAAATCAAATTACCTTATGAATATATTATGAGAGCCAATTATGAATTGCCTACCAAGGATGGCAATACCTAGATCTATTCTTGTATCATGCCTAGCTAGGGGCGTTAAACGATAGCCCTTGTTGGGAGGCAACTCAATTTTATTTTCTTTGTTTTTGCTTCTGTCTAGTAACAAATATTGCATCTAGCTTCTGTTTAGATGTGGTTTTGTGTTTTAATTAGTGTTTGTGCCAAGTAGAACCTTTGGGAAGACTTGCGTGAAGTTTAGGAGATCATGTTGTAAAAAACAGAAACTTGAGCGCTCATGATATTAGCTACCATTTTTTACTGGAGAGTGATTTTTAGTTAATTCTTTTTGCAGATGATTAATAGACAAATTCCTCACGTCCACCAATTTATTTCAATTTTTTTAGAGTTATAGAAGTATTTTAAAGTTACAGATTGCTACAGACTGTTCTGTTTTTGACAAATTCTGTTTTTCATGTGTTGTTTGCTTATTTTGATGAATCTATGAGTAGTATCGGGGGGTATGAATAATAGAGAAGTTGGAATACAGTAGGTCTAACACCAATATAAACAAAGAATGAGTTCATTATAGTACCTTTGAGTGGTGGTTTGTTTTCTTATACTAACGGAGCTCACGAGATTTTTGGTTAAGTTTTGTGTTGTGAATTTTTCAAGTTTTGGGTAAGGATTTGATGGACTATGGAACAAAGAGTGGAAAGAGCCTAAACTTGGGGATTCCCAAGGCACCGCAAGGTAAAATTCAAGGACAACCAAAAGCCTATGCTTGGGGATGCCCCGGGAAGGCATCCCCTCTTTCGTCTTCGTCTATCGGTAACTTTACTTGAGACTATATTTTTATTCACCACATGATAGGTGTTCTGCTTGGAGCATCATGTATGATTTGAGTCTTTGCCTTTTAGTTTACCACAATCATCCTTGCTGGACACACCTTTTGAGAGAGATACACATGATTCGGAATTTATTAGAATACTATATGTGCTTCACTTATATCTTTTGAGCTAGATAGTTTTGCTCTAGTGCTTCACTTATATCTTTTTAGAGCAAGGTGGTGGTTTTATTTTGTAGATATTATTGATATCTCATGCTTAACTTATATCTTTTTGAGAGTCTTTTAGAACAGCATGGTAATGTGCTTTGGTTATAAAATTAGTCCTAATATGATAGGCATCCAAGATGGGTATAGTAAAAACTTTCATATAAAGTGCATTTAATATTATGAGAAGTTTGACACTTGATGATTGTTTTTAGATATGAGGATGGTAAGATTAGAGTCATGCTAGTAGAGGAGTTGTGAATTCGAGAAATACTTGTGTTGAGGTTTGCAAGTCTCGTAGCATGCATGTATGGTAACAATTGTGTGACAAATTTGAACCATGAGGTATTTCATTGAGTGTCATCCTTTGTGTGGAGGTCGGGATCGCACGATGGTTAACTCCTACCAACCCTTCCCCTAGGATCATGTGGGTAGTACTTTGTTTTGATGACTTGTAGATTTTTGCAATAAGTATGTGAGTTCTTTATGACTAATGTTGAGTCCATGGATTATACGCAATCTCACCCTTTGTCGGGGGAAACTGTACACCACGAACACCTATGGGACAGGAGCCCCTTGTCGTTGCGGTGAGGGAGCGGAGGGAGCACAAAGAGCAGATCGTGGAGAGCACGCGGGCAGTTTACCCAGGTTCGGGCCGCGATGGACGCGTAAAACCCTACTCCTGCTTAGATTGTATTGAGTGTTGGAGCTCGGGAGCTTGAAGAACTAGCTACACCAAGCGAATGAGCGATCTAGATTCCGAACCCCTTCTACGTTGGGCATGGGCCTCCTTTTATAGCTCAAGGGGTCACCAACACGTGCCACGTAGAAGAAGGGCAAAAGTGTAACTTTGGTGGTAGTTGTAATAGTGCGGGAACAGTACATGGGTAGTGGATGAACAGTGGTCATCACCTAACTTGACAGTGGGGGACAAGAGCATTTAATGCCCGTCGCCGTCGACCCCAAAAGCACCCGCCCTTGTGTCTCCGTTCGCCACGGTGGTAGTCTCGTCACCGTAGAGTGCCACCGTGTCCCCCAGGCTGCACAGCCATCCGCCACGCGTCCCTGGAAGGGCCCCAGGGCGACGCGTGGGCCGATGGGCTGGAGCGCGGGCACACAGTGTAAACTTCCCCCGGCAAGCAGCTTGCCGGGGGTTTGATCTTGTCGGGCCGGGAAGCTTGTCGCTCCCCGGGTCTTGCCGGGGCGCAGGGTGCGCCGAGGCGTGTCTCTTAAGATGCAGTCTTCTGGTCTTCCTGGCAAGCTCCTCTTGCCAGGGCCTTGCGTCAATGACATAGTCTTGAGCCTAGGACGGCCTTCCCGGCAAGCTCCACTTGCCGGGGCCTTGATCTTCTGTCTTGTATACTTTGTTTTTGAATGGCTTAAAAATGACCAGAGAGGTTTCCGGCAAGCACGTGGTAAACCCTGCCGTGGGAAGCTGCTACTGCCCGTGCACAAGTTGGGGTACTAAGGTACCCCTATCTTAGTACACCTACAGGAGCCCCCGGGCCTGGGCCGTACGCGGTGCCCAGCGCCGTTGGGCCAGGCCCAAAACAGTGCACGGGCACGCGCGGCCCACGGCGAGCCGTAATTCCCCTTCTGCATCCGCCGCGTCCATCCCTAACGGCACGCGTCGATTGCGGCGTCGTGGGAGGGAACGTGGCCACGTTCTTTAATGGGAAATGCGGAGCGTCCCCCACCTCCCCCTTAAAAGCAGAGGAAGCAGGGGCCGTTACCTTACTTCGTCTTCATTGCTTCTTCCACCTCCAGAAATCCCCCTTTGCGTTCCGCCTCCTCACCTCCTCCGCTGTTTCTTGCATCTGCGGCGCCGCCGGACTCCTCGTCCCCTTCCCCCGCCGCCTCCGCCATGGCCCCGAAGACCGAGAAGGCGAAAGCGGAGAAGGCCAAGAAAGAGAAATCAGAGCAGGCGGCGAAGCTTGCTCTCCTGCGGAAGAGGAATGTCGTCTTCGTGCCAAGGCTCAGCGCGCGGGAGCTCTGGAACAAGTACTATCTGTTCTGGGCCAAGAAGACCAAGGCGCATCCCCGCACCCGAGTCTACCCGGCCGCCGCCAGAGATTCGTACCCCGGTGGGTATTTCTTCTTTGCTGCCTTCTTCCACTGCGGCCTTTGTCCTCCATTCTCTGAATTTTTCTGCGACATTATGAACACCTACAACCTCCATCTTTTAGACTTCACCCCCAACGCCATCCTCACGATGGCGGTTTTCGCACATATGTGCGAAAACTACATAGGGATCTATCCGAACGTAGCACTCTTTAGGCATTTCTTTACGCCTAGAGTAGAGGCCGACGCTCCCCTCTCCGGAGGTATCTCTTGGGTCTTCCGCTTGAACAAAAAAGAATCTTATCTGAAAGGGGAACTCCGCGGCAAGTGGGAGGAGTGGCGCGCGGATTGGTGCTGGGTAGTGGAGGACGAACCGCAGCCTTTCACCGCGCCGCGCACCGCAGCTATAGTGCGCGGCAGGGACTGGAGTGATTTGGCCGCCGATGACATCAAACTCAACGCTGCCCTTGTTAGGATTCTTCGTCTCCGGGTAGCCAAGTTGACCATCGGAGAGGTAGGAGCAGATTTCCTCCGCCGTCGCATCGCCCCTCTACAAGAGAGGAAGAGGCCAGCATGGGAGTTTGGCAATGCGGCGGACATAATGAGGTTGCGCCCGGGGCTGAATTACAACTTCACGGCGCTGGAGCTGAAGGGGATGCTCCGGGAGCTTTTTAAGCACGACCCGGCTCACCCGGAGTGGTTTAGATCTCCCCGGGGAGTAGTACCTTTATGCAACAGCACCGTCCGGGACGCCTTGCGGGCGATGATGCCCGCATGTTACTCACATGGCGTCGACCCAACATGGATAGCGCCCACGCCCGACGCCATCATGAGCTTCTTCGATAACTTGGTGGAGGTGCCGAAGAACTCCGAGGAGGTCAAGGGTCTTACCCGGGCCACCACGGATCGGGAGATTGCTTATATCGCTACCCGGGTGGAGGAGGCCGCCGCAGCCGCAGCGGTAGGAGAATTCGGGTTCACTGTTGAAGAGGCAGAGGCGGAGGACGCATCGTGCCAAGCAGCGGAGGCAGAGATCCGAAGACTTCTCAAACTTCCGCCCGACGAGCTCGCCGGGGTCCCTTCTCTGAGGCACGCTGGGATCCCCGGGATTGTAAGCGAGGCCGCGGCAAGGGGCGAGGTTGTCGGAGGAAGCAGAGGCACCGGAGGGAGTAGAGCCACCGGAGGGAGCGGAGCCACCGGAGGGAGCAGGTCCGCAGGGCAAGGTGCCGGACCCAGCGGGCCCGCCGAGGAGGAGGAGGAAGAAACCGAGGCCGAAGAGGACAGCGGCGGTTCTCTGGGGTTGGACGACGTCTCCTCATCCTCGGAGAGCTCTCCGCCCCGAGTAAGTCCCAGGCGATCTCCGTTGAAGCGCCTCCGCAAGGCGCCTACAGCGACAAGGACGCAGGCGCCCCGACAACAACCTACTCGCCGGGCGACGCGAGCCACCGTGGGGAGCCAAGCGGCGACGGAGGCGCCCCGCACATCAGCCGCGACGGAGGCGCCCCACGCAGCAGCTACGGCGGAGGCGCCCCGCGCGTCAGCGCCAAGCGGAGGAGGAGCCTCCCAGAGTGGAGCGGCTGCTCCGCCTGCTCCCCGGGCCTCGGCGCCCACAGAGGCTGGGTCTTCGCAGCCCCCAGCTCCGGGGACCGCCAAGCGCCCGCGGGAGCCTTCTCCTCCCGCTCCCCGCGCCGGAGCGACTTAGGTGGAGTTCGACTTCTCCGCCCTGAGCGACGACGACGACGAGGAACAGGAGTAAGCATTTGTGTCTTGTATTTTCTTCAATTCTGACTTGATTTCTTCTCGGATGATTCTGATCTTGCTTCTTGCTTTGATTTCAGGACCCTGGCCCAGCGAGCGGCGAAGAAGGCCAAGGTTCCCGTAGTCGAGGTCGAGGATGACTCGCCCGTCGCGGCGACAGGGGACGTGCCGGCGACGAGCTTGCCGGACCCAAGCGCTGCTCCGAGGAGCAGCCCCCAGCGCAGCCCCCAGCGTAAGTCTGGTCTTGAACCTTCCGCTCGCCGGGCGTGCCTGAAGTTTTTGCCTTTTACTAACATCCTGTTATTCTGTTCGTCTTGTTTGTCTTGTGCAGAAACGGAGCCGCAGCCGCAGGGGCGCCCGGAGACCACTCCCGAAGAGCCGCAGGCCCCGCCGTCCCCGCCAAGTACGAACTCTCCGGCGAGGGAGAGCGATCCGCCAATGGCGGGTACTCCGCCAAGGGCGAGTACCCCGCCAAGGGCGAGCAGCCCGGCGAGGGCGGCCACCCCGCCAAGGGAGAGCTCCCCGGCGAGGGAGCCTGCTGTCGACGAAGCCCGCGAAGGTAAGTCTTGTAACCTCGTCTTCTTGGACTCGTCTTTTTTGGATATTTGCTTGAACTTTTTCTTTTCTTCTTCTTTTTCTTCTAGATCCTCCCGCGCCGGAACGGATGGAGACCGAGGTCGTCGGCGAGGAGGGCGCGCAGGGCGACGACGGCAACGCCCCTGTCGTCGAAGACACGGCAGGAGCCGGCGAGCCCGCGGCTGAGGAGACTGCCCCGACTGCGGACGCAACGGCCGGGGAGGGGGACGGCGGCCATACTGCCGGCCCGGAGGCGGCAGGAGCGTCTAGCGCTGCGCCGGCCGCCGACCCCTCCACCGAGAAGGAGCAGTCCGCCTTCTATCTTGAGGCTCCCAACGGCGTCTTCATACAGGTGCCGTGGGGATCCTCGTCACGAGCCCCCGGGAAGGGAGAGACCTTCGATGGAGAGGTCCTCGCCTCCGCGGGGCTGAAGATCGTCGAAGGGCCTGGCGGGAGCGATGAGCCCGAGGAGGAGAAGCTGCTTCACCGGCTTCTGGCCCTTTACCGGGCCAGGCAGGCGAAGCTGGACTCCCGAGAAGCCCTCGCCGCCAAGGCCGCTGTAGATATGGAGAAGCGCGCTGCGGAGCTCCGCGCCGCCAACCAGGCGGCCCTCCGCGACGTGGCGGAGGAGCGCGAGAGGCTTGCTGGAGAGTACCAAGAGTGGCTCCTGGAGAAGGCTGAGGCCGAGGAGCAGCAGCGACTCGCCGGAGAAGCGTTGTCCCAGCGAGAAGGAGCGCTCAACCAGCGGAAGGTCGAGCTCGACTCTCACGAGGACGACCTTGCCGCTCGGGAGCAGGCCCTTGGCGGAGAGCTGAAAGAAGCGAAGGCCGCCGCTGCCACAGCAGAGACTGCCAAGAAGGACCTTGAGGCTAAGGTGGCGCAGCTGGAGGAGTTCCTGAAGGCGAGCACGGAGAGGGTCACCGCGCTCAACTTAGAGCGCGAGAAGGACGCCCATACCAACTCTGAGCTTCAGGTACGCCTCTCCAAGCAAGGCGACGAGCTGAAGGCCACCAAGGATTCAATTGCAGATCTGGAGCTGAAAGTCTCTACGCTGAAGGATTCACTCGACGCTGTCCGGGACCGTGAAACCAAGCTGAAGGACGAGCTCCGCAAGGAGCGAGGCCTGGTGGAGAGCGCCGCCACTTCAGCTGAAAACTTCCGCCGGACCGTCGAGGTATGGACCGAAGATCTGGTGGCTTCTGCAGCTAGCATCGACAAGGAGCTGATGGCGCTGAGGGTTGAGCATCTCATATACTCTCCGGATCCAAATCTCCCCCACAGCGCCAAGCTCAGTCTCTTCTTCAGAGGGGTCGCGCCGGCACTCGTAAGTCTACAGAAGAAGCTCCCCGCGCAGCTGGCCGAGGAGTCACGCCAGCTCTGCGCGGGTACCTTGGAGCGCGTCCTGACGAAGATCGTCTACCGCAACCCTGGTATAAATCTCGTCAACGTCCTCCGCAGCTTGCCGGCCGACGCAGATATGGAGGCACTGAAGGCGCAGGTCACCCACATCATTGCCAAGGTGAACAAGATCTCCAGGCGTGAGGGCGACCGCGTAGACTAGGCCTCCTTCTTCTTATTTCTTTTGTTGCTGCAAGGTGTGTCATGAACATGGATTAATTAGCGATTGCGACAAGTTATCCCTTGTAATATATTATCTTATTTTGAGCAATCTATGCAGTGTTATCTCCCTTGCTTTGGTCCTTTACTTTGTATGCTTTTTACCCTACGCTTTTAGGGAACTTGCCGACAAGAGACCCTTGCCGCGAGCGCTGAGTGCTGGACTCTGAGCAGCTTGCTGGCAAAGGTCTTACCGGCAAGCAACCTTGCCGCAGCTAGTCGCGACACACTTAGCTTGCTGAGCGAACTCGAAAACGAAATAAGGGCGCGACACTTGTCGCAGCTCTCTTAAGCCGTTGAGCGTACTCGAAAACAAGACAAGGGTGCGGCTAGCTACGAGTAGGTTCCTCCGCGCACAGGTTTTCCATACAAAGTGTGGTTGTTCAAGGAAGATAACTAAAATTTAAAAATTTGAACTGCTCAAATTCTGGTAACTTAGCTTTCATAGTCTGTTCGTTCTCCGGTAAGCTTCTCTTTCTTGAACAGCACTTGGTTCATCCTCCACCTCCTTCCCCCCCCCGGCAAACTTGTGCACGAGGAATGCGTCTCCTGGTTAAGAGAGAAAGAAAAGGAGAAGAGGAAACAAGTACATGGTTCCTCGGCATGGTAATGCTTACCGGATATGTGTGTTGCACAAAATGCCAAATAAGATGCATGCAAATAGCAAAGAAAAGCACGAGAATGGCGAATAGTGCGAAAACACAAAGCTTTACTGATGCACGGGATCTGCGCCCGGCTTTGTACAAAGGTTTACATGCAACAGCGGCAAGACTCGTACAAAAGGTGGTTGCCGGAGCGGATCACGGCAACCGCGCCTTATGGGTGAAACTTTCGAAGATGCTCTATGTTCCAGGAGTTGCTCACCGGTAAGCCTTCTTCGGTCTCAAGGCGGACAGCGCCGGGCCTTGTAACTTGTCTCACCCGATAAGGGCCTTCCCACTTCGGCGTCAACTTGTTGGAATTCTTGGCGGACTGAACACGCCGAAGAAAAAGGTCGCCTTCCTCGAGACTCCTGGCCTTGACCTTGCGGCTATGGTAGCGACGCAAGGCTTGCTGGTATCGAGCAGCTCGTACAGCAGCCTGAAGACGTTCCTCCTCGAGGAGCAATGCATCATCTTGTCGCAGTTGCTCTTGCTCGAGCTCATCATAAGCGAGCACTCGAGGAGATCCGTATACGAGTTCCGTGGGGAGAACTGCCTCTGCTCCATAGACAAGAGCAAAGGGTGTCTGTCCGGTGGCTCGACTTGGTGTCGTTCTGATTGACCAAAGAGCCGCCGGCAACTCCTCTATCCAGTTTCTTCCGCACTTGTGCAGCCTGTCAAAGGTCCTTGTCTTGAGTCCGCGCAGCACTTCAGCATTTGCCCTCTCCGCTTGACCGTTGCTTCTCGGGTGAGCAACAGAAGCGAAGCAGACCTTGGCGCCAAGGTCTTGGATGTACTGCATGAAGGTGCGACTAGTGAATTGTGTGCCGTTGTCGGTGATGATCCTGTTAGGGATTCCGAAACGGCAAACAATCGACCTGAAGAACCTGACTGCTGACTGTGCTGTCACCTTTCTCACCGGTTCCACTTCTGGCCACTTTGTGAACTTGTCGATTGCAATGTACAAGTACTCAAAGCCCCCAACAGCACGGGGGAAGGGGCCGAGGATATCGAGCCCCCAGACCGAGAAGGGCCAGGACAAAGGGATCGTCTGGAGAGCTTGAGCTGGCTGATGAATTTGTTTGGCATGGAACTGACACGGTTCACACTTGGTTACTTGTGCAGTTGCATCTTGGAGGGCTTCTTGCCAAAAGAACCCTTGCCGGAACGCCTTTCCGGCAAGTGCCCTTGCGCCAATGTGGTGACCACATATGCCTCCATGTATTTCTGCCAACAGCTTCTGTCCATCTTCTCTGGAAATGCACTTCAACCTGACACCATTGAGCCTTCTTCTGTACAGTTCATTGTCCACGAACTGGTACATACTTGACTGCCTGGTTATTTTTTCTATCTCTGCTGGGTCGTCGGGAAGCTCTCCAGTTTGCAGAAAACGGACGATCTGCTGTGCCCATGCCGGAGCCCGAGGCTCAACGGCAAGGACTAAAGGCATGAGGGCCGCTGCGGGGACCTCAGCTTCTACGGCAAGAACCTCTGGTTCTGCCGGAGCTGGTGATCCCCCGGCAAGCTCGCCGGGACGAGGCTTGTCGGGAACGATTGCTTCAACTGTACAGACCCTTGGGTCCGCAGGAGCAAACTGTTCCTCAGCGTTCTGGTTGTTGATCTTGGGGACCTTAGCGGCGGCCTCGGGGAGATCCGCCGGCAAGTAGTCGCCGGAGACCAACTTTCTCTTCTTGGGCTGCCCAATTGATGGTGTAACGGATGGTTGAGTCAGCTTGAGCAAGAAGGTCCCTGGTTCCACAGGTAACTTCATCGCAGCACACTTTGAAAGCCCATCTGCTATATCATTCTGAGCTCTCGGGACGTGCTCCATTTGCAAACCTTCAAAGTGCTCTTCAAGCTTTCTCACTTCATCTACATAAGCTTCCATCAAAGGGCTCTGATAACTCTTGTTGACTTGTCGGACCACCAACTGAGAATCTCCCCGCACAATCAGCTTCTTAATCCCCAGTTCAGCTGCAATTCTGAGGCCGGCAAGCAGGCCCTCATACTCTGCAGTGTTGTTTGTCGCTTGTTCTCTGGGAAAGTGCATCTGGATAACATACTCGAGGTGTTCTCCGGTGGGTGCTATGAGTACCACACCTGCTCCAGCGCCTTGCAGCGAGAAGGCACCATCAAAGTACATTACCCATTCGCTTGTCGCTTCTTGTACGGGTACGCTCGTCTCTGGAACTTCTTCATCAGGCGTCGGGGTCCATTCAGCTATAAATTCTGCCAAAGCTCTGCTCTGTATAGTTGAAGTACTTTCAAACTTGAGACCAAAGCTCGACAGTTCCAGTGCCCACTCAACGATCCTGCCTGTTGCTTCTGGATTCTGCAATATCCTCTTCAACGGAAAGCGAGTGACCACTGTTATCTCGTGGGCTTGGAAGTAATGGCGTAGCTTTCTTGAGGCCATGAGGAGACCGAAAAGCAACTTTTGCACCCCGGAGTATCTTGATCTAGCTCCCTGCAAGAAGGAACTCACAAAATACACCGGGCGCTGCACCATCTTCTTCCGCACCTCTCCTTGCTCCTGCGCAGAGTTGTCCTTGTCGGGGCCAGAGCTTGTCGCAACAGCCCCCTGCTTGTCGTTGGATTCGCTTGCCGGTGGTGTAGATTCCTCATCGGCCTCCCTCTCCGCTACTAACGCAGCACTAACCACTTGATTGGTTGCTGCTAGGTATAGCAGCAACTTCTCTTGTGGCCTAGGTGCGACAAGTATTGGAGTGGAGGATAGGTATCCTTTCAAGTCTTGCAGCGCTGCCTCCGCTTCCGGAGTCCATTTCATAGGACCTGCCTTCTTCAAAATTTTGAAGAAAGGCAGGGCGCGTTCCGCAGACTTTGAAATGAACCTACTAAGAGCAGCTACACAACCTGCAAGCCTCCTTACGTCCTTGACGCGCTTCGGGGCTTCTATCTGCTCAATGGCTTTAATCTTGTCGGGATTAGCTTCAATTCCCCTCTGAGACACAAAGAACCCGAGAAGCTTGCCGGAGGGGACTCCGAAGACGCACTTCTCGGGGTTCAACTTGAGTTGAATCTTGCGCAGATTTGCAAAAGTTTCTTCCAAATCTTGGATAAGGGTATCCTTGCTCTTGCTCTTCACCACTATGTCATCCATGTAAGCTTCTACATTTCTGTGGATCTGTGGCTCAAAAGCAGTGTGCACCACCCTTGCAAATGTTGAGCCTGCATTCTTCAATCCGAAAGGCATGCGAATGAAGCAATATGTGCCACATGGAGTAATGAATGCAGTCTTCTCTTCATCTTCCCTGGCCATAAAAATCTGGTGGTAGCCTGAATATGCATCAAGAAAGGAGAGCAGCTCACATCCAGCAGTGGAGTCTACAATCTGGTCAATGCGCGGCAAGGGAAATGGATCCTTGGGACATGCTTTATTCACATCGGTGAAGTCTATACACAACCTCCACTTCCCGTTAGCCTTACGCACGACAACTGGATTTGCTAACCACGTCGGATGGATCACGCCTCTAACCAGGCCTGCTGCTTCTAACTTCTTGATTTCTTCGGCAATGAATTCTTGGCGCTCCACGGCTTGCTTCCTGACCTTCTGCTTGATGGGCCGCGCATGAGGGCAAACAGCAAGCTTGTGCTCAATTACCTTCCTGGGAACACCGGGGATATCAGATGGTTGCCAGGCAAACACATCGATATTCGCCCGCAGGAAGGCAACGAGCGTGCTTTCCTATTTGCTATCGAGCGTAGCACTGATGGTGAAGGTACCACCAGTGCCGTCCTCCTTGGCGGACAGCTTCTTGGTTGCCGGTGGAGCGGCCATTCCCTTCTTGTTCTTGCCGGTGGAGCTCGATGGAACGTCCTCGACGGCAGCGCAGCACTCCGAAGAGGTGCGTTTGCCGGAGTGGGCCCCAGAGCACTCGCCGGACTTGGTCTTGGTCTTCTTCCCCCCGGGAGCTTCGGCGGCAAGTGTGTTGCTTTCCGCTGCGGCTACTGCATCCCGGTAGATCTTGTCGTCGCAGATAAGCGCGTCCTTCTTGTCGCCATGGACAGAGATGACGCTTATCGGCCCCGTCATCTTGAGTATATTGTAGGCGTAGTGGGAAGCTGCCATGAATTTGGCGAGGGCAGGACGTCCAAGTATCCCATTATATGGTAATGGGATATCGGCAACATCAAAGGTTATCTTCTCCGTCCTGAAGTTGAGCTCCCCGCCAAAGGTCACCGGCAGAGTGATCTTCCCCTTGGGCTTGCTCCTTCCCGGGTTTATTCCGTGGAACGAACCGGTCTCTTCGAGCTCGCCGTCTGGGATTTGGAGTTTCTTGATCACAGCAGAGGAGATCAAGTTTAGGCCGGCCCCGCCGTCAACCAACATTTTGGTGACCTTGAGGTTGCGGATGGTTGGTGAGACCAACATCGGCAAGCACCCGACCGCAGTGGTGCGGTCAGGGTGATCCTCAAGATCGAAAATGATGGGCGTGCTGGACCATTTGAGGAGCCTGCGCGACTCCACGGGCGGCTCTGCTGCATTTACTTCGCACACCCACTGTTTGAGTTGGCGGTGGGAAGTATGCAGAGAGGCGCCGCCGTCGACGCACAGGACTTCCGTGGCTTTCTGGAACTCCTGCTCGCTGTTATCATCTTCCTCCATGTCATCGTCGTCGTCTTCTTCATCCTTGTCGCGGCCCCGGGGAGGTCGGTCACCTTGCCGCTGCTTGGCCTTGCCGCGGCGTCCTCCCCGGCCATTGAAAGGCCGCTTCTTGCTTGGCTCTCCCCCGCCACCTTGAGCCTTCTCCTTGTCGCGCCGCTCGTACTCAGCTTTCTGCTGCTCAACGAGGTACTCGACGCGCTTGCAGTTGGAAAGGTCGTGGCCCTTGGTGCGGTGGATCTTGCAATATTGCTTGTCGGAGCCGTCCGGCTTGTCGGCTGCCGCTACAGGGGCAGGCTCCTTGCCGGAGCCGCCAGCCTATGTTTGCTTGGCGGGAGCCTCCTTGCCGGACTTCTCAACGGCAAGCACTTCCTTGCTCTTCTTCTTCCTATTGTTCCGCCGCCGGCTCTTCTTTGCCGGGGCGGCATCTTCACTGTCGCTCCCCCCTGCGCCAGCATCCTCCCCGAGGAGTTTCCTCCCCTCTTCGGCGCGCGCGCACTTGTCAGCCAGAGCGTAGAGCTCGCTGACGTCCCGGATCTTTGTCATGGCCATCTCCTCCCGCATGCGACGGTTACGCATGTTCTGGTGGAACGCGCTGATAACCGTGGCGGGGTGGACGTCGGGAATGTTGTGCTGCACGCGGCTGAAGCGTTGGATGTACTTGCGCAGAGGTTCTCCTTCCTTCTGGGCCAGAATGTGGAGATCACTATCCTGGCCGTGGGGTTTGTGGCCGCCCGTGAAGGCGCCAACAAATTGGTGGCAAAGATCTGCCCAAGAAGAAATGGAGCCTTCCGGCAAGTGCATAAGCCAAGAACGAACGTTCGGCTTAAGCACCAGCGGGAAGTAGTTCGCCAGTATCTTCTCGTCGCGCCCCCCGGCAGCCTGCACCGCGATGGTGTATATGCTGAGGAATTCCGAGGGGTGCGTCTTGCCGTCGTACTTCTCCGGTACGTCGGGCTTGAAGTTCTTCATGCTGGGTCACTGGACACGCCGCAGCTCACGGGTAAACGCAGGGCAACCTGCCGCGTACGGCAAGTCGCCTGGTTCGCCGGGCGCGTGCGTATCGACAGCGGTCCCAGCTCGCTGATCTGATTGCCGCCGGGCTTCTCGGCGGCGCTCGATCGTTGTCCGAGCGTCTTCTTGTCGCCGATCGTCGAGGACCTGGCGCTGGTGCCGACGAGCCCGCGGATCCGACGACGCCGTGGAGTCGTCGTCGACGTTAATCCGGCGGGGCGGCGTCTTCTGCTTCCGCGGTGGAGAGTGCACGGTGGTGGCACCCCCGGCGGTCTTGTCGCCGTCGGCCTTCGTCTTCTCGACTTGCCGTGGCCGCGAGGTCGCCGGCTGCCGCGGCGTGTTGTTGTTGGCGAAGGCGATCAGGCTCTGGATGGTAGCCCTCCAGTCCTCGGCTCTGTCTGCCGCTGGAGGGAAGTCGAGGAGCAGTTGCGCTCTTGCGAGTGCTTCTGCTGGAGAGGAGGGGAGCGGGGGCGAGCGGTGCGAGGAACGGGATATGCTCGGACTCCTAACAGGGTTAGAAGGAGCAGGGTCCGGCCCCGGCGACCGCGCCTTGCTCGTGCCCGGGCGATGGCCCGGAGCGTCCCGCGAGCCTCCGGTTTGTCCTTGGCCCAGCAAGCGGAAGGCACCTCCTATGCCATGGCGCTGCTGGCCGGTCGTATGCTGAGATGGACGTGGCGCGTCTACGGAGACCGAGGCCTTGGAGTTGGTCCGGCCGTCCGCCTTGTCCTTGGATTTAGCGGTGCCGTGAGTCTCCTCACCGGCGACCACTCTTCCGCCGGCGTCTCCTCCACCCACCGTTGGTTCTGGTGGCGGTGGAACAGACGCAGACGGGCCTGCGACCTCCGAAGCCTTCTTCTTCGGGGCCATGTTGCTGTTGCCGATGAAGCTAACGAAGTTGGAGAGGTTGATGAAGAATGCGCCCGCGTGAACGCCGGATCAGGTTCGCACAACCTCGACGCCCCCTATCTGGCGCGCCAAAGATGTCGGGGGAAACTGTCCACCACAAACACCTATGGGACCGGAGCCCCTTGTCGTTGCGGTGAGGGAGCGGAGGGAGCACAAAGAGCAGGTCGTGGAGAGCACGCGGGCAGTTTACCCAGGTTCGGGCCGCGATGGACGCGTAAAACCCTACTCCTGCTTAGATTGTATTGAGTGTTGGAGCTCGGGAGCTTGAAGAACTAGCTACACCGAGCGAATGAGCGATCTAGATTCCGAACCCCTTCTACGTTGGGCATGGGCCTCCTTTTATAGCTCAAGGGGTCACCAACACGTGCCACGTAGAAGAAGGGCAAAAGTGTAACTTTGGTGGTAGTTGTAATAGTGCGGGAATAGTACATGGGTAGTGGATGAACAGTGGTCATCACCTAACTTGACAGTGGGGGACAAGAGCATTTAATGCCCGTCGCCGTCGACCCCAAAAGCACCCGCCCTTGTGTCTCCGTTCGCCACGGTGGTAGTCTCGTCACCGTAGAGTGCCACCGTGTCCCCCAGGCTGCACAGCCATCCGCCACGCGTCCCTAGAAGGGCCCCAGGGCGACGCGTGGGCCGATGGGCTGGAGCGCGGGCACACAGTGTAAACTTCCCCTGGCAAGCAGCTTGCCGGGGGTTTGATCTTGTCGGGCCGGGAAGCTTGTCGCTCCCCGGGTCTTGCCGGGGCGCAGGGTGCGCCGAGGCGTGTATCTTAAGATGCAGTCTTCTGGTCTTCCTGGCAAGCTCCTCTTGCCAGGGCCTTGCGTCAATGACATAGTCTTGAGCCTAGGACGGCCTTCCCGGCAAGCTCCACTTGCCGGGGCCTTGATCTTCTGTCTTGTATACTTTGTTTTTGAATGGCTTAAAAATGACCAGAGAGGTTTCCGGCAAGCACGTGGTAAACCCTGCCGTGGGAAGCTGCTACTGCCCGTGCACAAGTTGGGGTACTAAGGTACCCCTATCTTAGTACACCGACACCCTTCCACCATTGCTAGCTTCTCTAGTACCGCACAACTTTCGCCGGTACCATACACCCACAATATACCTTCCTCAAAACAACCACCGTACCTACCTATCATGGCATTTCCATAGCCATTCCGATATATATTGCCATGCAACTTTCCACCATTCCGTTCATATGACACGCTTTATCATTGTCATATTTCCATGCATGATCATGTAGTTGACATCGTATTTGTGGCTAGGCCACCATGCATAATTTTTCATACATGTCACTCTTGATTCATTGCACATCCCGGTACACCGCCGGAGGCATTCATATAGAGTCATACTTTTTTCTAGTATCGAGTTGTAATCTTCGAGTTGTAAGTCAATAGAAGTGTGATGATCATCATTATTAGAGCATTGTCCCAAAGAAAAAAATTAAAAAAGGAAGGAAAGGCCAAAGAAATAAGAAAGGCCCAAAAAAAGAAAAAAAGAAAAAGAAAAAAAGGGACAATGCTACTATATTTTTCCACACTTGTGCTTCAAAGTAGCACTATGTACTTCATGATAGAGAGTCTCTTGTTTTGTCACTTTCATATACTAGTGGGAATTTTCATTATAGAACTTGGCTTGTATATTCCAATGATGGGCTTCCTCAAATGCCCTAGGTCTTCGTGAGCAAGCAAGTTGGATGCATGCCCACTTAGTTTCTTTTGTTGAGCTTTCATACATTTATAGCTCTAGTGCATCCATTGCATGGCAATCCCTACTCACTCACATTGATATCTTTTGATGGGCATCTCCATAGCCCATTGATACTCCTAGTTGATGTGAGACCATCTTCCTCTTTTGTCTTCTCCACAACCACCACTCTATTCCACCTATAGTGCTATATCCATGGCTCACGCTCGTGTATTGCGTGAAAGTTGAAAAAGTTTGAAAAAATTAAAGTATGAAACAAATGCTTGGCTGAAACCGGGGTTGTGCATGATTTAAGTATTTTGTGTGACGAAGATGGAGCATGACCAAACTATATGATTTTGTAGGGATAAACTTTCTTTGGCCATGTTATTTTGAGAAGACATGATTGCTTTGTTAGTATGCTTGAAGTATTATTATTCTTATGTCAATATTAAACTTTTGTCTTGAATCTTTAGGATCTGAACATTCATGCCACAATAAAGAAAATTACATTGACAATTACGTTGGGTAGCATTCCACATCAAAAATTCTGTTTTTATCATTTACCTACTCGAGGACGAGCAGGAATTAAGCTTGGGGATGCTTGATACGTCTCCGTCGTATCTATAATTTTTGATTGTTCCATGCTATTATATATTCTATTTTGGATGTTTAATGGGCTTTATTATACACTTCTATATTATTTTTAGTACTAACCTACTAACCCAAGGCCCAGTGCAAATTGTTGTTTTTTGCCTATTTCAGTGTTTCGCAGAAAAGGAATATCAAACGGAGTCCAAATGGAGTGAAACCTTCGGGAGAGTTATTTTTGGAACAATATCAACACAGAAGACTTGGAGTGCATGCCAGGAAGCGAGAGAGGCGGCCACGAGGGCAGGGGGTGTGCCCAGGGGGTAGGCGCGCCCCCATCCTCGTGGGCCCCCTGTTGCTCCCTTGACTTCCCTCTTTCGCCTATATATACCTACGTACCCTGAAACTATCGGGGAGCACCACAAAATGCTAATTCCACCGCCGCAACCTTCTGTACCCGTGAGATCCCATCTTGGGGCCTGTTCTGGAGCTCCATCGGAGGGGGCATCGATCATGGAGGGCTTCTACATCAAAACCATAGCATCTCCGATGAGTTGCGAGTAGTTTACCGCAGACCTTCGTGTCCTTAGCTATTAGCTAGATGACTTCTTCTCTCTCTTTGGATATGAATACAAAGTTCTCCTCAATCTTCGAGGAGATCTATTCGATGTAATCTTTTTGTTGTGTGTTTGTCGAGATCCGATGAATTCTGGGTTTATGATCAAGATTATATATGAACAATATTGAATTCTTTTCTGAAATCTTTTATGCATGATTTAAATATCCTTGCAAGTCTCTTCGAATTATCGGTTTGGTTTGTCCTACTAGATCTATAGTTCTTGCAATGGGAGAAGTGCTTGGCTTTTGGTTCAATCTTGCGGTGTCCTTTCCCACTAACAGCAGGGGCAGCAAGGCACGTATTGTATTGTTGCCATCGAGGATAAAAAGATGGGATTTATGTCATATTGCTTTAGTTTATCCCTCTACATCATGTCATCTTGCTTACGGCGTTTCTCTGTTCTTATGAACTTAATACTCTAGATGCATGGTGGATAGCGGTCGATGTGTGGAGTAATAGTAGTAGATGCAGAATCGTTTCGGTCTACTTGTCACGGACGTGATGCCTATATATAATGATCATGCCTAGATATTCTCATAACTATGCGCTCTTCTATCAATTGCTCGAAAGTAACTCGTTCACACACTGTAGAAATCTGCTATCATGAGAGAAGCCACTAGTGAAACCTATGGCACCCGGATCTATCTTCATCATATTAATATTCCATCAACTATTTATCTTTACTTTACTTTTGATTTGCATTCTTTAATTTCAATCTCTATATCCAAAATACCAAAAATATTATCTTATCATCTCTATCAGATCTCACTTTTGTAAGTGACCGAGAAGGGATTGACAACCCCTTTTATCGCGTTAGCTGCAAGGTTCTTATTTGTTTTTGCAGGTACGAGGGACTCGCGCGCGGTCTCCTACAGGATTGATACCTTGGTTCTCAAAATCTGAGGGAAATACTTACGCTACTGCACTGCATCACCCTTTCCTCTTCGAGGGAATACAACGCAAGCTCGAGAAGTAGCACACTCTTGTTCATAAGGATATACATATTACTTTGCTTCCTATGTCTCCTGATTCCATTTTGAAAGATGAAATTAATAGAGCCAATAAAGCAAAACAGGAGCAAAATAAGAGTGAAAATCAGATTGTGGCAAAAGAATTAGAGCAACAAATGAAGCCTAATAACAACCATCATCTCATGTTGCATCTGAAAGTAAATTAAAAAGTGGATGTTTACTTGCCACCAAAACTGATATTGATGATCTAGATTTCAACAAATCTGTTTGCTATGCTTTTGTGTGCAAAGAGGCATTATTTTCATTCGAGGACGTGCCTTCCTCTTTGCCTCCTGCTGTCACTAATATTTTGCAGGAGTTCAAAGACGTCTTTCCACAAGACGTGCCACCAGGATTACAACCTATTCGAGGGATTGAGCATCAGATTGACTTAATTCCCGGTGCATCGTGACCCAACCGTGCACCATACCGTACCAATCCAGACGAGACGAAGGAGATTATGCGTCAAGTACATGAGCTACTCGACAAAGGTTATATACGCGAATCCCTTAGTCCTTGTGATGTTCCTATTATTCTAGTGCCAAAAAAGGATGGTACATCGCGTATGTGTGTTGATTGTAGAGGCATTAATAATATTACTATAAGTTATCGTCATCCTATTCCTAGGCTAGATGATATGCTTGATGAATTGAGTGGCTCTACAATATTCTCCAAAGTTGATTTCCGTAGTGGATACCATCAAATTCGTATGAAATTGGGAGATGAATGGAAAACAACATTTAAAACTAAGTTTGGATTATGTGAGTGGTTAGTCATGCCTTTTGGGTTAACTAATGCACCTAGTACTTTCATGAGATTAATGAATGAAGTTTTACGTGCTTTCATTGGACAATTTGTGGTAGTTTACTTTGATGATATACTGATTTATAGCAGATCTTTGGAGGAACATTTACGTGTTGTTTTTATTGCTCTATGTGATGCATGTTTGTTTGGTAACCTTGGAAAGTGGACCTTTCGCACCGACCGAGTATCTTTTCTTGGCTATGTTGTTACTCCACAGTGAATTGAGGTTGATAAAGCCAAGATTGAAGCTATTGAGAGTTGGCCGCAGCCCAAAATGGTCACACACATGAGGAGTTTCCTTGGCCTCGCTGGATTATATAGGCGTTTTGTGAGAGATTTCAACACCATTGCTGCACCTCTCAATGAGCTTACAAAGAAGGATGTGCCTTTTGTTGGGGGTACTGCACAGGAAGAAGCATTCACGGTATTGAAAGGTAAGTTGACACATGCTCATTTACTCCAACTTCCTGATTTTAATAAGACTTTTGAGCTTGAATGTGATGCTAGTGTAATTGGGTTAGGAGGTGTGTTATTACAAGATGGTAAACCTGTTGCATACTTTTCTGAAAAATTGAGTGGGCCTACTTTGAACTATTCTACTTATGACAGGGAATTATATGCTCTTGTTCGGACTTTGGAAACATGGCAACATTATTTATGGCCCAAAGAATTTGTTATACATTTCGATCATGAATCGTTGAAGCACATTAAAAGTCAAGCAAAACTGAACCGTAGACATGCTAAATGGGTTGAATTCATAGAGACTTTCCCTTATGTTATTAAACACAAGAAGGGAGAAGAAAATGTTATTGATGATGCATTGTCTCGTCGTTATACTATGCTTTCACAACTTGACTTTAAATATTTGGTTTGGGGACCATCAAAGATCAATATGTGCATGATGCTGAATTTAAAGATGTATTGCAGAATTGTAAAGAAGGGAGAACATGGAACAAGTTCGTGGTTAATGACGGATTTGTGTTTCCTGCTAACAAGGTATGCATTCCAGCTAGCTCTGTTCATCTTTTGTTGTTGCAGGAGGCGCATGGAGGAGGATTAATGGGACACTTTGGCGTGAAGAAGATGGAGGACGTACTTGCTACACATTTCTTTTGGCCAAAGATGAGACGGGATGTTGAGCGTTTTGTTGCTCGCTGCACTACATGTCAAAAAGCTAAGTCACGACTCAATCGTCATGGTTTATATATGCCTTTGCTTGTACATAGTGTTCCTTGGGAAGATATATCTGTGGACTTTGTTTTGGGTTTACCTCGAACAAAGAAGGGGAGGGATAGCATATTTGTTGTTGTGGATAGATTTTCAAAAATGGCACACTTCATACCATGTCATAAAAGCGATGATGGTGCTAATGTTGCTGATTTGTTCTTTCGTGAAATTATTCGCTTGCATGGTGTGCCAAATACTATTGTTTCAGATCGTGATTGTAGGGGAAACTGATCGCCCACGAACACCTATGGGACCGGAGCCCCTTTTCAGTACGGCAGGGGGCGGAGGATGCACGAAGAGCAGATCGGGGCGTGCACACGAGCAGTTTACCCAGGTTCGGGCCGCACGGATGCGTAAAACCCTACTCCTGCTTTGGTTTGTATTGAGTTCTTGCTCGGGAGAGAAGAGAGCTATAGTACACCCTAACCGCTAGCAAGACCGAGCGTGAGAATGATCGATCCCTCCCCGCTCTACGTGTGCATGGGCCTTCTTTTATATGCTCAAGGGGTCACCGATAGGTGGCAGCGTAGTTGGGGGTAAAAATGTAAAAAGCTTGGTAGTTGGAACAGTGTTCCATACCTAACCCTAACGGCAAGGGACAAGGGCATTAAATACCCATCGCCGTCGCCCAAACAGTGCAAAAAGCGACCGTTAGGGGCGCCACCGTCCGCCACGACGGTAGTCTTGTCATCGCAGCTTGCCACCGTGTACCCCTGGCTGCACAGCTTTCCGCCACGTGCGCCTGGAAAGGTTCCAGAGCGACACGTGGGTGGATGCGCTGGAGCGCGGGTGCTGAGTGGAAGCTTGCCGCGGCAAGTGCCTTGCCGCGGTTGTTATCTTGTCGCTTCCGGGAGCTTGTCGCTCACCGGGCCTTGCCGGGACGCGTGGCGCGTCGCGGCAGGTTTCTTGAGATGCCTTGGTTGGTCTTCCCGGCAAGCTCCTCTTGCCAGGGTCTTGTGCCTTGAGTGGTTTAGTGCCTTGAGTGGCCTTCCCGGCAAGCTCCTCTTGCCGGGGCCTTGTCTCCTTGGTTTAAATACTTTGTTCTTGAATGGCTCCAAAGGAACCATAAAGGACTTCGGTGGTCGCCCGGCAGGCCTTGCCGCGGGACGCTGCAACTGCCCGTGCACAAGTTCGGGATACTAAGCTACCCCTACTTTAGTACACCGACAGGAGCCCCCGGGCCTGGGCCATACACGGTGCCGAGCGCTGTTGGGCCAGGCCCAAAACAGTGCACGGGCACGCGCGGCCTGGGACGTGCCGTATCTTTCTCCGTATCCACCGCGACCTCCCTTAACGACACGTGTTTAATGCTGCGTCGTGGGAGAGATCGTGGGGGTGTTCTTTAATTGGAAATGCGGAACGTCCGCCCCCTCCCCCCTTATAAGCAGAGGAAGCAGGGGCAGTTCGTCCATCTGCCCATTGCTTGCTTCAATCTTGAGAACCTCCGCTGCTCCCCTTCTTCCCAAAGCTCGAAAGAGAGCAGCGCTCCGCCTCCCGTCGCCACCAGAACCACCAGCGCCGTCGACTCCCCTCACCGTTCCCTCCATGGCTCCGAAAGGCGAGAAGGGGAAGACCGTGAAGTTGGCCGAGGCGCTGTGGCTCGCGGGGCTGCGGAAGAAGCGGGCTGTCTCCCCCCCCCCCCAGCTTGGCGCGAGGGAGCTGAGGGACAAGTTCTACCTTTTCTGGGCGAAGGAGACGCGGGCGCATCCGCGCACCAAGGTACTCCCAGCCATTGCTTGCGATATGTTCCCGGGCGGATATGCGTTCTTCGCCCTGTTCTTCTACTGCGGGCTCTGCCCGCCCTATTCTGAGTTCTTCTGCGATATCATGAACACCTACGGGTTCCATCTCCTTGACTTCACCCCCAACGCCGTTCTCACCATGGCAGTTTTCGCACATCTGTGCGAAAACTTTGTCAGAGTTTTCCCCAATGTAGCTCTTTTCTGCCATTACTTTACGCCCCAAGTAGAGAGAGGAGAGCCTCTGTCTGGCGGAATCTCCTGGATCTCGAGGACCCACAAGAAGGAGGCGTATCTTAAGGGAGAGCTCCGCGTCAAATGGGATGAGTGGAGAGCCAATTGGTGTTGGATTGTAGAGGAAAACCCGCAGCCATTTACTGTCCGGCGCCAAGCCCCAGTAGTACGCGGCAACGACTGGAGTGACTTGGCCCCAGAGGATAGTAGATTGAAGATTGCCACTGCCCGGATTCTTCGCCTTAGGCTTGCCGGGCTGACTGTAGGCGCAGTTGGCGCAGACTTTCTCCGTCGCCGCATCGCCCCCCTGCAGGAGAGGAAGAGGTCCGCCTCGGAGTTCGAGAATGCGGCAGATATCATGAGGCTGCGCCCGGACCTTAACTATAACTTCACAGTCTTGGAGCTCAACGGGATGCTGCAGGAGCTGTTCAAGTATGACCCCGACCATCCCGAATGGTTCAGGTCGCCGCGCGGCGTCGTCCCGCTGTACAACAATTCTGCGCTCAGCCGCATCCGTGCAATGATGCCGCTGTGCGACTCACACAGGATCGACCCAACTTGGCAGGAGCCCACCGACGAAGCCGTGCAGCAGTTCTTCGACAATGTAGAAGAAACGCCAGTCAACTCCAACGAGAAGAAAGTTCTCACCCGCGACACCACTGACCAGGAGATGGCGTACATCGCCACCAGGCTGGAAGAGGCGGCGGCAGCCGCTGCCCGGGCGAGTTCGGATACTCCGTGGAGGAGGCGGAGGCAGCGAAGGCGGCAAGCCTTGCCGAGCGAGAGGAGTTCTTCAAAGCGGGGAAGCCTGCTGGGCAAGACGCCGAGCCAAGCGAGCCCGTCGAGCAGGGCGTCAAGTCAAGCAGCCCTGCCGAGCAGGGCGCCGAGTCGAACGGGCCCGTTGAGAACACGAGCGGCTCGCTGGAGATCGGCTCCTCTTCCTCCTCGTCCTTAGGCAGCTCGCCACCACCAGCAGAGCCTCCAGCTCCACCAAGGAGGCGTCTCCGCAAGGCTGGGGACGTGACGAAGCGGCAGACGGGCCAACAGCCGCCGCGCCGCATGACATGCGCCACCACGACAAGCACGGTTGCCGTGGGGGTGCCTCGAGCTTCTGCGGTAACTGGAGCAGGGTCCTCTGCTTCTGCCCCTGCCGCTCCCCACGCCTCGGCGGCAGCCGGAGCGGGGTCGTCTCAGACCACCGCCCCCGCTCCCACCAAACGGCCAAGGGAGCCTACTCCTCCGCCTCCTCACGCTGGGATGCGTGAGCCAGACTTCGACTTCTCCGTGCTCAGCTCCGACGAGGAAGAAGAAGAGTAAGTACTTGATGTTCTTACATTCCTTCAATTCTTGTTGTCTGTCTTGTATCTCTTTTGCCTCACTCTGAACCTGTTATTTTTTGTTTCAGAACTCTGGCCCAAAGGGCGGCTGATACGTCCAAAACGTATCTATAATTTCTGCTTGCTCCATGCCTCTTTTGTGTGATATTGCTATGATATTTATGCACTTCCATACACTTTTGATCATATTTGGACTAACCTATTAACTCAGTGCACCCCAGTGCCAGTTTCTGTTTTCTGCTGTTTTTGTATTTCAGGTTTTCCCATTACGTAAATTGCCAGAAAAATTCCGGGAAAAATATATAAAAAATCAGCATTCCGGAAGCTTCCATGCGGCCAAAGTAGGGCCAGAGGGGGGCCACTGGGGCTCCAGGCGCCCTGGGGGGGCGGCCCCACCCCTGGCCGCGCCGGGGGGGCGCCTGGGCCCCCCTGACCTCCGCTGATGCCCCCCTTTGGCATATATTTACACCGCGTCCCGAAACCCTCGAGGACGGAACCCTTTTTCACGATCTCATCTCTGTTCCGCCGCCGCCACGCGTCCAAGATCAGCACCAGGAGAACTCTTCCTGGCACCCTGCCGGAGGGGAGAACCACCACCGGGAGCTTCTCCACCACCATGGACGCCTCCCGGATGAGTTGTGAGTAGTCTCCCTTGGACCATGGGTCCATGACCAGTAGCTATGTGATGTTCTCCTCCCCTCTTTGTTCTTCACCGATTAGACCTCGTGAGTTGCCCTACATGATCGAGGCAAATATGTAATCCTTATGCTGTTGCTATGATGAGTTTGCTGGGATCCGATGGATTATGAGATTATGTTCAGATTGTATGTGAGTAATATATTTGATTTACCTCTTTTATACTTATGTTCTTGAGTAATTCTTGCATGTTCTTCGTTCCTGTTTATTGCTTTGGCCAAGTAGTAGGTAGTAACTCCAAGAGGGAACGTTATGCTTGATTGTGGGTTCATGCCCCTCGATGACTAGCTTGAGTGACAGAAACATGAGTCTAGGAGATGTGTTGTTGCCACAAGGGGGAAAACAACGGTGCTTGTACTTGCGGGTGCAAGGATTGTTTACTTTACACAAAGTTCTTTTAATGCAGTTGTCTGTTGCTTTGAGTTTACACTATGGGTGGGACTCGCAACTTAATACCAGCGAGATGTTCTGGATAGATATCTCAAGGTGGATGATTAGTAGTAGATGCAGATGGATTTCGGTCTACATGCCTTGGCGTACCGCCCATGCTTTTGAGCCTCTACCTTTCTTTGCAGCATAGTTAGCATTGGTTTGCGCACATAATCCTGTCAATTGCCCAGCTGTAATTCGTTTACCTCGCTTAGTTGTTTTATCGTCTTTTGGGAGAGAGACATCACTAGTGAACATCATGGGACCCCGGTCCATATTACCATCACTGATCACACCCGTTATTTATTTCCTGTTCTTACTTACTAGTTGCAGTCATACCTATCACTATTATCTCTTGCGTTTGATCCTTTGTAAACGACAAGGCCGGAGGGATTGACAACCTCTCTGTACTCGTTGGGAGCAAAGTTATTTGTATCTGTGTGCAGGTCCTGTCAATCGCTAAGTTGCGCCGTTAGCAGTTGACACCTTCTTGTTGACCCTCGGAGTCTCACGGGATTCGATCCTTGGTATCTTTGCCAAGGGAAAACTACCGCTACACTGCATCTCAAACCTTCCACATGGGGTAACCAACGAGGGGCGAGAAGCCATCAAGCAAAGTTTTCTGGCGCCGTCGCCGGGGACTCCACTCTTCAAGATAGGGGAGTTGCATGCTATCTTTTACCTTTGCTTTTTAGTCTTGTTAGTTTACCTTTCAGTTTTTGCTTTAGTTCCCTTTATCAAAAATCACAAAAATAGTTATCTTGCTTGCTGCTGCTATGGGTTCCACCGAGAACACCAAGTTGTGTGACTTCACTGGTCATAACAACAATGACTTTATCTGCACGCCCATTACTACACCCGCCACTTCAGCACCTTCTTATGAAATTAAACCTGCTTTACTGAACCTAGTTATGAAAGATCAGTTCTCCGGTGCTGGAGATGATGATGCTTTGCACTTAAATAATTTTGTTGAACTCTGTGATATGCAAAAGTACCAAGAAATAGATGGTAATATTGTTAAGCTTAAGCTTTTTCCTTTCTCCTTGAGAGGAGGAGCTAAAATTTGGTTTCAATCTTTGCCTAGAAATAGCATAGATTCTTGGGACAAGTGCAAGGATGCCTTTATTGGGAAGTACTATCCACCTGCTAAAATTATCCAACTAAGGAGTAACATAATGAATTTCAAACAATTGGATAATGAACACGTTGCCCAAGCTTGGGAACGCATGAAATCTCTTGTCAAGAACTGCCCTACTCATGGTTTGACTACTTGGATGGTTATCCAAACTTTTTATGCAGGCTTGAACTTAACCTCACGGAACTTGTTAGATTCAGCCGCGGGAGGAACCTTTATGTCAACTAGCAAAGTGGCCCGCTCTTCGCGCGGGCTTGTATTTATAGTGTCATTGAAATAACTTCATTACCAGTTCATTCGGTTGGTCGTGAAGTGGTCCTCCAATCCACGGGTTTACTTATGGGGGTGCAGTGATCTCTACATGGTGTGTGGCTCGCTTGACAATCCCGTTGAGGCGTATTCAAGTATCTTATTTCTGGTATATAATGTTTTCCCAAGATGTATCCCATGCATCAAATTTTAGTCAATATGGGTGATTTTGTAATGATTATATTTTTTTGTTCATATTCCCATGAAGTATATGTTAGCATGGATTGATTTTTAAAAAAGTTTACATGACCAAATATTACATAATTTACGCTAAAAATATTTAAATGCACTATGCTTTTCCTCCTAGATTATATACCTTAATCATGGGTGTTTTTTGTAATTCATAGATTATTATTTTTGAACAATTGAGAGATGATTGTTTGTGTTGTTTGTAGTTAACTGATTTTTTCGCACTTGAATGATCACTTGGGCTATTAGCCCAACAGGCTCACGTAGATGCACATGATGTTCATGCATCTCTCACACACCACAGTCCGCACCTTCACACGCGTGCTGGCTGTTCTTGCCAAATCTCCTTTGTCCCATTTTTCATTTCAGTTCATCCTCCAGAAAACACATCCATATTAGTGAAAATCAAAGCCAGCTGACACATTATCTTCGTCCTACATAAGGGCTACCATCTTTCGCCCGTAGGTCCAACCTTATTCCCTTACCTGTTCATGTTATATTCTCCCTTTCTTCTGTATCTTTTTCCCGTGTTTGCAGTGTTGAACCGATGTAATTAAGTTAGTAAAAATATTATTCTTTTTATCCCTATCCACTTTATTCATGCTTGGGATTGACATTGGTAGTTTCCCCCCGAGCTCTCAACTATGTAATGAACCTCAAATATAAGATAATATTGTGAATCGGCGTTAGGTATGAATGAGTTCTTTCCATCAAATGCCGATGTACATTTCCATTACTTCTGCATATCAGTAGACCATATCCATCCGGCCATATCATGTTAGCAATGATATGTTAGTTATTATTTTTGAAGATAGTTTGTAGTATACATATTTTTCATGTACTTATGATAGTCTAATAAAAGGTAAGTACCAACATCTTATTGAAGAACTATTCTAAAAGTTTTTTTCCTGCATATATTCATAAAAGGTGAGAATGCTACATGTGTAAACACATGTTTAGGTAGAGATAGGTCTAATGTTTTGATCTGCAGGTCTCACTGCCCCTTTTTTTGTCAGCATGGAATTAAGGTAATAAATTAATTAAGGTAGTTTTTGTTAGTGACTCTACAACCCTGTATGATGTCTCCTCTGCATCTTCACTCGGTTGACTTATGGCCAAGTTACATAATGATGATATTAAGCTATGAAGGTAAAAAACAAAGTCATAGTGTTAGTTTGTTTATGTTCCCTCCACTTTTTGTCGTCTTTGGACCAACATTGGCAGTGTTAGGCCCCCCTACACCTATTAATATTCAACAAACTCCCAAAGACATGCTAGGATTTAGTAACTGGATAAGAAAACATATTTGATTGCATTCTATATATAAAATATAACAATGTCCCGATGCTCTTACTATTGGTCGCACTATATTAAATCTTGAGGACTTCACATATATTGTTCGAAACAAATGCAATGAACCTAATCAAATGTCATCCGCTTCATGCCTAAAGGCAGGTACTCACTGCCAACAACTTCACCGTAATATCACAACAATTGTTGCCCTGCATATACATCTACTGCCGCAGGATCTAAACTTCCCGATGTGCCTACCCCGGAAACAATAACCTTGCGGCCAAGATCAAGGGAGTTGGTGGATCACAGCCTTGTACGTCCAGATGTAACAACCTGGCAGCCAGGATCGATGATGCTAGTTGAGTGAAGGCTCGGACATGGAGTGAGAACACTGGCTGGGAGAAGAGTTTTTTCAACCTGAAGAAGTCGATCGAGAATTGATGCCTTGAAAATAGGTTTATTTCTTCAAAAAGATATCAGGAGTTGATAGTTTTTCTTTGTAGCTAGGCATTGGCGAAGAGATCACTGATCCCTAAGCAATACTGGCAGCGCTGGTGCTGAGACTCATTGTTATGGCCGCTAAGTGAGGTCAAGGACATAGGGAACTGCGGTTGCATGTGTTTTATTTTCCGAGGGACTGCGGCTATGATATTTATTCTACAATTAAGACACACGTGTGTGTTTTTGTTTTCTGAAGGAAGGATTTTATGAAAAAAATGAACTGCATGCGATCTTTATTTTAGGATTGAGCCGCATATACAGGCTAAGGATAGTTGCAGGTAATCTTTTTCTTTTTGAGATGGAGCGCTCTTATATAAATTAAATAATCAATTCATTCCCCTAAAAAATCCATGAATTACGTACGTACAGACTAAGGGTGGCTGCAGTTTTTTCTTCCATTAATTATGTACGTACAAACTAATGATAGCTGTAGTTTTTCTTTTTCTTTTTGGTGTAATGTACAAGTTTTTTTCTATTTGATCTTACGTACATTCGAAGGACAACTTGCTATTGTTACATACGTACAGGTTAGAAATAGCTGTCTTTTTATTTTCTTTTAATCTAACGTACAGGCAAGGATAGTTGTATTTTTTAGATGAAGCCCTCCCTTAGATCTAATCCATTAATTATGTCTTTTAAGTTATGGGTCCACCAAATCAACGACCAGATGGTTCTAATTATTGTGGTAATTTCTAGGTTATTTATCTTTTTTCTGATTACTCCGTCAAGCACTTTTTATATATAATAGACTACACTTGGTGCTGCCACGAAGCTTCTCGATGAGATGATGACCAATTATTCCCAATGGCACACCGAACGCGCTCCAACAGGTAGGAAGGTAAACTATGTCGAGGAGATTTTCTCCCTAAATGAAAAAGTTGACTTGATCATGTCTCTACTTTCCAAGCAATCTTCTTTTGATCCTCGTGATGTTCCTTTAAATCTTTGATTGCTCGAGAACAAGTAGATGTGAACTTTATCTCTAGAAACAATTTCAATAACAATGCTTATAGGAGTAATTTTGGTAGCAATCCTAGACCGTTCCCCTCTAATTCCTATGGGAACAACCATGCTTATCCTAGCACCAAGAACTCCACTTCTGAACTAGAGATTATGCTTAAAGATTTCATCACTACCCAAAAAGCCTTCAATAAGAGTGTAGAAGAAAAACTAGCCAAACTAGATGATTTCTCTTCGAAGGTAGACAATTTAGCCCATGAGGTAGAGTTGCTTAAAATTAGAACTTCCCCTCTTGAGGAGAGGAAGACCACTCCTATGAATGCTATTCAAGTGCAAATTAATGAAAACATTAGGATGTTGGCTAAACTTAAAGAGAGATGGGCTAGAGAAAAGGAGGAAGAAGATAGAATTAAGAACCTTCCTACCCACCACACTATTGCTACTATCCAAGTTGTTGAGGATATCCAAACTCTTAGCACCCAATGCACTCCTGGTCCCATTGGACCTATTAATGGTGATGCTATGACCTCAACCGTAGAAACTCCTATGACCATAGAAACTACCAAACAAGTGAGCCTAAAGGACACCACTACCACTTTACTTAATAGTAGTGACCTTGATTTTGATAATTGCACCCTTACCGAAGTTATTGATTTCCTTCACAAGATGTCTAGAGATCCCCGCACTAGCACGCTTAATCTTGCCTTCACCGAGCATATCACTAATGCTCTCATCAAAGCTAGGGAGGAGAAACTTAGGGTAGAAGCCTCCATACCTAGAAAGCTAGAAGATGGTTGGGATCCTATGATTAAAATTAAGTTGAATAACTTCTCTTGCTATGCTTTATGTGATGTTGGAGCTAGTACCTCCGTTATGCCCAAAAGAATATATGATATGCTTAAATTGAAACCTTTTGATTCTTGTTCTTTTGGTGTTCGTCTTGTTGATTCTTCCATAAAGAAACCCTTGGGGAGGATCGACGATGTTCTTATCATTGTCAATGACAATTATGTTCACGTTGATTTTACTATTATGGATATTGAATGTGAACCTTCTTGTCCAATTATTTTGGGACGTCCTTTTCTTCGCACCGTTGGTGCTATCATTGACATGAAAGAGGGGAATATAAAATTCCAATTTCCTCTCAAGAAAGGGATGGAACACTTCCCTAGAAAGAAGATTAAGTTACCTTTTGAGTCTGTTATACGGGCTAGCTATTCTTTTACTCTTGATAAAACATGATCTCTTTGCATTATGCCTAGCTTAAAGGCATAAAAGAAAGCGCTTTTGGGAGGCAGCCCACAATGAATAAATTTTATTTTGCTCTTGTTGTGTCTTGATGTTTGTTACTACAGTAGCATCATCATTGTATCTTTACTTTTCAGCTTTGTGCCAAGTTTAGCCTCTGATTGCAAGAAAGTTCAAAAGTTGTGACGTGCTATCCAGGAAACAGATTCTGTCCTTGGACAGAAAAATTCGTATAAAATCACCAGATCATCTTTTTGGTCTGAATTTTTCGACAGCGTGCTCTATACAATTGGCTTTCGGGCGTCTGTTCTGAGTTTTTTTATTTGAGTTGCAGAAGTGCCCCAAAAAATGTATTTACTACCTGTTGGTCTGTTTTTCACAGATTCTGTCCTGTTTTGCCTTTCCTTCGTTTTGCAAACCTTGAGCTTGCTTTTTCTTTGCGAAAACCTTTTGGCAATCTTGAGAAACAGTAGACCTTCAAGATTATCCTTATTTCCAGCAAGGAAAAATTATTTTATTATGGGTACTAACCTCGCTAATCAGATTATGATGAGTTATGTATGAAGGGAGTTTTCAAGTGTGCGAGGGAAGATGATAAAAAGATTCAGGAGTGTCAAACGCTCAAGCTTGGGGATGCCCCCGTGCACCCCCAAGAAATATTCAAGAAGACTCAAGCGTCTAAGCTTGGGGATGCCCCCGTGCATCCCCTTCTCCATCAACAATTATCAGTTCGTCTTTCGTTCCACTATATTTTAATCACTTCATGTGTTATGTGCTATGCTTGGAGCGCCTTGCTTTTAGTTTCCTTTTTAGTTTTCTTTAGCTTTGTTTGCTGATCATAACGAGTTGGAACCCATCTTTCTTTGTGTGGGTGAGAAACACGCTCCACTTCAACCTAGAACACAACATAGGATTTTTCATGTTTATCTTTGCTGTGTATGTTCTTTGTCTTTCAATAGCTACTGTCATGTTTAGCTCTTAGTTTTCATGCTTTTCTTTTAAAAGAGATTTTGTTTAGTTGGTCGCTGGAACTCTCTTGAGTTATCATGCTTATATTGTTAAGAGAGTTGGCTTCTGTTGCACTGGTTGATACGTCTATGATAAAAATGCTATGTGCATAATGGTGCTTAGTAGTTCATATTTTCTTATGGTTAGTCTCAAATAGCTGGGGGGTTCTTAATGTGTTATTGAAGTACCAACATGATTTGTTTGCCTATGATGTGGTATGGTTTAGTGATATCTTCCTCCAAGAATTTATTTTGATTGACTTGGCATATGCTCACGCATATTTAAGACTGTAAAGAAAGTCTATCAAGCCTTGATGATCTTTAATTTCCGAGTAGCGATATAACTTCCATGCCCGATTCAATGTTGCTTTGTCGCTCTGCATGATTATGACCATCATTGCTCTCTTAGTTGGTCGCTCCCAGTCTTTTGCTAACCTTCGCCTGTACTAAGCGGACTGATTGCTTGTGCATCCAAAATCCTTTAAACCAGTTATGCCATATAAGTCCACCATACCTTCCTATACATGGTATTTACCTGCCATTCCTAACGAAGACTATCTTGTACCATCTCGAAATTATTCAAAAAAGCATTTCTCTTTTGTGCCTTTGTTTTAGCTCATGAGGAAGTAGTAGTTAATTCATGATCTTTTTAAGTTGGACAAGTTTCACCCCGAGATTGCATGTCTAATCTGCAAACCCCTAATACGAGAAGGAACTGGCAAAGAGTGCGCCCGGCTCATTAAAAAATATACAACAAACAAACCCTCCTTCACGCTTTGTTCATGAGAAATCAGAAAACTTTGGCAGTGATAAACAAAGGAGATTAAGGGGATGTGATCATCCTCATGTGGGAGCCGTTCCTCGAAACTTGTCCAGCTCGAGAAGTAATTGAGTTATCAACTAGCATTTGTTGACGAAATATGCATATTCCAAAAAATAATAATTTTTACCTCTGTTTTTAAAAAACCAAGAGCTCTGGTACATGTTTAGTTTTTGTTTCCGACCACGGGTTTTCAACCTTGCCATCAAAAGCCACGGTTCGAGAGTCTCCACCTTCTTTCTTTAAAGCACCAACTATTGAGAGCATGATTGTCATTCTGAGTGTAATGTGCATTGTCCCAAAGTACCATTGTCTTCTGCATGATTATGATATCGTTTATTCTGAAATCATTGTATCTAGTCGTCACTTAAACCTCGGAGGTGCTCCTGCATTTATGTTTGGCTTCACTAAAGGGGGCAAGCGAGGTATCACTTTGTCATGTTTGCACACCATGCTCACTACAAATCTATTGAGTGTTTCAGTATCACATTGTAAAACTTTCAGTTCTTTGTGATATTCTCATGAGGCAACTTAATTACTAAAGATTCATTATCTCAGTAAGCATTTGTCATGTGACTGTGAAAAGTTCTTATATGGTTGATAGCATGTCACCACAGAAATTATGCTTGTTATCATTTACCTACTCGAGGACGAGCAGGAATTAAGCTTGGGGATGTTGATACGTCCAAAACGTATCTATAATTTCTGCTTGCTCCATGCCTCTTTTGTGTGTTATTGCTATGATATTTGTGCACTTCCATACACTTTTGATCATATTTGGACTAACCTATTAACTCAGTGCACCCCAGTGCCAGTTTCTATTTTCTACTGTTTTTGTATTTCAGGTTTTCCCATTACGTAAATTGCCAGAAAAATTCCGGGAAAAATATATAAAAAATCAGCGTTCCGGAAGCTTCCATGCGGCCAAAGTAGGGCCAGAGGGGGGCCACTGGGGCTCCAGGTGCCCTGGGGGGCGGCCCCACCCCTGGTTGCGCCGGGGG
>LR738711.1:294575541-294636169 GCA_902687465.1 Secale cereale
GGGGGGGGGCGCCTGGGCCCCCCTGACCTCCGCTGATGCCCCCCTTTGGCATATATTTACACCGCGTCCCGAAACCCTCGAGGACGGAACCCTTTTTCACGATCTCATCTCTGCTCCGCCGCCGCCGCGCTTCCAAGATCGGGAGCACTAGGAGAACTCTTCCCGGCACCCTGCCGGAGGGGAGAACCACCACCGGGAGCTTCTCCACCACCATGGACGCCTCCCGGATGAGTTGTGAGTAGTCTCCCTTAGACCATGGGAACATGACCAGTAGCTATGTGATGTTCTCCTCCCCTCTTTGTTCTTCACCGATTAGACCTCATGAGCTGCCCTACATGATCGAGGCACATATGTAATCCTTATGCTGTTGCTATGATGAGTTTGCTGGGATCCGATGGATTATGAGATTATGTTCAGATTGTGTGTGAGTAATATATTTGATTTACCTCTTTTATATTAATGTTCTTGAGTAATTCTTGCATGTTCTCCGTTGCTGTTTATTGCTTTGGCCAAGTAGTAGGTAGTAACTCCAAGAGGGAATGTTATGCTTGATTGTGGGTTCATGCCCCTCGATGACTAGCTTGAGTGACAGAAACATGAGTCTAGGGGATGTGCTGTTGCCACAAGGGGGAAAACAATGGTTCTTGTACTTGTGGGTGCAAGGATTGTTTACTTTACGCAAAGTTCTTTTAATGCAGTTGTCTGTTGCTTTGAGTTTACACTATGGGTGGGACTTGCAACTTAATACCAGCGAGATGTTCTGGATAGATATCTCAAGGTGCATGATTAGTAGTAGATGCAGATGGATTTCGGTATACTTGCCTTGGCGTACCGCCCATTCTTTTGAGCCTCTACCTTTCTTTGCAGCATAGTTAGCATTGGTTTGCGCACATAATCCTATCAATTGCCCAGCTGTAATTCGTTTACCTCGCTTAGCAGTTTTATCGTCTTTTGGGAGAGAGACATCACTAGTGAACATCATGGGACCCCGGTCCATATTACCATCACTGATCACACCCGTTATTTATTTCCTGTTCTTACTTACTAGTTGCAGTCATACCTATCACTATTATCTCTTGCGTTTGATCCTTTGTAAACGACAAGGCCGGAGGGTTTGACAACCTCTCTGTACTCGTTGGGAGAAAAGTTATTTGTATCTGTGTGCAGGTCCTGTCAATCGCTAAGTTGCGCAGTTAGGAGTTGACACCTTCTTGTTGACCCTCGGAGTCTCACGGGATTCAATCCTTGGTATCTTTGCCAAGGGAAAACTACCGGTACACTGCATCTCAAACCTTCCACTTGGGGTAACCAACGAGGGGCGAGAAGCCATCAGCGGCAAAGAGGGCCAAGGTCCCAGTGATTGTCATCGAGGACGAGTCCGCCGCGACAGCGAGGGGTGTTCCTGAGACAAGCTTGCTGGACCCGGCGACCGATCTTCACAGCAGCCCCCAACGCAGCCCCCAGCGTAAGTGTGGTTCATCTTCTGCTGTTGGGAGCGCGTGGGCGCATCTCCTTTACTGACGTCTTGTTCGTTGATTCGTGTAGGAGCAGAGCAGCAGCATCAGGAGCGCCAGGAGACCGCCTCCGACGTGTCGCACGCTTCAACCACACCGCCAAGGAGAAGCTCTCCGGCAAGGGAGAGCCCTCCACCAAGGGCAAATACTCCGCCAAGGGCAAGCTCTCCGGCGAGGGATGACACTAGCGGCCCTCCGCCGGCGGGAGCTACAACCACGCCGACGAGGGAGAGCTCCTCAGCAAGGAACCTTACCGAAGAGCCGGCCCACGTAGGTAATCCCTTTGCTTCAAGCTTCCCTTGGCTTTTCTTCTTTCGATTCTTCTCTTTTTTGGATATTTGCTTGACTGTTTTTCTTTTCTTTTCTTCTGTCAGACCCATCCGCAGCTGAGCCAATGGAGACAGAGGTCGTTGTCGACGACGCCGCCGTTGTCGAAGAAGCGGTCGGAGCGGACGATCCTGCCGGCGCAGAGGCCGCCGAGGCCGCCGCCGCAACAGCCAGCGAAGGGGCTGGCGATCGCACTGACAGCCCTGAGGCCGCAGGAGCGCCAGGCGCTACACCGACCGCCGAGCCCTCCGCCGCTGCCGCAGCCCCTAGCTCCGACGAGTTCGAGCCAGGCGCCTACTAAAAGGCCGGCGACGATGTCTTCATCCAGCTCCCTTGGGCGTCCATGTCCAGGGCGCCGGTCGAGGGAGAGGTCTTCGACGGAGAGGTGCTTGCCTCCGCCGGGCTGAAGCTTGTCGACGCGCCGAGCAGCAGCAGCGAGCCTGAGGAGGAGCGGCTGCTCCGCAAGCTGCTGTCGCTTTACCGCGCCCGGCAGGCCAAGTTGGAGTCCCGCGAAGCGTTGGTCGCCAAGGCGGGAGTCGATATGGAGAAACGCGCAGAGGAGCTCCGGGGCATCAACCAAGCAGCTCTCCGGTCCTTGGCAGAGGAGCGGGAGCAACTTGCCGAGGAGAAGCATGCCTTCATCCTCGAGAAGGCCGAAGTGGAGGAACAACAGCGGCTTGCTGCTGAGAAGGTGTCCACGCTGGAGAGTGAACTGGCGCAGCGGAAGGTCAACCTCGATAGTCACGAGGAGGAACTTGCCGCGCACGAGCAATCTCTTGGCGGAGCTCTTCAGGAAGCAAAGGATGCTGCCGCGGCTGCCGAGACCGACAAGAAAAAGCTAGAGGTAAGGGTGGCGCAGCTCGAAGCCAACCTCAAGACGAGCGGCGAGGAGGTTGCCGTGCTCAAGCTTGAGCGAGAGAAGGATGCGCACAGCCACTCGGAGCTGCAGGTTCGCCTCGCCGATAAGGGCAAGGAGCTCACCATCGCCAAGGACTCCATCGCCGATCTCGAGTTGAAGCTGGCGACCTTGACCCAGACGCTGGACGGCGCCAGGGAATGGGAGGCGACCCTGAAGGAGGAGATCAGGGCCGAGAAGGCGTTGCTGGCGAGCACTGCCGTCACCCAAAACATCTTCAGGGAGAACGTCGAGCACTGGACGGAGGGTCTTGTCAACGCCGCCGCGGATATCGACAAGGAGCTGGCGTAGCTGGGGGAGGAGTATCTCGGGTACTCCACCGACGAGAACCTCCACCCCAGCGCCAAGCTCACTCTGTTCTTCAGAGGCGTGGCGACGGCCCTCCAGCAGCTCTGGGAAAGGATCCCAAGGCAACTGGCGGACGAGTCACGCAAGCTCTGCGCGGGCGCTCTTCAAAAGGTGCTGATGAAGGTGGCTTTCCGCAATCTAGGCCTCAACCTCACCAACGTCCTCAGGAGCTTGCCGTCGGACGTTGATATGGAGGCGCTCAAGGCCCTTGCCGCACCCATTGTGGACAAGGTGAGCGGCATCAAGAGGGTCGACGGTGACCGCGCGGATTAAGCCTGCCCATTTTCTTCTTTCCTTGTCGCTCCCAACCATGTTATGAACAACAGTATTAGAACTGCGACAAGTCACTTTGTAATATAACTCTATTTTGGGTAGTGGTTGCACTGTTATTTCCTTTACTTGATCCTTTGTTTTGTATGTTTTTGCCCTACGCTTTTAGGGAACTTGCCGGCGTAGGCACCCTTGCCGCGAGCACTGAGTGCGGAACTTCAGCAGCCTGCTGGCGGTGCCGTCGCCGACAAGAAACCTTGTCGCAACCAGTTGTAGCACACTTAAGTTGTTGAGCGGGCTCGGAAACAAAGTAAGGGCGCGACACTAGTCGCAGCACACTTAAGCTATTGAGCGAACTCGAAACAAAGTAAGGGCGCAACTAGCCACGAGTTGGTTCCTCTGCGAACAGGTTTTCCATACAAAGCATGGTCGTTCAAGGAAGATAACAAGGAAGATAACTTAAAAATTTAAAAATTTGATTGCTCAAATTTTGGCAACTTAGCTTTTGTGTCGTTTGCTTCCCGGCAAGGTGACACTTTCTTGAACGGCGCTTAGTCCATACCACTATCTTCTCCTCCTCCCCTGGCAAACTTGTGCGCGAGGGAACCTTCTTTTGCTTGAGAAAAAAGAATGAAGAGAAAATATAGATATGGAGCCTTTGGGCTCGTTATTGCTTACCGGGGGTAGGTGCTGCACAAAGTGTCAGATAATACATGCAAGAGAATAGAAAGCATGAAATGACAAGATGTGCGGAGCACATAAGATTTACTGATGCACGGGGTCTGCGCCCGGCTTTGTACAAAGGATTACATGCAACAGTAGCAAGACTTGTACAAAAGGTGGTTGCTGGAGCGGATCACGGCAACCGCGCCTTACGGGTAAAACTTGCGAAGATGCTCAATGTTCCAGGATTTGCTCACCGGTAAGCCATCTTCGGTCTCAAGGCGGACTGCGCCGGGCCTAGTGACTCGTTTCACCCGATAAGGGCCTTCCCACTTCGGCGTCAACTTGTTGGAATTCTTGGCGGACTGAACGCGCCGAAGAACAAGGTCGCCTTCCTCGAGACTTCTAGCGTTAACTTTGCGGCTATGGTAGCGGCGCAAAGCTTGCTGGTATCGAGCCGCTCGTACAGCAGCCTGAAGACGGTCTTCCTCAAGGAGCAGCGCGTCATCTTGTCGCAGCTGCTCTTGCTCGAGCTCATCATAAGCGAGCACTCGAGGTGACCCGTATACGAGTTCCGTGGGGAGAACTGCCTCTGCTCCATAGACTAGAGCGAAAGGTGTCTGCGCAGTGGCTCGATTTGGCGTCGTCCTGATCGACCAAAGAGCCGCTGGCAGCTCCTCGATCCAGTTTCTTCCACATTTGTGCAGCCTGTCGAAAGTCCTGGTCTTGAGGCCACGCAGCACTTCAGCATTTGCCCTCTCCGCTTGACCGTTGCTTCTCGGGTGAGCAACAGAAGCGAAGCAGACCTTAGCGCCAAGATCTTGGACGTACTGCATGAAGGTGCGGCTCGTGAATTGCGTACCGTTGTCGGTGATGATCCTGTTAGGGATTCCGAAGCGGCAAACAATCGACCTGAAGAACTTGACTGCTGACTGTGCGGTCACCTTTCTCACTGGTTCCACTTCCGGCCACTTTGTGAACTTGTCGATTGCAACGTACAAGTACTCAAAGCCCCCGACTGCGCGGGGAAAGGGGCCGAGGATGTCGAGCCCCCAGATCGAAAATGGCCAGAATAAAGGGATCGTCTAAAGAGCTTGAGCTGGTTGGTGTATCTGCTTGGAATGGAACTGGCATGCTTCACACTTGGTTACTTGTGCAGTTGCATCCTGGAGGGCTTCTGGCCAAAAGAAACCTTGCCGGAATGCTTTGCCGGCAAGTGCTCTTGCGCCGTGTATCTCTGCCAACAGGATCTGTCCATCTTCCCGGGGAATACACTTCAATTTCACACCGTTGAGTCTTGTTCTGTACAGTGTGTTGTCGACAAACCTATACATACTTGACTGCCGGGCTACTCTCTCTGCTTCTTCTTGCTCTTCGGGAAGCTCTCCTGTCTGAAGGAAACGGACAATCTGCTGTGCCCATGCTGGAGCTTGTGGCTCGACAACAAGGACTAAAGGCATATCTGCTGCTACGGGAACATCCGCTTCTACGGCGAGAACTTGTGTCTCAGCCGGAGCTTGATGTTCCCCGGCATGCTTGCCGGAGCAAAACTTGTCGAGAGCGTCTGCTTCAACTGTACAAACCCTAAGGCTTACAGGAGCAGACTGCTCCTCAGCACTCTTAGTGTTGATCTTGGGGACCTTGTTGGCGGCGGCTTCGGGAAGCTCTGCCGGAAGATAGTCGCCAGCGATCAACTTCCTCTTCTTGCTCTGCCCAGTCGATGGTGTTACAGATGGTTGAGTTAGCTTGAGCACAAAGATCCCTGGTTCCACAGGTAACTTAAGTGCGGCACACTTCGACAGGCCGTCGGCGATGTCGTTCTGAGCTCTTGGAACATGCTCCATCTGTAGGCCGTCAAAGTGCTCTTCAAGCTTTCTCACTTCGTCAACGTAAGCTTCCATCAACGGGCTCTGGTAATTCTTGTTCACTTGGCAGACGATGAGTTGCGAGGCACACCTAACGATGAGCTTCTTAATCCCAAGGTCTGCCGCGATCCTGAGACCGGCAAGCAAACCTTCATACTCTGCAGTATTGTTTGTTGCTTGCTCCTTGGGAAAGTGCATCTGGACCACGTACTTGATGTGCTCTCCGGTGGGTGCGACAAGCAGCACGCCAGCACCGGCGCCTTGCAGCTAGAAGGCACCATCAAAGTACATCAGCCACTCTTTGCTTGCTTCTTTGACGGGGATGCTTGTTTCTGGAATTTCCTCATCTGGTGTTCGCGTCCACTCTTCCATGAACTCTGCCAATGCTCTGCTCTGGATAGTTGAAGTGCTTTCAAACTTGAGGCCAAAGCTTGATAGTTCCAGTGCCCACTCAACAATCCTGCCTGTTGCTTCTGGATTCTGAAGTATCCTCTTCAGCGGAAAGCGAGTGACAACTGTTATCTCATGTGCTTGGAAGTAATGGCGCAGCTTTCTCGAGGCGATGAGAAGGCCGAAAAGCAACTTCTGCACACCAGAGTACCTCGATCTAGCCTCCTGGAGAAGGAAACTGACAAAGTAAACTGGGCGTTGTACCATTTTCTTCCGTACCTCCTCTTGCATCTGCATAGATCCATCCTTGTCGAGACCAGAGCTTGTCGGGGAAGCCCCTGCTTGTCGCTGGATGTACTTGCCGCGGTCGCCGGTTCCTCATCTGCCTCCCTCTCCGCCACTAACGCAGCACTAACCACTTGATTGGTTGCCGCTAGGTACAGCAGCAATTTCTCTCGTGGTTTAGGTGCGACAAGTATTGGAGTGGAGGACGGGTACCTCTTCAAGTCTTGCAGCGCAGCCTCCGCTTTCGGAGTCCATTTCATTGGACCCGCCTTTTTCAAAATTTTGAAAAACGGCAGGGCGCGCTCAGCTGACTTAGAGATAAACCTGCTGAGAGCAGCTACGCAACCGGCAAGTCTTCGCACATCCTTGAAGCGCTTCGGTGCTTCTATCTGCTCAATGGCCTTGATCTTGTCGGGATTGGCTTCAATTCCCCTCTGAGACACAAAGAACCCGAGAAGCTTGCCGGAGGGGACTCCAAACACGCACTTCTCGGGGTTGAGCTTGAGCTGGATCTTGCGCAGATTTGCAAAAGTCTCTTCTAAATCTTGAATCAGGGTTGCCCTGTCTTTGCTCTTGACCACTATGTCATCCATGTATGCTTCTATATTTCTGTGAATTTGTGGCTCAAAAGCTGTATGGACCACCCTTGCAAACGTTGAACCAGCATTCTTCAAACCAAAAGGCATCCTTATGAAACAGTAAGTGCCACATGGAGTGATGAATGCGGTCTTCTCTTCATCTTCTTATGCCATGAAGATTTGATGGTATCCTGAGTATGCGTCAAGAAATGAAAGCAGGTCGCATCCGGCCATGGAGTCAACAATCTGGTCAATGCGCGGCAAGGGAAATGGGTCTTTTGGACAAGCTTTATTTACATCGGTGAAGTCAATACAAAGCCTCCATTTCCCGTTTGCCTTACGCACGACTACTGGATTGGCCAACCACGTTGGATGGAGCACTCCTCTGACAAGGCCTGCTGCTTCCAACTTCTTGATCTCTTCTACTATGAACTCTTGGCGCTCCAGTGCTTGTTTCCTGACTTTTTGCTTGACGGGCCGCGCGTGAGGACAGATAGCAAGCTTGTGCTTAATTACTTTCCTAGGAACACCGGGGATGTCGGACGGTTGCCATGCAAAAACGTCGACGTTCGCCCGCAGGAAAGCAACGAGCGCGCTTTCCTATTTAGGGTCAAGCGTGGCACTGATGGTGAAAGTACCACCAGTGCCGTCCTCCTTGGCGGGCACCTTCTTTGTCTCTGGCGGAGCCACCATCGTCTTCTTACACTTGCCGGTGGAGCTCGATGGTGCGTCCTCGACGGCAGCGCATCACTCCGAAGAGGTGCATTTGCCGGAGTGGGCCCCAGATGTAATGCCCAGGATGGAACTATATCTCCTATGTGTCGAGGCACGACTTAGAGACATAACCCCATGCTGGAATGATCGCAAGTCTGGTATCTTTGCACAACTCATGTAAAAGATGGGGATGGAAAACATAAAATAGTTGGCTTACACTCGCCACGTCACACAAATACAATACATGTCTCAAACATCATTCATTAAAACATCACAGCCCTCTAAGGATAAATCCAAATGACAAGATACCAAACATAATTTGAATCCACAAGTCGGATCGAATCCTAGTAGAAGTCTCCACTACTGATCATCAGGATAACGAACATAGTATCGACTACGCTCCTCGTCATACTCCTAGTCTAGCTCAGTGCCATCACCTGGATAGCTCACCATCGGACCTGCATCTGGTGTGGTGAAGTAACTGTGAGCCACAGGGGACTCAGCAATCCCGTTCCCGAGTAACAAGACTATTTAAGCCTTGGGTGAGGATAAGGCTGAAGAAAAGAATAAGTGTCTGCAGCAGCAACTAGCACTATCTTACGTGAAAGAGTGCGAGAAGAGAAGTGCCTCGGACGAGAGATCATCACGAAGTGATCCTAGCTAAAGCTCCACAAAACATAACCCCACCGTGTTCAACTCCCGAATCCCTATTCGGAAATTGACAGTCACGGTACACACGCTGGTAGTGTATTAGAACAATGTGTCAAGTTATCTACAACCGGATATTAACAAGCTCCCATCTGCCACATAACCGCGGGCATGACTTTAGAAAGTTCATAACCCTACAGGTGTGTTCCAACTTGGCCCATTACAAGCCCACGATCTGCGGAGTCGCAAGTCCAAAGTGGGAAGACCCGAGTATTCTCGGAATCCCATGCTCAAGATACTCCGAACTAAGGTAAGGCTAATCCAGCAAATCCTCCCGGCGTGCCGACACCCTGATAGTAGCCGCGCGTATCTAGTCTCAGGCCACGTCCGGATGAGCAGTATGTACAGATACCGAAGATCCCAGCGAACTGGGTGGTATCCGCAAGTGGCTCTAGTTTGGACAAACACTCAAATCGAGCACTGGCCTAGGGGGGTTGAATTAATTAAGCCTCAGGTTAATTACTCCCTCGGTAAGTTTTAGTTGTTTAGGCGAATAGTACCAATGTTGGGACTTGCTGGAAAAGACATAGAACTTAGCGGTTTATCGAGGGGGTCCCATACACCCCAACCGTGTTAGGAACGCATAATCAAGGAACATAACACCGGTTTAAACGGTTCCTAACGGCATGAATGGAACAAATCACCAAGCAAAAGGCTTAGCCTTCCACCCTTGCCAATATATAGATGATTTCATTTTTAAGCATTTATATAGTGTGATATAACCCAACAAAACTTCAACATGAAGCAAGCATCTTCGATCGTCACCTGCAACTAGCAATGCTATAAGAAGGGCTGAGCGAAGCGTACTTAGCCAAGCAACGGTTTGCATAGGTAGGGTGGTTAAACATTGTCAGGGTTACAAGTAGGAGGCTGACATGAAAAGCATGGGCATCGAGGCAAAACTATAGATCGAGACTCTAGCAATAGGCAAAGATAGTAATGTTATCGGGGTTCGGTCATCTTGCTTGAAGAGTAGTCGTTCGGACCGTAAGAAGGGTCCTCGTGCTCAACCTCGTTGGTAACCTCGTGCTCGTACTCGTACTCGGTCTCCGCTTCCCGCTCTAAACAATACAATCACACAAGGCACAAATCAACAAGATGCAATGCGCACACCAAAATGATGGATGCATGATGGATGCACTAAGGAAGCACACGGAGCATGGAAAATAAGCATTCAAGCAAAAGCTTCAAAACATGATAACAATAGGAGATTATGAATCTACATGGAAAATCAATCAAGTTTCATATAAGACTCGCTGAAAACGGAGCTACGGGCTAAAAGTTATGCCCGAAACAAGAAACATGCGAAAGTTGAAAATTACAGCAACATACCAACTTCGGAGCACTAGAAAAATAAGCTACATCACTCAAACACCATGGAAAAGAGCATGAGCATAAACTAGACATATCCTACAGCAAATAAGTCCAAAGGTGCACCCCCAAAGGAGCCACGGATCAATAGCAACAACCTTGGACATATTGAACTTGACAACAAAATTCTGACAGCAGAATTTTATTGAAACTTTGGAGCAAAAGTTAAACATGCTACAACCACTCAAATAAGCATGTGCGAACATGAATGGATAGCCAACAATATATACTACAAGGAACCATCAAGATCCACCCCAAAACTATCATGGTTTGTCCTAGAACAGCAAGCAAACATGGCATCGGAACAATAACAGATTCCAGACTTAGTGAAAATCCACTAAGTGTTATACAGCAGTTTCATCATGGCATCTATAAGATCAAGTTTAAGTTACCTCGAAACTAAACATGGCAAGTGGTAAGCACCACATCAAAGTACACATGATGGTGATTCCGAAACATACAAGAATGCATCATGGAGATAAACACAACGATAGCAATGAGCTCAACAAGATGGAGTTTCATAACAAGTGAAACAACATCACAGCCACATGGCACTTTGCAACCAATATATACATGGCAAGAATAAATCTATCATGCAACCAACACAAACAACATGTAGAGCATGGCAAGACGAACACGTGGACATGTCATTTGCATCATTCGGACAAACGAGCTAAAAGATATCACTATGCAAAGATGGCATAAAACAACACATAGCAGTCGTTTATACTGGGATGCACTCTTGCAACAGAAAAATAAGCATCTAGATGACCACAAACATGCATGGCACAATGGAATGAAACGTAGAGCTAATCACCACGAACGTCTGGACATGTCATTTGCGCCAATCGGAGCAACACACAAGAAGTTATTGCAGCTTGAATATAGCATCAGACAACAAATCACAGGGATTAGATCTAGGTTTTCAAAGTCCACCTCAGAGATCTGGAGAAAAACGGGCTCGGGCCCGCGGTGGATCTGATGCGGCCCGCGATGGACGAAGGCGGCTGGCGCGGCGGACGCTGGAGAAGGCCCCGGCCCGCAGGGTGCGGCGGGTCGGCGAGGAGTGGGCCGGGGAAGCGGCCCGCAGTGGCGGCGGCTGGAGGCTGCTGGCGCCCTGGGCTTCGGCCTGAGGCGGGAGGAGGCCCAGCCTAGTGCGGCGCGCGGCCCAATGGCGGGAGGCGGAGCGGAACTGCTGGCGATCCGGCGGCCGGGCCGCGGAGGAGGAAGCAGGCCTCGGTGGCCCTGCGCTGGCGACGGCCCGCGGTAGGAGGAACGGAGGGTCGGCCCGGATGCTGGAGTGGCCCGACGCGGGAGCTCGCCTGGTGGTGCGGCGAAGGAGGATGGACCGCGCGGGAGGTGGCGACGGCCCAGGCGGAGATCGGCGGGGAGGCTCGAGTGGGATCTGGCGACGCGGTCGCTGCGAGGCGGCTAGGTCGAAGCGTTGACCTAGATCGAGGACACTGGATCCGATCGAAGCCAGCGCGCGGCGGCGGCGCCCTCGGGGATGCAGCGGCCGGCGGAATTTCTGCGGTGGAGGGCTGCCAAGTGGCGTTTTGGATCTAGTGTGGCACGAAATTTGAGGGGAGAAGGGGCTAGAGGTAGGTGGAGGGGGTTTAGGCTGCCAAAAATGGCATGGGGGATGTTTATATAGGGTAGGTGCTAGGGTTTGAGGGATTTGGGTGGTTTTAGAGCCCTCCGATCGCGATCCGACGGATCCGATCGCGAGGGGAGTTAGGATGGGCCAAGAGGAGGGAAGTGGGCTGTTGGAGGGGTGTCTTGGGCCTCAAAGTGGAGGCACTTTGAGCCCACGAGAATAACTGTTGGGGGAGCAAACGGACTCGAAACGCGATGAGATTTGACAGGCGGGTTACACACACCAGAACAACAACACACGACAAGTCTCACGCCAAACCGGTAACGTTACACGGCCAAACACCAAAGTAGGCCTACGGGACGCCACGGACACGTGACGGAGCTCCGGAACGCGAAACGGACAACGGGAAGGAACGCGTGGAACCGGATGCAACCGATAACACAAAAGCAATGCGATGCACATGACTATATGATATGAATGAATGTCACACACGCACACAACAAAATGACGAAAACCCGAAAGACAAAGAACCCGGAATGGAATTGATGAAGCCAGAGATATATTATATGCCCAAAAGGGAAAGTATTACATCCGGGGCATTACAAACTCTCCGCTACTACAAAAAGATCTCGTCCCGAGATCTAGGACTCGAAAAAGGAAGGGTACTCGGAACGAAGATGATCTTCTCGTTCCCACATAGCTTCTCGGTCGGTGTGATGTGACCACTTGACTTTCAAGAATTTGATGGACTTGTTGCGGGTCTTGCGCTCGGTTTCTTCGAGAATAGCAACGGGATGCTCTCGGTAAGACAGGTCTTGTTGAAGATCAATCTCTTCAAACGGAATCATGCGTTCAGGAGCCTTGAAGCATTTGCGGAGTTGAGACACATGGAACACATCATGAACATTGGCGAAGTTGGGAGGGAGATCAAGTTGATAGGCTAGGTCGCCTCTTTTGCCAAGAATCTTGAAAGGCCCGACGTATCTAGGAGCAAGCTTTCCTTTGATACCGAATCTTTGGGTGCCTTTCATCGGAGAAACACGGAGATAGACATGATCACCAATGTTGAATGCCAAATCACGATGCTTGCCCTCATAGTAGCTCTTCTGACGCGACTGAGCGGCCTTGAGATTGTCACGTATGACTTTGCACATTTCTTCGGCTTCTGAGATCAAGTCATTGCCAAGAAGTTGATGTTCGCCTGTTTCAGACCAGTTGAGAGGGGTACGGCACTTTCTGCCATAGAGGATTTCAAACGGAGCTTTGCCTGCATTTGCTTGGTAGCTGTTGTTGTAAGAGAACTCGGCAAATGGAAGGCAGTCTTCCTATTTCATGCCAAAAGATATGACACAGGCTCTGAGCATGTCTTCTAGAATCTGATTCACTCGCTCGACTTGACCACTAGTCTGAGGGTGAAAAGCAGTGCTGAACCTGATCTTAGTGCCCATGGCGGACTGAAAGGAGTCCCAGAACTTTGAAGTGAACAAACTTCCACGGTCTGAGGAGATAACTTGAGGAATGCCATGTAAAGACACAATTCTGGAATTGTACAACTCTGCCAATTGAGCTGCATTGATGGATTCTTTGACTGGAAGGAAGTGAGCGACTTTGGTAAGCTTGTCAATCACCACGAAGATAGAATCATTCCCTCTCTTGGACTTAGGAAAACCAGTGACGAAATCCATTTCAATGTGGTCGAACTTCCATTCGGGAATAGGAAGAGGTTGGAGAAGACCGGCTGGACGTTGATGCTCTGCTTTCACTCTTCTGCAGACATCACATTCATTCACGAATTGGGCAATCTCCCTTTTCATGCGTGTCCACCAGTAAGATTGCTTGAGGTCTTGGTACATCTTGGAACTGCCAGGATGAATGGAAAGGAGAGAATCATGTGCTTCTTCCATTATGAGCTTCCTGAGATCACCTTTGGGAACAACGAGTCTGTCCTCGAAGAACAAGGTATCTCTCTCATCAACACGAAAGCACTTGTATTTTGGAGTGCCCTTTGCAATACCATGTTTCACCTTCTGCACCATGGCATCACTGAGTTGGGCCTCACGGACCTGATCTTCCAAGGTAGGAGCAACTTGAAGATTTGCAAGAAAACCCTGCAGAACAACTTGAAGGTTGAGTTTCCTGACTGCTTCACAAAGCTCAGGCTGGAACGGCTTAATAAGAAGGCTGTTGCAATATGCCTTTCTGCTCAAAGCATCTGCAATCACATTCGCCTTGCCAGGAGTGTATTCAATGCTGGGATCATACTCTTGGATCATTTCAACCCAACGAGTCTGGCGGAGGTTCAGATTCGGCTGTGTGAAGATGTACTTCAAGCTCTTGTGATCAGTGAAGATGTCGACTTTTCTGCCCAACAACAGATGTCTCCACGTAATCAAAGCATGTACCACAGCTGCTAGCTCGAGATCATGTGTGGGATAGTTCTTCTCACTTGGCTTGAGCTGACAAGAAGTATATGCCACAATTCTCTTATCTTGCATAAGCACACCACCAAGGCCTTGAAGAGAAGCATCACAGAATACTTCATAGGGCTTGGACTCATCTGGAGGAGTAAGAACTGGAGCAGAGACGAGCTTTTCTTTGAGAGTTTTGAATGCCACTTCACACTCTGGGGACCAAAAGTATTTGACATTCTTCTGAAGCAAGCAGGAAAGAGGCTTGGTAATCTTGGAGAAGTTCTCAACGAACCTTCTGCAATAGCTGGCAAGACCCAGAAAACTGCGGAGTTGCTTGACGTTCTGAGGAGCTTCCCAGTTGACAATTGCTTCAACTTTCTCGGGATTTACCGCAATACCGTCAGCTGAGATGATGTGGCCCAGGTACAAAACCTTATCGAGCCAAAATTTGCACTTGGAGAACTTGGCATAGAACTTATGCTCACAGAGTGGATCAAGAACCAGACGTAAGTGCTTTTCGTGATCTTCTTCATTCTTGGAAAACACCAGAATATCATCCAGATACACAAGCACAAACTCGCTAGTATAGGGGTTGAAGATGTAATGCATCATCCTCGAGAAGGTAGGAGGAGCATTGGCAAGACCAAAGGACATGACGGTATACTCGTATGAGCCGTAGCTCGTTCTGAAGGCTGTCTTGGGAATGTCTTTCTCGCGAATGCGAATTTGATGATAGCCCATTCGGAGATCGAGCTTAGAGAACACTTTAGCTCCCTTGAGCTGCTCGAAGAGTTCATTGATGTTGGGGAGCGGATACTTGTTCTTTATTGTCTTCTTGTTCAATGGCCGGTAATCAACACAGAGACGCTGCGTGCCATCTTTCTTCTTGACAAATAAGACACCACAGCCCCAAGGAGACGTACTAGGCCTGATGAGACCCATACTCTCCTGTTTATCAAGCTGCTTCTTCAATTCCTTCAATTCATCAGGAGAGAGCTTGTACGGACGCCGACATGCTGGCTCGGTACCCGGCTCGAGTTCAATGACGAATTCCACCTGACGGTGTGGAGGCATGCCTGGAAGTTCTTCAGGAAAGACGTCTTGATATTCGTTCACCACCAGAATTTGAGATATGGTCGCCCTTATCATTGAGAGAGAAAAGCCTGATAGTGTTATCCCTGGAGGCAAAGATAATCACATCTTCATCAGGATGAGTCATCTTGACTTCCTTCTGTGCACAATCAATGTGAGCATCATGCTGAGAAAGCCAATCCATCCCGAGGATGAGGTCAATGTCAGAATTACCAAGAACCACCAGATTAGCCAGAAATCGATAATCACCCATGCGAATAGACACATCCAGAACATGCACCAGAGAGGACATTTGCAAACCAGGAGAAATAATGCTCAACGGCTTCGGCAACACTTGAGTGACGAATTCATGCTTGGCCACAAAAGGTCTTGAAATGAAGGACAATGAAGCACCCGAATCAAACAAAACTTTAGCAGGTATAGAGTTAACTGGAAGGTTACCCAAAATGACATCAGAAGAATTCTCCGCTTCAGCTGCACTCATAAGATTGACCCTTGCAGACTTTGGATTATGCTTGACAATAGTTGTGCTCACAGGAGGAGGAGGTGGAAGGCGCTTTGGGTTCGGACATATGTTGGCATAATGACCCTTCTGGCCACACTTGTTGCACACCACTTATGAGAGAGGACGGAAATGAGAACCACTTGACTTGGAGCCTTGAGACTGAAACTGGTTCTTCGACTGGTTGCTCGGGTTGGGTGGGTGGGAGAAACCACGTCCACCGGAGTTCTTCTTGCTGGAGTTGTGGTAAGGAGCTCGAATCACTGGAGGAGGAGGAAGCCAAAATTTATATTGCTTCGCAGCCAACTGAGACGATGAGGAAGAGTGAACGGCATCTCGAATCCTCTTTTTAGAAGGCTCCATCTTAAGCTGAGCTGCCTCTTGTTTCAAAGCCATGTTATAGAATTTGTCGAACTCATCGGGCTCGAACAAGGTGAGAGCAAGTTGAAGTTCATCTTTGAGACCTCCACGGAACTGGTAGATTTTGCTCTTAGCATCAGGAATGTCTTGCTTAGCATAGCGGGCGAGGTTTTGGAACTTGACATTATACTGATAGACTGTCATAGAGCCCTGCTTTAGGTTGCGGAATTGCTCACGCATACCCTCGATGACACTTGTAGGAATGTGGTGAGAGTGAAAGTCCTTGCAGAAATCCTCCCAAGAGATCACTCGACCTGGCTGGAGTCTTTGTAGTGCTGCCACCAGTCAGCTGCTTGGTCTTTGAGTTGGAAGGCTGCAAACTTCACATAGTCCTCTTCCTTCACGTTACTGCACTCAAAATGCTTCTTTATGTCGGTTAACCAATCTTCAGCATCAAGAGGGTCGACACAGTAACTGAAAGCTTTTGGATTATTGGCCAAGAACTGGTTGAGGGTAGCATGGTGCTGCTGGTTGAAGAAGTTGCCTTGATTCCCTGGAACACCCTAATTAGCTTGATTAGCTTGCATCTGCTGCATCATCTGCATCAACATCTGGGTGTTCTGAGTTGTAGTCTACATAATCGCTCTCCAAGCCTCAGACGGAGGAGGAGGGGAAGGAGGACGTTCTGGGACCTCTTCACCCTCTGGGTTAGCGTTGGGAACCCTTTTCGGAGCCATCCTGAAAGAGATGACCACGGATCAGCAATTGATTGACAGAAGGTATAATCTGAATCAATGGAATGAATTGCAACAAGTCTTCACAATAATCATTCGAACAATAGGAACGAATGAAATCATTCGAACAAGAGGAACGAATGAAATTCTCAGTTAAATGAGAACATCAATCTTCACGAGAAGCCACATAGGGGACAAAAGGTAAATAAGAAAACAACAAGGTATAGACGGGAACAAACACAAGATAGGAGCTTCGTTCTAACATCTTTGTGCTGAAAGCATATGAACGCATTACGAACGGGTTTTGCAATCCCCGGATCAGCATAGACAAGGACCCTTTAAGATGCAACTCCCGATCGGAACATCGGTCATAATACCACTTCACTCAATGTAGAACCCCGAACTCGCTAACCTGCATTCGTTGAAAGAATGCCTACGATCTACTGGATAAACCCACCTATTAATTTCTGAAAGATTCCAGTTATCCAATCAGGTGTTGGGGATACAGGGGAAGCACCGCGCAATCAACTCTAAACCTACATCCAGCTATATCCATCCTTCAACACATAACCAGTCTTTCTCGAAAACTGTCTACCTCGGACCTTCGAAAAGCATCCACTATATCAAGCTATGGCAATACTCCCGAACTACCTCCCCAGTACTGGGTGATGTCGGGGTTATCTTGCCACTAACCGTATAGGAGAGATTTTCGATGTCGGCCGTCTTAAGTATTTAGTACTGCCGCGATATGCTTGTGACGACAATACCCCGAAGCTCAACTCCCCGGGACACTGCCACAACCCCTAATGTCAGGAGGCATCGAGAACAATATTCTCGTCACAAGAACATCGAAACAATCCCAGAATACTCGTGAGATTCCTAAAAACATTTGGTGCAATTTTTGAAGATAGAAGAGACAAGAGTAGTCGTCAGGAGTCCTCACCAGAGAGAAAGGGGATGAGAAGCAAAGAAATCCTACTCTCCGATATAAATATAGGACTCAAAATATTTTCAGTGTGTGCCTAGACTCGACCGTCAACGATTCGATCAATCAGTGGGGGCTCCTAGGTCGGAGAAGGCTCTGAATACCAACATGTAATGCCCAGGATGGAACTATATCTCCTACATGTCGAGGCACAACTTAGAGACATAACCCCATGCTGGAATGATCGCAAGTCTGGTATCTTTGCACAACTCATGTAAAAGATGGGGATGGAAAACATAAAATAGTTGGCTTACACTCGCCACGTCACACAAATACAATACATGTCTCAAACATCATTCATTAAAACATCACAGCCCTCTAAGGGTAAATCCAAATGACAAGATACCAAACATAATTTAAATCCACAGGTCGGATCGAAACCTAGTAGAAGTCTCCACTACTGATCATCAGGATAACGAACATAGTATCGACTACGCTCCACGTCATACTCTAGTCTAGCTCGGTGCCATCACCTGGATAGCTCACCATCGGACCTGCATCTAGTGTGGTGAAGTAACTGTGAGCCACAGGGGACTCAGCAATCTCGTTCCCGGGTAACAAGACTATTTAAGCCTTGGGTGAGGATAAGGCTGGAGAAAAGAATAAGTGTCTGCAGCAGCAACTAGCACTAGCTTACATGAAAGAGTGCGAGAAGAGAAGTGCCTCGGACGAGAGATGATCACGAAGTGATCCTAACTAAAGCTCCACAAAACATAACCCCACCGTGTTCAACTCCCGAATCCCTATTCGGAAATTGACAGTCACGGTACAGACGCTGGTAGTGTATTAGAACAATGTGTCAAGTTATCTACAACCGGATATTAACAAGCTCACATCTGCCAAATAACCGCGGGCACGGCTTTCGAAAGTTCATAACCCTGCAGGGGTGTTCCAACTTGGCCCATTACAAGCCCACGATCCGCGGAGTCGCAACTCCAAAGTGGGAAGACCCGAGTATTCTCGGAATCCCGTGCTCAAGATACTCCGAACTAAGGTAAGGCTAATCCAGCAAATCCTTTCGGCGTGCCGACACCCTGATAGTAGCCGCGCGTCTCTAGTCTCAGGCCACGTCCGGATTAGCAGTACGTACAGATACCGAAGATCCCAGCGAACTGGGTGGTATCCGCAAGTGGCTCTAATTTGGACCAACACTCAAATCGAGCACTGGCCCAGGGGGATTGAATTAATTAAGCCTCGGGTTAATTACTCCCTCGGTAAGTTTTAGTTGTTTAGGTGAATAGTACCAATGTTGGGACTTGCTGGAAAAGACTTAGCACTTAGCGGTTTATCGAGGGGGTCCCATACACCCCAACCGTGTTAGGAACGCATAATCAAGGAACATAACACCGGTTTAAACGGTTCCTAACGGCATGAGTGGAACAAATCACCAAGCAAAAGGCTTAGCCTTCCACCCTTGCCAATATATAGATGATTTCATTTTTAAGCATTTATATAGTGTGATATAACCCAACAAAACTTCAACATGAAGCAAGCATCTTCGATCTTCACCTGCAACTAGCAATGCTATAAGAAGGGCTGAGCGAAGCGTACTTAGCCAAGCAACGGTTTGCATAGGTAGGGTGGTTAAACATGGTCAGGGTTACAAGTAGGAGGCTGACATGAAAATCATGGGCATCAAGGCAAAACTATAGATCGAGACTCTAGCAATAGGCAAATATAGTAATGTTATCGGGGTTCGGTCATCTTGCCTGAAGAGTAGTCGTTCGGATCGTTAGAAGGGTCCTCGTGCTCAACCTCGTTGGTAACCTCGTGCTCGTACTCGTACTCGGTCTCAGCTTCCGGCTCTAAACAATACAATCACACAAGGCACAAATCAACAAGATGCAATGCGCACACCAAAATGATGGATGCATGATGGATGCACTAAGGAACCACACGGAGCATGGAAAATAAGCATTCAAGCAAAAGCTTCAAAACATGATAACAATAGAAGATTATGAATCTACACGGAAAATCAATCAAGTTTCATATAAGACTCGCTGAAAACGGAGCTACGGGCTAAAAGTTATGCCCGAAACAAGAAACATGCGAAAGCTGAAAATTACAGCAACATAGCAACTTCGGAGCACTAGAAAAATAAGCTACAGCACTCAAACACCATGGCAAAGAGCATGAACATAAACTAGACATATCATACAGCAAATAAGTCCAATGGTGCACCCCCAAAGGAGCCACGTATCAATAGCAACAACCTTGGACATATTGAACTTGACAACAAAATTCTGAATGCAGAATTTTATTGAAACTTTGGAGAAAAAGTTAAACATGCTACAGCCACTCAAATAAGCATGTGATAACATTAATGGATATCCAACAATATATACTACAAGGAACCATCAAGATCCACCCCAAAACTATCATGGTTTGTCCTAGAACAGCAAGCAAACATGGCATCGGAACAATAACAGATTCCAGACTTAGTGAAAATCCACTAAGTGTTAAACAGCAGTTTCATCATGGCATCTATAAGAGCAAGTTTAAGTCACCTCGAAACTAAACATGGCAAGTGGTAAGCACCACATCAAAGTACACATGATGGTGATTCCGAAACATACAAGCATGCATCATGGAGATAAACACAACGATAGCAATGAGCTCAACAAGATGGCATTTCATAACAAGTGAAACAACATCACAGCCACATGGCACTTTGCAACGAAGATATACATGGCAAGAATAAATCTATCATGCAACCAAACACAAACAACATGTAGAGCATGGCAAGACGAACACGTGGACATGTCATTTGCATCATTCGGACAAACGAGCTAAAAGATATCACTATGCAAAGATGGCATAAAACAACACATAGCAGCAGTTTATACCGGGATGCACTCTTGCAACAGAAAAATAAGCATCTATATGACCACAAACATGCATGGCACAATGGAATGAAACGTAGAGCTAATCACCACGAACGTCTGGACATGTCATTCGCGCAAATCGGAGCAACACACAAGAAGTTATTGCAGTTTGAATATAGCATCAGACAACAAATCACAGGGATTAGATCTAGGTTTTCAAAATCAACCTCAGAGATCTGGAGCAAAACGGGCTCGGGCCCACGGTGGATCTGATGCGGCCCGCGGTGGACGAAGGCGGCTGGCGCAGCGGACGCTGGAGAAGGCCCCGGCCCGCAGGGTGAGGCGGGTCGGCGAGGAGTGGGCCGGGGAAGCGGCCCGCAGTGGCGGCGGCTGGAGGCTGCTGGCGCCCTGGGCTTCGGCCTGAGGCGGGAGGAGGCCCAGCCTAGCGCGGCGCGCGGCCCAACGGCGGGAGGCGGCGTGGAACTGCTGGCGATCCGGCGGTCGGGCCGCGGAGGAGGAAGCAGGCCTCGGTGGCCCTGCGCTGGCGATGGCCCGCGGTAGGAGGAACGGAGGGTCGGCCCGGATGCTGGAGTGGCCCGACGCGGGAGCTCGCCTGGTGGTGCGGCGAAGGAGGATGGGCCGCGCGGGAGGTGGCGACGGGCCTGGCGGAGATCGGCGGGGAGGCTCGAGCGGGATCTAGCGACACGGTCGCTGCGAGGCGGCTAGGTCGAAGCGTTGACCTAGATCGAGGACACTGGATCCGATCGAAGCCAGCGCGCGGCGGCGGCGCCCTCGAGGCTGCAGCGGCCGGCGGAATTTCTGCGGTGGGGGGCTGCCAAGTGGCGTTTTGGATCTGGTGTGGCACGGAATTTGAGGGGAGAAGGGGCTAGAGGTAGGTGGAGGGGGTTTAGGCTGCCAAAAATGGCATGGGGGATGTTTATAGAGGGTAGGTGCTAGGGTTTGAGGGATTTGGGGGGTTTTAGAGCCCTCCGATCGCGATCCGACGGATCCGACCGCGAGGGGAGTTAGGATGGGCCAAGAGGAGGGAAGTGGGCTGTTGGAGGGGTGTCTTGGGCCTCAAAGTGGAGGCACTTTGAGCCCACGAGAATAACTGTTGGGGGAGCAAACAGACTCGAAACGCGACGAGATTTGACAGGCGGGTTACACACACCAAAGCAACAACACACGACAAGTCTCGCGCCAAACCGGTAACGTTACACGGCCAAACACCAAAGTAGGCCTACGGGACGCCACGGACACGTGAGGGAGCTCCGGAACGCGAAACAGACAACGGGAAGGAACGCGTGGAACCGGATGCAACCGACAACACAAAAGCAATGCGATGCACATGACTATATGATATGAATGAATGCCACACACGCACACAACAAAATGACGAAAACCCGAAAGACAAAGAACCCGGAATGGAATTGATGAAGCCAGAGATATATTATATGCCCAAAAGGGAAAGTATTACATCCGGGGCATTACACCAGAGCTCTTACCGGACTTGGTCTTCTTCTTCCATGTCGGTGTACTAAAGTAGGGGTACGTTAGTATCCCGAACTTGTGCACGGGCAATTGCAGCGCCCCGCGGCAAGGCCTGCCGGGCGACCACCGAAGTCCTTTATGGTTCCTTTGGAGCCATTCAAGAACAAAGTATTTAAACCAAGGAGACAAGGCCCCGGCAAGAGGAGCTTGCCGGGAAGGCCACTCAAGGCACAAAACCACTCAAGGCACAAGACTCTGGCAAGAGGAGCTTGCCGGGAAGACCAACCAAGGCATCTCAAGAAACTTGCCGCGACGCGCCATGCGTCCCTGCAAGGCCCGGTGAGCGACAAGCTCCCGGAAGCGACAAGATAACAACCGCGGCAAGGCGCTTGCCGCGGCAAGCTTCCACTCAGCACCCGCGCTCGAGCGCATCCACCCACGTGTCGCTCTGGGACCTTTCCAGGCGCACGTGGCAGAAAGCTGTGCAGCCAGGTGTAATGCCCAGGATGGGACTATATCTCCTAAGTGTCGTGGCAGGACTTAAAGATATAAGCCCATTCTGGAATGATCGCAAGTTCGGTATCTTTGCACAACTCATGTAAAAATGGGGATGGAAAACATAAAAAATAGTTGGCTTACACTCGCCACGTCACACAAATTCATTACATGTTCAAACATCATCCAAATGAACATCACAGCCCATCTAAGGGTAAAGATCCAAATGACAAAATACCAAACATAACATTAAACCACAGGTCTAGATCGAATCCTAGTAGAAGGTCTACTGATCAACCGGATAGTTCACGTAGTAACGGCTACGCTCCTCGTCGTACTCCCAGTCTAGCTCAGTGCCATCGCCTGTGTAGCTCACCATCGTACCTGCATCTGGTGTGTTGAAGTAACTGTGAGCCACAAAGGACTCAGCAATCCTGTTCCTGGGTAACACGACTATCCCAGCCTTGGGTGTGGAACAAGGCTGAAGAAAGAACAAAAGTCTGCAGTAGCACTAGCCTAGCTTACGTAAAAGAGAGCGAGAAGAGAAGGTGCCTCGGTCGAGAGATGATCACTAAGTGATCCTAACTAAAGCAAGTCAAACATAACCCCACCGTGTTCACTTCCCGAATCCCTTTCGGAAAATGACCATCACGGTACACACGCTGGTAGTGTATTGGAACATGGTGTCAAGTTTTCTACAACCGGATATTAACAAGCTCCCATCTGCCACATAACCGCGGGCACGGCTTTCGATAGTTCATAACCCTGCAGGGGTGTTCCAACTTGGCCCATGAGAAGCCCACGATCCGCGGAGTCGCAACTCCAAGGTGGGAAGACCCGAGTATTCTCGGAATCCCGTGCTCAAGATACTCCGACTAAGGTAAGGCTAATCCAGCAAATCCTCCCGGCGTGCCGACACCCTGATAGTAGCCGCGCGTATCTAGTCTCAGGCCACGACCGGATGAGCGCTACGTACAGATACTGAAGATCCCAGCGAACTGGGTGGCACCGCAAGTGACTCTAGTTTGGACCAACACTCAAATCGAGCACTGGCCCAGGGGGGTTGAATTAATTAATCCTCGGTTTAATTACTCCCTCGGTAAGTTTTTAGTTGTTTAGGCGAATAGTACCAATGTTGGGACTTGCTGGAAAAGACTTAGCACTTAGCGGTTTATCGAGGGGGTCCCATAACCCCAACCGTGTGAGGAACGCATAATCAAGGAACATAACACTATTTTATACGGTTCCTAGCGCGGCATGAGTGGAACAAATCACCAAGCAAAAGGCTTAGCCTTCCACCCATTACCAATATATAGATGATTTCATTTAAGCATTTATATAGTGTGATATAACCCAACAAAACTTCAACATGAAGCAAGCATCTTGAAACTTCACCTGCAACTAGCAATTCTATAAGAGGGGCTGAGGGAAGCGTACTTAGCCAATCAATGGTTTGCATAGGTAGGGTGGTTAAACAGGTTCATGGTTACAGTAGGAGGCTGACAGGAAAAACATGGGCATCGAGGCAAAACTATAGATCAAGACTTCTAGCAATAGGCAAAGATAGTAATGTTATCGGGGTTCGGTCATCTTGCCTGAAGAGTTGTCGATGGGATCGTAAGAGGGGTCCTCGTTCTCAACCTCGGTAGTAACCTCGTGCTCGTACTCGTACTCGGTCTTAGCTTCCGGAGCTACTCAACACAAACACACAAGACACGAAATCAACAAGATGCAATGCGCACACGAAAATGCTGGATGCATGGCTGATGCACTAAGGAAGCAAAACAAATGCACTATGGAAGCACATGATGTCTACAAAGGAAGCACAGTGTAATCGCACAAGGAGCATGGAAAATATGCATTCAAGCAAAATACTTCAAAACATGATAACAATAGGATATTATGAATCTACATGAAAAATCACACAAGTTTCATATAGGACTTGCTCAAAACGGAGCTACGGGCTAAAAGTTACACCTGAAACTATAAACATGCGCAAGCTGAAAATAACAGCCACATAGCAACTTCGGGGCAAGAGATAAATAAGCTACAGCACTCAAACATCATGGCAATGAGCATGGACATAAACTAGATATATCCTACAGCAAACAAATCCATTGGAGCATCCCCAAAGGAGCCACGGATCAATAGCAACAAGCTATGACATATTGAACTTGACAACAAAATCCTGACAGCAGTATTTTGTTGCAACTTGGGAGCAAAAGTTAAATAAGCTACAGCCACTCAAATAAGCATGTGAGAGCATGAATGGATAGACAACAACTTATACAACAAGGAATCATCAAGAGTCATCCCAAAACTATCATGGATTGGCCTAGAACAACAAGCAAATATGGCATCTAGAAATTAAAGATTCCAGACTTGGTGAAATTTCAAGTGTTACAACGACAGTTTCATCATGGCATCTTTGAGAGCAAGTTTAAGTCACCTCAAAGCTAAACATGGCAAGTGGTAAGCACCGCAGCAAGGTACACATTATGGTGAATCCAAAACACTTAAGCATGCATCAAGGGGACAAACACAACAATAGCAATGAGCTCCTCAAATTGACATCTCATAACAAGTTTAACAACATAACAGCCACATAGAACTTTGCAAAGGGGATAAACATGGCAAGATTAAATCTATCATGCAAGCTAAAGCAATCAACATGTAGAGCATTTCATGACGAACACGTGGACATATCATTTGCATCATTTGGATAAACATGCACCAAACTTATCTTATTGTAAAGATGGCATGAAAACAACAACTAACATCAGTTTATAACAAGTTGCACTCTTCCAACAGATATTTAAACATCTAGATGACCTCAAACATGCATGGCACAATGGAACAAAACGTAGTACATGTCTCCACAAACATTTTGACATATCATTTGCATCATTGGGACCATCACACAAAAAGTTATCACTAAAACAAAATAGCATCAGACAATGAAATCTGGGGGACTTAGTGAAAAAAATAGCCACCTCGGGGTCAAACGGATCTGGTCAACTGCGGGTCAACGGGCGCGGGCCGGATCGGCTCCTGGAGGCGGATCGGGCCGTGGGGCAGCCCTCCTGGCGCCTGGAAGGAATGGGGCGCGGACTGAAGAGGGCGGCGGAGTCGGCCCGGCTCGGGCCTGCGGGCGAGGAGGCCGGCCCAGGTGCGGCCTGACGAAGGAGCGAGGGGTCCAGATCGGGGATCTCCCGATCCCTATCGGTGGCGGCTGCTGGCGATTCCCGCGGCGGCTGGATCGCTGGAACCCTGGCGGACGAGCGGGCCGGTGGAGCGATGGGCCGCGGGGAGCGAGGCCCAGCCGGGGCGCTCGGCCGGCTGGAACGGCTAGAGGTGGGCCGAGGCCTTGGCGTGGGGCGGCTGGACGCCTGGCGGACGAGCGGGCCGGCGGAGAGGCCCAAGGCTGGCGGATCGAGATCCCGATCGGGGATCGGGCCTGGATCGGGCGTCGGTCGAGGGAGCTCCGCTCCCGAGCGGCGGCGCTGGCTCGAGGGAGCTCGAGGGACAAGGGGTGCCGTGGTCGGGGCGAGGTAGCCGGCGGTGCCCGGCCGGCGGACTGCGGCGCCGGCGTGGAGGTGGCCCGGTGGCGGAGGCGCCTGAGGAGGAGAGGTGGCGGATCGGCGACCGGTGAGGCCGGTGTGCAGCTCCGGCGAGGTTTCGGCGAGCTCCTCCGGCGATCTCCGGCCGGAGTGGAGGAAGATGGCTGGAGGAAGGGGATTATGGTGGACTAGGGTTTTTAGGGCAAAAATTGGGGAAGATGGACAATTATATTGGCACAAGGAGCTAGGGTTGTCCAAATGAGGTGTGGTTTTCGGCCACGCGATCAGAATTGGATGGCCCAGATGAAGGGAGTGGTTTGAGTTGGTTTGGTGGGCTGTTGGAGGGGTGTCTTGGGCCTCAAAGAGGGGGTACTTTCAGCCCACGAGAATAACTGTTGGAGCACCAAACTAGCTCGAAACGCGACGAGATTTGATAGGCGGGTTACACACACCAAAACAACAACACACGACAAGTCTCACCCCAAAACGGAAACGTTACACGGCCAAACACCAAAGTAGGCCTTGGGGATGCCACGGACACGTGACGGAGCTCCAGAATGCGAAACGGACAACGGAAAGGAACGAGTGGGACCGGATGCAAACGACAACACAAATGCGATGCAATGCTCATGGCTACATGATATGAATGAATGCACACACGCAACACGACAAAATGACGAAAACCCAAAAGACAAAGAACCCGGAATGGAATAGATGAAGCCAGAGATATCATATATTGCCCAAAAGGGAAAGTATTACATCCGGGGCATTACAAACTCTCCTCTACTACAAAAAGATCTCGTCCCGAGATCTAGGACTGGAAAAAGGAAGGGTACTCGGAACGAAGATGATCTTCTCGTTCCCACGTAGCTTCTCGGTCGGTATGGTGTGACCACTTGACTTCTAAGATTTTGATTGACTGGTTGCGGGTCTTGCGCTCGGTTTCTTCGAGAATAGCAACGGGATGCTCTCGGTAGGACAAATCTTGTTGAAGATCAATCTCTTCAAACGGAATCATGCGTTCAGGAGTCTTGAAGCACTTGCGGAGTTGAGACACATGAAACACATCATGTACATTGGCGAAGTTGGAAGGGAGCTCAAGTTGATAGGCTAGGTCGCCTCTTTTGCCAAGGATCTTGAAAGGCCCGACGTATCTAGGAGCAAGCTTTCCTTTGATACCGTATCTTTGGGTTCCTTTCATCGGAGAAACACGGAGATAGACATGATCACCAATGTTGAAGGCCAAATAACGATGCTTGCCGTCATAGTAGCTCTTCTGACGTGACTGAGCGGCCTTGAGATTCTCACGTATGACTTTGCACATTTCTTCTGCTTCTGAGATCAAGTCGTTTCCAAGAAGTTGACGTTCGCCTGTCTCGGACCAGTTGAGAGGGGTACGACACTTTCTGCCATAGAGGATTTCAAACGGAGCTTTGCCGGCACTTGCTTGGAAGCTGTTGTTGTAAGAGAACTCGACAAATGGAAGGCAATCTTCCCATTTCATGCCAAAAGATATGACACAGGTTCTGAGCATGTCTTCTAGAATCTGATTCACTCGCTCGACTTGACCACTAGTCTGAGGGTGAAATGCAGTGCTGAACCTGATCTTAGTGCCCATGGCAGACTGAAAGGAGTCCTAGAACTTAGAAGTGAACAAACTTCCATGGTCTGAGGAGATAACTTGAGGGATGCCATGTAAGGACACAATTCTGGAAGTGTACAACTCTGCCAGTTGAGCTGCATTGATGGATTCTTTGACTGGAAGGAAGTGAGCGACTTTGGTAAGCTTGTCAATCACCGCGAAGATAGAATCATTCCCTCTCTTGGACTTAGGAAAGCCAGTGACGAAATCCATTTCAATGTGGTCGAATTTCCACTCGGGAATAGGAAGAGGTTGGAGAAGACCGGCTGGACGTTGATGCTCTGCCTTCACTCTTCTGCAGACATCACATTCATTCACGAATTGGGCAATCTCCCTTTTCATGCGTGTCCACTAGTAAGATTGCTTGAGGTCTTGGTACATCTTGGAACTACCAGGATGAATGGAAAGGAGGGGATCATGTGCTTCTTCCATTGTGAGCTTCCTGAGATCACCTTTGGGAACAACAAGTCTGTCCTCAAAGAACAAGGTATCTCTCTCATCAACGCGATAGCACTTGTATTTAGGAGTACCCTTTGCAATACCATGTTTCACTTTCTACACCATAGCATCACTGAGTTGGGCTTCATGGATCTAATCTTCCAAGGTAGGAGCAACTTGAAGATTTGCATGAAAACCTTGCGGAACACCTTGGAGGTTGAGTTTCCTGAATGCTTCACAAAGCTCAGGCTGGAACGGCTTGATAAGGAGGCTGTTGCAATATGCCTTTCTGCTCAAAGCATCTGCAATCACATTCGCCTTGGTAGGTGTGTATTCAATGCTGGGATCATACTCTTGGATCATTTCAACCCAACGAGTCTGGCGGAGGTTCAGATTCGGCTGTGTGAAGATGTACTTCAAGCTCTTGTGATCGGTGAAGATGTCGACTTTTCTGTCCAACAGAAGGTGTCTCCACGTAATCAAAGCATGTACCACAGCTTCAAGTTCGAGATCATGTGTGGGATAGTTCTTCTCACTTGTCTTCAGCTGACGAGAAGTGTATGCCAGAATTCTCTTGTCTTGCATAAGCACACCACCAAGTCCTTGAAAAGAAGCATCACAGAATACTTCGTAGGGCTTGGACTCATCTGGAGGAGTAAGAACTGGAGCAGAGACGAGCTTTTCTTTGAGAGTTTTGAATGCCACTTCACAATCTGGAGACCAAAAGTATTTGACATTATTCTGCAGCAAGTTGGAAAGAGGCTTGGCAATCTTGGAGAAGTTCTCAACGAACCTTCTGCAATAGCAGGCAAGACCAAGAAAGATTCGGAGTTGCTTGACGTTCTGAGGAGCTTCCCAGTTGACAATTGCTTCAACTTTCTCGGGGTTTACCACAATACCGTCAACGGAGATGATATGGCCCAGATACAATACCTTATCGAGCCAAAATTTGCATTTGGAGAACTTGGCATAGAACTTATGTTCACGGAGTCTGTCGAGAACGAGACGGAGGTGCTTTTCGTGATCTTCTTCATTCTTGGAAAATACCAAAATATCATCCAGATACACAAGCACAAACTCGTTGGTGTAGGGGTTGAAAATGTAGTGCATCATTCTCGAGAAGGTAGGTGGAGCATTGGCGAGACCAAAGGACATGACCGTATACTCATATGAGCCGTAGCTCGTTCTGAAAGCAGTCTTGGGGATATCTTCTTCTCGAATGCGAATTTGGTGATAGCCCATTCGGAGATCGAGCTTAGAGAACACTTTAGCTCCTTTGAGCTGCTCGAACAGTTCGTTGATGTTGGGGAGCGGATACTTGTTCTTTATTGTCTTCTTGTTCAATGGCCGGTAATCGACGCAGAGACGCTCCGTGCCATCCTTCTTCTTGACAAATAAGACACCACAGCCCCAAGGAGACGTACTAGGCCTGATCAGACCCATACGCTCCTGTTCATCAAGCTGCTTCTTCAGCTCCTTTAACTCTTTAGGAGAGAGCTTGTACGGACGCCGGCATGCTGGCTCAGTACCCGGCTCGAGTTCAATGACGAATTCCACTTGATGGTGTGGAGGCATGCCTGGAAGTTCTTCGGGAAAGACGTCTTCGTATTCGTTTACCACCGGAATTTGAGATATGGCATTCATCTCGCCCTTGTCATTGAGAGAGAAAAGCCTTATTGTGTTATCCCTGGAGGCGAAGATAATCACATCATCATCGGAATGAGTAATCTTGACTTCCTTCTGTGCACAGTTAATTTGAGCATCATGCTGAGAAAGCCAATCCATTCCAAGGATGAGGTCAATGTCGGAATTGCCGAGAACCACCGGATTAGCCAAAAAGCGATAATCACCCATGCGTATAGATACATTCGGAGCAACTGAGTTGGAAGTCATTTGCAAACCCGGAGAAATAATCTTCGAAGTTCTAGGAATGCTCTCCAAAGCCAATTCATGCTTAGCAACAAAAGGTCTTGAAATGAAGGACAACGAAGCACCCGAATCAAACAAAACTTTTGCAGGAAAAGAGTTAACTGAGAGGTTACCCAATATCACATCAGAAGAATTCTCCGCTTCAGTTGCATTCATCAGATTCACCCTTGCAGACTTTGGATTATGCTTGACAATAGATGTGCTGACAGGTGGAGGAGGCGGAAGACGCTTTGGGTTCGGACATCTGTTAGCGTAATGACCCTTCTGGCCCCACTTGTTGCACACCACTTCTGAGAGAGGACGGAAATGAGAACCACTAGACTTGGAACCTTGAGACTGATGCTTCGACTGGTTGCTTGGGTTGGGTGGGTGGGAGAAACCACGACCACTAGAGTTCTTGTTGTTGTTGGAGTTGTAAGGAGCTCGGATCACTGGAGGAGGAGGAAGCCAAAATTTCTATTGTTTCGCGACGACTTGAGAAGATGAGGATGAGTGAACGGCATCTCAAATCCTCTTTTTAGAAGCCTCCATCTTGAGCTGGGCTGCCTCTTTCTTAAGCGCCATGTTATAGAATTTGTCGAACTCATCGGGCTCGAACAAGGTGAGAGCAAGTTGAAGTTCATCCTTGAGACCTCCGCGGAACTGATATATCTTCCTCTTGGCATCTGGTATGTCTTGCTTGGCATAGCGGGCGAGGTTTTGGAACTTGACATTATACTGGTAGACAGTCATAGAGCCCTGCTTCAGGTTGCGGAATTGCTCACGCATACCCTCGATGACACTTGTTGGAATGTGGTGAGAGCGAAAGTCCTTGCAGAAATCATCCCAAGAGATCACACGCCCTTCTCTAGAGTCTTTGTACTGCTGCCACCAGTCAGCTGCTTGGTCCTTGTGTTGGAAGGCTGCAAATTTCACATAGTCCTCAGGCCTCACGTTGCTGCACTCAAAATGCTTCTTGATATCGGTAATCCAATCTTCAGCATCGAGAGGGTTGACACAGTAACTGAAAGCCTTTGGTTGATTATCCAAGAACTGGTTGAGCGTAGCATGGTGCTGCTGGTTGAAGAAATTGCCTTGGTTCCCTGGAGCACCCTGATTTGCTTGATTTGCTTGCATTTGCTGCATCATCTGCATCGACATCTGGGTGTTCTGATTTGTAGTTTGCATAATCGCTCTCCAAGCCTCAGACGGAGGAGGAGGGGAAGGAGGACGGTCTGGAACCTCTTCACCCTCTGGGTTAGCGTTGGGAACCCGTTTCGGAGCCATCCTGAAAGAGATGAACACGAATCAGCAATTTGATTGAAAGAAGGTATAAGCTGAAACAACGGATAGAAATGCAACATAGTCTTCATAAGAATCATTCGAACAAGAGGACCGAATGAAATTCTCAGCTTAATGATAACAACAATCTTCACGAGAAGCCACTGGGAGACAAAAGGTAAATAAGAAAAACACAAGGTACAGATGGAACAAACACAAGATAGGAGCTTCGTTCGACATCTTTGTGCTGTAAGATTATGGAACGCCTTACGAAAGGGTTTTGCAATCCCCGGATCAGCATAGCCAAGGACCCTTTAATATGCAACTCCCGATCGGAACATCGGCCATAAAACCACTTCACTCAATGTAGAACCCCGAACTCGCTAACCTGCATTCGTTGGAAGAATGCCTACGATCTACTGGATAAACCCACCTATGAATTTCCGAAAGTTTCCAGTTATGCAATCAGGTGTTGGGGATACAGGGGAAGCACCGCGCAATCAACTCTAAACCTACATCCAGCTGTATCCATCCTTCAACACATAACCAGTCTTTCTCGGAAACCGTCTACCTCGGACCTTCGAAAAGCATCCATTATACAAAGCTATGGCAATACTCCCGAACTACCTCCCCAGTACTGGGTGATGTCGGGGTTATCTTGCCACTAACCGTATAGGAGAGTTTTCGATGTCGGCCGTCTTAAGTATTCTAGTACTGTCGCGATATGCTTGTGACGACATACCCCGAAGCTCAACTCCCCGGGACACTGCCACAACCCCTAATGTCAGGAGGCATCGAGAACAATATTCTCGTCACAAAGACATCGAAACAATCCCACAATACTCGCGAGATTCCTAAAAAAAAAAATTGGTGCAATTTTTGAAAGTAGAAGAGGCAAGAGTAGTCATCAGGAGTCCTCACTAGAGTGAAATGGGATGAGAAGCAAAGAAATCCTACTCTCCGATATAAATATAGGACTCAAAACATTTCCAGTGTGTGCCTAGACTCGACCGTCAATGATTCGATCAATCAGTGGGGGCTTCTAGGTCGGAGAAGGCTCTGAATACCAACTTGTAATGCCCAGGATGGGACTATATCTCCTATGTGTCGAGGCATGACTTAAAGATATAAGCCCATTCTGGAATGATCGCAAGTTCGGTATCTTTGCACAACTCATGTAAAAATGGGGATGGAAAACATAAAAAATAGTTGGCTTACACTCGCCACATCACACAAATTCATTACATGTTCAAACATCATCCAAATGAACATCACAGCCCATCTAAGGGTAAAGATCCGAATGACAAAATACCAAACATAACATTAAACCACAGGTCTAGATCGAATCCTACTAGAAGCTCTACTGATCAACCGAATAGTTCACGTAGTAACAGCTACGCTCCTCGTCGTACTCCCAGTCTAGCTCAGTGCCATCGCCTGTGTAGCTCACCATCGTACCTGCATCTGGTGTGTTGAAGTAACTATGAGCCATAGAGGACTCAGCAATCCCGTTCCCAGGTAACACGATTATCCCAGCCTTGGGTGTGGAACAAGGCTGAAGAAAGAACAAAAGTCTGCAGCAGCACTAGCCTAGCTTACGTAAAAGAGAGCGAGAAGAGAAGGTGCCTCGGTCGAGAGATGATCACTAAGTGATCCTAACTAAAGCAAGTCAAACATAACCCCACCTTGTTCACTTCCCGAATCCCTTTCGAAAAATGACCATCACGGTACACACGCTGGTAGTGTATTGGAACATGCTGTCAAGTTTTCTACAACCGTATATTAACAAGCTCCCATCTGCCACATAACCGCGGGCACGACTTTCGAAAGTTCATAACCCTGTAGGGGTGTTCCAACTTGGCCCATGACAAGCCCACGATCCGCGGATTCGCAACTCCAAGGTGGGAAGACCCGAGTATTCTCGGAATCCCGTGCTCAAGATACTCCGACTAAGGTAAGGCTAATCCAGCAAATCCTCCCGGCGTGCCGACACCCTGATAGTAGCCGCGCGTATCTAGTCTCAGGCCACGACCGGATGAGCGCTACGTACAGATACCGAAGACCCCAGCGAACTGGGTGGCACCGCAAGTGACTCTAGTTATGGGCTCTAGCATAGTATGAGTAAGTCGTGCGAACATCTACAGTGCTGGACTAGCAGATGTAGGGGATGTAGGTTGGTACGGTTCACCCGGTCGTAGGTGCTAGTGCTTCTGAAAGACTGTGTCTCGGTCATCCGTTTCTCAAACATCATGCAGTGCGAGAAATCAAACGGAGGAGATCGGGTCTTGTGGGGAAAAGTGCACAAACCTCTGCAGAGTGTACAAACTGATCATGATTAGCCGTGTCCCCGGTTACGGACGTCTTGAGTATCTAGTACTTGGATATCATGTGAATCTCATCATGTTACTTTAAATTAATATTGTTGGGTTTAATGATGATTTATTAATTGGGGTTGAGAGGATGTCTATCTTCTCAACGATGTTTCAACTACCATGATAGTTAATTAAAATCTATTCCTTTGCAGTAGGAAAAAATTGGCGTTACGCAAAAACTTTAACCTTACAGCCTCCACCATCCAAATATGCATGTAGTTGTAGGCTTTGTCCATCATTATCATTACAGTGTGAATTTGCCAGTACATTCAATGTACTGACCCTCTGTGGCTGCAACGTCTCATGTTGCAGGATTATCTTACGACGAGTAAGTGATACGTTAGGGTTACGATTTCTACACTCAACTTTGCCGTTGGTGTTGATGGGAATCCACAGCCTTGTTGCTTCCACTATGATCGATTGAGGTAATAGTATTTACGTTACTTAATACATGTGATTTACCTCTGTTATAAATCCTCGAGTACTGTGTGTGTCAGCATACCGATCCAGGGATGACACAGAACACAAAGACTTCGGTCCATTCGGATCGTGGTCGCTACAAGATGGTATCAGAGCACATGTTGACTGTAGGACGTGACCCTAGAAACTAGCAAGCCATAGGAAAGGATTTCTCTAAAACTTTCTTTTCAAAAGGATTCTTATCTCTCTTCTTCTCTGAGCTTTGTCAAATCTTCCCTTTGACCTTAAATAGTAGATAATACCCTTTACCATTTGGACCACTTCGGAGTAAAGATGAATTTACCATGCATTGGAAGTGTTGATGCTACAACAATGGATACTCCGAAGGTTTGAAGAGTTGACAACTTTGAAGAGATGATGACCTTTAGAAGACCAACCTCCTATTTTGTACTTACGTTAGATGCGATGTTTGTGAGCCGTCAATTGTTTGATGTTTTTCGATGGCCACAAAACAAAACCCGTCTTTTCAAAACTTTTTTTTGTATTGAGTGTATCTCTCTCTACCTCTTTTGAATCTCATCCCAAAACCCTTGGACTCAATAGAGGATGACTGAAGATAGACTTGAAGTCTCTAGACCAATGACCCAGCCAGAGGCAGAACTATGGATACAAAACATGGAGGATCACTTCAGGAAGAATTTAGTTGAAAGGAAGTATGAAGTTCAATACGCTCTCCAGTACTTTACAAACAATGCTGCAACATGGTGGAAGATGCATCAAGACATACAAGGATGTAATAGAGCAGAAAATTGGGAAGAGTTCAAGAAGACCCTGTTAAGATCTCGTCTCATCCGCAAGCGTGCTGACAACCCGAAGAAGAAACATTGTGCCTGTAGGATTTGTGGAGAAATAGGACACACCCAAAAGGAGCACAAGGATGAATGCCCTAATTGTGAAGGAAGTCACCTAGCTGAAGAATGCCCAACTAGGCAGATTACTTGTTTCTTGTGTGAAGGGACTACCCACTACCCTGCTCAGTGCCACATTTATCCCCTGGTGCGACGAACTGTCCAGCAGAAGAAAGAAGCAATGAAAGAAGTCCTTGAGGAAACCTTAAGGGAATCCGTGATGGAGGAAGATATTGACTACCTTGATGGAGAAGGCCTAAAAAGATTTTACTCCCATGCTTGCTATTCATGTGGAGAAGAAGGACATCTTTCGCAGTATTGCATGAAGGAAAGCCATGAGTATCTGGGAGACTTCCCGACAGAAGAAGTGGAGTTTGATCCACAAAAGATAGAAGATTTGATAGGAACAAAGAAGTCGAGGAAGAGAAAGAGCATGTGTTCACAGAAGAACCCAATTTCTGCAGAAAAGGACCTGAGTCACATCACATGTTACCGGTGCAAGGATTTCGGTCATTATGCTATCAAATGCCCAACCAGGAAGCGAAGAACCCAGTGAACCAGGACAGCCACCATGAAATCTTTAGAGTGGTCTTATGCCATTAGTCTACACTACAAGGAAGTAGAGCATTTTACGAAGAGAAGATCTAGACCGGAGAAAGATTGATTTGAGTAGTTGAGATCTTCATATTGGAATGAAGCATGTAGATTAATATGGATTACACTTTTATTACGATGTTGAGTCGAGTTAGGGAAATAACATTGTAATAGTTTGTGAAGCAATATAAGTTGATAATTTTGGAATCTAAGAAGGAGATGTTATGAGTTGTTGGATGATTGTGAGTGCCCCTCTTGCTATCTCACCCAGACCAAAACCTAGAACCCATGGAGAAGCTGACCCCAAACCTTCCTCGGACAAATGACCCTGTTTTACCCAAGGATATCAATATGTTGTCCTGAGAATCCCTTCTATCTTATACCTACATATGACAACCCTTTACGAGTCTTTTCTCAAAGGCCCGGAAACCATCATGACCCTGACTAGCAACCAGGATTACCCAAAGATCTTGAAGGACATGATGAAGCATATTGTAATGCCCAGGATGGGACTGTACCTCCTAGGTGTCGAGGCACGACTTAAAGGTATAAGCCCATTCTGGAATGATCTCAAGTTTGGTATCTTTGCATGACTCATGTAAAAGAGGGATTAAAATGCACAAGGACATAGTTGGCTTACACTCGCCACTTCACACAATACATTACATAAGCAAATCATCATTCAAACAACACAACCGGACTACGGGTGAAGATCCAAAAGAAAGATAACAAACATAACGTTAAACCACAGGTCTAGATCGAATCCTAGTAGAAACCACTACTGATCGTAGAAACGTCACAAGCATACGGCCACTCTCTTCATCGAGCTCCCAGTGAAGTACTTGAACCAGCTCCTGCTTCATTCTCGGCTGAACCTGCATCTGGTGTTGTAGTATCTGTGAGCCACGAGGACTCAGCAATCCCATAACCATGGGTATCAAGACTAGCAAAGCTTTATGGGTAGGAAGAGGTAAGGTGGTGAGGTTGCAGCAGCGGCTAAGCATAATATGGTGGCTAACTTACGAGTACAAGAATAAGATGAGCATCTACGCAAACGGTCGCAAAAGTAGTGATCGCTAAAGATCCTGAACTACATACGAATCAAACATAACCCCACCGTGTTCTCTTCTCAAAGTGAAAAGAGACAGTCACGGTTACTCACGCGGTGGTGTGTTTTACTTTGGATCCTCTGTCAAGTTTTCTACAACCGGACATTAACAAATTCCAATCTGCCACATAACCGTGGGCACGGCTTTCGAAAGATCATAACCCTGCAGGGGTGTCCCAACTTAGCCCATCACAAGCTCTCACGATTAGCTGAAGTGATAAATATAATATCATCACTCCTTATCTTAGGGAAATCCGATCAGGCTCGGCATCCCGGGGCACAAGACATTTCAACAATGGTAAAACTAGTCCAGCAAGACCTCCCGGCGTGCCGACACCCTGATAGTAGTCGCGCGTATCTCGTCTCAGGCCACAACCGGATGGGCGATTCTACAGGTTTATATCAATCCTCGAGTTTCCTCGTGGTGACCCCGCAGAACCCCCGTTTGGGACCAACACCATCAGCACTGGCCCCCCCTGTTATGTAGAATTAAGAACCCGGGGACATGACCCCCTATGCAATTAATTAATTAATTAAGTTGTTATTATGAGCAAATTAAAACCAATGTTGGGCCTTGCTGGAGGAGTTTTATTCAAAGTCGAACTGTCAAGGGGTCCCCATCCACCCATCGTGTAAGGAACGCAAAAATCAAGGAACATAATGCCGGTTTATCGGCGCCTAAGGTGGCATGAGTGGAACAAAACACCGAGCAAAAGGCCAAGCCTTCCACCCATGCCTAGTATATAGGTGTGTTAATAATAATTATAGATATTGTGATATTCCAACAACAAGTTTCCTCCTGGAACGATCTTCATCTTCACCTGCAACTAACAACGCTATAAGAGGGGCTGAGCAAGCGGGTAACATAGCCAATCAGTGGTTTTGCTAGGAAGGTGTCAAAAGGTTAGAGGTTTCATGGCAACAAGGAGAGGCTGACATAAAAGATGGGTAGCGCGACATGTAACGATAGCATCGAGACAACTAAGCATGGCAATGGTAGTAAAGGTATCCAAGGGTATGATCATCTTGCCTGGGATTCCGCAAGGAAGAAGAACGGATCCATGAATTAGACGGAGCAACATAGTCGAGCGAATCCTCACAACTCCGGAACGAAACCGAAGCTAACAAGAGAAGCAACCGGAAAGAAGCAAACAACACGGTAAACACACAAGCATAAACATGGCATACGATGCACATCCAAGTATGATGCATGTCCGGTTTAATTATGCATGACATGGCAATGAGCACAAGCAAAACTACAAGTTAAGTGGAGCTCAATATGCAACGAGTTGCATATTGACGAAACACCACATTTAATTATTTAGTTGACTCCCGTTTATATACAAAACAAGGTTAAATGTTTTTAACATGGCAAGAGGTGAAGCATAATAAAACTACACTATTTAGGCATTTTAAATGAGGCCGGAAATAACAACAACAAATCCGGGAAAAATCCCCATGTGCATGTTTAGCAATTCTTAAAGCACACATCAATTCACACATTAAAACATATTAATGTTGTTATCATGATGCGGATGACATGATCAAGTTTTATGCAAGTTATTAATTAAATGGTAACATGAAGAAATAAGGAGTATATGTCACCGTGGTGGAAGGAAAGGGTGCCATGGCAACGATCCAAAAATGATGCAACGCAACATCTCGGTTCCGGTAACCCGTTGAGAGACCGGGTGCAAAAGAATGATCGGCGTGAGCGAGTCGAATAAGAAGAAAAGGTGGGGTGATCCCGTCACCGGGTTCCCACGGGTCGGCGACGAGGCAACCGAGGAGCATGACAAAAGGCGAAACGGGCACGGTGCACACAAGGGAAACATTTCATACAACACAAGCATCGTTCTCGGGTCTTTGTCTCGGGGTTATACCTTCGAAGCGTTCGTTCTCGGAGGGGTTCGAGTCGTTGAGGGACGTAGTGGAAGTAGTCGTACACGGGTCGTAGAGGAAGTAGTTGTTCACGAGGTCGTCAACGAAGTAGTCGTTCACAATCCATTTCGGAGAGGTACTTGTCGCGGCATCGGACGTAGTGGTACTTGGCGGAAAATTCTGCAACGGGAACTTGGTGCTACTCCCTCTTCTGTAGTCGAACTTGGGGTAATCTCAAACTTGACGGATTCGACTCACGGACTTGGCGATCCAAAACGAAGCAAGGCCAAGGCCTCGGGTGGACAACAGAGGCAGCAAGGCGAGGGAGATGGTGACGCGAAGGCGAAGTTGAGGCCGGCCATGGCGAGGACGCGGGACCTTCGCGGTGGACGGCGGCGACCCCTGGCCACTGGGCCAGAGAGGCGACGAGGCGAGGAGGAGACCGGAAGGAGGCGGGGCTGCATCGGCGCTCGGGGAGAAGCTATGGAGGAACCGCGCGGAGGGAGGCGCTCGGGGGCGAGGCAGGGTCGGCGCCAGCGCTCGGAGGGCCCTGGGGGACGTGCGCCAGGCGCGGGCGTCGAGCAGGGAAGAAGGTCGCCGCGGCGTGCTGCGTCGTTGGAGAGGAGGGGCGCGGTGCACTGCAGCCTTGGCGATGCGGGGCGAGAGGAGGGAGATGGTCGGGCTCGGGAGATGGAGGAAGAGGCGGGTCCTGGCCGGCCCGCGGGAGCAGCGGCGCGGCAAGGGACGGAGGGAGGCGGGGCCTGGCCGGTCGTCGCTAGCGGACGGCGCGGTGACGAGGCAACCGACGAGGCGCTCGAGGGGCCTCGACGAGGGGCGCATCGAAGGGAGGAGAGAGCGGGGCCGAGCGCTCGCGCGAGGGAGAGAAAAGGAGATCGAGGGGATCGGGCGAGATGCCAGAGGGGGTTCGGTGGCGCTGGGAGGGACGAGCGATGCGGGGCGAGGGGAGAGCGAGATACTGGCATCGCTAGGGTTAGGTGCGAGGAACGGGCTGCGGCCTGGGAGCAGGCCGAGTTGGGCCTAGGGAGGCCCGAGCAGGCCTAGGCCTACTGGGCCGGCTGGCACAACTCTCTCTCTGCATTTATTTTTCCATTTTAAAAAAATAGAACAACTATAGAAATGCCCAGAGAGTTTGGAGATGGTTTTGGCTGAGATAAAAATATCCCTACAACCCTGGAATTGTGGGCTATTTTAATAAACTCCTTTGGCAATTTTTAGAGTCTACTAATTTATGCAAGTATGAAAAAACTCAAACTTGAATAAATCCATAGACCAACCAAAGCACTCCCAAAAGACATGAAGAAAATTGGAGGAGGGGGTCTTGTCATGATCTAGTATTTATAGGAAGATAAAGAACAATTTCTGAAACAGGAAAAAGAATGACGGAACTTTTTTGTAAGGCTTTATGGAATATTACCAACCCAACAAAAATGGTTCCAACAAAATAGGGAAGATATGCAAGTGTGTGTTGGTGATTCCGAAGCAATGGAATATTTATTTATAATAGCTCCATAATATTAGGAGGATATGTTATAAAGAGAAATCATCCTTCCCTCGATTTAAATGGACCGAAGGTCCACACGATTTATTTAAGTTGAGATGCAAAAGATTAATGACATGATGGCATGATGATATGATGCAATGCAAAATAAATAAAGCAAGCACAACTGAAACACACGGGAGAACCCGGAACATCTGGAATCTTCTGGAATCTTCTGGGACGTCGGTCTTCGGGCGTCACAACTCTCCCACACTAACAGAGGATCTCGACCCGAGATCCTAGAGATAGCACCGGGTAAAAACGGAAGAAGAAGAGGTAAAACAAAATTGCTTCTTTGACAGACGAGTGAAACCACGAACCTTGAGAGGTTAAACAAGTTGAGAGAACAAAACAACATGGGTGGACGAAGATGAAAACACTCCGGTAAAAGGAGGAACAAGGAACACAATGAGAACCTTGTAGGTTGAAAGACGTGAAACAAGAGCTTACGAACCAAAAGAATATGAAACTGCAATGGTATAGCCAAGGAATAAGAATGACAGAATTTGGACAGCACTCCGTCTGAAAATGGAAGGAATTGAACATGAACTTGAGGAAATGGAGTGATACTTGATAAAAACAACAACATATTGCCTCCGAAACAATTAAAAGAATGGCACAAGGTTAAGAAAGACTCAGACATCACTCCGGTTGAAAAGAGAGGCAAACTTGATGAGATGAGAGAAATAGAATGGAGAACAGAACACTCCGGTTAAATAGACAAGCAAGTGAGAATATGATCTTGATAAAATCGAGATGACGGTTTGGAGAGAGCAACATCACAATGCCTCCGGAACGAAAGAATAGCATATAATCAATGAAAGACTTGAACGGAGAAGAAAATGACAACTTCTCCCATGAATGAGTTTGAAAGAGCTTCTTTACCAAGATGGGTTGAATAGAGTTGTTGGAAATTCAACAACGAAAGAATAAGCTTGATGTGGGCTTATGGAAAACATCTCAAAATTAAGAGGTGACAACCAGCCACTTACGAAAACATTTGCTTGGGTTGAGATCAACAAGGAGACGAAGAGCTTATCTCACCAGAAGGATAAATGAAGAACTTGGGTCATTATAAGAACCATAATAGCAACAATCCTTAGGGAAAGCTTTTAGGTGAAATACAACCCAAGATTACTCCAAGAGATAAAAATGAGGGGTTGAAAGGATCTCCTAAAGAGAAAGAAATGATGGTTTTAATTATCTCATACTTGATAACTCGTGAATCATGAAACATGAAGGAATTGTCAGAAATGACATAACACCATCTGAAAACATAAGGTAGAAAGGATTGCAATTGGAATGCAAGAAGAAGAAAATATTTGAGCTCCTCCAACAAGAATCTTGATGAAGACTTCGAGGATGAATTAAATCTTGATGAACCACCATGAGAACTCCGGTAATGAAAGCACGAGAAGTGAAAGATGAAAAGAATAAGACTCAAGGCCTGCGATGAATTAGATGGAGGTTTGAAATGATATAATTGAAATAACTTGGAGCTCCGGAAAACAAGATGAACAACTTAGAACCGAGAATATGATATGATGAACAAGCTCCAGACAAAAGAATTAAAACACCTTGAAGGAATAAGAATAAGAATTATGTCATGCATCTCCTTCACCAATTTAAATTGATGACAACCAAAGGATTTGGCATACTACTTATTCTCGTTGGAAAGAATTAAAAGAGAGATCTCGCACAAACTTGGGTAAATCTTCAACGAACCACCGGTAGGATTATGAAAAGAACAAATGAATTAAAACGATAACAACGGAAGGGAACTTGAAAGAACCACCGTAAGAATATGGAGACGAACGAAGAGACATCAATGAAGAATATTTGGAGGACGAAGTTGAAAACTGAGAACGAAGAAATATTCTGAAATGATGGCCTTCGGAGGATCACAATGGAAAGAATTCATGAAACGCTTCGGATGGGTATAAAAGAATTCCTCATAATCTGAACAATAATGAGGATGGCAAGAAGCTAGAACCACGAATCTTGGAAGAACGGACCAAAATTTAAGAGAAACATTTCTTCGGTCTCCAAATGTTGAGAATGAAGACGAGAAATGCCATAAGAATGGTTGAGCACTCCGGAATGAAGAATTAAAAAGGTTGAAACAACGATGAAAAGAATTTGAAAGCAATCCTGGAGAAGGCATGTGACTGATGGAAATCATTCATACATCACACTTTGAAAAGAATTTGAGTATAACTCCAGAAAAATTAAAAGAGTCAGGTAAGATCCTGGAAAGACCTGTGGGTTAGGGCCCACTCAAAAGAAATCACCGTTGGAAAAGATTGCTTAAGAGATATTGCACCGGTTGAATTAACTGGCTTGAATAAGAAGACAATGCTCAAAAATACTTTGAACGGATTAAGAATGGAATTATGAATCTTCTGAGATACCTTCAGCTCTCCGGATATGAATAGCAAGAGGAGAATGATTAATTGGAGCACCGAAATAAGAAAGCATTATGAGAAGAGGAAAAGGATAAGATCAACACCATATCTTGAATTACATCCACCGGCAGAATTGAGAACAAAAGAATGATGAACTTGAAGCTCTTGAGCATCTTCCTGAGAATCACCGAATAAGAACATTGAAGGAAAAGAATGAAGAAACATCACATGAATAAAATGGATACTTCATCTGAGAATTTCTTGCTCCGAGAAGAAGAAGGGTGGGAGGGTGGGGAAACAAGACAACTTGAGACGAACAAAATGGACACCGGTTGAAAATAATTTAACATGACCATCTCGATGGTCAAGAAGAATTAGCACTCCCATAGAAATATGAGAACATCGCTTAGGAAGGTATGGAATCAACATTTGACATCGAAGCAACTCGTATACCAGAATCAAAACAAGAACAAAGGATAGATATGTTGCAACATAATCTTCACAATATCATCCGAACAGAGAATTGAACGAATGAATTCCGCAGGTACATCAACTTGTCGAGAAGCCACTTGGAAGAACAAAAGATAAATAAAAGCAACAGGGAACAGATAGAACAAATACAAGATAGAAGCTTCGTCCGACATATTCGTGCTGAAAGCTCATGGAACGTGTTACAAAAGGGTTTTGCAATCCCCGGATCAGCATAGCCAAGGACCCTTTAAGATGCAACTCCTGATCAGAACAAGCCCATAAAACAACTTCACTCAATGTAGAACCCCGAACTTCATATAATGCACTCGTTGGAAGAATGCCTATAACTACTAGATGAACCCACCTATTAATTTCCGAAAGTTTCCAGTTATGCAATCAGGTGTTGGGGATACAGGGGAAGCACCGCACACTCAACTCTAATCCTACATCCAGCTGTATCCATCCTTCAACACATAACCAGTTATTTCCGGAAACCGTTTACCTCGGACCTTCGAAACGCATCTACTATACAAGCCATGGCAATACTCCCGAACTACCTCCCCAGTACTGGGTGATGTCGGGGTTATCTTGCCACTAACCGCATAGGAGAATTTTCGATGTCGGCCGTCTTAAGTATTCTAGAACTGATGCGATATATTTGTGACGACAACACCTCGGAGCTCAACTCCCCGGGACACTGCCACAACCCCTAATGACAGGAGGCATCGAGAACAATGTTCTCGTCACAAAGACATTGGAACAATCCAAACAATACTCGCGAGATCCTAAAAAAAAATTGGTGAATTTTTGAGAGTAGAAGAGATAAAAGTAATCGTCAGGAGTCCTCACCAGAATGAAAGGGGATGAGGAGCAAAGAAATCCTACTCTCCGATATAAATATAGGACTCAAAACATTTTCAGTGTGTGCCTAGACTCAACCGTTAACGATTCGATCAATCAGTGGGGGCTTCTAGGTCGGAGAAGGCTCTGATACCAACTTGTAATGCCCAGGATGGGACTATACCTCCTACGTGTCGAGGCACGACTTAAAGGTATAAGCCCATTCTGGAATGATCTCAAGTTTGGTATCTTTGCACGACTCATATAAAAGAGGGATTAAAATGCACAAGGAGATAGTTGGCTTACACTCGCCACTTCACACAATACATTACATAAGCAAATTATCATTCAAACAACACAACCCGACTACAGGTGAAGATCCAAAAGAAAGATACCAAACATAACGTTAAACCACAGGTCTAGATCGAATCCTAGTAGAAACCACTACTGATCGTCAAAACGTCACAAGCATACGGCCACTCTCTTCATCGAGCTCCCAGTGAAGTACTTGAACCAGCTCCTGCTTCATTCTCGGCTGAACCTGCATCTGGTGTTGTAGTATCTGTGAGCCACGAGGACTCATCAATCCCATAACCATGGGTATCAAGACAGCAAAGCTTTATGGGTAGGAAGAGGTAAGGTGGTGAGGTTGCAGCAGCGGCTAAGCATAATATGGTGGCTAACTTACGAGTACAAGAATAAGATGAGCATCTACGCAAACGGTCGCAAAAGTAGTGATCGCTAAAGATCCTGAACTACATACGAATAAAACATAACCCCACCGTGTTCTCTTCTCAAAGTGAAAAGAGACAGTCACGGTTACTCACGCGGTGGTGTGTTTTACTTCGGATCCTTTGTCAAGTTTTCTACAACCGGACAATAACAAATTCCAATCTGCCACATAACCGCGGGCACGGCTTTCGAAAGATCATAACCCTGCAGGGGTGTCCCAACTTAGCCCATCACAAGCTCTCACGATTAGCTGAAGTGATAAATATAATATCATCACTCCTTATCTTAGGGAAATCCGATCAGGCTCGGCATCCCGGTGGACAAGACATTTCGACAATGGTAAAACTAGTCCAGCAAGACCTCCCAGCGTGCCGACACCCTGATAGTAGCTGCGCGTATCTCATCTCAGGCCACAACCGGATGGGCGATTCTACAGGTTTGGGACCAACACCATCAGCACTGCCCCCCCTGTTATGTAGAATTAAGAACCCGGGGACATGACCCCCTATGCAATTAATTAATTAATTAAGTTGTTATTATGAGCAAATTAAAACCAATGTTGGGCCTTGCTGGAGGAGTTTTATTCAAAGTCGAACTGTCAAGGGGTCCCCATCCACCCATCGTGTAAGGAACGCAAAAATCAAGGAACATAATGCCGGTTTATCGGCGCCTAAGGTGGCATGAGTGGAAAAAAACACCGAGCAAAAGGCCAAGCCTTCCACCCATGCCCAGTATATAGGTGTGTTAATAATAATTATAGATATTGTGATATTCCAACAACAAGTTCCCTCCTGGAACGATCTTCATCTTCACCTGCAACTAACAACACTATAAGAGGGGCTGAGCAAGCGGGTAACATAGCCAAATAGTGGTTTTGCTAGGAAGGTGTCAAAAGGTTAGAGGTTTCATGGCAACAAGGAGAGGCTGACATAAAAGATGGGTAGCGTGACATGTAACGATAGCATCGAGACAACTAAGCATGGCAATGGTACTAAAGGTATCCAAGGGTATGATCATCTTGCCTGGGATTCCGCAAGGAAGAAGAACGGATCCATGAAGTAGACGGAGCAACATAGTCGAGCGAATCCTCACAACTCCAGAACGAAACCAAAGCTAACAAGAGAAGCAACCGGAAAGAAGCAAACAACATGGTAAACACACAAGCATAAACATGGCATACGATGCACATCCAAGTATGATGCATGTCCGGTTTAATTATGCATGGCATGGCAATGAGCACAAACAAAACTACAAGTTAAGTGGAGCTCAATATGCAACGAGTTGCATATTGACGAAACACCACATTTAATTATTTAGTTGACTCCCGTTTATTTACAAGACAAGGTTAAATGTTTTTAACATGGAAAGAGGTGAAGCATAATAAATCTACACTATTTAGGCATTTTAAATGAGGCCGGAAATAACAACAACAAATTCGGGAAAAATCCCCATGTGCATGTTTAGCAATTCTTAAAGCACACATCAATTCACACATTAAAACATATTAATGTTGTTATCATGATGCGGATGACATGATCAAGTTTTATGCAAGTTATTAATTAAAGGTTAACATGAAGAGATAAGGAGTATATATCACCGTGGTGGAAGGAAAGGGTGCCACGGCAACGATCCGAAAATGATGCAACGCAACATCTCGGTTCCGGTAACCCGTTGAGAGACCGGGTGCAAAAGAATGATCGGCGTGAGCGAGTCGAATAAGAAGAAAAGGTGGGGTGATCCCGTCACCGGGTTCCCATGGGTCGGCGACGAGGCAACCGAGGAGCATGACAAAAGGCGAAACGGGCACGGTGCACACAAGGGAAACATTTCATACAACACAAGCATCGTTCTCTGGTCTTCGTCTCGGGGTTATACCTTCGAAGCGTTCGTTCTCGGAGGGGTTTGAGTCGTCGAGGGACGTAGTGGAAGTAGTCGTACACGGGTCGTAGAGGAAGTAGTTGTTCACGAGGTCGTCAACGAAGTAGTCGTTCACAATCTGTTTCGGAGAGGTACTTGTCGCGGCATCGGACGTAGTGGTACTTGGCGGAAAATTCTGCAATGGGAACTTGGTGCTACTCCCTCTACTGTAGTCGAACTTGGGGTAACCTCGAACTTGACAGATTCGACTCGCGGACTTGGCGATCCAAAACGAAGCAAGGCCAAGGCCTCGGGTGGACAGCAGACGGCAGCAAGGCGAGGGAGATGGTGACGCGAAGGCGAAGTTGAGGCCGGCCATGGCGAGGAGGCAGGACCTTGGCGGCGGACGGCGGCGACCCCTGGCCGCTGGGCCAGAGAGGCGACGAGGCAAGGAGGAGACCGGAAGGAGGCGGGGCTGCATCGGCGCTCGGGGAGAAGCTGTGGAGGAACCGAGCGGAGGGAGGCGCTCGGGGGCGAGGCAGGGGCGGCGCCGGCGCTCGGAGTGCCCTGGGGGAGGGGCACCAGGCGCGGGCGTCGAGCAGGGAAGAAGGTCGCCACGGCGTGCTGCGTCGTTGGAGAGGAGGGGCGCGGTGCACTGCAGCCTTGGCGATGCGGGGCGAGAGGAGGGAGATGGTCGGGCTCGGGAGATGGAGGAAGAGGCGGGTCCTGGCCGGCCCGCGGGAGCAGCGGCGCGGTAGGGGACGGAGGGAGGCGGGGCCTGGCCGGTCATCGCTGGCGGACGGCGCGGTGACGAGGCAACCGACGAGGCGCTCGAGGGGCCTCGACGAGGGGCGCATCGAAGGGAGGAGAGAGCGGGGCCGAGCGCTCGCGCGAGGGAGAGAAAAGGAGATCGAGGGGATCGGGCGAGAGGCCAGGGGGGGTTCGGCGGCGCTGGGAGCGACGAGCGATGCGGGGCGAGGGGAGAGCGAGATACTGGCATCGCTAGGGTTAGGTGCGAGGAACGGGCTGCGGCCTGGGAGCAGGCCGAGTTGGGCCTAGGGAGGCCCGAGCAGGCCTAGGCCTACTGGGCCGGCTCGCACAACTCTCTCTCTGCATTTCTTTTTCCATTTTAAAACAAAATAGAACAAATATAGAAATGCCCAGAGAGTTTGGAGATGGTTTTGACTGAGATAAAAATATCCCTACAACCCTGGAATTGTGGGCTATTTTAATAAACTCCTTTGGCAATTTTTAGAGTCTACTAATTTATGCAAGTATGAAAAAACTCAAACTTGAATAAATCTGTAGACCAACCAAAGCACTCCCAAAAGACATGAAGAAAATTGGAGGAGGGGGTCTTGTCATGATCTAGTATTTATAGGAAGATAAAGAACAATTTCTGAAATAGGAAAAAGAATGACGGAGCATTTTTGTAAGGCTTTATGGAATATTACCAACCCAACAAAAATGGTTCCAACAAAATAGGGAAGATATGCAAGTGTGTGTTGGTGATTCCGAAGCAATGGAATATTTTTTTATAATAGCTCCATAATATTAGGAGGATATGTTATAAATAGAAATCATCCTTCCCTCGATTTAAATGGACCGAAGGTCCACACGATTTATTTAAGTTGAGATGCAAAAGATTAATGACATGATGGCATGATGATATGATGCAATGCAAAATAAATAAAGCAAGCACAACTAAAACACACGGGAGAACCCGGAATATCTGGAATCTTCTGGAATCTTCTGGGACGTCGGTCTTCGGGCGTCACACATATTCACCTGGAAGGAGATGCAGTTTACAAGGGTTATCCCTTCATGGAGAATGGAGTTGAACTTTGGTACGTGGAGGTCCACCTCCACCGTGTGAAAAAAGTTTGCCCAAAGACTATGGGTCAATACTTTTTCATCTCCCGAGTACCGTGAACAACATTCTTCGACTCTGTTCGTGAAGCTGCTATGGAGGCCATACGTCAAATTGGAGAAATACTCGAAGCAAGACTTCGTTATACCCAGGGATGCCTGAGTATGATGCATGCAGAGATGGTGGAGATGAAGCACACAGCCAATAGTATGAAGCAAAAGATTGATGATTTTAAGAATCACGTTGCACAATTCCGATGGGACTGAAGCGTCCTTAGCTAGGACAAAGGTATAAAGATGGGAGGAATGTTTGACCATACCCCACTATGTGGATGGCAACATTTGTAGTGAAGCACCTTTGTAACTGGAGTGTTGAATATTGGTTCAAGTAGTAATACAAGATTTGATATGAGGAGAATATGGATTTTGGATGAACCAGTGCATTTTGTTTAGTTGAACCATACTAAGTGAACACTGGACCAGTATAAAGGAAAGTGTTGCTCCAAGTAGTAGAGTTTGCACAAACAAGTTGGAGTTTATTTTGATATGAGGCTTACCCCAAGAGTATGAAGGAAAGAAGTACAATTGGATTTTTAAGAGGGTGTAAGACCGGAGTATGGAACTATAGTGACCCCAAGGATTGAGTTATGGATATACAAGTTCTGACTTGGACCCTTTAGCCGAGGACCTAAGGAGGCTACATAATCACAAGGGAACCACGAGACTTGTCTATAGTTATGTGTATCTGCTATAGTAAAGCAGTGCATTTTGCTATAGATTGTACCAAGAAGAAGGAGTTTTGTGCTAAGTATTGGAGTTGAAGCATGCAATGGAAATGCAGTAGACTGTAGAAAGTTGAAAATTGGTGAAGTTAGCAGCCTGGTATTGATTCTGGATTTTATGAGTTGTTACTCTATAGTGATGAGTGAAGACATGATGCATGGAAAAAGATTTTGAAGAAAACTAGTGTTATTCATTTTAAGTGTGGTAGAATCCAACACTGTTACCCGAATACACTAGCTAGTGGTTAGATACGTCCGACTTGGAAAAGGACTACCCAAGGATGAGTGTGAGTAATTGTGCTCAGTTTGGTACCGAGAAGAAAGGGATACCAAACGGATTGGATGGATTTAAGAGAACCAAGGAAGTTGGATGTTGGAAGTATGAGCATTTGCAAACCCGATGATGAGACCAAGTGTTACTAGTGATGAGATGAGACATAACCCACAGGCCCAGGACCTGACAAGAAAGCAAGCACATTTTTGCTGAAGGAAAACCCCTGGAAGAAGTTACGACCTTTGTCAATAGACAATCTTATAGGTTTTGCGCTAAACCCGAGGGTTGTGAAGAAACGCTAGATGTTTTGTTCAGCTTGCAGAATCCATGGAATTATCCGAACTTAGTTCGTTGACAAGAGAAATTCTGCAATGCTTGTGAGGATGACCGGGTGTTAGAATGCGAGATTCACGAAACCATATACAGGGTAATGATTTGGGTGCGGGATGGACTGATCACCATACCGACTTACTCTTATTATTCGCCTCTGTTATATGGGATGGTAAATCTGATTGACTTACCTATAGTAGAGAGACGACGATGTCAAAACTTTGTTTAAACCCTAGAATGGTATAGAAATTTTTCCCTTGTACACGGCATGATGTTGCCAACCGTAGGATATACGGTGAGGATGAAGCCCAGACCCGTTTCTGCAGGGACCCTGATAATTTGGTTGATGACCACCATGAGTGATCGATATTTGTTTAGTATTGGCGCTAGACTCTTCAGTTAAGAAGAACCAGTCCTAAAAGAGCCTTACCAGGATGAAAGGATACAAGGATTGAGGACAAATATCTTTGCCACTACCGAAAGAGCCAGAGAAGGAAATACCCTGAAGATCTGAGAAGAATCGACACCGTCAACTAAGGATGGAGTACCTGCGTTTTGGAACCGTATCCATGTTACTAAGTGTGGTAGCACACTAGACCTTACCAATCGATGGATTGTTAGGAGACCCCAAACCCCAACCTATTTCTTGCTAGCCTCTCCGAATCTCGAGGACGAGATTCATTTTAAGTGTGGTAGGTTTGTAACATCCCAAAATTCTAAATTCTGGAATGTTATAATAAATAGATAGATTTGATTGTAGTTTGATGTGCTGTGTGAAATTGAGTGGAATTCGAAACTTTTGAAAATTAAATGAGAGGGAATAAAATGACTTTCCCAAAACTTTCATTTTGCATTTCGATCTCCGAGGGAATTCAAATTCGTTTCAACACAAAACCCTTGAGTGAAGATGACATGACTTCTTCCATTTAATTAAATGAAAGGGTATTTGAAATTTTTTGAATTTCATTTGGAATTATTTCCAATTCAGAAACTTTAAGCAACTCAATGATTTTCCCGAGAGAAGATAAAATGACTTCTTCAAAATATAGGAAATATGAGTTGGAGGTTTTTCTGAAATTTTCTGCAACTCAATTTCAAATATTGAGTTATGTGGTTTTATTCAAATTATTTTTCTCCAAAAATAAAATACATGGAAAATAGGGTAACATGATTCCCTACAGCAGAAAATTGGAGATAAATGAATTTGAATTCTTTTGGTATTTTAGAATGGTTTTTATTGGGTTCTATTTGCATCAGTAGCACCTTTCGATTATTTAGAATTTGTGGGCATTTTATTTGACAGTAGTAAAATGTTCATGTTGTAGGGCTTATTTTTCTGTAAATTTTGATATATTATATGCCTATATAATATCTTAGTTTAATTTTATTTTATTTGTTTATTTGTCTGATAAAAAAAAATTCTCCTCAGCCGAACTGGGCCGGCCCAGCCACTGCCAGGCCAGCCCAGCCCGCTCGCCCCGACCCCTTCCTCCTCACGCACGGCAACCGCCGCCGCCATGCCTCGACGTTCGTGTCCCGCACGGCTTCGCTGCCGCCTCTTCCCCCTTGCCCCTTCCCCACGTCTCGCCTCGCCCCTCCCTCCTATAAAGGGCGCCGCCCGAGCCCCGTTTCCCCCTTCGCATCGCGCCCGCCGCCCCGCACTTCCCCGCCGCCGCCGCTGACTGCTGCCGCCGCCGCCGCAGGCTGCTGCTGCCTCCCTTCGCCCCTCGCGTTGCGCCTCCCCTTGCCCCTCGTGCCGCTCCCGCCGCTGCCGCACCTTGCTCAGCGCCGCCGCCACTGCAGTCGGGCCTCGCCGGAGTTCACCGCCGGCGGGATCCAATCCGCCCGAACCGGCGGTTTCTCTTCGGAAAACCGCTAGGTATAAACCGCCCAACTTTTTCTGTTAGTTAGGTTTTGTTTTAGATCGGTTTTATTTTTTTAGATCTAACTATCTAGTGAACGTTCATCTGTTAGGACTAGAAAACGAACGTTCATACTTTAACCTTTTTCTTTTCTGTTTAGTTTCGGCCAGGGACTTAGATGTAAGTACTTTATTTACAGTTTAGCCCCTGAACTTTAAATGACCGTAACTCTTTACCAGTTAGTCCAAATCCAACGAAACCAACGCCCACGTTTTCGTTACGAAGTCCTCTTTCCAGTAATACAACTTCAACATGTTTTTGAAAATTCTAAAATTTGAATTCAACTAGTTTTAGATTTGAACTTCGTTTGATCATAACTTGAGTTTCGTAACTTCGTTTCAGTTGATTCTTTTTGCAAATCGAAGCTCTTGACCTAAACTTTCTGATAAGGCCAAATTCACATAATTTTGGTACTGTTGGAAATTGTTTTATGTTTCAAGAGTCATTCGTTTGTTTTCGAAGTGTTTATTTGCTCTGTCTGATCTTTCTGAGTGATTGCTTATGTGTGGTTACTATTGCTTGCTTACGATAGATTGACCGGAGTGTGATGAGTAGATCTATCAAGAGTTTTGAGTGCGAATCATCTGCATCAACATTGCAGGCAAGTTCACACTTTGATCATATTTTCCAATTACCCAGTTTTCATTGCATTTGTCAAACCCTCACACATTGCATGAGTAGGATCAATTAACTTGTGAGATTGGGAAGTAGATTGAGGTAGTACCTATTACCTGCATTACATTCACACCTTTGGGAGTTACTTCTACGTTTGCTGTTAGGACATGCTATGCTCGTAGACGTGGATTGGGTGAGTGTATCCATGACAGATGTGAGTTTGTTAATTAATGGTTCGATTAAGGTGGCAACTTTAACACACATCTGGGTGGACTGAGGCATCTGGGTATTCCAGGGATTGCCTGTTTTTCTTTTGGACCGCCACCCAGGCTCAAAGGGATCATGAGATTATTCATACTAGAAACTTCCGTGTGCAGCCACAAGCTATTATGGGCTCTAGCATAGTATGAGTAAGTCGTGCGAACATCTACAGTGGTGGACTAGCAGATGTAGGGGATGTAGGTTGGTACGGTTCACCCGGTCGTAGGTGCTGGTGCTTTTGAAAGACTGTGTCTCGGTCATCAGTTTCTCAAACATCATGCAGTGCGAGAAATCAAACGGAGGAGATCGGGTCTTGTGGGGAAAAGTGCACAAACCTCCGCAGAGTGTACAAACTGATCATGATTAGTCGTGTCCCCGGTTACGGACGTCTTGAGTATCTAGTACTTGGATATCATGTGAATATCATCATGTTACTTTAAATTAATATTGTTGGGTTTAATGATGATCTATTAATTGGGGTTGAGAGGATGTCTATCTTCTCAATGATGTTTCGACTACCATGATAGTTAATTAAAATATATTCCTTTGTAGTAGGGGAAAATTGGCTTTACGCAAAAACTTTAACCTTATAGCCTCCACCAGCCAAATATGCATGTAGTTGTAGGCTTTGTTCATCATTATCATTACAGTGTGAATTTGCTAGTACATTCAATGTACTGACCCTCTGTGGCTGCAACGTCTCATGTTGCAGGATTATCTTACGACGAGTAAGTGATACGTTAGGGTTAGGATTTCTACACTCAACTTTGTCGTTGGTGTTGATGGGAATCCACAACCTTGTTGCTTCCGTTATGATCGATTTAGGTAATAGTATTTACGTTACTTAATACATGTGATTTACCTTTGTTATAAATCCTCCAGTATTGTGTGTGTCAGCATACCGATCCAGGGATGACACAGAACACAGAGACTTCGGTCCATTCGGATCGTCGTCGCTACACATATGATATGGCGTTGGAAAGCTTATGAAAATGCGCTACTTTTTCATGTTGAAAGTTTTTTCTATTTTTAAACCGTTTAAGAGTAATATAGAAAACGGTACAAGTCATACCGAGTTCGTATTTTCGAGCTGATTTTTTAACCGCGCGTCAGAATGCTGCAAATGATATGACGTTGGAAAGCTAGAACAAATGCGAAAGTTTTTGGTATCTATTGTTTCTCCAATTATTTACGGTATTAAGGCAGTTTCAAAAATGGCGAAAAACGAATTTTTGCTGTATTTTCTACAAACTTTATCGCAATGGGGCAAATAATATACCGCTGAAAAGCTACGGAAAATGCAAAACTTTTTCATGTTGATGGTTTTCTCTGATTCCTTGTTGTTTTCAAGTAATAAAAATGGTGAGATCATTCGTTCTGCCTTTATCGCGAAACAGATTATTTGAAAATGCACCGCGTGAAGAACCTGAACTTGTCGGCACGTGCACTTGAACTTCACTCTGTTTTTCATGTGCTTTTTTGGCTCGTAGCTCTCCATCCACTCATCGGAATTGAGCAAGTGATATACCGATGGAAAGCTGCTATAAACAAGCAACTTTCCCGTGTTGATCATTTATTATACTCGTGACGGTTTTAAAAGTTGCTAATCTGAAATTCACTTAGTGTAGTAGTTGAACTTCCTGCTGTTTTCACGTCGAACTTCTGTGACGTATTCTCGTTTGTAATTTTCTGCCGTCACCACTAAAGGAAATGCATTGCGTGAAGTACTAGAACTTATGTGGCAGTTTTGTTTGAACTTTACTCTATTTTTGACGTATTATTTTTTGCCATTAACTCCCGAACCACTTACCAGAATTGAGCAAATGATATACCGATGAAAAGCTGTTGAAAACACGCAACTTTCCTGTGTTGATATGTTTTTCATACTCGCGATGGTTCAAAACAATATTTTTGAAATACATAAAAGCGTGTTTTAAATGGTATAGATAAAAAATTAAACCATTCATCGGAATGTAGCAAATTTTTAAACTGTGCAGGGAGGAGCACGTGAACTTCTCTTTACAAACCTTTTAGGGATATATATGTGAATATAGAGGTGAACATCCAACTATTGAGGTATTTAAACCGGAACGTTTTTATTTTACTTTTTGGAAACGAATATTTTTTTCTTGTTTTGAATAAACTTTAGACTTCTCTATTTTCAAAATTTGAACTTCATTAATTTTTTGTATGTTCACCTCTTTATTTCTGGAAGCCAATGTGTGTGTTTTGCCCTAAGCGAACATATTGAACTATCCGCGGCAGAAAATATGAACTTCGCATCAACCTTTTTTGTCTTCAAGAAATGTTCGTTTGTTTTTTTGCTTTTAATATCGAACTTTTATGCTCTATTTTTTGTACAGTTTCATGGAGGAGAACGAAAGAAACAACATAATGTGTGTCATAGAGCAACTAGTTGGGGAAACCAACCAATACATGACACATTTTTTTACTGTAAAGAGCAGATTTTTTTTTCATGTCTTTCCAATTTGAACCCGACTAAAAAAGTTTCTATTCAATGTTTTTTTAGTGTTTCCGTATTGGTTGAACTTTTTTGCTTTCTTAAAATTGAACTTCCTACTTTTTTACTACATGAACACAAAAAACTGACACTATAAAACCAATATGGAAAACAAACTTCTTGGAGCCGCATCGTTGAACGGCCCGAGACGGCGGTGTTGAACTTTCTGGGCTTTCTGGGCGACAGAATGTGAACACATATTATTTGGAAATGTATGAGCACATCAACAAGGATCTGGTTTGAATACACATGATAGAATGTCATGTATAGTAAGAGAAAACACGAAAGAAAGCAAAAACACTACTGAATATATTTACTTTTTTTGTCTCAGCATTTTACATCATATTTGGTTGTAACAGTATCCTGTACGTGTACTTTTCTTGGGGTCTAGTTGTGGCCAAATGGGAAGTTCAGAGAAATATGTCGTTGTCGTTCTTCTTCTCACATAAACTGAAGGATTAAAACTCCACGACATCGTTGCATTTTGGAGATAAACTTGGAAGAAAACCAACTTCTCAAACTAAAACAAATGGACCAAAACACCTCTTTTTTGCACCTACAGGTATAGCTGAACTTCAGACATCAAAAATCACTTAGAGATGGCAAAGGCAGGCGCTCGGTGGCTGGAGCGCGGTCCTGGCCGAGGTCGTTGGAGAGGGTATAGCTGAATTTCCTCGATGACAGTAAGTGAACTTCATGACTTCTTCTGCAAAACCAAAATCTGAACACATATATAAGAAGACATGAACCTGCAGGGCAAAAATATCTGAACTTATTTTGTACATATTGTCTCTGTCAACATGCAGATACTTTTCAAACAAAAATCTAAAACAGAGTACGAATCAAACTGTGTGTTTGTCCATCTTTCCCTAATTTAATAATAAAGCAGTTATTGCTTCTGCCCGCCCGCTCACCATCGTCGTGGCAAATTTGCACAAAAGTCCCTAATGTTTTTTTATTCAACCCGCAATCCATCATTAATCTGGCAGACAGAAGGAAAAAAGGTTCGCTAAAAAGAAAAGAAAAACTCGTACGCATCCGCCTCCTCTCCTCGATCCTCGCCTTTTCCCCCTCGCCGCCGCGGCCGCACTCACCCCACTCGCTGCCCCCGCCGCCGCGGTCGCACCTCAGCCCGCTCACCGCCCCGTCGCAACCCACCCCCCCTCCAATAGATGCCGCCCCAACCACCTCATCCAATAGGACGCCTGTCGCGGCGTCACGAAGTTGCCGACGTCGCCTTGTTCGGCAGCTTTCCTTGTCGCCGTTCAGCGGCAGCCACCTCGCCGCACCTCCAATGCCCACCACGAGGTGTTGCGATGGAAGCTGGGCAAGAAGCAGCAATTCGAGCAAGCCATGGCCGACCTCGCCGCCGCGCTCCACGACCACTACGACGGCGCCTCGCCCACCCTCCGGGAGTCGGTAAGGCCGACCTCACCTCGCCTTCCCCATCCCTACGAGCACCTGTCATGGGGCTGGGAACTATGCGCGAGAAATTGTTAGATTAGTCGTAGAAGCGGGAGGTTGCTGCTCGGTATGGATCTAGGAGAGGATTTGGGGATGGAAATTTTTTCTGAATATTTTTTATCTGTCAAGTTTTGTGTGCTACAAGCCTATCGCATTGGCATCTATATTCTGCATCTCCGGAAGATATTTGTGGCATTTTGGTTACCTTTTCCCCCCTCTTTGTAGTTAAATGTTTTAGTCTTTATTCCCCTGGTTTTAGGCTATAATCCTATGATTAGTACTGATATTGGAGTACTTATACAGAGTTAGGGCCGGGCACTAGATCTTGTACTCTGAAATTAATAATACATCTTGTGCAGTATTGATAGTACTATGAGATTCTTGGTACTCTAATTAGTATTGATATATGCAGCAGTGATGCAAAATTGGGGGGCCCAAATCTTGTACTCTGATTAGTACTTTTTTTTAATTAGATACTCTGAAGTTCATGGTATACCACGTAAAGTGCTCAAGGCGCTTGTGCGTACATTCTGCGAACACTGAACATAGAAAGTGCACAAGGCTGATACATTCCCCTCCATTTCTTATGAATAAATCCTAGATCTTACAATAACATGTCAACCTTCTTTTCACTACATGCCACTATAACGTTGGTTTGGTGCTGATGCTCCTTATATCCATGTCACTATAGATGGCTGCGGAAATCTGGAAATTTTGTTTGTCCTATCAAGATGAGAATCAACAACATAAAGTTCTAGAAGGATTCATAGACATGAAAGATATCTCCTTTTAAGAGTTAGTCAAATTGATTGAAGAAGTTGGCTTCTCGCCGGCATCAATCACATTAACGTACGCATAAGGGGCGGAACCTCGCGGTAGCCACGTCATCATCGATTGCTGGCCGTCCGATCTGTTCATCTATACAATCTCATCCATCGGTTTTTTCTAGTGGTGGAGGTATAAAGGCTGCTAGCCCACCCAATCCCTCGCTCCCGCGTGCGTCTCCTCTTCCTCCCTTGCGCCACCGCTGGCCCACATCTCGTGCGTCCAGCCCTGCACGGGGCGAAACGGCTGCCGCTGCCGGAGCAGCCCTCGGTGGCGAGGAGGCCTAGGTAGACACGATGCCCGCCGCCAATTTCTGATCCCGCGCCTCCAGCCCCTGCTATGCGCACGCGACGGAACGGCGGCGGCCAATCAGTCTGCAACGACTGCAAGACGGGAAGATCGGGCACGACCAATGCTAAAGGTGTGCCGCCTTCCCCTTGTCCCCTTCCTCCCTCCGCCGCCGCCACCCATACCGGCCAATTCCGGCGAGTCCCGGCGACGGGTAACACAGTTATGGTCGATGCCAAGGTTAGCTTTCCCAATCCTTCTTCTCCTTCCACTCCAGATCCATCTCTCTCTATCCCTCCCTCCTCCCTTCAAGTTTGCTCATCTTGAGAACTTAATTGCCCAAATTTCGGATAAACAGTCCACCTTGATCAATAAGTGGCTGCTAAACCAGAAGAGCATGAAAATAAAGATGAAGATCTGAAAGTTATTGATGTGTCTCCTATTAGATCCTTGATTTCTAGTATAAATCTTGATGAAGAGAGGATATGATGAACACCGAATACTTGAATTGGAACCTTCGGAAAAGAAAAGAGATGAAGAATGACGAACTAGACGAGAATTCACTAGTTGAAATAACTGAGGAAGAATGCAAAGGATTCACACAAGTAGGATGGATACTCGATTAAGGACTCCGGCTCCGAGAAACAAAAGGGTGGGCGGGTGGGGAAAAGAAAGACAACTTCGGAAGGGAAAACAACACCGGTTGGAAGAACTGAGGATGAACTTGCAAAGAAGAAGAGGGTTGAATCCACTTGACGAGAGATGCACCAGATGAAAGGATAGACAACGCAACAAACAAAAACTAACCGCGTGATCCTAAATAAAATTTGAAGGGGAAGAGGAGTAATTCAAAACACCTACGTCAAGATTCCTCACAAGAGCGACGAAGGGGAAGGGGAGTAAAAAGAATTCCTACTCTCCGATATAACTAGACTCCTAAAAGGTTTTCTGCTAGACTCAACAACGGCCAAGCTACGATCAATCAAGGGGGCTCCTATGGTCGGTCGAGGCTCTGATACCAACTTGTCAGGCCCAAGATGCGATTCTATCCCGATCACGTGACACTTACGTGATTGGGGCACAACTGCATTTCGGGTGCTTAGCAAGATGGATATCATTACATCATACCATTACATACATACATGGGGGATACAACAATACATACAAGTCACATGAATACAACAACATCAATACAAGGCATCCGACTACGGATGCAAACATGAAAAGCACAATGACATCCATCTGCTATCCCAGGCTGCCGACCCGGAAGCTTACCCAAGACTGAAGAAAAAGAAGAAGAAGAAGAAGAAAGAACTCCAACACAACGATCATCGCTCTCACGTCAAGACAAATGGAAACCTGCACCTGCAACTGTTGTTGTAGTAACTGTGAGCCACGAGGACTCAGCAATCCCATAACCATGGGTAACAAGACTATCAAAGCTTAATAGGTAGGAAGAGGTAAAGTGGTGAGGTTGCAGCAGCGACTAAGCAATATATGGTGGCTAACTTACGAGTACAAGAATAAGATGAGCATCTATGCAAACGGTCGCAACTAGTAGTGATCGCTAAAGATCCTGAACAACCTACGAGTCAAACATAACCCCACCGTGTTCTCTTCTCAAAATGAAAAGAGACAGTCACGGTTACTCACACAGTTGTGTGTTTTACTTCGGATCCTGTGTCAAGTTTTCTACAACCGGACATTAACAAATTCCAATCTGCCACATAACCGCGGGCACGGCTTTCGAAAGATCATAACCCTGCAGGGGTGTCCCAACTTAGCCCATCACAAGCTCTCACGATCAGCTGAAGTAATAAAAATTATTACCCCTTATCTTAGGGAAATCCGATCAGGCTCGGCATCCCGTTGCACAAGACATTTTGACAATGGTAAAACAAGTCCAGCAAGACCTCCCGACGTGCCGACACCCTGATAGTAGCCGCGCGTATCTCGTCTCAGGCCATGACCGGATGAGCACAACGTACAGCAACCAAACCCCAAGTTACCAAGGGGGGCACCGCACACGACTCTATTTGGGACCAACACCATCAGCACTGGCCCCCCTGCTATGTAGAAAAGAATCCCGATGGCGCGACCCCCTATGCAAATTTAATTAATTAATTAAGTTGTTATTATGAGTCAAATTAAAACTAATGTTGGGCCGTGCTGGAGGAGTTTTATTCAAAGACGAAGTGTCAAGGGGTCCCCATATACCCAACCGTGTAAGGAACGCAAAATCAAGGAACATAATGCCGGTCTATCGGCTCCTAAGGTGGCATGAGTGGAACAAAACACCGAGCAAAAGGCCAAGCCTTCCACCCATGCCCAATATATAGGTGTGTTAATAATAATAGATATTCTGATATTCCCAAAGCATCAAGTTCCAACATGGAACAAACTTCATCTTCACCTGCAACTAACAACGCTATAAGAGGGGCTGAGCAAACGGGTAACATAGACAAACAATGGTTTTGCTAGGAAGGTTTCAAAGGTTAGAGGTTTCATGGCAACAAGGAGAGGCTGACAATAATGATGGGTAGCGCGACATATAACGATAGCATCGAGACAACTAAGCATGGCAATGATACTAAAGGTATCCAAGGGTATGGTCATCTTGCCTGAGATCCCGCAAGGAAGAAGAACGGATCCGTGAAGAAGACTTAGAAGAAGCCTTGAAGAAGAACCACGGGTAGACAAATGAATCCTCACGATCGCAACGGAACAAGCACTAACGAGAAGAAGCAAGCAATACGGTAAACACACAACACAAGAACATGACAATATGCTCAACCAAGTATGATGCAAGACAAGTCTATATATGATGCAATACATGGCAAGGTAGGAAGCACAGAAAAACAACACAAGAACATGACAATATGCTCAAGCAAGTATGATGCAAGACAAGTCTATATATGATGCAATACATGGCAAGGTAGGAAGCATAGAAAAACAATACAAGAACATGACAATATGCTCAAGCAAGTATGATGCAAGACAAGTCTATATATGATGCAATACATGGCAAGGTAGGAAGCACAGAAAAACAACACAAGAACAT
>LR738711.1:294636464-294976947 GCA_902687465.1 Secale cereale
AGAACATGACAATATGCTCAAGCAAGTATGATGCAAGACAAGTCTATACATGATGCAATACATGGCAAGGTAGGAAGCACAGAAAAACAACACAAGAACATGACAATATGCTCAAGCAAGTATGATGCGAGACAAGTCTATATATGATGCAACACATGGCAAGGTAGGAAGCACAGAAAAACAACACAAGAACATGACAAGATGCTCAAGCAAGTATGATGCAAGACAAGTCTATATATGATGCAATACATGGCAACGTAGGAAGCACAGAAAAACAACACAAGAACATGACAATATTCTCAACCAAGTATGATGCAAGACAATTCTGTATAGGATGCAATACATGGCAGGGTAGGAAGCACACAAGAACAACACAAGCCAACAAGTTTAAATGAGGCCGAAATCTACATATAACAAATCCGGTAAGTCCTCATATGCATAGTTTGAAATTAGTCCAGATCTGAACAAACCTTAATTTAAAGTTGTTAAACAGCAAGATAACATGCACCATGATGATTTACACGAAATTCTAGTCAAGTTTCATATAAAGTTTGTTTAATTCGGAGCTACGGCCTAGAAGATATGAGCAAAACAAGACAAACAAGGCAACGATGCAAGATGCACCCAAACATCAAGAAAACACACTCCAAACAAGTAAACAACATGATATTATGATTCTACATGCAAAATCACACAAGTTTCATATAAGGCATGCTCAAAACGGAGCAACGGGTTAAAAGATACACATGAAACAAGATATAACAACAAACTGAAGTTAACAGCCACATAGCAACTTTGGAGCAAGATATATATATATATATATATATATATATATATATATATATATATATATATATATATATATATGCTACAACACTCAAACATGATAACAAGAAGCATGGATGTGAAGTAGACATGTTACTTAACAAGTAGGAACTTAGAACACACCCAAAAGCTTGCTGGAACACATTTAAGTAAGCATGGCAAGTTGCAATAAAATTATCCAGACTTAGCCAAAATCTGCGAAGGCAAAAACATCATCACGATGCTACCTTCGGAGGCACAAAACAACAAGCATATCAACTCTAATAAGAACATAAAGAGCATAGACATGTAGTAGACATATCCTACAGCAAACAACTCCATTGGAGCAATTCCATAGGAGGCATGGATCAATAGCAACAAGCTACGCCATTTTTTTCATGCTGATAAAATCCTGACAGATATAATTTATAGCAACTTGAGAGCAAGAAATAAATAAGCTACAACAGGTCATATGAGCAAGTAAGGGCATGAATGGTTAGACAATAACATGGACAACAATACATGATCATTAGCCACCCCAAAACAAGCATGAATTTGACTAGGGCATCAAGCAAACATAGCATCATGTTATAACAGATTCCAGACTTAGCAGAAATTTCACCAAGTATAAAACAGTTATGTTGGCATGGCATGTTTACAAGCATGTTTAAGTCAACACAAGGCATATCATGGAAAGATAAATTCACCACAACAAAGGCCATATTATTTTGCTTCTAAAACAACTAAACATGTGGCATGAAGACAAACACACCAATAGCAAAGAGCAATTGAAATCAGCATCTCACTTAACAGCCAAATGCACTTTTGCAACAGAGATTAACATGGCAATATGGACTCAAACAAGCATGCTACAACAACCATTATGTAGTACACTTCACAATGAACATTTTGACATATCTTATGCATCATTTGGATAAACATGCACCAAGTTATCATATCTCAAACATGGCAACAAAATAACAAGTAGCAGCAGTTTATAACAAGTAGCAGTCTTGCAACAGAGATTAGATTAAATAGATGAACTCAAATGAGCATGGCACAATGGAACAAAGTGTAGAGCATATCACCACGATCATTTTGACATATCATTTGCACAATTTGGATCACCACACAAGAAGTTATAACCAAGCAAGTATGCATCAGATTACAAAAACCTAGGGACTTAGCCGTTTTCACAGACAAAAGAAAAAAACAGACGGACGACAAGTAGCTAAAAAGTGCACGGGCGTGACATAGGGGTTGTGTGTTGGGCTCACCAAGCAGGCTGCAGCCCAGCACTATTGAGGACGGGGCGGCCCGGTCGGTTGAGGGAGGTTGAGGCAGGCCGGCCTGGACATGCGCAGCTGGGCCGGCGGCCAGGCGGGCTGAGGCGGGTCTGGCGCGGCCCAGGAGGCCGACGCGGTCAACGGCGCTGAGGACGACGGGCGAGCGAAGCAGGGGACTCGCCGGAGTGATTCTGGCACGGCGGCGGGCGAGGCCCCGGCGTCCTAGTGGCAAAGAGGGCGGGGTCTGGCCGGATCCGCACAGATCCGGGCGGAGCATACCCATTCCCGGCGACGGGAGGTCGATCCAGAGGCCACGCGACCGAGTGGACCGGCGGCGAAGCTTCGCAGGCGAGGCGGCAGCGCTGAGCTCCATGGCGGCGGCGGGAATAGGAGCTAATAGGGCCAGGCGGAGGTTGATGCGGAGGGGCCACGCGGAGCTCGAGGAGCTGTGGGAGGCGAGGCGCGGAGGACGGCGACGCAGGACGGCGGCGGGGTCGGGGACACGAGGAGCGAGGGAAGCGGATGATGCGCGGCAGCGGACGGACGGGCCGGGCGGACATTGTCCGGGTGGCGGCGGACAATGTCCGGTGGGGGTTTGGGGACGAATCTGGGCCCTTAATTTCATATCTGAGGGCTGAAATTGAGAGGGAGGAGTGGATCTCGAGACAGGGAGGCTAGGTGGCGGCTGGAGGTTGGAGGAGCACGGAAATTGAAGAGGCTAGGGCTAGGTTTCCAAATTTGGAGGGGAGGGTGTCCATATATAGCAGGGAAGGCTAGGGGTGAGGGTTTTAATCCGTTTTCGGACCGTTAGATCTTGATCGGACGGTCCGCAACGGAGGGGTAGTGTAGGTGGGCTACATGGGCTGTGAAGAGGGGTCTCAGGCTGCGAGGAGAGAAGGGAAAAGAGGCCCGCGGAGGTTTTCGGAGACCGAAAACGTCCGATGTTTTAACCAGCGACTAGTGCCGCTATATATATCCGTTGGGCTATAAAACGAGCTCCGAATGCGATGAAATTTGGCAGGCGGCCTGTCTACACTATAATAAGACCACACGCCAAGTTTCAACCCATTCCGAGAACACTTTTTGGCCACTTATAAAATAAATATTCGGAGGTGCCGCAGGCACGTGCGAGTGTGTCTGGGCTCAGAACGGACAATGGAAAGGATGAGGGGACTCGGGCGGATGCAAGTTTGAAAACATGATGATGCAACACACATGATGACAAGGCAAGGATGCACACGCAAGCAGATGACATGGCAACGGCGACGAATAACTGGCTGACACCTGGCGCACCGGTCTTGGGGTGTCACAACACTCCCCTACTAACAAGAGATCTCGTCCCGAGATCTTAGGAACGAGACGGGAGGAAAAAGGAAGAACAAAGTTCTTCGAGGGCAAAAGAGTGAAACCAAAGAACCTTGTGATGTTGAGCAACTTGAAAGAAAGGATATAATGGCGAAGAACGAAGTTGCAAGGACTTCGTTAGACAAGAGGAACAAGGAATACGACGAGAACCAAGGAGGTTGAAAAGCACGAAACAAGAGCTGAAGGAACAAGAATGAATTCGAAACCACTCCGGTTAATAAGAGATAGAAAAGGAATCTCCACGAAGGAACTCGGGGTAGCATTCCGGCTAAATATGAAAGGAATAGAACGAGAACTTAAAAATATGGAACGATATATCACGAGATGAACAACACAATGACTCCGGAAGAATTGAAAGGACGGAATGAAAAGAACGGAGAGGAAGATGAAACTCTCACCACATATGAATTGAAAGAGCATCTTCCAGGAAGACTCGAACAGATCTGTTGAGAAATCAACAACAAAAGAATAAGTTTGTTATGGACTTATGGAAATCATCCCGAAACTTGAGGTGATATTCTGCCGCAACGCAAAGATGGATTAACTGAGAATGAAGAAAGAAATGCAAAACTCCATTTCAAAGAAATAGGGAGAATTATTGCACTTCGGAATGCAAAAGAATGATGCTTGAGCTGCTGCAGAAGAATTAGATGAACGATTGAAAAATGATTTGAATTGCGAAGAACCTCCACGAAGAACTCCGGTACCAAAAGGGATGATGATTTAGAAATGACGAATCGAAATGAATAATATTAAGCCTTGCGATGATTTAGACGAGGTTCCGTCGAGATAGCCGAGAAAATTTGAACTCCGGAAGAGAAAAGATTAAGGCACAATGAACTAGAATTTATTCGTCAAGGATAAACTCCGAAGGAAGGGATTAAATCAACTTGATAAAGAAGAATAAGAATTATGTTATGTTTATCCTCCACCAATTAAATTGATGAGAAGCAATGGATTCGCATATCACTTATTCGCATTGAAATTGATTAAGAGGGATATATCGCGAACTTGCGAAAATCTTCATGGCACACCGGTAGGATTGGAAACAAATAAATCGATTGATATGATAACATCGGAAAAGGACTATTGAACGAACCACCGTAAGAATTGAAGTCGAGTGAAGAAAAGGAACGAATCGTCGGGAAGAATAGAGTGATGAAGAGGAGAAACCACCGTAAAGAATTAAAATTGAGCGAAAACAAGAGAATGAATTGCCGGGAAGAATAAAGCACTTGGGGAAATTAGAATGACGAGAACGAAGAGAACATGAACTGACTAAGAATACTTGAACGAAGCACCGGAAAAATGTGAGACGAACGAAGAGGCATCAATGAAGAATATTTGGAGGGCGAAGTTGAAAACTGAGAACGAAGAAATCTTCTGAAATGATGGCCTTCGGAGGAACACACGGAAAAGAATTGATGAGTACTCCGGATGAATGAAAAGAAGTAAGGTTGAACCAACGAAGAAAGAATTCGCAACCATCTTGGAGAAGGCATATGACTGATGGAATCCATTCTGACGTCACACCTTGAAAAGAATTTCGGAACACTCCGAAAAATAAAAGAGTCAGGTAAGATCCTGGAAAAAGACCCGTGGGTTATGAGCCCACCGAAGAGAAAACACCGTTGAGAATTGATTGGCAAGAGGAGATGATGCACCGGAAAAGGTTCAAAGACTCGAATGAGGTGACAACCTCAATTAAATTAGTGCACAGACGAAGCTGCTGAGATGTGTTCGGAACTCCGGAACAATTAAATGGCGTGAGGTAAACAAGCAAGGGGAAACAATTGAGCCGAGGGAAAAAAAGAATATGATGAACACCGAATAGTTGAATTGAAACCTTCGGAAAAGAAAAGAGATGAAGAATGACGAACTAGACGAGAATTCACTAGTTGAAATAACTGAGGAAGAATGCAAAGGATTCACACGAGTAGGATGGATACTCGATTAAGGACTCCGGCTCCGAGAAACAAAAGGGTTGGCGGGTGGGGAAAAGAAAGACAACTTCGGAAGGGAAAACAACATCGGTTGGAAGAACTGACGATGAACTTGCAAAGAAGAAGAGGGTTGAATCCACTTGACGAGAGATGCACCAGATAAAAGGACAAACAATGCAACAAACGAAAACTAACCGCGTGATCCTAAAAAAATTGAAGGGGAAGAGGAGTAATTCAAAACACCTACGTCATGATTCCTCACCAGAGCGACAAAGGGGCATGGGAGTAAAAAGAATTCCTACTCTCCGATATAACTAGACTCCGAAAAGGTTTTCTGCTAGACTCAACAATGGCCAAGCTACGATCAATCAAGGGGGCTCCTATGGTCGGTCGAGGCTCTGATACCAACTTTTCAGGCCCAAGATGCGATTCTATCCCGATCACGTGACACTTACGTGATTGGGGCACATCCGCATTTCGGGCGCTTAGCAAAATGGATATCATTACATCGTACCATTACATACATACATGGGGGATACAACAATACATACAAGTCACATGAATACAATAACATCAATACAAGGCATCCGACTACAGATGCAAACATGAAAAGCACAATGACATCCATCTGCTATCCCAGGCTGCCGACCCGGAACCTAACCTAAGACTGAAGATAAAGAAGAAGAAAGAACTCCAACACAACGATCATCGCTCTCACGTCAAGACATCGGAAACCTGCACCTGCAACTGTTGTTGTAGTAACTGTGAGCCACGAGGACTCAGCAATCCCATAACCATGGGTAACAAGACTATCAAAGCTTAATAGGTAGGAAGAGGTAAAGTGGTGAGGTTGCAGCAGCGACTAAGCAATATATGGTGGCAAACTTACGAGTACAAGAATAAGATGAGCATCTACACAAACGGTCGCAACTAGTAGTGATCGCTAAAGATCCTGAACTACCTACGAGTCAAACATAACCCCACCGTGTTCTCTTCTCAAAATGAAAAGAGACAGTCACTGTTACTCACACAATTGTGTGTTTTACTTGGGATCCTCTGTCAAGTTTTCTACAACCGGACATTAACAAATTCCAATCTGCCACATAACCGCGGGCAAGGGTGTCCCAACTTAGCCCATCACAAGCTCTCATGATCAGCTAAAGTAATAATAATTATTACCCCTTATCTTAGGGAAACCCGATCAGGCTCGGCATCCCGGTGCACAAGACATTTTGACAATGGTAAAACAAGTCCAGCAAGACCTTCCGGCGTGCCGACACCCTGATAGTAGCTGCGCGTATCTCGTGTCAGGCCACGATCGAATGAGCACAGCGTACAGCAACCAAACCCCAAGTTACCAAGGGGGGGAGCCGCACACGACTCTATTTGGGACCAACACCATCAACACTGCCCCCCTGCTATGTAGAAAAGAATCCCAAGGGCGTGACCCCCTATGCAAATTTAATTAATTAATTAAGTTGTTATTATGAGGCAAATTAAAACCAATGTTGGGCCTTGCAGGAGGAGTTTTATTCAAAGACGAAGTGTCAAGGGGTCCCCATATACCCAACCGTGTAAGGAACGCAAAATCAAGGAACATAATGCTGGTTTATCGGCTGCTAAGGTGGCATGAGTGGAACAAAACACCGAGCAAAAGGCCAAGCCTTCCACCCATGCCTAGTATATAGGTGTGTTAATAATAATAATAGATATTGTGATATTCCCAAAGCATCAAGTTCCAACATGGAACAAACTTCACCTTCACCTGCAACTAACAACGCTATAAGAGGGGCTGAGCAAGCGGGTAACATAGCCAAACAATGGTTTTGCTAGGAAGGTTTCAAAGGTTAGAGGTTTCATGGCAACAAGGAGAGGCTGACAATAATGATGGGTAGCGCGACATATAACGATAGCATTGAGACAACTAAGCATGGCAATGATAGTAAAGGTATCCAAGGGTATGGTCATCTTGCCTGAGATCCCGCAAGGAAGAAGAACGGATCCGTGAAGAAGACGAAGAAGAATCCTTGAAGAAGAACCACGGGTAGACGAACGAATCCTCAGGATTGCAACGGAACAAGCACTAACGAGAAGAAGCAAGCAATACGGTAAACACACAACACAAGAACATGACAATATGCTCAACCAAGTATGATGCAAGACAAGTCTATATATGATGCAATACATGGCAAGGTAGGAAGCACAGAAAAACAACACAAGAACATGACAATATGCTCAAGCAAGTATGATGCAAGACAAGTCTATATATGATGCAATACAAGGCAAGGCAGGAAGCACAGAAAAACAACACAAGAACATGACAATATGCTCAAGCAAGTATGATGCAAGACAAGTCTATATATGATGCAATACATGGCAAGGTAGGAAGCACAGAAAAACAACACAAGAACATGACAATATGCTCAAGCAAGTATGATGCAAGACAAGTCTATATATGATGCAATACATGGCAAGGTAGGAAGCACAGAAAAACAACACAAGAACATGACAATATGCTCAAGCAAGTATGATGCAATACAAGTGTATATATGATGCAATACATGGCAAGGTAGGAAGCACATAAAAACAACACAAGAACATGACAATATGCTCAAGCATGTATGATGCAAGACAATTATATATAGGATGCAATACATGGTAGGGTAGGAAGCACACAAGAACAACACAAGCCAACAAGTTTAAATGAGGCCGGAATCTACATATAACAAATCTGGTAAGTCCTCATATGCATAGTTTGAAATTAGTCCAGATCTGAACAAACCTTAAGTTAAAGTTGTTAAACAACAACTTAACATGCACCATGATGATCTACACGAAATTCTAGTCAAGTTTCATATAAAGTTTGTTTAATTCGGAGCTACGGCCTAGAAGATATGAGCAAAACAAGACAAACAAGGCAACGGTGCAAGATGCACCCAAACATCAAGCAAAAACACTCCAAACAAGTAAACAACATGATATTATGATTCTACATGCAAAATCACACAAGATTCATATAAGGCACGCTCAAAACGGAGCAACGGGCTAAAAGATACACATGAAACAAGATATAACAACAAGCTGAAGTTAAAAGCCACATAGAAACTTTGGAGCAAGATATATATATATATATATATATATATATATATATATATATATATATATATATATATATATATATATATATATATATATATATATATATATATATATATATATATATATATATATATATATATATGCTACAGCACTCAAACATGATAACAAGAAGCATGGATATGAAGTAGACATGTTACTTAACAAGTAGGAACTTAGAACACACCCAAAAGTTTGCTGGAACACATTTAAATAAGCATGGCAAGTTGCAATAAAATTATCCAGACTTAGCCAAAATCTGGGAAGGCAAAAACATCATCACGATGCTGCCTTCGGAGGCACAAAACAACAAGCATATCAACTCTAATAAGAACATAAAGATCATAGACATGTAGTAGACATATCCTACAGCAAACAACTCCATTGGAGCAACTCCATAGGAGGCATGGATCAATAGCAACAAGCTACGCCATTTTGTTCATGCTGATAAAATCCTGACAGATATAATTTATAGCAACTTGAGAGCAAGAAATAAATAAGCTACAACAGGTCATATGAGCAAGTAAGGGCATGAATGGTTAGACAATAACATGGACAACAATACATGATCATTAGCCACCCCAAAACAAGCATGAATTTGACTAGGGCATCAAGCAAACATAGCATCATGTTATAACAGATTCCAGACTTAGCAGAAATTTCACCAAGTATAAAACAGTTATGTTGGCATGGCATGTTTACAAGCATGTTTAAGTCAACACAAGGCATATCATGGAAAGATAAATGCACCACAACAAAGGCCATATTATTTTGCTTCTAAAACAACTAAACATGTGGCATGAAGACAAACACACCAATAGCAAAGAGCAATTGAAATCAGCATCTCACTTAACAGCCAAATGCACTTTTGCAACAGAGATTAACATGGCAATATGGACTCAAACAAGCATGCTACAACAAACATTATGTAGTACACTTCACAATGAACATTTTGACATATCATATGCATCATTTGGATAAACATGCACCAAGTTATCATATCTCAAACATGGCAACAAAATAACAAGTAGCAGCAGTTTATAACAAGTAGCAGTCTTGCAACAGAGATTAGATCAACTAGATGAACTCAAATGAGCATGGCACAATGGAACAAAGTGTAGAGCATATCACCACGATCATTTTGACATATCATTTGCACAATTTGGATCACCACACAAGAAGTTATAACCAAGAAAAGTATGCATTAGATTACAAAAACCTAGGGACTTAGCCGTTTTCACAGACAAAAGAAAAAAAACAGACGGACGACAAGTAGCTAAAAAGTGCACGGGCGTGACATAGGGGTTGTGGGTTGGGCTCACCAAGCAGGCTGCGGCCCAGCTCTTTTGAGGACGGGGCGGCCCGGTTGGTTGAGGGAGGTTGAGGCAGGCCGGCCTGGGCCTGCGCAGCTAGGCCGGTGGCCAGGCGGGCTGAGGCGGGTCTGGCGTGGCCCAGGAGGCCGACGCAGTCAACGGCGCTGAGGACAACGGGCGAGCGATGCAGGGGACTCGCCGGAGTGATTCTGGCGTGGCGGCGGGCGAGGCCCCGGCATCCTAGTGGCGAAGAGGGCGGGGTCTGGCCGGATCCGCACAGATACGGGCGGAGCAGACCCATTCCCGGCGACGGGAGGTCGATCCAGAGGCCACGCGGCCGAGAGGACCGGCGGCGAAGCTTCGCAGGCGAGGGGGCGGCGCTGAGCTCCATGGCGGCGGCGGGAATAAGAGCTAACAGGGCCAGGCGGAGGTCGATGTGGCGGGGCCACGCGGAGCTCGAGGAGCTGCGGGAGGCGAGGCGCGGAGGACGGCAGTGCAGGACAGCGGCGGGGTCGGGGACGCGAGGAGCGAGGGAAGCGGACGATGCGCGGCGGCGGACGGACGGGCCGGGCGGACATTGTCCGGGTGGCGGTGGACAATGTCCGGTGGGGGTTTGGGGACGAATCTGGGCCCTTAATCTCATATCCAAGGGCTGAAATTGAGAGGGAGGAGTGGATCTCGGGACAGGGAGGCTAGGTGGCCGCTGGAGGTTGGAGGGGCACGAAAATTGAGGAGGCTAGGGCTAGGTTTCCAAATTTGGAGGGGAGGGTGTCCATATATAGCAGGGAAGGCTAGGGGTGAGGGTTTTAATCTGTTTTCGGACCGTTAGATCCCGATCGGACGGTCCGCAATGGAGGCGTAGTGTAGGTGGGCTACATGGGCTGTGAAGAGAGGTCTCAGGCTGCGAGGAGAGAAGGGAAAAGAGGCCCGCGGAGGTTTTCGGAGACCGAACACGTCCGACGTTTTAACCGGCGACTAGTGCCGCTATATATATATATCCGTTGGGCTATCAAACGAGCTCTGAATGCGATGAAATTTGGCAGGCGGCCTGTCTACACTATAATAAGACCACGCTCCAAATTCAACCCATTCCGAGAATATTTTTCGGCCACTTATAAAATAAATATTCGGAGGTGCCGCTGGCACATGCGAGTGTGTCTGGGCTCAGAACGGACAACGGAAAGGACGAGGGGACTCGGGCGGATGCAAGTTTGAAAACATGATGATGCAACACACATGATGACAAGGCAAGGATGCACACGCAAGAAGATGACATGGCAACGGTGACGAATAACTGGCTGACACCTGGCGCACCGGTCTCGGGGTGTCACACCACTATCCCAAAAACTTTATGTGATCTGCTAGGTTTCCATGAGCTTGATGATTGTTCTTTAAATTTGCATCCCGCGGATTCCACTATTAAGAAACCTATGGGAAGAATTAATGATGTTCTTATTGTTGCCAATAGGAATTATGTGCCCGTAGATTTCATTGTTCTTGATATAGATTGCAATCCTTCATGTCCTATTATTCTTGGTAGACCTTTACTTAGAACGATTGGTGCAATTATTGATCTGGAGGAAGGAAATATTAGATTCCAATTTCCGTTAAGGAAAGGAATGGAACACTTTCCTAGAAAGAAAATCAAATTACCATATGAATATATTATGAGAGCCATTTATGGATTGCCTTCCAAAGATGGCAATACCTAGATCTATCTTGTATCGTGCCTAGCTAGGGGCGTAAAACGATAGCACTTGTTGGAAGGCAACCCAGTTTTATATTTTTTGTTTTTGCTGCTGTTAGGGAATAAATATTGCACCTAGCTTCTGTTTAGATGTGGTTTCATGTTTGTGCCAAGTAGAACCTTCGGGAAGACTTGTGTGAAGTTTATGTGATCTTGCTGTGAAAAACAGAATCGTTAGCGCTCACTAGATTGGTCATCATATTTTACTGGAGCGTGATATTTAGTTGATTGTTTTTGCAGATGATTAATAGATAAATTATTCACGTTTACCAATTTAGTTTGATTTTTTTGGAGTTACAAAAGTATGCAAAACCTGCAGATTACTACAGACTGTTCTGTTTTTGACAGATTCTGTTTTTCGTGTGTTGTTTGCTTATTTCAATGCATCTATGAGTAGTATTGGCAAGTATAAACCATAGAGAAGTTGGAATACAGTAGGTTAAACACCAATATAAACAAAGAATGAATTCATTGCAGTACCTTTGAGTAGTGGTTTGCTTTCTTATACTAACGGAGCTCACGAGAATTTTTGTCTAAGTTTTGTGTTGTGAAGTTTTCAAGTTTTGAGTATTGCTTTGATGGACTATGGAACAAAGAGTAGCAAGGGCCTAAGCTTGGGGATGCCCATGGCACCCAAAGTAAAATTCAGGGACAATCAAAAGCCTAAGCTTGGGGATGCCCCGGGAAGGCATCCCCTCTTTCGTCTTCGTCCATCGGTAACTATAATTGGAGCTATATTTTTATTCACCACATGATATGTGTTTTGCTTGGAGCTTCTTGTATAATTTGATTCTTTGCTTGTTAGTTTGTCACAAGAATCCTTGCTGGACACACCTATTTGAGAGAGTTAAATATGGCCTAGGAATTGTTAGAACACTCTATGTGCTTCACTTATATCTTTTGAGTTGAATAGTTTTTGCTCTAGTGCTTCACTTATATCTTTTATAGCATGGTGGTGATTATATTTTGTAGAAATTGTTGAACTCTCATGCTTCACTTATATATATTTGTGAGTCTATTAAAACAGCATGGTAATGTGTTTATGCTATAAAACTAGTCTTCACATGATAGACATCCAATATCAATGTAGTAACAAAAATTCACACTAAGTGCATTGAATATAATGAGATGTTGGATGATTGATAATTGTTTTGAGATATGAGGATAGTGATATTAGAGTCATGCTAGAGGAGTTATTATTAAATTGATAAATACTTGTGTTAAGGTTAGTGATTCCCGTAGCATGCACGTATGGTGAACCGATATGTGACGAAGTTAGAGCATGAGGTATTTGTAAAGTGCCAACCATTGTGTGGAGGTCGGGGGCGCGCGATGGTTAACTCCTACCTACCTCCCCCCTAGGAGCATGCGTTGATTTCTTTGTTTTGATGAATCGTATATTTTTGCAATAAGTATATGTCGGTGTACTAAAGTAGGGGTACCTTAGTATCCAGACTTGTGCACAGGCAGTAGCAGCGTCCCGTGGTCGGGCTCACCACGTGCCCGCCAAAGCCCGCTCTAGTTTCCTTGAAGCCATTCAAGAACAAAGTATACAAGTCCGAAGAACAAGGCCCCGGCAAGAGGAGCTTGCCGGGAAGGCTGCCCCAAGCGCAAGACCACTCTATTTTTCACAAGACCCTGGCAAGAGGAGCTTGCCAGGAAGACCAGAAAACAGCATCGCAGAAGACATATCGTGGCGCATCACGCGCCCCGGCAGGACCCGGAGAGCAACAAGCTTCCGGGCCCGGCAAGAAGGCAACCCCGGCAAGGTGCTTGCCGGGGAAACTTTCACTGTGTGCCCGCGCTCCAGCTCATCTATCCACGCGTCGCCCTGGGGCCCTTCCAGGGGCACGTGGCGGATGGCTGTGCAGCCTGGGGTACACGGTGGCGAGCCACGGTGACGAGGCCTCCATCATGGCGAACGGAGATGCCCGGGCGGGCGCTTTTGGGGTGACGGCGACGGGCATTCAATGCCCTTGTCCCCCACCGTCAAGGTTAGGTATAGACCACTGTACATACATTGTACACGCACTGTTACAACTACCATCTTTTTTTTACACTTTTACCCTCCTCTACGTTGACACCTGTCGGTGACCCCTTTGAGCTATAAAAGGAGGCCCATGCACAACGTAGAGGGGGTTGGATTCCGGAAACTCGATCACTCCCACGCTCGGTGTAGCTAAGCACTGTAGATCTTCAAGCTCCCGAGCTCAAGAACTCAATACAACCAAAGGCAGGAGTAGGGTTTTACGCATCCGTGCGGCCCGAACCTGGGTAAACTGCCCGCGTGTGCCCCTCGATCTGCTCTTCGTGCTCCCTCCGCTCCCTCGCCGGACCAAAATGGGGCTCCGGTCCCATAGGTGTTCGTGGGCTGTCAGTTTCCCCGACATCTTTGGCGCGCCAGGTAGGGGGCGTCGAGGTTGTGCAAACCTGATCCGGCGCTCACGCGGGCGCAACCTTCAGCAACTTCACTAGCTTCAACAACCTCATCGACTACACCAGCATGCCGCCGAAGAAGAAGGCTTCGGAGGTCGGAGGGCCGTCTGCGTCGATCCCACCACCACCAGAACCAACGGTTGGTAGGGTAGACACTGGCGGAAGGGTGGGCGCCGGCGAGGACACTCACGGCGCCGCCAAGTCCAAGGACAAGACGGACGATCGGGCGAACTCCAAAGCCTCGGCGTCCGTGCATGCACCCCGTCCCTCTCAGGAGGTGCCGGGCCAGCAGCGACGTGGTACCCATGGTACCATCCGTCTGCTGGGACAAGGCCAAGCCGGCGGGTCGCGGGACGCTCAAGGCCAGCGTGCTGGCACGAGCAAGGCGCGGTCGCCGGGGCGAGAACCTGCTCCTTCTAACGCTGTTAGAAGTCCGAGCATATGTCGCTCCTCGCACCGCTCGCCACCACTTCCCTCCTCTCCAGCAGAAGCTCTAGCAAGAGCTCAACTGCTCCTCGACTTCCCTCCAGCGGCAGACAAGGCCGAAGACTGGAGGGCTACAATCCAGAGCCTCATCGCCTTCGCCAACAACGACTCGGCGCAGCAGCCGGCAACATCACGGCCGCGGCAAGTCAGCCACGCAGAGGCCGATGGAGACAAGACCGCCGGGGGTGCCGCTACCGTGCACTCCCCGCCGAGGAAGCAAAAATCGCTGACTCGCCGGATCAACGTCGACGATGACTCCACGGCATCGTTGGATCCGCGGGCTCGCCGCGATCAGCGCCAAGTCCTCGACGACAGGCGACAAGAAGACGCACGTACTCGTATCGAGCGTCGAAGAGAAGCGCGAAGACAGTCTGATCAGCGCGCTGGGACTGCTGTCGACATGCACGCGCCCGGTGAATCAGGTCACTTGCCGTACGCGGCAGGTTGCCCTACGTTCACCCGAGAGCTGCGGCAAGTCCAGTGGCCCAGCATGAAGAACTTTAAGCCCGACGTACCCGAGAAGTACGACGGCAAGACACACCCCTTGGAGTTCCTCAGCATCTACACCATTGCGGTGCAGGCTGCCGGAGGACGCGACGTGAAGATCTTAGCAAACTACTTCCCGCTCGTGCTTAAGCCAAACGTCAGATCTTGGCTTATGCACTTGCCGGAGAACTCCATCTCTTCTTGGGCAGATCTGTGCCACCAGTTTGTCGGCCCCTTCACGGGCGGCCACAAACCCCACGGACAGGAGAGCGATCTCCACATTCTTGCCCAGAAGGAGGGAGAGTCCCTGCGCAAGTACATCCAAAGGTTCAGCCGCGTTCAGCACAACATCCCGGATGTCCACCCTGCCGCGGTTATCAGCGCGTTCCACCAGAACGTGCGTAACCGTTGGATGAGGGAGGAGATGGCGATGACCAAGATCCGGGACGTCAGCGAGCTTTATGCTCTGGCTGACAAGTGTGCCCGTGCTGAAGAGGGGAGGAGACTTCCCGGAGAGGATACTGGAGCAGGAGGAACAGACAGCGAGGATGCCGCCCCGGCAAGGAAAAACCGGCGGCGGGACAATAAGAAGAAGAAGAACAAAGAAGTACTGGTTGTCGAGAAGTCCGGCAAGGAGGCTGCCGCCAAGAAGACACAAGCTGGAGGCTCCGGCAAGGAGGCCACCCCTGTAGCGGCCGCCGACAAGAAGGACGGCTCCGACAAGCAGTACTGCAAGATCCACCGCACCAAGGGCCATGATCTCCAGAACTGCAAGAGGGTAGAGTACCTCATAGAACAGCAGAAGGCTGAATACGAGCGTCGTGACAAGGAGAAGGCCCAAGGGGGCGGAGGAGAGCCCAGCAAGAAGCGGCCATTCAATGGCCGGGGAGGATGCCGCGGCAAAGCCAAGCAGCGGCAAGGAGACAGACCTCCCCGGGGCCGCGACAAGGACAAAGACGAAGACGACGACGAAGACATGGATGACGGAGAAAACAGCGAGCAAGAGTTCCAGAAGGCCACAGAAGTTCTATGCGTCGACGGGGGTGCCTCTCTGCACACTTCCCACCGCCAACTCAAGCAATGGGTGCGGGAAGTGAATGCAGCGGAGCCACCCGTCGAATCGCGCAAGCTACTGAAGTGGTCCAGCACGCCCATCATCTTCGACCATGAGGATCACCCTGACCGCACCACTACGGTCGGGTGCTTGCCTATGTTGGTTTCGCCAACCATTCGCAACCTCAAGGTCACCAAGATGTTGGTTGATGGCGGGGCCGGCCTAAACTTGATCTCCTCTGCTGTAATCCGGAAGCTGCAGATCCCCGACAGCGAGCTCGAGGAAACCGGAACTTTCCAAGGGATCAACCCGGGAAGGAGCAAGCCGAAGGGGAAGATCACGCTGCCAGTGACCTTTGGCGGAGAGCTTAACTTCAGGACTGAGAGGATCACCTTCGACGTTGCCGATATCCCACTGCCATACAATGGGATACTTGGCCGTCCTGCGCTCGCCAAGTTCATGGCAGCCTCTCACTATGCATATAACATGCTCAAGATGCCAGGGCCAATAAGTGTCATCTCTGTCCCCGGCGACAAGAAGGACGCGCTTATTTGCGCCGACAAGATCTACCGGGATGCAGCAGCCGCGGCAGACAGCAACACACTTGCCGCTGAAGCTCCCGGGGGGAAGACCAAGACCAAGTCCGGCAAGAGCTCTGGGGCCCACTCCGGCAAACGCACCTCTTCGGAGTGCTGCGCTGCCGTCGAGGATGCACCATCGAGCTCCACCGGCAAGTGCAAAAAAGGAATGGCAGCTCCACCTGCAACCAAGAAGGTGTCCGCCAAGGAGGATGGCACTGGTGGTACTTTCACCATCAGTGCTACGCTCGACCCCAAATAGGAAAGCGCGCTCGTTGCCTTCCTGCGGGCGAATGTCGACGTGTTTGCATGGCAACCGTCTGACATCCCCGGCGTTCCCAGGAAGGTAATTGAGCACAAGCTTGCTGTTTGTCCTCACGCGCGGCCCGTCAAGCAGAAGGTCAGGAAGCAAGCGGTGGAGCGCCAAGAGTTTATAGCTGAAGAAATCAAGAAGTTGGAAGCAGCAGGCCTTGTTAGAGGTGTACTTCATCCCACGTGGCTGGCCAATCCAGTTGTCGTGCGCAAGGCTAACGTGAAGTGGAGACTTTGTATAGACTTCACTGATGTGAATAAAGCTTGTCCCAAGGATCCATTTCCCTTGCCGCGCATTGACCAGATTGTTGACTCCACAGCTGGATGTGAGTTGCTTTCATTTCTCGATGCATACTCAGGTTACCACCAGATATTCATGGCTAAGGAAGACGAAGAGAAGACCGCATTCATTACTCCATGTGGCACTTACTGTTTCATACGGATGCCCTTTGGACTGAAGAATGCGGGCTCAACATTTGCAAGGGTGGTCCACACCGCTTTTGAGCCACAGATACACAGGAATGTAGAAGCCTACATGGATGATATAGTGGTCAAGAGCAAGAGCAAGGATACCCTGATTCAAGACTTAGAAGAAACCTTTGAGAATCTGCGCAAGATACAACTCAAGCTGAACCCCGAGAAGTGCGTTTTCGGAGTCCCCTCCGGCAACCTTCTCGGGTTCTTTGTGTCCCAGAGGGGGATTGAAGCCAATCCCGACAAGATCAAAGCCATCGAGCAGATCGAAGCTCCGAAGCGCGTCAAGGATGTCCGAAGACTTGCTGGTTGTGTGGCTGCTCCCAGCAGGTTCATTTCAAAGTCTGCAGAACGCGCCCTGCCTTTCTTGAAAATCTTGAAAAAGGCAGGTCCTATGAAATGGACTCCGGAAGCGGAGGCACCGCTGCGTGACTTGAAAGGATATCTGTCCTCCACTCCTATAATTGTCGCACCTAAGCCGCAAGAGAAGTTGCTGCTATACTTAGCAGCAACCAATCAGGTGGTTAGTGCTGCGTTGGTAGCAGAGAGGGAGGCAGATGAGGAGCCCACAGCCCCGGCAAGCACATCCAGTGACAAGCAGGGGGCTTCCCCGACAAGCTCTGACCCCGACAAGGACAAGTCTGCGCAGGAACGAGGAGAAGTGCGAAAGAAGATGGTGCAGCGCCCAGTTTATTTTGTAAGCTCCCTCTTGCAGGGAGCTAGATCAAGATACTCTGGGGTGCATAAACTGCTTTTCGGCCTCCTCATGGCCTCGAGAAAGCTGCGCCACTACTTCCAAGCACATGAGATAACAGTGGTCACTCGCTTTCCGCTGAAGAGGATATTGCAAAACCCAGAAGCAACAGGAAGGATTGTCGAGTGGGCACTGGAACTGTCAAGCTTTGGTCTTAAGTTTGAGAGTACTTCAACTATACAAAGCAGAGCTTTGTCAGAGTTCATAGCAGAATGGACGCCAACACCAGACGAAGAAGTTCCAGAGACAAGCATCCCCGTCAAGGAAGCAAGCAAGGAATGGATAATGTACTTCGATGGTGCCTTCTCGCTGCAAGGCGCCGGTGCTGGTGTGTTACTCGTGGCACCCACCAGGGAGCACCTCAAGTACGTTGTTTAAATGCACTTTCCCAAGGAGCAAGCGACAAACAATACTGCAGAGTATGAAGGTTTGCTTGTCGGCCTCAGAATTGCAGCCGAACTTGGGATCAAGAAGCTAATTGTGCGGGGAGATTCACAGTTGGTGGTCCGACAAGTAAACAAGAGCTACCAGAGCCCTTTGATGGAAGCTTATGTTGATGAGGTGAGGAAGCTTGAAGAACACTTTGAAGGCCTGCAGATGGAGCATGTCCCAAGAGCTCAAAATGATATCGCAGATGGCCTCTCAAAGTGTGCTGCAATGAAGTTACCTGTGGAACCAGGGACCTTCTTGCTCAAGTTAACTCAACCATCCGTTACACCATCAGTTGGGCTGAACAAGAAAAGAAAGTTGGTCTCCGGTGACTACTTGCCGGCGGATCTTCCCGAAGCCGCCGCCAAGGTCCCCAAGATCAACGACCAAGTTGCTGAGGAACATTCTGCTCCTGTGGACCCTAGGGTTCATACAGTTGAAGCAGGCGTTCCCGACAAGTCTTGCCCCGGCGGGCTTGCCGGGGAACGTGAACCTCCGACAGAACCACAGGTTCTCACCGTGGAAGCTGACGTTCCCGCAGCAGCACTAGTGCCTTTAGTCCTCGTTGTTGAGCCTTAGGCTCCAGCATGGGCACAACAAATCGTCCGTTTTCTTCAAACCGGAGAACTTCCCGAAGAACCAGAAGAGATAGAGAAGATAACCAGGCAATCAAGTATGTACCAGTTCGTCGACAATGAGCTGTACAGAAGAAGACTCAACGGTGTCAGATTGAGATGCATTTCCCGGGAAGATGGATAGAAGCTGTTGGCAGAAATCCACGGAGGCATATGTGGACACCACATTGGCGCAAGAGCGCTTGCCGGAAAGGCGTTCCGGCAAGGTTTCTTCTGGCCAGAAGCCCTCCAAGATGCAACTGCACAAGTAACCAAGTGTGAAGCGTGCCAGTTCCATGCCAAGCAAATACACCAGCCAGCTCAAGCTCTCCAGACGATCCCTTTATCCTGGCCCTTTTCGTTCTGGGAGCTCGACATCCTCGGCCCCTTTCCCCGCGCTGTCGGGGGCTTTGAGTACTTGTACGTTGCTATCGACAAGTTCACAAAGTGGCCGGAAGTGGAACCAGTGAGAAAGGTGACCACACAGTCAGCAGTCAGGTTCTTCAGATCGATCGTTTGCCGTTTCGGAATCCCTAACAGGATCATCACCGACAACGGCACATAGTTCACAAGCCGCACCTTCATGCAGTACGTCCAAGACCTTGGCGCCAAGGTCTGCTTCGCTTCTGTTGCTCACCCAAGGAGCAATGGTCAAGCGGAGAGGGCAAATGCTGAAGTGCTGCGCGGACTCAAGACGAGGACCTTCGACAGGCTGCACAAGTGCGGAAGAAACTGGATCGAGGAGTTGCCGGCGGCCCTTTGGTCAATCAGGACGACACCAAATCGAGCCACCGGACAGACACCCTTTGCTCTTGTCTATGGAGCAGAGGCAGTTCTCCCCACGGAACTCGTATACGGGTCTCCTCGAGTACTCGCTTACGATGAGCTCGAGCAAGAGCAGCTGCGGCGAGATGATGCACTGCTCCTCGAGGAGGACCGTCTCCAGGCTGCTGTACGAGCTGCTCGATACCAGCAAGCCTTGCGTCGCTATCATAGCCGCAAGGTCAAGGCCAGGAGTCTCGAGGAAGGCGACCTTGTTCTTCGGCGCGTTCAGTCCGCCAAGAATTCCAACAAGTTGACGCCGAAGTGGGAAGGCCCTTATCGGGTGAAGCAACTCACAAGGCCCGGCGCTGTTCGCCTTGAGACCGAAGAAGGCTTACCGGTGAGCAACTCCTGGAACATTGAGCATCTTCGCAAGTTTCACCCATGAGGCGCGGTTGTCGTGATCCGCTCCAGCAACCACCTTTTGTACAAGTCTTGCCGCTGTTGCATGTAAACCTTTGTACAAAGCCGGGCGCAGACCCCGTGCATCAGTAAAACTTTTGTGCTTCACGCAGCTTGTCGTTTCATGCATTCTTGTTTTCATTGCATCTGACACTTCATGCAGCACACGATCCCGGTAAGCAACAATACGCCGCAAGGCTCCATATATGTGTTTCCTCCCCTCTTCTTTTTTCTCTCAAGCAGAAGGAGTGTTCCTCGCGCACAAGTTTGCCGGGGGGGAAGGAGACAGTGGTATGGACCAAGTACTGTTCAAGGAAGGAAGGACTTGCTCGAAGCAAACGGAACATAAAAGCTAAGATGCCAAAGTTTGAGCATTCAATTTTTTAAAATTCTTAGTTATCTTCCTTGAACAACCACACTTTGTATGGAAAACCTGTGCGCGGAGGAACTTACCCGTGGCTAGCCGCGCCCTTACTTTGTTTCGAGTACGCTCAACGGCTTAAGTGAGCTGCGACAGGTGTCGCACCCTTATTTCGTTTCCGAGTTCGCTCAGCAACCTAAGTGTGCTGCGACTAGCTGCGGCAAGTTTTCTTGCCGGCGAGGGCATTGCCAGCAGGCTGCTAAGATTCCCGCACTCAGCGCTCGCGGCAAGGTTCCCTTTGCCGGCAAGTTCCCTAAAAGCGTAGGGTGGAAAGCATACAAAGTGAAGGGATCGAGCAAGGGAGATAACACTGCATTGACTATCCAAAATGAAGTTATATTACAAGATAACTTGCCGCTGTTCTAACCAACTACTACTCATGACTTAATCGACAGCGGCGAGGAAAGCAGAAAGAAGGGAGCCTAGTCTACATGGTCTCCGTCAACTCTCTTGATCTTGCCCGCCTTGGCCACGATGTGGGCAACTTGTGCCTTCAGCGCTTCCACGTCAGCTTCGGGCGGCAAGGTCCGGAGGACGTTCTCAAGATTAATCCCGGGGTTGCGGTAGACGATCTTCGTCAACACCCGCTCCATAGTGCCCATGCAAAGCCGGCGCGCCTCGTTAGCCAGCTGCGTGGGGACCCTCTCTCGCAGCTGCGCGAGGGCTGGCGCCACTCCCCTGAAGAACAGGCTCAGCTTGGCGCTGTGGGGGAGGCTCTCGTCGGGGGAGTACACGAGGTGCTCCGCCCTCAGCGCCACCATCTCCTTGTCGATGTTGGCGGCGGAGGCGACGAGCTCCTCGGTCCACTGCTCCACCGTCCGCTGGAAGTTGTTCTGCGACAGGGCGGCGCTGTCCAGCAGCGCCCTTTCAGCCCGGAGGTCATCTTTCAGCTTCATTTCACGGTCCCGGGCGGCGTCAAGTGAATCACTGAGGGTGGAAACCTTCAGCTCCAAATCGGCGATGGAGTCCTTGGCGTCGTTGAGCTCCTTGCCCTTCTCGGAGAGTCGGACTTGCAGCTCCGAGTTGGTGTGGGCGTCCTTTTCCCACGCCAAGTTGAGCGCGGCAACCCTCTCCTCGCTCGTCTTCAAGCTCAACTCCAGCTGCGCCACCCTTGCCTCTAGGTCCCTCTTGGCGGTCTCTGCGGCAGCAGTGGCGTCCCTCGCCTCCTGCAGAGCCCCGCCAATGGATTGCTCGCGTGCGGTAAGGTCGTCCACGTGGCTATCGAGGTCGACCTTCCGCTGATTCAGCGCTCCTTCCCGTCGAGCCAGATCCTCGGCGGCCAGTCGATGCTGCTCCTCAACCTCGGCCTTCTCGAGGATGAACGCCTGGTGTGCTTCGACGAGCTCCTCCCGCTCCTCTGCCAAGTTCCGGAGGGCCGCCTGGTTGGCGGCACGGAGCTCCGCGGCGCGCTCCTCCAGATCGGCACCGGCCTTGGCAGCCAGGGCCTCACGGGACTCCAACTTGGCTTGCCTGGCCCGGTACAAGCCCAGGAGTCGACGTAGGAGTTGCTCCTCTTCGGCCTCGTTGCTGCTGCCGGGCGCGTCGACGACCCTCAGCCCGGCGGAGGCGAGAACTTCTCCGTCGAAGGTCTCCCCTTCCGCGGGTGCCCTTGATGAGGACGCCCACGGGACTTGGATAAAGACCCCGTTGGCGGCCTCCAGATAGACACCCGACCCAGTCGCGGGGGCGGAGGGGTCGACGGCCGGCGCAGCGTCTGGCGCTCCTGCGGCCTCAGGGCCAGCAGTGCGGTCGCCGGTCCCTTCCCCAGCTGCCGCGTCAGGGGTCGGGGCGGTCTCCTCGGCGGCTGGCTCGTCAGCGCCAGCCATTCCTTCAGTGGTGGTGGCGTCGCCAGCATTGTCGTGCACGTCTTCCTCAGCGATGGTCTTCGTCTCCATCGGCTCCGGGGCGGGCGGATCTAGCAACAGAAAAAGACAAGAAGAATCGTCAAGCAAATATCCTAAAAAGAAGAATTCAAAAGAAGGGAAGTACAAGGGTTTACCTGCGCGGGCCTCTTCAATGACGGGGTCCCTCGCCGGGGAGTTCTCCCTTGGCGGCGTAGTAGTGGCCCCCGCCGGCGGAGGGCTGCCGGCGCCTTCCCTTGGCGGGCTGCCCTCCCTTGGCGGGGTACTCGCCCTTGGCGGAGTACCCGCCCTTGGCGGAGCACCCTCTTTCGCTGGGGGGCTTCTCCTTGGCGGGGATGGTGGGACAAGCGGCTCGTCGGGAGCAGTATCCTGGCACTCCTGTGGTCGCGGCTCCACTTCTGCACAAGGCAACAAGCTAACAAGACATCAATAAAGATAAGAAGCTCAAGCGCGCCTGATAAGCAGAGAAGTGAACAAGGAACTTACGCTGGGGGCTGCGCTGGGGGTTGCTCTCCGGAGCAGCAGGCCGGTCCGGCAAGCCCGTCGCCGGCGCATCCTCTGCCGCCGCGACGGGCTCGTCGTCCTCGAGGTCAACCACAGGGATCTTGGCCCTCTTCGCCATCCTCTGGGTCAAGGTCCTGGAAACCAAACAAGATCAGAACCAAACAAGAGGATTCAAGACAAGAACAAAAATCAAAGGAAATAAAAGTCGCAAGTACTTACTCTTCCTCCTCCTCGTCGGAGCTAAGGGCGGAGAAGTCAAATTCCGCCTCGCGCATCCCAGCGCGAGGAGCTGGAGGAGTAGGCTCCCTCGGACGCTTGGCGGGCTTCGGAGCCGTGGGTTGCGATGACCCCGCGCCGGTCGTCGCCGAAGACCGAGGAGCAGAAGGGACACCAGAACCGCTCCGGGAAGATCCCCCTCCACTTGCTGCTGGGACACGGGGCGCCTCCTTGACGACCTTGCTCGTCGTGGTGGCGCGTGTTGCGCGGTGCTTCGGCTGCTGCCGGGGCGCCGGTTGCTTCACCGTCTCGGTGGCCTTGCGGAGGCGCTTCTTCGGCTGTGGCGGAGGGCTTGGCGGCGGCGGAGAGTTCTCCGAGGACAAAGAAAGGTCGTCGAGGTTCAGTGACCCGCCTGAGTCTTCGTCGGAATCGCCCGATTCGGCGTCCTCCTCGGCGGGCTCACTGGACTCAGTGCCTTACCCGGCAGCCTCGCTCGTCCCGGCAGGCTCCCCGGCAGGCTCCACGGCAGACTTCCCGGCAGGCCTCAGCAGCCTGAGGATTTCTTCCTCCTCGGCCCGGCTCACTGCATCCGCTGCTTCTGCTTCCTCCACGGTGTACCTGAACTCACCCGCGGCCGCCGCAGCGGCGGCCTCCTCCATCCTGTTGGCTATGTACGCCACATCCCGTTCGGTGGTCGCGCGGGTGAGACCTTTCTTCTCGTCGGGGTTGCGCGGCCGTTCAACCAGGTTGTCGAAGAAGGTCTGCATGGTCTCCTCTAAAGGCATCAGCCAGGTGGGAACAACCCCGTGGGAGTCGCATTGGGGCATTGCCGCGCGGATGGCACTGAGGGCAGTATTGTTGCATAGTGGAACTACTCCGTCTGACGGGGTGAACCACTCTGGGTGTCTTGGGTCGTGCTTGAACAGCTCCCGGACCATCCCCTTGAGTTCCAAGACGGTGAAGTTATAATTCAGCCCAGGGCGCAGCCTCATGAAGTACACCGCGTTGCCGAACTCCCAAGCAGGCCTCTTCCTGTCCTGCAAGGGGGCAATGCGGCGGCGAAGGAAATCCGCCCCGACCTCGCCTACAGTAAGGTGGGCGGCCAGGAGACGAAGGATCCTAGTGAGGGCAATCTGTAGCTTATCTTCCTCCGGGGCCAAGTCACTCCAATCCTTGCCGCGCACTATTGCCGCTCGGCGCGGGGAGGTAAACTGCTGAGGTTCCTCTTCCACAACCCAGCACCAATCAGCTCTCCACTCCTCCCACTTGCCGCGGAGCTCTCCAATCAAGTACGCCTCTTTCTTGTTAAGCCTGAAGATCCAGGAGATGCCGCCGGAGAGTGGGGATCCAGACTCTACTCTAGGTGTGAAGAAGTGGCAGAAGAGAGCTATGTTTGGATGAACCCCGACAAAGTTTTCGCATAGATGTGCGAAAACGGCCATTGTAAGAACGGCATTCGGGGTGAAATCTAGGAGGTGGAAGCCGTACGTGTTCATCACGTCGCAGAAAAACTCAGTATACGAAGGACAAAGGCCACAGTGGAAGAACAAAGCGAAGTAGTGGTAACCTCCCGGGTACAAGTCGATGGCTTCGGCGGGGAGGACCATGGTGCGTGGGTGAGCTTTCGTCTCCCTCGCCCAGAACAGGTAATACTTATCCCGCAGCTCCCTCGCGCCGAGCCTCGGCGGGAAGACCACCATCCTCTGCCGCATGGCTGCCAGCTTCGCCGCCTTGTCAGACTTCTCTTTCTTCACCTTGTCGCCCTTCGCCTTGTCGCTGTTCGGGGCCATGGCGGGGACGGCGAGGGAGGTCGGCGGCGCTGCGGATGCTGGAGACGGCGGAGGAAGGGCGGAGCTCGGCTCTCTGTCTACCTTTGGGGAGGCGGAGAGCGGCGGGGGTTTCTGGAGATTGAATACACAATGAAGGCAATGGGGGGAAACTGCCCCTACTTCCTCTGCTTTTAAGAGGGAATTGGGGGACGTTCCGCATTTTCCCATTAAAGAAACAGGCCACGATCTCTCCCACGACGCCGCATTCGACGCGTGCCGTTCGGGAGAGATGCGGCGGATACGAAGAGGGATACGGCGCGCCGTGGGCCGCGTGTGCCCGTGCACTGTTTTGGGCCTGGCCCAACAGCGCTCGGCACCGTGTGTGGCCCAGGCCCGGGGGCTCCTGTCGGTGTACTAAAGTAGGGGTACCTTAGTATCCCGACTTGTGCACGGGCAGTAGCAGCGTCCCGTGGTCGGGCTCACCACCTGCCCGCCAAAGCCCGCTCTAGTTTCCTTGAAGCCATTCAAGAACAAAGTATACAAGTCCGAAGAACAAGGCCCCGGCAAGAGGAGCTTGCCGGGAAGGCTGCCCCAAGCGCAAGACCACTCTATTTTTCACAAGACCCTGGCAAGAGGAGCTTGCCAGGAAGACCAGAAAACAGCATCGCATAAGACATACCGTGGCGCATCACGCGCCCCGGCAGGACCCGGACAGCAACAAGCTTCCGGGCCCGACAAGAAGGCAACCCCGGCAAGGTGCTTGCCGGGGCAACTTTCACTGTGTGCCCGCGCTCCAGCTCATCTGTCCACGCGTCGCCCTGGGGCCCTTCCAGGGGCACGTGGTGGATGGTTGTGCAGCCTGGGGTACACGGTGGAGAGCCACGGTGACGAGGCCTCCATCGTGGCGAACGGAGACGCCCGGGCGGGCGCTTTTGGGGTAACGGCGACGGGCATTCAATGCCCTTGTCCCCCACCGTCAAGGTTAGGTATAGACCACTGTACATACACTGTACACGCACTGTTACAACTACCATCTTTTTTTTACACTTTTACCCTCCTCTACGTTGACACCTGTCGGTGACCCCTTTGAGCTATAAAAGGAGGCCCATGCACAACGTAGAGGGGGTTGGATTCCGGAAACTCGATCACTCCCACGCTCGGTGTAGCTAAGCACTGTAGATCTTCAAGCTCCCGAGCTCAAGAACTCAATACAACCAAAGGCAGGAGTAGGGTTTTACGCATCCGTGCGGCCCGAACCTGGGTAAACTGCCCGCGTGTGCCCCTCGATCTGCTCTTCGTGCTCCCTCCGCTCCCTTGCCGGACCAAAAAGGGGCTCCGGTCCCATAGGTGTTCGTGGGCGGTCAGTTTCCCCGACAGTATATGAGTTCTTATGACTAATGTTGAGTCCATGGATTATACGCACTCTCACCCTTCCACCATTGCTAGCCTTTCTTGTACCGCGCAACTTTCACCGGTACCATAAACCCACTATATATCCTTCCTCAAAACAGCCACCATATTATTCCTCAAAACAGCCACCATACCTACCTATCATGGCATTTCCATAGCCATTCCGAGATATATTGCCATGGAACATTCCACCCTTCCGTTCATATGACACGCATCATATTGTCATATTGCCATGCATGATCATGTAGTTGACACCGTATTTGTGGCAAGGCCACCATGCATAACTTTTCATACATGTCACTCTTGTTTCATTGCGCATACCGGTACACCTCCGGAGGCATTCATATAGAGTCATACTTTGTTGTAGTATCGAGTTGTAATGAAAGTGTGATGATCATCATTATTAGAGCATTGTCCCATGGGAGGAAAGGCTAAATCAATAAAGCCCCTCAGCAAAAAAAAAGAGAAAAAAAGAAAGGCCAAAGAAAAAAAAGAAAGGCCCAAAAAAGGAGAAAAAGAAAAAAAAAGGGACAATTTCTACTATCTTTTTCCACACTTGTGCTTCAAAGTAGCACCATGTTCTTCATTGTAGAGAGTCTCATCCTTAGTCACTTTATATACTAGTGGGAATTTTTGTTATAGAACTTGGCTTGTATATTCCAACGACGGGCTTCCTCAAATGCCCTAGGTCTTCGTGAGCAAGCAAGTTGGATGCACACCCACTAGTTTCTTTTGTTGAGCTTTCATACATATTTAGCTCTAGTGCATCCGTTGCATGGCAATCCCTACTCACTCAAATTGATATCTATTGATGGTCATCTCCATAGCCCGTTTATACGCCTGGTCGATGTGAGACTATCTCCCTCCTTTTTGTCTTCTCCACAACCACCTCTCTATTCCACCCATAGTGCTATGTCCATGGCTCACGCTCATGCATTGCGTGAAAGTTGAAAGGTTTGTAAGAATAGAGTATGAAAACAAGTTCTTGGCTGAAATCGGGGTTGCGCATGATATGGATATTTTGTGCGATGAAGAGGGAGCATAGCCAGACTATATGATTTTGTAGGGATAACTTTCTTTAGCCATAGTATTTTGAGAAGACATGATTGCTTTGTTAGTATGCTTGAAGTATTATTATTTCTTATGTCAATATATACTTTTATCTTGAATCTTTCAGATCTGAACATTCATGCCACAATTAAGAGAATTACATTGAAAAACTATGTTGGTTAGCATTCCACATCAAAAATTCTGTTTTTATCATTTACCTACTCGAGGATTAGCAGGAATTAAGCTTGGGGATGCTTGATATGTCTCCAACGTATCTATAATTTTTGATTGTTCCATGCTATTATTTATGATGTCTTGGATGTTTAATGGGCTTTGTCATACACTTTTATATCATTTTTGGGACTAACCTACTAACCCAAAGGCCCAGTCTAGATTGTTGTTTTTTGCCTGTTTCAGGGTTTTGCAAAAAAGGAATATCAAACGGAGTCCAAACGGAATGAAACCTTCAGGAGAGATATTTTTGGAGAAAATCATGCACGGGAGACTTGAGAACCACGTCTGGGGAGCCACGAGGTGCCCACGAGGGTGGGGTGTGCGCCCCCCTTCCCAGGGCACGCCCCCCTGCCTCGTGGGCCACTCGTGAGTCCCCCGGTGTCCTCCTTCCTCCTATATAAGTCTACGTACCCCGAAACCATCAGCAACAGAGAGAAAACCCTAATTCCACCGCGTAACCTTCTGTTCCCGTGAGATCCCATCTTGGAGCCTGTTCCAGAGCTCCATGAGTTGTGAGTAGTTTACCACAGACCTTTGGGTCCATAGCTAGTATCTAGATGGCTTCTTCTCTCTCTCTCTGGATCTCAATACAAAGTTCTCCTCGGTCTTCGAGGAGATCTATTCGATGTAATCTCTTTTTGCAGTGTGTTTATCGAGATCCGATGAATTGTGAGTTTATGATCAAGATTATCTATTAGAAATATTTGGTTCTTCTCTGAACTCTTTATGTGTGCTCATAATATCCTTGCAAGTCTCTTCGAATTATTGGTTTGGTTTGGCCTACTAGATCTATAGTTCTTGCAATGGGAGAAGTGCTTGGCTTTGGGTTAAATCTTGCGTTGTCCTTTCCTAGTGCTAGTAGGGGCAGCAAGGCACGTATTGTATTGTTGCCATCGAGGATAAAAAGATGGGGTTTATATCATATTGCTTGAGTTTATCCCTCTACATCATGTCATCTTGCTTAAGGCGTTACTCTGTTCTTATGAACTCAATACACTAGATGCATGCTGGATAGCAGTCGATGTGTGGAGTAATAGTAGTAGATGCTGGCAGGAGTCAGTCTACTTGTCTCGGATGTGATGCCTATATACAATGATCATGCCAAGATAGTCTCATAATTATTCACTTTTCTATCAATTGCTCGACAGTAATTTGTTTACCCGTCGTAGAATATCGCTATCATGAGAGAAGCCACTACAGAACACTATGGCCCCCGAGTCTATTCTCAACATATCAATCTACATCTACTTTACTTTTTTAGCTTTTACTTTCTGTTCTTATAAACAAAAATACCGAAAATATAAACTATCATCTCTATCAGATCTCACTTTCGTAAGTGACTGTAAAGGGATTGACAACCCCTTATCGCATTGGCTGCGAAGTCTTATTTGTTTGTGCAGGTGCGAGGGACTCGCGCGTGGTCTCCTACTGGATTGATAACCTTGGTTCTCCAAAACTGAGGGAAATACTTACGCTACTGTGCTGCATCTCCCTTTCCTCTTTGAGGGAATACAACGCAAGCTGGAGAAGTAGCAGGTCACTCTTTGAAGTTCTTTGTGTTGGTTTGAATAGAGGAATCTGAGATTGTGTGATGCATATCGTATAATCATACCCGCGGATACATGTGGTGCCATTGGAGTATCGAGGTGACATTAGGGTTTTGGTTGATTTGTGTCTTATGGTGTTATTTTACTATGAATTCTAGGGATGTTTGTGATACTTATAGGAATAGCCCAATGGATTGATAGGAAAGAATAACTTTGAGGTGGTTTCGTACCCTACAATAATCTCTTCGTTTGTTCTCCGCTATTAGTGACTTTGGAGTGACTCTTTGTTGCATGTTGAGGGATTGTTATATGATCTAATTATGTTATTATTTTTGAGAGAACTTGCACTCGTGAAAGTATGAACCCTAGGCCTTGTTTTGAAGCATTGCAATACCGTTTTCGCTCACTTTTATCACTTGTTACCCTGCTGTTTTTATATTTTCAGATTACAAAAACCTATATCTACAATCCATATTGCACTTGTATCACCATTTCTTCACCGAACTAGTGCACCTATACAATTTACCATTGTATTGGGTGTGTTGGGGACACAAGAGACTCTTTGTTATTTGGTTGCAGGGTTGTTTGAGAGAGAACATCTTCATCCTATGCCTCCCACGGATTGATAAACCTTTGGTCATTCACTTGAGGGAAATTTGCTACTATCCTACAAACCTCTGCACTTGGAGGCCCAACAACGTCTACAAGAAGAAGGTTGTGTAGTAGACATTAAGCTCTTTTCTGGCGCCATTGCCGAGGAGGTGAGTGCTTGAAAGTATATCATTAGATCTTGCAACCGAATCTTTTAGTTTCTTGTTTTATCACTAGTTTAGTTTATAAAATAAAACTACAAAAAATGGAACTGAGGGTGCTTCGTATGCTTCATCTTTTTAATGTCTTTCGTGAAAATAGTGGAAAGGAAAACTGTGCCCAAGTACTAGAAGAAGAATGCATTAAAATGTTTGGCACTAAATCTTTGAATGATGAGCATAATTGCAATGTTGTTAGTATGAACTCTTTGAATATACATAGTACTAATGATGATTGCACTAGTCATGATGAAAATGTCTCTTATAAGCATGTCAACTTTTGTGGAGTGCATAGAGTTTGGAAGTACACACCAAATAGGGAAGATAAATTTTGCAAGAGGCGTAAGTATTTAGAAACTAAATGGTTGCAAGAGAGGCTAGATGTTTGTTCTGAAAATTTAAAATTTCTTTGCCATCCTTGTGAACTTTGCAATGAACGTGATCATTTAAATCTCCAATGCAAATTGTTTCATGATCGAATCGGGTCCAAAAATTGTGATGACTTGATTTCCCTTGTGCATCATAATGAACTTAGTTTGCTTTTGGGTTATGAAGAAATAAAATGTATGACTAAGGATATTTTAGAATTTGTCCTTGATAAAGTTCTTGATTTTTATCTAGAGGAAATTTATATGTATTGTGCGGTGAATTGCATTAAAAATCCTTATATTGCCAATTACATAAAGACAAGAAAACAAATAGAAGATGAAGAGAATAATAATGAAATGGAAGAGATTTCCCAATATCATCCTATTCTTTCTTATGATGAATCAGGTAACGAGGAGGAGCTTTCTATTCAACCAATATCATTAATAAGGAGATCCATGAAGAGGATTAAACCCACACATGATGCGAAGAAGAAAAAGAAAAGACGGAGAAGCAAAGTTAAAAAGGTATCCCTTCCAAATGATGTTGCTCCTATTACTCATTGTAATGATGATAATTGTTATACTATTGGTGCTATCCACACTATTAATGATAAGAGTGATTATGCTTATGATATGAAAAGGCCCAATCTTGGGGATGCTATGTTTGATCAGAATGACATGTTTGAGAATTTATTTGCTGCAATTAATGTTTGTCCCAAACTTGGGGATGCTATGTTTGATGAAGATGATATTTTTGCCCCCAAGTTTTGATGAGCAAATTTATTTTGATGATAACATGCCTCCTATTTATGATGATTATATTGATGAAAATGGGTTTGGAAGAGTGTCAACTTTAGGAAGTAATGATCCCACTATTTTGAAGGGTGTTTAATCATATTGTGATAATTATGAAAGTGGATTTGGAGAGGCCATGACTTTATTTAGTGATGAATCCACTATTTCGAAAGAGGTTCCAATTGATTATGAGAACAAAGTTGCTATCTCTGATGATTATTGAGATGACTTGTATGCTATTAAGAATAATGATAACCATGAAACTTGTCATCGTGATTTTAGTTTTCAATTGGATTATGCCTCACATGATAATTATTTTGTTGAATTTGGTCCCACTATTATTCATGGGAAGAAATTCGCTTATGTGGAGAGTAATAAAATTTATATTCTTGGGGATCATGAAAAGAATGCTTTATGTGATGGTTATATTGACGAATTCATTCATGATGCTACTGAAAATTATTATGAGGGAGGAATATATGCTTGTAGGAGTTGCAATAATATCATGTTTCCTCTCTATGTGCTTAAAATCTTGAAGTTATGCTTGCTTTGCCTTCCTATGTTAGTTAATTATCGTTCCCATAAGTTGTTTGCTCACAAAATCCCTATGCATAGGAAGTGGGTTAGACTTAAATGTGCTAGTTATATTCTTCATGATGCTCTATTTATGTTTCAATTCTTATCTTTTATGCGAGCATCATTGAAATCATCATGCCTAGCTAAAAGGCATTAAAGAAAAGCGCTTGTTGGGAGACAACCAACTATTTACCCTCACTATTTTTTGTGTGTACACATGATTAAGATACTGTAGTAATCATGTTTTATAGCTTTTGTATCAATAAAGTGCCAAGTAGAACCATTGGGAAGACTTGGGTGAAAGTTAATGTGATCTTGCTGTAAAAACAGAAACTTTGCGCTCACGAGATTAGCTGTCATTTTTTACAGAAGTTTTGAGTTGATTCTTTTTGCAGAAGATTAATAGACAAATTCCTCACGTCACCAATTTATTTCAAATTTTTTGGAGTTACAGAAGTATTCGAAAGTTACAGATTACTACAGACTGTTCAGTTTTTGACAAATTCTGTTTTCTATGTGTTGTTTGCTTATTTTGATGAATCTATGAGTAGTATCGGAGGGTATGAACCATAGGGAAGTTGGAATATAGTAGATATTACACCAATATAAATTTATAATGAGTTCACAACAGTACCTAAGTGGTGATTTATTTTCTTATACAAATGGAGTTTACGAGTTTTCCGTTGAGTTTTGTGTTGTGAAGTTTTCAAATTTTGGGTAAATATTCGATGGAATATGGAATTAGGAGAGGCAAGAGCCTAAGCTTGGGGATGTGCAAGGCACCCCAAGGTAATATTCAACGACAACCAAGATCCTACGCTTGGGGATACCCCGGAAGGCATCCCCTCTTTCGTCTTTGTTTATCGATAACCTTATTTGGAGCTATATTTTTATTCACCACATGATATGTGTTTTGCTGGGAGCGTCATTTTGTTTTATTTTGTTTTGCCTGCTGTTTGAATAATATCCCAAGATCTGAAATTCGTAAATGTTAGAGAATCTTCACATAGTTACATAATTATTCGACTACTCATGGATCTTCACTTATATCTTTTGGAGTAGTTTGTCGTTTGCTCTAGTGCTTCACTTATATCTTTTTAGAGCATGATGGTAGTTTTATTTTTATGAAACTGATGAACTCTCATGCTTCACTTATATTATTTTGATGGTCTTAAACAACATGGTAATTTTCTTTGGTTATAAATGTAGTCCTAATATGATATGCATCCAAGAGGGATATAATAAAAACTTTCATATAAAGTGCATTGAATACTATGATAAGTTTGATTCTTTATGATTGTGTTGAGATATGAAGATGGTGATATTAGAGTCATGATAGTGGAGTAGTTGAGAATTTGAGAGATACTTGTCTTAAAGTTTGTGATTCCCGTAGCATGCACGTATGGTGAACCGTTATGTGATGAAGTTGGAGCATGATTTATTTATTGATTGTCTTCCTTATGAGTGGAGGTCGAGATCACGCGATGGCTAACTCCTACCAACCCTTCCCCTAGGAGCATGCGCTTAGTACTTTATTTCCATGACTAATAGATTTTTGCAATAAGTATGTGAGTTCTTTATGACTAATGTTGAGTCCATGGATTATACGCACTCTCACCCTTCCACCATTGCTAGCCTCTCTTGTGCCGTGCAACTTTCGCCGGTGCCATACACCCACCATATACCTTCCTCAAAACCAACCATACCTACCTATTATGGCATTTCCATAGCCATTCCGAGATATATTGCCATGCAACTTTCCACCGTTCCGTTTATTATGACACGCTCCATCATTGTCGTATTGCTTTGCATGATCATGTAGTTGACATCGTATTTGTGGCAAAGCCACCGTTCATAATTCTTTCATACATGTCACTCTTGATTCATTGCACATCCTGGTACACCGCCAGAGGCATTCATATAGAGTCATATCTTGTTCTAAGTATCGAGTTGTAATTCATGAGTTGTAAGTAAATAAAAGTGTGATGATCATCATTATTAGAGCATTGTCCCAGTGAGGAAAGGATGATGGAGACTATGATTCCCCCACAAGTCGGGATGAGACTCCGGACGAAAAATAATAATAATAAAAAAAGAGGCCAATAAAAGAGAGGGAGCAAAAAAACAAAAAAAACAAAAAAATGAGAGAAAAAGAGAGAAGGGGCAATGCTACTATCCTTTTAGCACACTTGTGCTTCAAAGTAGAACCATGATCTTCATGATAGAGAGTCTCCTATGTTGACACTTTCATATACTAGTGGGAATTTTTCATTATAGAACTTGGCTTGTATATTCCAATGATGGGCTACCTCAAATGCCCTGGGTCTTCATGAGCAAGCAAGTTGGATGCACACCCACTTAGTTTCTTTTTGAGCTTTCATAAACTTATAGCTCTAGTGCATCCGTTGCATGACAATCCCTACTCACTCACATTGATATCTATTGATGGGCATCTCCATAGCCCATTGATACGCCTAGTTGATGTGAGATAATCTTCTCCATTTTTGTCTTCTCCACAACCACCATTATTTTCCACTATAGTGCTATGTCCATGGCTCACGCTCATGTATTGCGTGAAAGTTGAGAAAGTTTGAGAATACTAAAGTATGAAACAATTGCTTCGCTGAAACCAGGGTTGTGCATGATTTAAATATTTTGTGTGATGAAGATAGAGCATAGCCAAACTATATGATTTTGTAGGGATAAGCTTTCTTTGGCCATGTTATTTTGAGAAGACATAATTGCTTTGTTAGTATGCTTGAAGTATTATTATTATTATGTCAATATTAAACTTTTGTTTTGAATCTTATGTATCTGAATATTCTTTCCACAATAAAGAGAGATTACATTGATAAATATGTTAGGTAGCAGTCCACATAAAAAATCTGTTTTTATCATTTACCTACTCGAGGACGAGCATGAATTAAGCTTGGGGATGCTGATATGTCTCCAACGTATCTATAATTTTTGATGTATTCATGCCATGTTTATAATATTTATACATGATTTTGGTATGATTTGGTTAGAAGTAACACGGACTGACGCTGTTTTCAGCAAAACTACTGTGGTGTTGTTTTTGTGCAGAAATAAAAGTTCTCGGAATGCGCTGAAAATCAACGGAGTTTTTTCCTGGAAAATGTAAAAAATACTGGAACAAAGAGTTACTGGAGGGGAGGCCCGTGGGCCCCACGAGGGTGGAGGGCACGCCCACCCCCTTGGGGCTCCCCCTTGTGCCTCGTGGACTCTCCGTGGGGCCCAATGACTTGTTCTCGATGCCAGCCTCTCCTATAAATCCCCAAACCTCCAAAAAATAACCTAGATCGGGAGTTCTGCCGCCGCAAGCCTCTGTAGCCACCAAAAACCAATCGTACCCTATTCCGACACCCTGCCGGAGGGGGGATCCATCACCGGTGGCCATCTTCATCATCTCGGCGCTCTCCATGACGAGGAGGGAGTAGTTCACCCTAGGGGCTGAGGGTATGTATCAGTAGCTATGTGTTTGATCTCTCTCTCTCTCTCTCTCTCTCTCTCTCTCTCTCTCTCGTGTTCTTGATTTGGCACAATCTTGATGTGCCGCAAGCTTTGCTATTATAGTTGGATCTTATGATATTTCTCCCCCTCTACCTTCTTGTAATGAATTGAGTTTTCCTTTGAAGTTATCTTATCGGATTGAGTCTTTAAGGATTTGAGAACACTTGATGTATGTCTTGCATGGGATACCTGTGGTGACAATGGGGTATTCTATTGATTCACTTGATGTATGCTTTGGTGATTAACTTGCGTTTTCCGTGACCTTGGGATTCTATGCATAGGGGTTGGCACAAGTTTTCGTCTTGACTCTCCGGTAGAAACTTTGGGGCACTCTTTGAAGTTCTTTGTGTTGGTTTACATAGATGAATATGAGATTGTGTGACATTGGAGTATCTAGGTGACATTAGGGTTTTGGTTGATTTGTGTCTTAAGGTGTTATTTTACTATGAACTCTAGGGCTGTTTGTGACACTTATAGGAATAGCCCAATGGATTGATCGAAAAGAATAACTTTGAGGTGGTTTCGTACCCTACAATATTCTCTTCGTTTGTTCTCAGCTATTAGTGACTTTGGAGTGACTCTTTGCTGCATTTTGAGGGATTGTTATATGATCTAGTTATGTTATTATTGTTGAGATAACTTGCACTAGTGAAAGTATGAACCCTAGGCCTTGTTTTGAAGCATTGCAATACCGTTTTCGCTCACTTTTATTACTTGTTACCTTTCTGTTTTTATATTTTCAGATTACAAAAACCTATATCTACCATCCATATTGCACTTGTATCACCATCTCTTCGTCAAACTAGTGCACCTATGCAATTTACCATTGTATTGGGTGTGTTGGGGACACAAGAGACTCTTTGTTATTTGGTTGTAGGGTTGTTTGAGAGAGACCATCTTCATCCTACACCTCCCATGGATTGATAAACCTGAGGTCATCCAATTGAGGGAAATTTGCTACTGTCCTGCAAACCTCTGCACTTGGAGGCCCAACAACTTCTATAAGAAGAAGGTTGTGTAGTAGACATCAGTACGCACAGTTGCTAAAGTTCGTCATTTTGAAGCACCTCGTGATGATCGGGTGTGATGGACTATGCGTTTACATACAATGGGTGTAAGCTAGATTTGCACACGTGGAATACTTGGGTTAAACGAGCCTAGCATGTACATACATGATCTCGGAACAATGGAGACCAAAAGGTCGAACGTGAGTCATATAGCAGATATGATCAACATAGAGATGTTCACCATTGATGACTACCCCATCTCACGTGATGATGGGACATGGGTTAGTTTATTTGGATCATGTATCACTTAAATTACTTTAGGGATGTTAATTTAAGTGGGAGTTCATTAGTAATTTGATTAACTGAACTTAATTTATCATGAACTTAGTCTTAACAGTTTTGCATATCTATGTTGTAGAGCAATGGCCCGTGCTACCGTTCCCCTGAGTTTTAATGTGTTCCTAGAGAAAGTAAGTTGAAAGATGATGGTAGCAACTACACGGACTGGGTCTGTAACTTGAGGATTATCCTCATTGCTGCACAGAAGAATTATGTCCTTGATGAACCGCTAGGTGACAAACCTGCTGCAGGAGCTACTGCAGATGATATGAACGTCTGGCACATTCGATTTGATGACTACTTTATAGTTCATTGTCCCATGCTTTACGCCTTAGAACCGGGACTTCAAAGACCTTTTTAAGATCATGGAGCATATGAGATGTTCTAGGAGCTGAAGTTGATATTTCAAGCTAATGACCGGGTTGAGAGATATGAAGTCCCCAACAAGTTCTATAGCTGCAAGATGGAGGAGAATAGTTCTGTCAGTGAACACATACTCAAAATGTCTGGGTATGATAACCACTTGACTCAGCTGGGAATTGATCTTCTCGTTGAGAGTGTTATTGACAAAGTTCTTCAATCACCGCCACCAAGCTACAAAGGCTCCGTGATGAACTATAATATGCAAGGGATGGACAAAACAATTCCCGAGCACTTCACGATGTTGAAATCGGTGGAGGTAGAAATCAAGAAGGAGCATCACGTGTTGATGGTTAACAAGACCACTAGTTTCAAGAAAAAGGGCAAAGGAAAGAAAGGGAACTTCAAGAAGAATGGCAAACAAATTGCTACTCCCGTGAAGAAGCCCAAAGCTGGACCCAATTCTGAAACTGAGTGCTTCTACTCCAAAGGAAGTGGTTACTGGAAGCGGAACTGCCCCAAGTATTTGGCAGATAAGAAGGATGGCAAAGTGAACAAAGCTATATTTGATATACATGTTATTGCTGAGTTCCTTAATAATGCTCGTAGTAGCGCCTGGGTATTTGATACTGGTTTGGTTGCTTATATTTGTAACTCGAAACAGGACCTACAGAATAAACAAAGATTGGTTAAGGATGATACACATCGGGAATAATTCCAAGGTCGATGTGATTGCCGTTAGCACGCTACCTCTACATCTACCTTCAGGATTAGTTTTAGGCCTCAATAGTTGTTATTTGGTGCCAGTGTTGAGCATGAACATTAATTTGGATCCTCTTTAATGCGAGATGGTTATTCCTTTAAGTCAGAGAATAATTGTTGTTCTATTTATACGAGTAATATATTTTATGGTCATGCACCCTTGAGGAATGGTCTATTCTTATTGAATATCGATCGAAGTGATACACATATTCATAATATTGGTGCCAAAAGATGCAAAGTTGATATTGATAGTGCTACATACTTGTGGCACTGCCGTTTAGGTCATATTGGAGTAAAGTGCATGAAGAAACTCCATGCGGATGGACTTTTTGAATCACTTGATTATGAATCATTTGATACTTGCGAACCATGCCTCATGGGCATGATGACTCAAACCCCATTCTCCGGAACAATGGAGCGAGCTAATGACTTATTGGAAATAATATATACCGATGTATGCGGTCCGATGGGTGTTGAAGCACGCGATGGGTATCGTTATTTTCTCACCTTCACAAATGATTTTAGTAGGTATGGGTATATCTACTAGATGAAACACAAGTATGAAACAGTTGAAAAGTTTAAAGAATTTCAAAGTGAAGAGGAGAATCATCATAACAAGAAAATAAAGTTTCTACGATCTGATCGCGGAGGCAAATATTTGAGTTACGAGTTTGACCTTCATTTAAAACAATATGGAATAGTTGCACAACTCCGAATGTCGTAACCGTACTCTATTAGATATGGTGCGTTCTATGATGTCTCTTACCTATTTGCCTTTATGATTTTGGGGTTATGCATTAGAGACAGCCACATTCATGTTAAATAGGGCACCGTCTAAATCCATTGAGACGACACTGTATGAACTATGGTTTGGCAAGAAACCAAAGCCGTCATTTCTTAAAGTTTGGGGATGCGACACTTATGTCAAAAGGCTTCAGCCTGATAAGCTCGAACCCAAATCGGAAAAGTGCGTCTTCATAGGATACCCTAAAGAAATTACTGGGTACACCTTCTACAACAGATCCGAAGGCAAGATCTTTGTTGCTAAGAATGGGTCCTTTCTAGAGAAGGAGTTTCTCTCGAAAGAAGTGAGTGGGAGAAAAGTAGAACTTGATGTGGTAATTGTACCTTCTCTCGAATTGGATAGTAGCTCATCAGAGAAAACCATTCGTGTGATGCCTACACCAACTAGAGAAGAAGCTAATGATGGTGATCGTGAAACTTGGGATCAAGTTACTACTGAACCTCGAAGGTCGACGAGAACACGTACCGCACCAGAGTGGTACGGTAATCCTGTCCTAGAAGTCATGTTGTTAGACAACGGCGAACGTTCGAACTATGAAGAAGTTATGATGAGCCCAGATTCCGACAAATGGCTTGAGGCCATGAAATCTGAGATATTATCGATGTATGAGAACAAAGTTGGACTTTGGTGGACTTGCCTGATGAGCGGCAAGTCATAGAGAATAAATGGATCTTAAGAAGAAGACTGATGCTAATGGTAATGTTACTATCTACAAGCATCGACTTGTCATAAAAGGTTTTCGACAAGTTCAATGGGTTGACTATGATGATAATTTCTCACCTGTAGTGATGCTTAAGTCTGTCCGAATCATTTTTGCAATTGCCGCATTTTATAACTATGAAATCTGGCAAATTGATGTGAAAACTACATTCCTTAATGGATTTCTTAAAGAAGATTTGTATATGATGCAACCAGAAGGTTTTGTCGTTCCTGAAGGTGCTAACAAAGTGTGCAAGCTCCAGCGATCCATCTATGGACTGGTGCAAGCATCTCAGAGTTGGAATATACGCTTTGATGAGGTGATCAAAGCATATTGTTTTATATAGACTTATGGTGAAGTATGTATTTACAAGAAAGTGAGTGGAAGCTTGTACCATTTCTAATATTATATGTGGATGTGATATTTTTGATTGGAAATGATATAGAATTTATGGATAAAGTAAAAGGATACTTGAATAAGAAATATTGAATGAAATACCTCGGTGAAGCTGCTTATATATTGGGCGTTAAGATCTATAGGTATATATCAAGACGCTTAATAGGACTTTCACAAAGAACATACCTTGACAAAGTTTTGAAGAAGTTCAAAATGGATCAGTCAAAGAAAGGGTTCTTGCATGTGTTACAAGGTGTGAAATTGAGTCAGACTGAAAGCCCGACCACTTCAGAAGATAGAGAGAAAATGATAGTCATTCCCTATGCCTCAGCCATATGTTTTATCATGTATGAATGTTGCATACCATACTTGATGTGTGCATTGCTAGAAGTTTGGCAGGGAGGTATCAAAGTAATCCAGGAGTGGGTCACTAGACAGCGGTCAAGAACATCCTGAAGTACCTGAAAAGGACCAAGGATATGTTTCTCGTTTATGGTGGTGACGAAGAGCTCGTCATAAATGGTTACGTCGATGCTAGCTTCGACACTGATCCGGATGACTCTAAGTCACAAACCAGATACATATTTATAATGAATGGTGGAGCTATAAGTTGGTGCAGTTCCAAGCAGAGCATCATGGCGGGATCTATATGTGAAGCGGAGTACATAGATGCTTCTGAAGCAGCACATGAAGGAGTCTGGATGAAGGTGATCATATCCGATTTGTGACAACAATGGAGCAATTGCCTTGGCGAAGGAATCCAAGTTTCATAAGAGAACCAAACACAGCAAAAGACGCTTCAACTCCATTCGTGAAAAGGTCAAGGATGGATACATAGAGATTTGCAAAATATATACGGATCAAAATGTAGCAAACCTGTCGACTAAGCCTCTTCCACGAGCAAAACATGATCAGAACCAAGACTATATGGGTGTTAGATTCATTACAATGTAATCTAGATTACTGACTCTAGTGCAAGTGGGAGACTCAAGGAAATAAGCCCTAGAGGCCATAATAAAGTTGTTATTTTATATTTCCTTATTCATGATAAAGGTTTATAATTCATTCTAGAATTGTATTGATCAGAAACTTAAATACATGTGTGGATACATAAACAAATACGGTGTCCCTAGTAAGCCTCTACTAGACTAGCTCGTTGATCAAAGATGGTTAGGGATTCCTAACCATAGACATGTGTTGTCACTTGATAATGAGATCACATCATTAGGATAATGATGTGATGGACAAGACCCATCCGTTAGCTTTGCATATGATCGTTCAGTGTAATGCTATTGCTTTCTAAATTTCAAATACATATTCCTTTGACTATGAGATCATACAACTCCCGGATACCTGAGGTAACGTCACAATGTAACTAGGTGATCATAAAGATGCTCTACAGGTATCTCCAAAGGTATCTGTTGAGTTGGCATGGATGAAGATTAGGATTTTTCACTCCGTTTATCGGAGAGATATCTCTGGGCCCTCTTGGTAATACACATCACAAGAAGCTTGCAGGGAAACTGACTAAGGAGTTAGTTTCGAGATGATGTATTATAGAACGAGTAAAGAGACTTGCCGTTAACGAGATTGAACTAGGTATGGAGATACCGACAATCGAATCTCGGGAAAGTAACATACCGACAGACAAAGGGAATTATGTATGTTGTCATAACGGTTCACCGAGAAAGATCTTCGTAGAATATGTAGGAACCAATATGGGCATCTAGGTTCCGCTATTGGATATTGACCAAAGAAGTGTCTTGATCATGTCTACATAGTTCTCGAACCCGTAGGGTCCGCATGCTTAACGTTTGTTGACGATATAGTGTTATATGAGTTATGTGATTTGGTGACCGAATGTTGTTCGGATTCCTGGATGAGATCATAGACATGACGAGGAGCTCCGGAATGGTCCGGAGGTAAATATTGATATATAGGACGATATTATTTAGTCACCGGAAAGGTTTCGGAAGTACCAGGTATTTTATTGGAGTGCCGGAAGGGGTTCCTGGAGGCCACCTGTAAGCGGTTGGCCTTATGGGCCAAAGGGGGAAGCACACCAACCCACAAGGGGGATGGCGCGTCCCTCCACCCCATCCCACACGCCAGGGAAAGGAGGGAAAGGAAGGGGGAGGTGCCCAAAGGCAGCCACCCCCTTTCGTTTTCCCCATGTTCAAATAAGGAAGGGGGGGCTAGGCAGGCGCCCTAGGGTATCCAGCGGCCACTTGGGGAGCCCTAGGGGCTGCCTCCCGTCCGCCACCTATATATATGAGGGAAGGGGCCCCACACAACCCCACAACAATCTCTTAGCCGTGTGCGGCGCTCCTCTCCAGAGTTTTGTCCCGTGGTCATATTTTTGTAGTGCTTAGGCGAATCCAAGCGAAGAAAGCATCACCACCACCGTCACGACGACGTTGTGCTGCCGGAACTCATCCGCTACTTTGCCCATCTTGCTGGATCAAGAAGGCGAGGACATCATCGAGCTGAACGTGTGCTAAACGCGGATGTGCCGTACGTTCGGTACATGACCGGTTGGATCGTGAGGAAGTTCGACTACATCGACTGGGTTAACAAACACTTCCTCTTACGGTCTACGAGGGTACATAGACACACTTTCCCCTCTCATAGCTATGCATCTCCATGGATTGATCTTGCATGTACGTAGTGTGATGGCCTGGCTTATTAGGGATGATAGACTACTCATATCAATAAGGAATTCCTTCTTTTCCGGGAGCCCATTCGGATAGAACTCCAAAGTTAAGCGTGCTTAGCTTGGAGTAGTTTCAGGATGGGTGACCGACCGGGAAGTTGCTCCCGGGTGCGCACGAGTGAGGAAAAAGTGCGCAGAAAAGACTGGTATTGATATGTGAGGCCAGTCTAGATCCCGCCAGGAGTAACGACCACCGGCGGGTGTGTCCGTGGCGTTACAAGTTGGTATCAGAGCCGACCCTCGCGGTTACACGGATGTTTGCGGACAGTTTGCAGTCATGTTGTGCATGACGTTTGTGACCCGTCGTGGCACACGGCATGGCACATGTGCGGTCCTGGAAGCACAGACGGTTGTGCCAAGAGGGAACGTTCCTGTGGCCCGACAAGGACGTCGGTTCCTCTGAGTGAGGGTGTATGTGATGGCCTGGCTTATTAGGGATGATAGACTACTCATATCAATAAGGAATTCCTTCTTTTCCGGAGCCCATTCGAATAGAACTCCAAAGTTAAGCATGCTCAGCTTGGAGTAGTTTCAGGATGGGTGACCGACCGGGAAGTTGCTCCCGGGTGCGCACGAGTGAGGACAAAGTGCGCAGAAAAGACTAGTATTGATATGTGAGGCCAGTCTAGATCCCGCCAGGAGTAACGACCACCGGCGGGTGTGTCCGGGGCATTACACGTAGATTTTTTTGTTTCCCATGCAATGTTACCCTACACCACTTCCTCCATGGCATCTCTCCCCGATGTCGTTTCTCCCCTGGCGGCGAGGTCCACACCAATAGTTTCTGCTGCTGCTGCTACTCCAACCCTCGCTCGTGTTGTTGCTGTTGCTCTGTCTCTTGCTTGCACTTCGGCTCTGGTATTGCTGTCGTTCGCGTTGCTGCTCTGCGCTTGCTCTCTTTCATTCTGCTGCTCTGCTCTGCTCTTGCTCTCTCTCGCGCTGATGATGCTGCTACACGGCCGACTGCAGCTGCAAGAGTTGCTACTTTAGCTCTCTCTCGCGCTGCTGCTCCGAGCGCAACTACTGCTACTGCACGAGCTGCTCTCTGCTATTGTGTTCCCTACTCGAGTGGCTGCTGATTTAGGTCATTGCTTCTCTGCTACAAGTGCTCGAGCGTCCTAAAGTTCTATTGCAGTGCATTGCTACTAGTGCAATCAATTCCATCAGTAAATTTCAGTTTTGACCGTAAAATTTAGTTTTGACTGTAAAATTCACTTTCTTAAGTTAAGTTAAGAGCCAATAGTATTTACAACATCCGCTGGACCGGCCGTGTTGCGGCTGATGCATTCTACATCTAGCACATTTTCTGATGTATTTTACATCATCTATTGCACATGCTATTAGAATCCCACTTCACATTAATGTTGTCTGTCATGTTCTGCTTTAGCCTCTCCATCATACACCTTACTAGAGCTGCTCCAATGACGGAACCGTCCATCACAGCAGAGCAGTACAGTCGGTGCCATCTCCACAGGCCTTAGATCTTCTTCCCCGCCTCCGACAGTCACACCAACCGCGCCATCCTCCACGTCCAAACCAATGATGTTGAGGTCGACAAGGCTATGCCAAAGAGGTTGTACACTAGTTTCATCACTTTTTTACTCTACATTCATGTTGATCCCTTAGGGATCCTTTGGTTCAAAGCAGTTACAAATCTAGAAAGAACAGGGAGAAAACTAAATGCTCTTTTGAACCACAATTTGAATTGGTTTAGCAAGATAGCCATTATGCGATATCCCTGTGGACCAAATAAGCTCACAAAATTACGGATTCCAATGGGAACATGTACTATTACTAAATTAGTTTTTAAGATATAATTTCTAAACCAGAATAATGGACCTACTTATGTTTTCCATATAAGCTCAAAAAAATCAGATTACAACAGAGCACATGTAGTATATATTAAAAAACTTAAGCTTTCTTTTCAAAAAGTATATGTTTCATGCCGGCAAGAAGACACATTGAGAACACGTAGTAACGAGATATACAAATAGTTTCTCCCATATAAAAAACACGTGAAGTAGTAGTCCTGGGAGTGTAGATGGTCCTGGGAGTTGAGCTAGTTCGCTTGGTCCATAATAGTACTAGTACAAAAACATTTTTTTATGGTAGGCTTCAACCTGTTGAAGACTACCTACTAGAATCACCATTGGTTCAAAGAAAAAGTGAAGGAAAACATAGGAATTGGAAAGTTTCCTATGGTACTACTATTCATGCATTTGGATGGAAGGAATGGAGCAAAGCAAAAATGGAGGATTTTATTATCCTTCGGTGTCTATTTCAAAGAAAAAATGTAGGAATTTTAATATCTACTTGGACGTCCTTCTCAAATTCCTTTGCATGAAGAACAAGACTAAGGGAATGTTTGGTTCCTATCCACACCTTGCTATACTTTACCACACCTCACCTTAGGCAAGTTTGACCAAGTTAGGTAGGTGTTTGGTTCTAGCCACACCTAAGGCAATAATGTTTCCATGAGAAGTGAACCCCACATGTCTTAGACACAAAAAGTGTGGCAAGATTCCCTTAGGCAAGCCAAAGTGTGGCTAACAATTTGAGAAACTCAAGTAAGGCAAGTGTGGCAAAAACCATGTGGCAATATATGGCAAAGGTAGTCATAATCCATACAGCCACTAAGTGCATTAGTGGCACATAATAAGAGTCTAAATTCACATTTTCATGTGGATTCACTTTAATTTGACCATGTTTCTCTCCATTCATGTGTTCTTCCAATTCATGTGAACCAAACACCCTGGTTGACAAAAATCATGTGTTTGCAAACGCTCTTTGTTGCACGTGCATTCCTATCCAATTCCTGTGTTTTTCTTGTCCCTGTGTTTTTAGAATCCTCCAATTCTAAGGAGCCCTTACAGACTTACTTCATTTACAATAGGTGTAAAAGAAAACACTGTGTGTTTGTCCCGCTCCTGCCGTGCCGTCGTCCATCCCACCTGAGGCGCACCATCGACGGAAGCGTCCACTGCAGCAGAGATCCCCCCGCAGAACCCTTTTCGCTGCCTCAAATCATCTTCCCCATTGCCGGCAGCCACGCCAACTGCATTACCATCATCGACTGAGCAGATGAACCCGAGGACTACATAGTTCCAGAAGAGAGGTTCCACTCTTTCGTCTCTGCTTATGTTATACATCGATTATTATTACCTGCTACTTTATCATCCTGTTCACCTCTTAGACTCCGAGTAAAGTCCTAACTAATGTTCAAACTTTATTTTTAAAATGGCACATATCAAGGCAACAATGAATAGTATCTCTGTCTACTATCTGGTTCATCTTGGGTCTTCTATGTGGTTCATGTTGGGTGGGCAACAAATAGTAGATGACCCATTGTCTGTCTTTTTAAGCTGTCATATGCCCGCTATTATTAGTTTTGGATCTATCCACTTGTTGCTACCATCAGTTTTGATTTCTGCATGCACCCCTTAGGCCTTACATAATCAAACTATGTTTTTTATTATGCATGTCAGTTATTGTACACAAACGTACCGAACATGTAAACATAAGACCGTTGCATGGGAATATAATGTCATGCAGATGCCACTCCATGGTGGGAGTACTGGGCCCCCTCCCCACATTCCAGATTGTAATCCAGAAGAAGATAACTATTCAGAGGGGGATTCAGAGGGAGCCGACCACTTATATTTACCCCCCGAGGTGTTTACTCTAACCTGGCTTGCTGGTAATAGTCATATCATGCATATGGCGCCACACATTGCTTACTATATACGTCTTATATCTCACCAGCTTAGTTTAGATTTGCTTTGTGTGAATGCCACCTGTTTTGTTTCTATATCATATATGTGAATGATGCAATGCCATCATGTTTAGCCAGTCATTGTATATGTGAATTGTATTGTGCCATACTATTTTTTCATCAGGTATTCCATTTGTCGACAATGTTTGTACATTCATCTACTCTTCCTGTGCATCATCCATTTGAGTCGGTGATGGGAAAATCTGAGTGAAAACAAGGTCTTCTGAGCAGTCAATGCTACCCGCTGATGCAGAATTCTTGTTGGTTACAGATAGCTCCTCAAAGGAGGATTCAGAGACAGATGACTAGTCGTAATCCCCCAGAGGTGTATGTTCTAACTTGGCAGGGTTATACTACTTATAACATGCATACGGTGTCTTGCATTTCTATGCCATCTTCTTAGATTAGACATGCTTTGTGTGAATGCCTCTTGTTTAGTTTCTATATCAGATATGTGAATTATCCAAAGCTATCTTTTTTAGCCAGTTGTCTTATATGTGAATTATACAACGCCATCCTGTGTAGCCACGCATCATATATGTGGATTATCTCATGCCATTCTTTTTTTCAATATGTATTCCATTTGTAAACAATCATTGTATATTGAACTACTCTTCACGTGCATCAGCCATTTGAGTCGGTTAAGGAAAAATCCAGAGTGAAAACAAGGTCTTCAGAGCAGACAATGCTTCGTATTGAAGCATATATCTCGATGGTTACAAGTAGCTCCTCATAGGATGATTCAGAGACAGATGACCAGTCCTAGATCCCACCCGACGTATATGCTCATAGTTTGCAATGTTTATATTTTTCACATCATGCATATGGTGTCTTGCATTGCTTAGTTTATACATCATAAACACAATATTCAATGCCATCTGCTTAGTTTACAGATCATATATGCGAGTGCCAGCTGATTAGTATATCAACCAGTTATGTGAATTATATCATGCCACCTGGTATACTTAGACAACATATATGTGAGTTATTTCGTCCCAACCTATTTTATAAAGACATCATACAATTATGTCATGTCATCCTGTTTAGATACCCATCATATGTTGAATTATGCCATTCTATCCTGTTTAGTTATCCATCATATATCTCAAACTGTGTCATGCTATCATGTTTAGTTAGCCATCATATATGTGAAATTGTGTCATGCTGTCCTGCTTAGTTAGACAACATATACGTGAATTACCACATCTATCTATCCATTCAATTTATTTTCTTGTTTATCAGCCATTTGAATTGGAGGTGGTGATTGATGACCCACAAGTGTAGGGGATCTATCGTAGTCCTTCGATAAGTAAGAGTGTCGAACCCAACGAGGAGCAGAAGGAAATGATAGGCAATTTTCAATAAGGTATTCTCTGCAAGCACTAAAATTATCGGTAACAGATAGTTTTGTGATAAGGTAATTTGTAAAAAGTAACAAATAGTAAAAGTAAATAAGGTGCAGCAATATGGCCCAATCCTTTTTTGTAGCAAAGGACAAACCTGGACAAACTCTTATATGAAGGAAAACGCTCCCGAGGACACATGGGAATTATCGTCAAGCTAGTTTTCATCACGCTCCTATGATTCACGTTTGTTACTTTGATAATTTGGTATGTGGGTGGACCGGTCCTTGGGTACTTCCCTTACTTGGACAAGCATCCCACTTATGATTAACATCTATTGCAAGCATCCGCAACTACAAAAGAAGTATTAAGGTAAACCTAACCATAGCATGAAACATGTGGATCAAAATCAGCCCCTTACGAAGCAACGCACAAACTAGGGTTTAAGCTTCTGTCACTCTAGCAACCCATCATCTACTTATTACTTCCCAATGCCTTCCTCTAGGCCCAAACAATGGTGAAGTGTCATGTAGTCGACGTTCACATGACACCACTAGAGGAAAAACAACATACATCTCATCAAAATATCGAACGAATACCAAATTCACATGACTACTTATAGCAAGACTTAATGTAACTACTCACAAAGCATATTCATGTTCATAGTCAGAGGGGTATTAATATGCATAATGGATCTGAACATATGATCTTCCACCAGATAAACCAACTAGCATCAACTACAAGGAGTAATCAACACTACTAGCAACCCACAGGTACCAATCTGAGGTTTTGATACAAAGATTGGATACAAGAGATGAACTAGGGTTTCAGAGGAGATGGTGCTGGTGAAGATGTTGATGAAGATAACCCTCCCCAAGATGGGAGAGTTGTTGGTGATGATGATGGCGATGATTTCCCCTCCCGGAGGGAAGTATCCCCGGCAGAACAGCTCCGCCGGAGCCCTAGATTGGTTCCGCCAAGGTTCCGCCTCGAGACGGCGGCGCCTCGTCCCGAAAGCCTATTTCTGATATTTTTTCCAGGTCAAAACACCTCATATAGCAGAAGATGGGCATCGGGGGGCTGACAGGTAGCCCACGAGGCTGGGGGTGCGCCCAGGGGGTAGGGCGCACCCCCACCCTCGTGGACGGTGGGTGGCCCCCCTCCTGTACTTTTTTCTCCACATATTTTTTCTATTATCCAAAACCGACTTTCGTGGAGTTTCAGGGCTTTTTGAGTTGTGCAGAATAGGTCTCCAATGTTTGCTCCTTTTCCAGCCCAGAATTCTAGCTGCCGGCATTCTCCATCTTCATGTGAACCTTGTAAAATAAGAGAGAAAAGGCATAAGTGTTGTGACATAATGTGTAATAATAGCCCATAATGCAATAAATATCAATATAAAAGAATGATGCAAAATGGACGTATCAACTCCCCCAAGCTTAGACCTCGCTTATCCTCAAGCGGAAGCCGATATCAAAAAATATGTCCACATGTTTAGAGATAGAGGTGTCGATAAAATAAAATACGGACATGAGGGCATCATGATCACTCTTATAACAACAACATATATATATTTCCATATGATTTATTATTCTAAAGTAACAATCCATTCACAATGTCAATTATGAATGAGAAACTTCATTGAAAACTAACAAACCATGATCTCGGTCATTGAAACAATTGCAATTTTTCATAATATCGGAGAGAGTCAATATAAGAGCTTTGGAGAAAGTCCACATACTCAACTATCATTTAGTCTTTCACAATTGCTAACACTCACGCAATACTTATGGGTATGGAGTTTTAATGGGACACAGAGAAAGATAGGGGCTTGTAGTGTTGCCTCCCAACCTTTTACCTCAAGGGTAATGTCAACAATAATAGATCATGATAGCCTACATCTTTCGGATTCAGGGCTCCGCAAAACCCAAGAAGTTCGAACACAGGGGCATGAACGAAGATCTCTCCCACTCACGTCTACCTAGCGTCTCGCTCTCGTCTCGGTGGAGGGATTCAAGCAAACAACAGATACAACACACAAGAGTTTACCCAGGTTTAGGCCACCGTGAGGTGTAAGACCCTACTTCCTGCTTTGGTGGATTAGCCTCGGGCGTGCTAGAATATGAGCTAGTACGGCGGTTCCTGAGCTCACGAGGTGAGCTCAGGAGGGTCAGGAGGCAAGTGTTCTTGCTCCTTATGTGGTGGCAGAGTGTATGGATCGACCCCCCTACTTGGCTAGGCTTGGTTCAACTTGTCTTCACTTGGTTCGATCCCCTCTCCATAGTGGGGGTTCTAGCTACTTATATAGGCGGCCAGGGTCCTCTTCCCCCGAAATGTTTAGGCGGGAAGGGATCCCACAACGGCCATTTTTGAGCGGGAACACAAGGACGTTCCTATCCTGACAAAAGCGGTCTTCGCCTGCAAAAGGATCAGGCAGTGACACGGTGGTGGGCTCGACGGTGACATCCTCCTTATCGTCCTTGCGGTCTTCGGTCTTGTTGCACCAAAGTGGAAACCTTTGCCCCGCTCATTGGGAACCCGCGGCTGCGCTGTCCCCTTTGCACCGAAATGGCAACTGCGCCCCTGGCGGACGCTGGCACCCGCTGGCGCGGTGCTTCACTGCTGACATCACTGCCTCCTCCTGAGGCAGGCTTGGCCTTGGATTCTCCACCCCTCCGGGGCACCTTGCCGAGGCCGCTCCTGAGGGGGTCTTGACGTCATTCTCCTCGCGAGGCTTAGCCCCCTCGCGAGGGTCTTGGACAACTGGTCGATCAGCTGGGCCGTACTAGGCCGTAGTAGGAGCACGTTGCGGCCCACAGACAGGCAAGTCTGGGTACCCTGGTTCCCAGGACGCCGACAGTAGCCCCCGGGCCCAAGGTGCGCGTGGAGTTGACTTCAGGGTGAAGCCTTAGTTGAGGACGAAGCGCCGCGGGCCCCAAAAGGCTATAGGCCAGGCTGGCGCGTGACGGTTGGATGGGATGCGGGCGACCCCGCTCCCCACGCCGTCTCGACAACCGTGCATCTTGACAAAAAGGGGCCGTCTCCACTAGGGGAGTTATCGCTCTCCTTTCTGCCTGCTCGGACTTCTCCCCCTTATGCCTCCTGCCTTCCTGAATGGCCTGCGTCCTTCGGCTCCCTCAACCATGGCAAAGAGGAACAAGAGTGCCGTGCCGGCGTCTGGATCTGCTTCTTCCCTTGATGCGGCGCTCGAGGAGTCCTGCATCACCAGGGAGGAGGACTACTCAGAGGTCCAACCTTTCTTGTCGAGCGCCCACAACGAGCACGGCCCGACGCGGATCTGGGTCAGATCCACCATGACGCGGACCCTGTCGAAGTCATGCTACCCCTTCTTCCTCCACAACATCTCCGTGGGGCTCGTGCCACCTTTCTCCGAGTTCTTCTACGCCATCCTGGAGCATTACCAGGTGCACGCTCTCCACATCCAGCCTCGCTCCATCTTCGTCTTGTTGCTCTTTGCCTTTTACTATGAGGCGCTCGTGGGGGTGAGGCCGACCGTCGCCCTCTTCCGCCATTGTTTCTCCATGCGCCGGTACAACGATGGCTCATGCTTGGGCTGCATCTCCTTCGTCTTCCAGTGCCAGGGCTGTCGGCTGATGATGGCCGGGAAGAAGATAGAGTGCCACCGGAAGAGGTGGGCCTATCTGGATGCCCAACGCTTCCACCCTCTGCTGGCACTGCCTACTGCCCGTCCGGCGAAGCGCGCCGACTGGAGCTACGTGAAGCTCACCGACCCCCTTGCCGGGCATGTCCTGGCAAGGATTGAGGCCGACCTGAGCTCGTTGCTCGAAGGGGGCCAGATCGTGAATGAGTTCTTGAGGTAGCGTCTGGCTCCGCTGTAGGCTCACTCGCGCCCCATGTGGGAGCTGATGGGCGACAACGACAGGCTCCGGCTGCACCCAGGGGTGCTGGCCGAGGACGATCTAGACTTCACCTCGGGAACTCTCCTGGGGATGGTTCCGGAGAATCTCCCGGGGGTCTACCTGCCGCTGTACAGCCGCCCTGACAAGGCCGAGCTGTTGAAGGCCGTATCGCATTTTGGTGCGCCCGTGGGCGCTCCGCCCACGTTCGACGTGTCTTCTGGTGCTGACGACGAGAGCAACGAGGGGGGCTCAGAGGAGACGCCAGACAACGAGGAGGACTCCTCCGAGGCGTTCGCCGGAGCAATGACACCAGACGCAGGTGCTGCCGGACGGTCCCAGGCGGCCACTCCACGTCGATCCGGACGCGCTGCGTTCGGGGGAAGCAAGGTGGCGACTCCCCCGAGGAGTACCGTGCTAGCGAACCCGGCGACCGCGGCCGCACACAGGAATGTGGCCTCGCTCCTCGCCGAGGCCCGGGCTTATTGGCACGCCCAGGGCGCCAGCGTCTGCTGCTGACCTGCCGGCGAAGAGAAGGGCGCGCCTCGCCTTCAACGAGTAAGTGTGCAATTTCTCAGTTATCCTTAGTTGACATGTCCCTGATGTGCTTTCCCTGACGCAGCAGCCTGGGAGGTGTGATGAAGAAGGCGAAGGGGGCGGTCACGCCGCGATGCCCTACCCCTCCGGCTGCAGATGCGACCTCGGGGAAGGATGCCGTGGTGCTGGGTGCCTCGGCCGACAAGGCCACCGAGCATGCGGCAGTGGTGTCGGTCGAGGGCGTCCCGGCCTCCTGCGAGGTTGCGGTGGCTTCTGCTCTGGCTGCTCTGGCGAGGAGGGCTGGAGCCCCCGAGCCCCTAGTCGAGGAGTCGGTCTTGTCGGTGCCCGTGCGCCAGCCGGCGCAGCCTAGTCCTGAGACCTTGGAGGCTGCCTCCGCCACGCTGGGTCGTCTTCGCGTCGAAATGCAAGATGGTGATGGCCACCTGATAGAAGGGCGCCTGGGGCTGATCCGCGGGTGGCTCCTGGTAGACGAGTCTGCGCGGACCTCCTGGGACCAGGCCTCGGCGGTCGCTCCCAAGGGTCGAGAGGAAGCTGTGGCGGCCACGAGGGCTCGCGACACCACACGAGCTGACGCCGAGTCCTTCGAGAAGTGCTGCCTTGCGGCGGAGAGTGAGCTGGAGGCCCTTCGCGAGGAAGGCATTGGGCGCACCCTGGAGCTCAAGAGGTTGGAGAAGGAGCTCGAGGCGCAGAAGACTAAGACGTCCCGACTGCAATAGGAGCAGCTTGCTGACCGCGCGGCCCTGGAGAAGCTGAAAGTTGAAGTTGAGCAGGCCAGGGCGACCCAAGCTACTCGCGACAAGGAGGAAGCCCTCGTGGCCTTGGCAGCGGTGAGTCCCGAGGCCCTTGCCGCCTTTGACCTCGAGGACCGCAAGGCGCTGCATGCCTCCTACGGGGAAGGGTTCGAGGAACCGCTGGCCGCCCCGGAGGAAGGCCCCGCCGGGCTCCTTGCTGTGCTCGTGGAGTCCCTGTGCGATGTTGCAGCCGCAATTGGCCAGTTAGCCGACGTCGAGAGCCGCACGCTCCTTACCTTGGTCCTGACGCAGGTGTGCAGCCACCTAAGTCTTCGTGACCCCACCCTTGACCTGGCCTCGTTATCTGAGCCCGTGACCAAAGTCATGAAGGGCACGGCTGCCGAGGCCCTGGGGGCGAAGGTCACGACGTTGGTGGAGGCGTTCCTCCAGGCCACTGCTACCGCAACCGAGGAGGTGGAGACCGGTGATGATGCGCTTGGCAATGCCTGATCCATTCCTGTTCAGAGAGAGAAGTGCGAGTGCCTCGGGGAGGCGTAAGAACTTTGCTTTAATTTGAAAAACTTAGTATTATTGTAATAGCTAGATGATTTCCATGCTGGCTTCCTTTCATGTTTGCTTAGGTGCTCTACGTCGGCAGGGCCCAACCCTGCGCATACCTCAATCACCATTGAGCCCTCCGGATGACCGGGGTTGCCGTAGTAACTAGACTCAAGGGATGAGGGGCTACGTGGCTAGTGAGGCCCTTGGGTCGCGATGCCCAAGGCTCTCCCTTGACGTTCAAGCAATCCCGTTTGCGTTCTGCATCGGCAGGGCCCAACCCCGCGCATACCTCGATCGCCATTGAGCCCTTTGGATGACCAAGGTTATCGTCATAACTAGACTCAAGGGATGAGGGGCTACGTGGCCAGTTAGGCCCTTGGGTCGCGATGCCCAGGGGTCCCCCTTGACGTACGAACGGCTCTCATGAAGGAGAACGAGCACCATACCTTGCCCATGAGCCTTTGCCTGGGATGGGGGCGTGAGAAGGCCAGGTGTCTGGCACCTGGTAGGGAGGCATCTGCCAGGCGAGACCTGAGCATAGCCCCCGTGCCTAGCCCCCCTCGCGACACCCATCCAAGGAGAAGCTGTGAGCGTCGTGAGCTGAAAAGCTCCCTGAGGTTGGTATGACCACTAGGGGGCCACCCTCAGTTGTTTATAACTAGCGCGGAGCATAGAGCTACCACACTTGCGCGGAGTGTGGGCATAACCGTGCCTCGGTCATAGCGGCCAGCGCAGAGCTTGGTGCGTCCACTGGTTCATAACCGCTCCTCGGTTGGATTTGCCAGCGCGGAGCTTGGTACTTCCACTGGACCGTGGGAGGGAGCCTCCCACTGGGAGAGACTCCAGGGTGTGTACAGCCCTGTCCTGACACGTGGCTTGCATGGTAGGACAGCCAAGGTGTATATGGGCCCTCCTCAGGACGAGCTGAACGACTCTGAGGAAGTTCTTGTGGGCTTACGCATCACTCATGAGACCCTACCCTGAGGCGGGTTGCGCCTGAGTCTTCTTCTGCAAAATGTGAAAAGAGAGGTGTTGTGTCGACCTGCGCCGAGAGCATCTCTAGAGGGTATCGCATGAAAAGGCCGCAGCACCAGCGACCCCAGGAGGTAACGTCACGGGAATGGCTCGTGAGACATAGCTCAACCACTAGATTTGTCGACGCTGGAGGGACGGACCCGAGCACAGACGTCGTGCCCAGTCTTCTCATGCAACGATCCAAAAGAAAAACAGCCGGCGCGCTGTTCCCGCATGAGCGAGGCACCCGCCATGGCCCCCTACTTACCCATCCATGATTAGACCATGCGAGAACAAGGCACCAAGGACCATGGGAGGTGACGTCACGGGAATGGCTCGCGAGACAGAGCTCAGCCTTGGGTTTAGCGACGCTGCAGGGACGGACCCGAGCACAGATGCCGTGCCAGTCCTTAATCATGGGGCGGTCGCGAGTGGGCTCACAAGGGCTCATGACCTTAGTGGCGGTGAGGACACCAAGCATGTAGATAATGCGAATGGAAAGAAACATCTAGCCTTGATCATGCAAAAAGGGAGATAACCGCGGGGGACAGCCCCCAGCGGTCCGAGGATGATGCAACCCGAGAGGCGCCCTCGATTGGATACCTGAAGCGTCACCTAATACTTGTCGAAGAAGAGTTGGGGTAGCTGAAGACGCGAGCCATGCGGGTCGCTCCTGAGGATCGTCGGGCTCTTGAGGACCAGGGGCTCTGAAGGCTCTTAGTGGTCGCACGGGTCCGGTTCTCGCTCCGTCCGGACCGCCTGCCACTAAGCCTCCCGAGCCCCCAAGGCGTGCTGCGCGAGATGCTGGAATGTGGCAGCTGCGTGGCGGAAGCCGGAGAGTGTGCGAACGTAGCTGTAGGGGAGGGCCCTCCTCCGGCCGACCGCCGTCGGCCAGAAGGGCTCTTGTGAGGCGGCGCAGTTGAGACCCGCGATGTCGACGCAGATGCGGAAGCAGTCGCTCAGGCTACGAGCAGGTGAACTTGGGGTTGTTCGGTTATGCCCACCGTGGATGAGTCTTGCGTACTGAAGTTCCTCGGTAACTTGGTTGATGAAGTCCTGAGCCCCCAGCATTGAACGGTTCACGCTGGGCTCACAAAAACGCGCGTCAAGACACGCTTGCAGGTGGTGCCCGAACACCTCCCTCGAGACGCCGGTCAGTCCGGAGACAATCCAGAGGAGAGCCCCCGAGCCGAGGATGAGAGGGGCGTCGGGCGCGCCCACCTATGCGAGGGTGGAGGGCGCCTCGTCAGCAGGCACAAGTCCTAAGTCTGGGCCGTCAGGAGCCCCTGCATACTGAGGTCCGATGACGGGTAGGTTCTTCTTCTTCTTGGGGGCGGCCTGCAGGGCGAGGACGGCTCCATCCTCATCGGAGCACTCGACCGCTGCGGTCTGGTAGGCGCGCTGCAGGGAACCCACCGCTTCCTTCTCATCGGAGGCGAACGTGATGACTCCGCCGCTCCCAGGCATCTTGAGGATGTTCTAGCCGTGATGGGTTCCCGCCATGAACTTGGCGAGGGCAGGATACCCAAGGATCGCATTGTACGGGAGGTGGATGTTGGCGACGTCAAAGTCGATGAGCTCGGTGTGGTAGTTGTCGCCGTCACCAAAGGTGACGGGGAGGCGGACCTGCCCCATCGGGAGAGTGGATCTATCCGTGACTCCGTAGAATGGCTTGGTCGGGTGGAGCTCATCGTAGGGAACCTGGAGCGTCTTGAAGGTCTGGACGAAGAGGACGTTGACTCCTGCTCCACTGTCGATGAGGGTCTTGGTCACGAGGACGTTGTTGATGGTCAGGGTGGAGAGCATCGGGAGGGCGCCTGGGGCCGCATTGCACTTGAGCTGGTCCTTGGGGTCGAAGGCGATGATTTGCTTAGTCCACCTGAGGTTGCACGCGGCGTCAGGCCTAGGAAGCGCCGCGTTCACCTCACGGGAAAACTGCTTGAAGATGCGATGGGAAGCCGGGGCATGGGCTCCTCCCAGGATGCATGCAACTGCACGCGGCTCCTGGAAGCCCCCTGCCCCATCTCCCTGGCTGTCGTCATCGTTCCTTCTTGGCGGTGGTGGCAGCGGGGGCAGGCCTCCATTGCCGTGTGGGCGACCCTCACGAAGCTGGTCGCGCTAGGGGGAGTCACGAGGCTGCTCCTGCCAGTGGTCTTCACGAGGCTGCTCACGCCACCTTTGGCGCGAGTTCTCGCCGTCCCAACGTCCTCCTCCTCGGCCTCCTCCACGGCCGTAGCCGCGGTTATCGCGCTCAGGGCGCTGCCCGCCGCGCCCGCCGCGCATCGCCCTGAGCTCCTGGCAGTCGTTAGTGTTGTGGCTGTGGACGTTGTGGAAGACCCAGTATGGTCGGTTGTCTCTGGGGAGGTCATCGTAGCCGCAGCCACGCTTCACTTCTGGCTCCGCAGCCAGCACGGCGGGTCCCTTGCGCTTTGATTCTTTGGCCTTGGTCTTCTTGTCGTCCGCCTCTGCCTCAGGCTGCTCCTGGAGGGTGAGGCATCCTTCCTCCGCCCTAGCGCACTTTTCCGCGAGCTTGAACATCTCGAGGGCTGTGCACAGGTCCTCGTGAATGGTGAGCTCCTCCCTCATCCTGACGTCGTGGACGCCGTTGGAGAACACGGAGATGACGGCCTCATCCGAGACCCTAGGGATCCGGAGGCGCGTGTCGTTGAAGCGTTGGATGTACTTTTGCAGGGTCTCCCCCGGCTGCTGCCTCACATGGCGCAGATCAGCAGCTGCCGGGGCTCGGTCGCGGGTGCCTTGGAAGTTGGCGACGAAACGCTCGCGAAGCTCTTCCCAGGAGGAGATGGATCCCACGGGGAGGTTTAGGAGCCAGGAGCGTGCGCCGTCTTTCAGAGCCATGTGGAACCAGTTCGCCATGACCTGCTCGGTGCCGTTGGACGCCTTGATGCTTAGCTCGTAGAGTTGGAAGAACTCCGTGGGGTCAGTGGTGCCGTCGTAGCGCGGAGGCAGGTCCGGCTTGAACTTGCCGGGCCAGACGAGGCGCCATCGCTCAGGAGCTAGGACGCGACACCTACCCACGCTCATGATCATAGGCGACCCCTGCGCCTGCTGTGCTGGTTCTCGAGGCGCTGGTGCCACCACCTCCTATGGCGCGCGGTCCGGGCGCGGCGGGCCAGGGGGCCCACGAGCCCCTGCATGGGGATGCGGGATCACCTGGCATCTCTCCTCGTCGCGTGCATGGGCTCTGCAGGGTTGCTCACGTCGAGGAGCCTCGGGCCGGACCTCCTGGCCGGTGTGGTGGAGTGGAGGCGGGACCGGGACCCCGTGGCCTTCGTTCCCCGCCGGGGGCAACGGAGGACGTGAGGAGTGCGTTGGTGCAGGTGCTTCTCCAGCGGCATTGACGATCTCGGTGATGCGGTGGAGCCACTCGTCGTAGAGGTCATCTGTCGGGCGGTAGCGCAAGAGCTCCCGCGCCATCAGTAGTGCAGGCTGCTGGTAGACCGGCCCGCGGTGGACCAGCGAGGACGCCGCCGCAGCTGGCGAGGGTCAAGGCGTTGTCGTGCGGCCATCCCGCCGCACGGACGGTGGCAGCGACGAGTCCTGCTGCTCGTGGACGGCCGGGTCTGTGGCGGCGTTGGTGACCGGCGAGTTGGGGCGAAGCGGTGCACCGTTGCCCGCGGGCGCCGTCTGAGCGACGTTCGCGGCGTGGCGGGCGGCGCGAGCTTAGCGTGTGTCCACCATGGCTGTGGAGCGGAGTCGACGACAAGAACGCAACGAGGTCGTCCGAGAGGCAAGATTTCGACACGCCCCCTACCTGGCGAGCCAAATGTCGGATTCAGGGCTCCGCAAAACCCAAGAAGTTCGAACACAGGGGTGTGAACAAAGATATCTCCCACCCACGTCTACCTAGCATCTCTCGTCTCGGTGGAGGGATTCAAGCAAACAACAGATAGAACACACAAGAGTTTACCCAGGTTTGGGCCACCGTGAGGTGTAAGACCCTACTTCCTGCTTTGGTGGATTAGCCTCGGGCGGGCTGGTTTATGATCAAGTACAGCGGTTCCTGAGCTCAGGAGGGTCAGGAGGCAAGTGTTCTTGCTCCTTATCTGGTGGCAGAGTGTATGGATTGATCCCCCTACTTGGCTAGGCTTGGTTCCACTTGTCTTCACTTGGTTCGACCCCCTCTCCATAGTGGGGGTTCTAGCTACTTATATAGGCGGCCAGGGTCCTCTTCCCCCGAAATGTTTAGGTGGGAAGGGATCCCACAACGGCCATTTTTGAGCAGGAACACAAGGACGTTCCTATCCTGACAAAAGCGGTGTTCGCCTGCAAAAGGATCAAGCGGTGACACGGTGATGGGCTCGACGATGACATCCTCCTTATCGTCCTTGCGGTCTTCGGTCTTGTTGCACCAAAGGGGAAACCTTTGCCCCGCTCCTTGGGAACCCGCGGCTGCGCTATCCTCTTTGCACCAAAATGGCAACTGCGCCCCTGGCGGACGCTGGCACCCGCTGGCGCGGTGCATCACTGCCTCCTCCTGAGGCAGGCTTGGCCTTGGATTCTCCGCCCCTCCGGAGCACCTTGCTGAGGCCGCTCCTGAGGGGTCTTGCCGTCGTTCTCCTCGCGAGGCTTAGCCCCCTCACAAGGGTCTTGGACAGCTGGTCGATCAGCTGGGCCGTACCAGGCCGTAGTAGGAGTGCGTTGCGGCCCGCAGACAGGCAAGTCTGGGTACCCTAGTACCCAGGACGCCGACATCATCCAATTGGGTATATATGTCAGGATCTTTGCAACATAATGTGCTTGCCAAAGGATAAAATGTAAAAAGGAAAGGTGAAGATCACCATGACTCTTATAAGGTAAGAACAATAGATAGGCCCTTCGCGGATGGAAGTAGCGGTTTCTAGGTGCTTTTATGGTTGGATGTACAAAATGTTAGCACAAAAGAAGGACACTTTATATTGCCACTTGTGATATGGACCTTTATTATGCAGTCCGTCGCTTTTGTTGCTTCCATATCACAAGATCGTATAAAGTTTATTTTCTCCACACTAATAGATCATACATGTTTTAGAGAGTTGCAACAATGACAACTTACTTGAAGGATCTTACTCAATCCATAGGTAGGTATGGTGGACTCTCATGAAAAAACTGGGTTTAAGGATGTATGGAAGCATAAGTAGTATCTCTACTTCGTGCAAGAAGTTTTGGCTAGCATGAGGGGGAAAGGCAAGCTCAACATGTTGGATGATCCATGACAATATACTTTATTTCAGATATAAGAAAACATCACCCATTACGTTGTCTTCCTTGTCCAACATCAACTCTTTAGCATGTCATATTTTAATGAGTGCTCACAATCATAAAAGATGTCCAACATAGTATATTTGTATGTGAAAACCTCGCTTTCCTTATTACTTCCTATTAATTGCAACGAATGCCCAAAACTATGTTTGTCAACCCTCAACAATTTTTATTCATCATACTCTTTATACGCGATGTCATTACTTTCCATAAGATCAATATGATCTCTTTGATACTTTTTATATTTTCTTTTATCCTCTCATGATCAGAGTGAGATAATCAAGCCCTTGACTCAAAACTAATCTTTATTATATAGCTCAGAGACGCGATTACATGGATAATGATCGTAAAGCAAAGCTCACAACTAGATCATACTAAACTTTATTCTATTGATGAAGATATTACCAAAAGGATCGAGCTAAGAAAAATGGTAAAGATAGGAGTGTGATGGTGATACGATACCGGGGCACCTCCCTCAAGCTTGGCGTTGCCAAGGGGAGTGCACATACCCATGTGATTATGTCTCTTTCTTCGGAGGTGGTGATGAAGGAGTTGTTGATGACGTAGGCTTGTCGTCCATCTTCCAAGGCATGGGCTCACCAACGTAGAAGGATGACCGAGTCTCCGGGATCCTCAAATCTGCAACCAAACTCATCTTCTTGAATTTATATTCATACTCAAAATTTTGGTTTTGCAGGTCATAGATCTGGGCTTGGAGGAGCTCAATTTTCTCGTGGAGCATGAAGATGGCTTCCCCAATGGTCTTGGCATCCAGCTTGTGGTTGTTGGTGAACTCCATGATCATCGTGTGGTTGGCGTTGAGTCATCATTCCACCATACCTTGGCACTTGAAAACTTGCTGCTCCATGGCTTCGAGTCTTGTCTCCACGCTTCCAGTCCTCTTTGGTCCTATAACATCGCGGATGTGCAGCACCCCCTCAAGTACCTCGGTGGCTTGAGGGTGTTGCAGCACCTCCGCGAGGTAGGGTTTGATGACCTTCTCAAAGAACTTGTCCTTGGGGGTGCTTGATGACGTCATGGTGATCTAGATCTGTCAGAGACACAGCTCGTAACAAAAGCAGAAGATTTTCGCGTGATACGGTAGTCAAAACCTTTGGGTGATTATATAATGAATTTTTACCGACCAAAAGAAGGAACGTGCAAGAAAACGGAGTCCGGGAGGCATACAATGTGCCCACGAGGTAGGGGGCGCGCCCAGGGGGTAGGACGCGCCCTCCACCCTCGTGGACGCCTCGTGTCCTTTCTGAACTGCTTCTTATTATTCTATTTTTCGAAATATTCCAAAATGGAGAAAAATTTCCATTGGAACTGTTTTGGAGTCGGTTTACTTATCGTACCACATACCTCTTCCTTTTCGGAGTCTGAATCGTTATGGAAAGTGTCCGTTATGTACTCCTCCGGGGTTACAGTTTCAATAACATTGGTTTCAACATTTATAGGATTACCTGAGATATAATGTTTTATTCATTGACCGTTCACCACCTTCGGATTTATGCCTTCAAATTTGTTGATTTTTATGGCACCGGAACGATAGACCTCCTCGATAACATAAGGACCTTCCCATTTAGAGAGAAGTTTTCCTGCAAAAAATCTTAAACGAGAGTTGTATAGCAAGACATAATCACCTACGTTAAACTCACGCTTTTGTATCCTTTTGTCATGCCATCTTTTAATTTTTTCTTTAAACAGTTTGGCATTTTCATAGGCCCGGGTTCTCCATTCATCAAGGGAGCTAATGTCAAATAACGTCTTCTCACCGGCAAATTTGAACTCATAATTGAGCTCTTTAATAGCCCAATATGCCTTATGTTCTAGTTCGAGTGATAAGTGACATGCTTCTCCATAAACCATTTTATATGGAGACATACCCATAGGATTTTTGTAAGCAGTTATATAGGCCCATAATGCATCATCAAGTTTCTTGGACCAATTCTTTCTAGATCTATTAACAGTCTTTTGCAAAATTAATTTCAGCTCTCTAGTACTTAGTTCTACTTGACCACTAGACTGTGGGTGATAAGGTGATGCAATTCTATGATTAACATCATACTTAGCAAGTATTTTACGAAAAGCACCATGAATGAAATGTGAACCACCACCAGTCATTAAGAATCTAGGGACTCCAAACGTCGGAAAAATAACTTCTCTAAGCATCTTAATAGAGGTGTTGTGATCATCACTACTAGTTGGAATAACTTCTACCCACTTAGTAAAGTAATCAACAACAACTAAAATATGTGTATACCGATTAGAGGAAGGAAACGGTCCCATATAATCGAAGCCCCAGACATCAAATGGTTTAATAACAAGTGAATAATTCATAGGCATTTCTTGACGTCTACTAATATTACCAATTCTTTGACATTCATCACAAGACAAAACAAACTTACGGGCATCCTTGAAGAGAGTAGGCCAATAAAAACCAGATTGCAGTACCTTATGTGCAGTTCTATCTCCAGCTTGCTGTCCTCCATAGGCCTCGGAGTGACACTTGCGTAGGATCTATTCATGTTCATGCTCAGGTACACAACGTCTAATAATACCATCTACTCCTTTATTAAGGATTGGATCATCCCAGAAGTAATGTCTTAAATCATAGAAGAACTTTTTCTTTTGCTGATATGTGAAACTAGGTGGTATAAGTTTAGCAACAATGTAATTAGCATAATCAGTGTACCATGGAGCAGTATGAGAAGCATTTATGACAGCTAATTGTTCATCAGGGAAGCTATCATCAATAGGTAGTGGGTCATCAAGAATATTCTCTAACCTAGACAAGTTGTCTGCAACAGGGTTCTCAGCTCCCTTTTTATCAGTAATATGCAAATCAAATTCTTGTAGTAGGAGAACCCATCTAATAAGTCTAGGTTTAGCATCTTTCTTTTCCATAAGATATTTAATAGCAACATGATCAGTGTGAACAGTTACTTTAGAATCAATAATATAAGGCCTAAACTTATCACAAGCAAATACAACTGCTAAAAATTCTTTTTCAGTAGTAGCATAATTTCTATGGGCACTGTTTAGAGTTTACTAGCATATTGGATCACATTCAATTTCTTATCAACTCTTTGTCCTAGAACAGCACCTACAACATAATCACTAGCATCGCACATAATATCAAAGGGTAAATTCCAGTCAGGAGGCTGGACAATAGGTGCAGAGATCAATGCTTTCTAAGTATTTCAAATGCTTCTACACAATCATCATCAAAGACAAAAGGAACATCTTTTTGTAAGAGATTATTCAAAGGCCTAGAGATTTTGGAGAAGTCCTTAATGAACCTCCTACAAAACCAGGCATGACCAAGGAAACTTCTTATACCTTTGATGTCCTTGGGACATGGCATCTTTTCAATAGCATCAACTTTAGCTTTGTCAACTTCAATACCTCTTACAGAATATTTATGCCCCAAAACAATACCTTCATTAACCATAAAGTGGCACTTTTCCCAATTCAAGACAAGATTAGTTTCTTCACATCTTTGCAAAACTCGATCAAGGTTGCTCAAGCAATCATCAAAAGAAGTTCCAGAAACGGAAAAATTCTCCATGAAAACCTCAACAATCTTTTCACAAAAATCAGAGAATATAGCCATCATGCATCTTTGAAAGGTAGTAGGTGCATTACATAAACCAAAAGGCATGCGTCTATAAGCAAAGGTACCGAAGGGACAAGTAAAAGTGGTCTTTTCTTGATCCTCTTTTGACACAGGCATTTGAGATAAACCAGAATAGCCATCTAGAAAGAAAAAATGAGTATGTTTGGATAATCTTTCTAGCATTTGATCAATAAAAGGTAGAGGGTAGTGGTCTTTCTTAGTAGCTTTATATAATTTGCGGAAATCAATTACCATCCTATAACCTGTAACAATTATGTGTGGGATCAATTCATCTTTATCATTAGGAACAACTATAATATGTAACAACCCGAATCTGATAAGATTCGATGTCTCTGTGCTTACCGTGCTAGTCCCTGGATCGACTCGCTAGCACACACAATACATAGTAATATCAAATAACAAGTGCATCATTTACTATAACGTATGATCCAGAATATACAAAGTATTACAAACTGAGTAGCATATAGCTAACTTATTCAACAACAACAGCGGAAATGTAGCATAAGCAAATGACGAGTCCATCAATGCCCACTGGAGAATATGTCGAGTGAAGACTCGCGACCCTACTGTATCTCACTGATAATCTGAAAACCTGCAAGATGATAAGTTGCAGCCACAAAGGGTCAATACATTGAATGTATTGGCAAATCACACATAATGATATAGAAAACCAACATTCACCAGCAAAGTATGACAAACACAACACTCAAGTTAAATTGGAGAAGTAAGTCTTCACCTACCTCCACTAAATGAACTCATAATCGTCCCAATATATTCGCCCAAGATAACCCAAAGATTCTAAATAAACATGACAAGAACTTCAGAAGTATCTCAAGTGTGCTCTGACAGTGGCGCATTCTCTAGGAACAATAGAGCGCTCTGCCAAAGACGCATCCACCTGATTTATGTTCCGAAAACTATACCTCACCTCAAGTGCGCTCTGTCATTGGCGCATTCTCTAGGGACAATAGAGCGCTCTGCCAGTGACGCATTCACCTGGTTAATAATCCCGAGCCTACGGCTATAAACACTCACCACTTTCATGGATCACTCGACACATGCCCGCGTCTACCATATAAAGTTGATCACACCATCACATAACACATCAACAACAAATCATGGCAGCACGAGATACACATATCAAGCCAAACATTTATCATAGCATAAAACCACACTTGCATAGCAGAATATAGGATTTGCGAAATCAAAAGTGCAAACTTTCCTGGAACGGTGTTGAAGTACTCTAATACTTAATTCTGATCCACTTGACACTCCGGACAATCTATACGATAACGAAGGCACCGATAAATAAACCGTGCTCACATAACACACAATAAAGTAAACAACCAAGAATTCAAATAAAAATATAATTAACAGAACATATCAGAAGGTTTCTATTATTTACATGCTAGTAAGATCACAATGCAAAAAGAATCAACTAATTTGGATAAACGGTTTAAAACATATGGCCTCCAGAAGTTTGAATTCAAATTTAAACAAATTCAAGTTTAAACAGTGCAAACATATGAAATTTTTGTTCTACAATATTCTCCTGGTCTCTACGTGTACACAGGAAAAAGAATCAGTGAATTTGGAGTTATAATCTAAAAGATATACCGAATTGAACATTTGATATAGAATCTGTCAAAAATAAATTGCGCCTAAAATAGATTTCTTTGAAGAATGTTGCGGCTGTGGATGTGACACGTGGCATGACGTGAGTGGCTGAAAAGCGTTCGCTGCTAAGCTTATGCGACGGTCGTCCGGAATTTAGTGCATACCGGTTCGGGGAAAAAACGAAGCAAGATCTAATACTGGCCCTTGGATGGGGATTGGACGGTGCACGGCGACTCACCGAAGATGAACAGAGGCTGGGCACCGGAGTTGAGCAAGACAACGGCGACGCGGCTCGGGCTTTGAGGAGTGTTCGGTGGGGAGGTTTCCTGAGACCAGAGATGGCGGGACGATGTGCGGAGAAACTAGGAGATCTTGGAACCGTCGTTGGGATCGTCGGAAGACCACTGTGGCAACGAAGAGGTGTGGCTGGAGTCGCGGCGGCGGTGTGGAGCTTCGGCTCGAGCCCGAAGTGCTCAGTGTAGTACTTCCCTGCGAGAGATAATAGGTGTCAGGACCCCGATCCTAAGTCACACAGGTCTAGCCTGTAACACATCATATCACTTTGCGGCCTCACGCACGGTATCCCCACGGGTGCCACCTTACCTGGCCCGGGACTGTTTGCGCATTTTGGCACATGTATATGATAGTGTCGCTAGCAACCATATGACAGAGAACCCGGGCCGACATGACTAGTTATAAACCAAAAGTGGCACTAAATTACAGAGACAGGCATACATGACCCAGCAACGAACGTGTCGGTCATCAACGTATGAACCAAAGTCATAGCAAGCTACAAGGACTTAAAGGAACAACGCGTGACATTTCCCCTAAGGGACAGACACAGGAACGAAGAAGGACACATGCCGGCCAGCCTAAGTGTTCCGGAGCAGTAGCAAGCTACCAAGGCTCGGTGGAAGCACTAGGAGACATTTCCCTGTAAGATAGGCTACCAAAGGTAAACAACTAGGTGTCGGATCCCACACATAGCAATACACATTACACGTATGCATAACATGCAAGTATGTGCTGTACAACATGGCATCACAACATAACTCAATAACTCATATAGATAAGGCCCAGAAGAGCCATCATAGCATTTATTACAAACAGAGGTCACATGACCCAACATACAGAGCATACAGGCAACGGAAGCATAACATGTCTGAGTACAGACAACTACAAATGAAAAAGGCTGAGAAGCCTGACTATCTACAAGATCCTACAAGGGTTCAAGATCGTAGCTGAGGTAACAAGCTAAACGTCGAAGTCCACGCGGAACCACTAGCGAGACTGAGGTCTCTCTGCAGAACATAAATTAAGCAAACGTGAGTACAAAGGTACTCAACAAGACTTACATCAGAACTAGCTACATATGCATCAGTATCAACAAAGAGGTGGTGGAGTTTGACTGTAGCAAGCCAGCTTTGACTCGGTGGCTATCCTAAACTACGACTGCAAGTAATACTTTTGAGGTGGCGCACACGAGTCCACATATTCACCAATCAATACACAACTATGGATCCGCTCCCGTCTCCCTACGAGAAGGCCATCCATAGCACTCACGCTTATCTTGCGCGTTTTAGAGTATCCACTTTCAATTGTCTATGAACTGTAGAGGTAACCCAGAAGTCCATTTCCGCGGACACGGCTATTCGAATAGATTATATATATATAACCCTGTAGGGGTGTACTTCTTCACACACGCTCTCGCCACTTACCGCCGTTTACACGACATGTACTCGGCAACCTTCAAGCGGAGGCCCAGCGAGGGTGTCGGCCACGACCTGACTAACCACACAAGTCTCTCGTCCAGGTTTATCGCCTATTTGGGTTCCATCCGTGGGGAGATCCGGCCGGGGTGTCGCTCATGGCCCCAAACGATGTGTACAGGGTTCCCGCATCACCAAACGGGCAATCGGTACACCGTGCCACGTACCTGCCGCGTCACAGCCCACCCCGAGGGTCAGTGCTGCGCACGACCTCCAGTAAACTACAAACACCAGAAACTAGTTGCAACTCCTGGACAGAGAACAAGGGCAGTTAATAAGTCGAGAGGGTCCATTGGTTTCGGGCCTAATGCATGGTAGTAACTGGTCATGGATCAACCAACACAGAACTCAGTTCCTGAGGACGGCTGCAATGAGACAACCCACAATGTACTCCTACATGGCCTCTCATCGCTACCTTTACCAAATCGTGTTCACACACTTATCTCACACACATTAGGACATGTTCATCACCATTCCAATTCATCCCCGATGAATCAGACCTAACACAACTCTAAGCAATAGCAGGAATAACCAGAAAGCATGAATGAGTAGGCACAACATGGCTCAAACAACTCCTACTCATACTAGTGGGTTTCAACTATTTACTGTGGCAATGACAGGTCATGTAGTGGAAAGGGGTTCAACTACCGCATCAGGTAACAGTTGAAGCGTTGTTGTCCTAATGCATTAAAAGAGAGCAAGAGCGAGAGAGTGGGATTGTATCGGAATGCTCAATGGGGTTTTGCTTGCCTGGCACTTCTGAAGATATCAATGAGTCTTCATCGGTGTCATCGAACTCATCGTCGGAACGTCGTCTACTGAGAGGGGACAAAACCGACAAACAGAGAAAGAACACAATCAATGCAATGCGACAATATGATGCATGATCATGACATGGCAATATGCTGTTGATTGAGCTAATGCAACTAGCAACACAATTAAATGAAGTTGGTTTGAACCCAAGGTTCAAATTCAAACTCCATATGTGATTATTTAAATGCCATTTAATTGATTTGACCTGATCAGCAGGTTTAACTTCTTCAAACATGCATGAAATTTCCATCAACAGATTCCTTGAATTTTTCTGATCATTTTTCATATATAACTTATTTCCATCTGAGCTACGGTTGATTTTATATGATTTTTAGAAGTTTTAGCTATTTTCTGAAATAAATAAATCATTTATGATTTATTTAAAATTCCAGAAAACACTTATTGCGTCAGCACTAGGTCATGCTGACATCAGCAAGTCAACAGGGGCTGGTTTAGTCAAACCTGACCAGTGGGGCCCACTGGTCAGTGACACTACTAGCTAATCCTATTAGTTAGTGCTAATCTAATCCTAACTAAAGTGTCAGGGGGGATGTGGCCCACATGTCAGTCTCTCAGGGCCTAATTAAGTTTAGTTTTAAACTAAACTGAATTAACAGGGGCTGGCCCCACGTGTCAGTGACTCACAGAGCTAAGCACAGAGATTGGTACTTAATTAAAACCTAAACTAAAACTAAACGACGGCCGGCCCCACATGTCATGGACACAGGGGGGGTCCAGCCGGAGTCAAACGGGGTCAAAACCACTGGCGGCTCGACGCCGGCGAGGCCAAACGTGGCGGCGGTGCTCGGGAATCGCCCTCCGGCGACCATTTGGACGGCGGCTTGGTGCTACGCGTAGTTGGGGAGCTCGCGCATGTAATGGAGGCAACGGGAGGACACGGGGACGGCGGAGCTCGTCGGAACGGAGCTCGCGGCGGCGCCGGAGTTCGGGCTCCGTCGAGCTAGGCGCTGCGGGGCTCGGGGAGATGAGCGAGGAGATGCTACGGGCTTCTACGGGTGCGGTGACGACGACGCCATGCTTGGAATCAAACCAACGTGGCTGTGGCCACGACGGCGACGTGCGGTGGCGGCGGCGGGTACGGTAAGAAAGGGGGCGACGGCTACGGCGAGTTGCAGGCTACGGGGACAGGGGGAAACGGCGGAGAAGCTCACTGCGATGCCGAAGAGGAGGTCATCGAGCCTGGGGAGGTCCTGGTGGTGCCGAATCGATGGCGAGGCCGTCGATGGCCGAAGGTTGAGGACGAGCGCGGTGATGCGAAGCAGAGCCTCCCAGCGTCCCGTAGCTCGGTGGAGAGGACCAAGATGACGCGGCGGATCTCTCGGGCATGGCGCTGCAGCGAGGGGGCGATGGTGGCCGCGGTGGTGACGAGCGGCGGCGACGGCTCAGTTCGGTCGCGAGAGGGAGAGAGAGCAGAGGAGAGGGGAAGAAGCACGGGGAGGGTCGTGGGGGTTCTAGGGTATCGTGGCGTTCATCCAGGGCGTCGGGGAGGAGGCAGGCAGGTGGGAGGTGGCCGGCGCGTGGCTGTGGGCGTCGGGCACACGCCCTCATCCTTCTGTCACGAGGAAGACGACAGGGGGAGGGCCAGGTGGGCTGGGCCAGAGAGCTGGGCCGGCTGCAGGTAAGGACAGGTTAGTTCCTTCTCTCCTTCTCTCTCTTCTAAATTAGTTTCTGTTTTCTATTTTTTTCTATTCTGTAATTTGTTTCTGATTTAGTAAAAAGAATACTAAATCAATTTATTTCCTTCTGATAAATTTGTAAGGACTAAAAGAATTATTCCAAAGCCCCTCACAATTTTCCAGAATTATTGGAGCAATTTAGAAAAAAATATATCATTTAAATGGCCCCAATTCAAATACTTATGATTTAATTCAAGGCCCAATAATTCCCTAAAAATGTTCAATATTTTTGGTTTGGGATCAAAACCCTTGCCAAAATTATCACACATTGATGAAGGCATTTTTGGGTTTATTGAAAAGGATTTTTATTTGAACCTAGTTGAATTCATTTAGTGCTAGGGTTTAGTCTTCCCCATTTCAATTTTCTGTGAAATTAAACATGATGCACCTGAGGACCAAGCAAGGCAGGCAAGGGCTGGTCTAGGGCTGTGACAACTCACCCCCACTAAACAAGAATCTCGTCCCGAGATTCAAGCGTATGGTAAGAAATTAGAGGGGACACTAACTAACACAATCTTCATGATCCAAGTGCCCTTCATATGAATGTTGATTGCTAGCATCATGTTGATCCCGGCATCCTTGCTTTCGAGAGCTTTGTCCAAACGGTGACGATGATAGAAACTCTACAAAATTGATCTTCTGAAAGATCGAGTAATTCAAGATCATCTCATGGATTGAGATGTCGAAACATCTCTTGAGCTGAGACACGGAGTACACCTCCAGAGGGATGGAGTGAAACAAATGATGAAGGTTCACCTGATGGCAATAATTCCACACCTAAGAAGATGGTGATTGATACCACCAGACGGGGCACCTTAGAGAAGGTGACTCGTATAGTTATTCCCTTAAGTGGCAAAAAGAATTACTTTTGATATAGAGAACATTGAAATTCCCTATACCAGCCTAAGGCAAACACAATTGATCGTTTGACGGAGTCCAAAGGAATGACATTCTCCATCTAGAATGGATGATGTGGACTGCCTTGTAAAAGACAATGCCAAGGTTGATTTTGCTTATCATCGGAAATGGATGGGACCCATGGTAGGATCACTTTTGAAGATAATCCTGAACAGGAATTGCTGAAAAGGGCAATCCATGGAAAATTGGCATGATGGTGGTGCAAGCTGGGAACAAAATGCAAATGCTGGGAATGATTCTGGTAACTGGGAAGAAACCCAACAGTAGAGAGTAAATCTACTCTTTGAAAGTGTATAATTTAATCAAGAACACTGGAAGCAATCCCGGTTAGTGCCAGTGATAACACCTAGTGCTTGTGCGTGCTCTCAAGAACTTGAGCATTTCCATATTCATCAAGGTTTTACCAATATCCGTGTCAAGGATCCTGGCAACATCACATACTACCATGATGAACAATGATGGATGATGCAGATGCAAAGGAAGATAACACCTTCTCGGATTCCACCTTGGCGAGGCCAAGGGGACGAAATCTGGATGATCGACCGAGAGACATTTAGCACTCCGCTTCTAATGTTCTCCTTGACGTGCTAGTGCAATCCATTTATTAAAATTGTTTGGTACCTAGAACGTCAAGTAAAAGGTCGGACTTTAGGAGCACAAAAATCCATAAGGAACAACTAGGGAGTAAATCCTACGAAATCCTTATGGGGTGGTGGCCAACTTCTTCAATCAAGATTCTACAACAATAGGTCTTCCGGCTGGGTGTGTCGGCCACGACATCCACTTTACCGGTTATCGAGAGACCAATATTATAGTTCTTGGAAAATGCTCCAACCATCATATCTGCCTGAGATTCAGTTCTGGTTGGTGTCAGGATATTCCAGACTCATCGAGTCCAGGAAGAAAAATAAAAGTTTGCAACACAAATTGACGAGACGGCGTGGCGAGATTCTCGGGAATGAACTACGATAGCAAGCTCCAAAACATGAGCTGGTTCTGCTACGTACATGTGAACACGTTGTCCAGGACAAGCATGGCCACGTAGTAGTCTTACAATAAAACACTATCGAGTTCAGGTGGGGAACCATCAACAAGGATAGCGAAGTCCTAACATAAGTCATGATTCTTAAGAAGGAACCTCTTCTCCTTGAACAAATCTATCAGTGTCTTGGTGTGCTAGGGATACATACAGAATGAAGATGATCAGTCTATCAGACCATAGAATACTTCGCACATATGCATGACTGACTTGGGATGATTCCAAAGGAAGCAAACTAACTTTCTCGAACTCATGGCGGCAACTTGCACCTAATGCACGTGAACTGGGAGAAAGTCACTTCTTGCACCAACATATACCTCATGAACGGGACACGAAGGCAATGCTTACCAAGTTTCCAACACTAGCTTAATGTCCTACAAAATCATGGAGAAGGTAGAAGTGTTGCTGATGCGCTCAACAACAATTCACCCAGGTTTCCATGGAGATGGAATTCCATAATTATGTGAACAAGTGATAGTATTGGTCAGACCAATAGATGTAATGGTGTATGCTCGAGGGATCAACCACGAGTAAGACAACATTATGAATTTCGTTGGTTCTGATTTGACTTAACGATAACCCACTCTCAAGTCAAAGTTTTGTCAAGACAATGGATCCAACAACTGGACACAAGGATCAATCGATGAAGATATCATCTTTCTTCAGCACACACACAAAAGATATCCCTTAGAAGGAACTAAGTCAGGCAAGCTCTTATCTTCCAACTCTCCAGGTTGTTGTTTAGCTTAACTAACCAGTTCAGGGTAACCAACACAGATTCTTGGAGAAGTGGTGGTTTATAAGGAACCAACTTGATCACGAGCTCAACATAACGGCCAGGAAACAACCTGGTAATACTTCCGAGAAGATATTCAGAACATCACGAACCACCGATATGTTGCTAAGTCCGAAAACAATCTTGCTTTTCAAGGCAAGACGATATGGTCAAATGAGCGAGGACTTAACAAAATCCTAACTCATCATTCAAGGAGTGCACCAAGAAAATGGACTAGGTAGCACGATCAATCTTAGGATGATGATTCGATAACCATCATGCTAAGAATGAGATTATCGTCCATTTAACTACCAAGCAACAGAGTTGCTGGAGTATTGATTTCACACATCACAATTCACTTGTCGGTATTCCGGTTATAACAACGCGGAGACTGAGGAATGAACAACGATGGTGAGAAGTATTACTGTATCAAGAATTCATAGGATGATGTGCAATTCCCATGACATTCTTGACATAAAGATGGTAATATTCCACGATAGAACAGATTAGAAGCTGGATTAACATTCTTCATCTGCGGAGTACAACTTCTTTGACCCAATCCTGGATATGGATAAGGTACTGGAGTTTATTTCTCCTAGTCATTCCAGAATAGAATGGCTTGACAGACCACAAGAATAAAATGCATCGATGAACACGGGTGCAAAACTACTCCTGACTATCAACTGATAGACGAGGGTCATAATCATTGTTGAGGAAATCGTTAACTGGTACCTGCTCGGTTGGCTGGCGAGTAGGGGATTAATCGGCTAATCGGCAAGTTAATCGGCCATTTAATCAATTAATCGGGCGGTTTATCGGTTTATCGGCTACTCGGTGACCCTACGAGTAGGGATTAATCGACAAGTTAACTGGTTAATCGGGTGAATTCTTGAATAGGGGTCATAATACAACTAAAAGGAGACAACTCAGGGAACATATATCTTCTGAGTTGTGGATGCATAGATTAACATGTCGAACGAGTTCAACATATTTCTTCCGGATAACCCATGCAGAAAGTAGAATTGGCAGAGTCACAATATGAATGGAGTACTACTCAAGAGCAATCTGGTTGTGATCTTTTGGTTCGGAAGAACTTCTGCCAGGGATGGTTCATGGTATTGGAAGAACGATATCCACGTACCTCGAGGACTATCATAAGGTTACTAATATCCTAAAGGAATGAACAAATACTATCAACATGAGGTAAGTAGGGTGAAACTCGGGTTCAAGAACCCAGGAATAGAATACCTACCAACTAAATAGCATCAAGGGATGCTTTCGAGAATAATGGCCAGAACCATCACACTGTGAATATAAAGCATTGCTAGCTTACCGGGTGATCTTCTAAGACAGCTAGGGTCATAATAATAATTCCAACATATATGTCGAGGTAACAGAGTACCTCAACACACTGACTAGTGTGATTAATCTGGCCTAAAAGGACATCGGAAACAGCGAGGAAAGGTTTGCAAATGCATCAGACTATTTAGAAACCTAGGATGACTCGGACAGCATAACGGCTGCAAATGCTCGAAAATACTTTTGAGATCCAAGCAAAAAGGGTAGCATATCCACTTAACATCATAATGTCAAGGTTCTGACACCAACAGTTGAACAAATAGAAGTAGTAGCAACTGAACTGAGGGTTGAATCCACAATAATGTGATCGTGATAAATGGAATGAGAATCCTAGTTCTATATCCCCGTAGAAGGAGAAGGTGACTCAGATCAGAAGGTCATGGGGTAAAGGAGTAAAAAGAGCCTTACGTTCCCTTCCACAATCAATTCCCTTATATAACTAAAGAGTTTCTAGACACGACTTCGACCAGTTTGGCTTACTAATCCTACAGGCAGTCAGGCTCTGATACCAAAGCTGTCAGGACCCCGATCCTAAGTCACATAGGTCTAGCCTGTAACACATCATATCACTTTGCGGCCTCACGCACGGTATCCCCATGGGTGCCACCTTACCTGGCCCGGGACCGTCTGCGCATTTTGGCACACGTATATGATAGTGTCGCTAGCAACCATATGACAGAGAACCCGGGCCGACATGACTAGTTATAAACCAAAAGTGGCACTAAATTACAGAAACAGGCATACATGACCCAGCAACGAACGTGTCGGTCATCAACGTATGAACCCAAGTCGTAGCAAGCTACAAGGACTTAAAGGAACAACGCATGACATTTCCCCTAAGGGACAGACACAGGAACGAAGAAGGACACATGCCGGCCAGCCTAAGTGTTCCGGAGCAGTAGCAAGCTACCAAGGCTCAGTGGAAGCACTAGGAGACATTTCCCTGTAAGATAGGCTACCTAAGGTAAACAACTAGGTGTCGGATCCCACACATAGCAATACACATTACACGTACGCATAACATGCAAGTATGTGTTGTACAACATGGCATCACAACATAACTCAATAACTCATATAGATAAGGCCCAGAAGAGCCATCATAGCATTTATTAGAAACAAAGGTCACATGACCCAACATACAGAGCATACAGGCAACGGAAGCATAACATGTCTGAGTACAGACAACTACAAATGAAAAAGGCTGAGAAGCCTGACTATCTACAAGATCCTACAAGGGTTCAAGATCGTAGCTGAGGTAACAAGCTAAACGTTGAAGTCCACGCGGAACCACTAGCGAGACTGAGCTCTCTCTGCAAAACATAAATTAAGCAAACGTGAGTACAAAGGTACTCAGCAAAACTTACATCAGAACTAGCTACATATGCATCAGTATCGACAAAGAGGTGGTGGAGTTTGACTGCAGCAAGCCAGCTTTGACTCGGTGGCTATCCTTAACTACGACTGCAAGTAATACTTTTAGGTGGCGCACACGAGTCCACATATTCACCAATCAATACACCACTATGGATCCGCTCCCGTCTCCCTACGAGAAGGCCATCCATAGCACTCACGCTTATCTTGCGCGTTTTCGAGTATCCACTTTCACCTGTCTATGAACTGTAGAGGTAACCCAGAAGTCCATTTCCGCGGACACGGCTATTCGAATAGATTATATATATATATAACCCTGCAGGGGTGTACTTCTTCAAACACGCTCTCACCACTTACCGCCGTTTACACGACATGTACTCGGCAACCTTCAAGCGGAGGCCCAGCGAGGGTGTCGGCCACGACCTGACTAACCACACAAGTCTCTCGTCCAGGTTTATCGCCTATTTGGGTTCCATCCGTGGGGAGATCCGGCCGGGGTGTCGCTCACGGCCCCAAACGATGTGTACAGGGTTCCCGCATCACCAAACGGGCAATCGGTACACCGTGCCACGTACCTGCCGTGTCACAGCCCACCCCGAGGGTCAGCGCTGCGCACGTCCTCCAGTAAACTACAAACACCAGAAACTAGTTGCAACTCCTGGACAGAGAACAAGGGCAGTTAATAAGTCGAGAGGGTCCATTGGTTTCGGGCCCAATGCATGGTAGTAACTGGTCATGGATCAACCAACACAGAACTCAGTTCATGAGGACGGCTGCAATGAGACAACCCACCATGTACTCCTACATGGCCTCTCATCGCTACCTTTACCAAATCGTGTTCACACACTTAGCTCACACACATTAGGACATGTTCATCACCATTCCAATTCATCCCCGATGAATCAGACCTGACACAACTCTAAGCAATAGCAGGCATAACCAAAAAGCATGAATGAGTAGGCACAACATGGCTCAAACAACTCCTACTCATACTAGTGGGTTTCAACTATTTACTATGGCAATGACAGGTCATGCAGTGGAAAGGGGTTCAACTACCGCAGCAGGTAACAGTTGAAGCGTTGTTGTCGTAATGCATTAAAAGAGAGCAAGAGCGAGAGAGTGGGATTGTATCGGAATGCTCAATGGGGTTTTGCTTGCCTGGCACTTCTGAATATATCAATGAGTCTTCATCGGTGTCATCGAACTCATCGTCGGAACGTCGTCTACTGAGAGGGGACAAAACCGACAAACAGAGAAAGAACACAATCAATGCAATGCGACAATATGATGCATGATCATGACATGGCAATATGCTGTTGATTGAGCTAATGCAACTAGCAACACAATTAAATGAAGTTGGTTTGAACCCAAGGTTCAAATTCAAATTCCATATGTGATTATTTAAATGTCATTTAATTGATTTGACCTGATCAGCAGGTTTAACTTCTTCAAACATGCATGAAATTGCCATAAACAGATTCCTTGAATTTTTCTGATCATTTTTCATATATAACTTATTTCCATCTGAGCTACGGTTGATTTTATATGATTTTTAGAAGTTTTAGCTATTTTCTGAAATAAATAAATCATTTATGATTTATTTAAAATTCCAGAAAACACTTATTGCGTCAGCACTAGGTCATGCTGACATCAGCAAGTCAACAGGGGCTGGTTTAGTCAAACCTGACCAGTGGGGCCCACTGGTCAGTGACACTACTAGCTAATCCTATTAGTTAGTGCTAATCTAATCCTAACTAAAGTGTCAGGGGGGATGTGGCCCACATGTCAGTCTCTCAGGGCCTAATTAAGTTTAGTTTTAAACTAAACTGAATTAACAGGGGCTGGCCCCACGTGTCAGTGACTCACAGAGCTAAGCACAGAGATTAGTACTTAATTAAAACCTAAACTAAAACTAAACGATGGCCGGCCCCACATGTCATGGACACAGGGGTCCAGCCGGAGTCAAACGGGGTCAAAACCACCGGCGGCTCGACGCCGGCGAGGCCAACGTGGCGGCGGTGCTCGGGAATCGCCCTCCGGTGACCATTTGGACGGCGGTTTGGTGCTACGCATAGCTGGGGAGCTCGCGCATCTAATGGAGGCAACGGGAGGACACGGGGACGGCGGAGCTCGTCGGAACAGAGCTCGCGGCGGCGCCGGAGTTCGGGCTCCGTCGAGCTAGGCGCTGCGGGGCTCGGGGAGATGAGCGAGGAGGTGCTACGGGCTTCTACGGGTGCGGTGAAGACAATGCCGTGCTTGGAATCAAACCAACGTGGTTGTGGCCACGATGGCGACGTGGGGTGGCAGCGGCGGGTACGGTAAGAAAGGGGGCGACGGCTACGGCGAGTTGCAGTCTACGGGGATAGGGGGAAATGGCGGAGAAGCTCACTGCGATGCCGAAGAGGAGGTCATCGAGCCCGGGGAGGTCCTGGTGGTGCCGAATCGATGGCGAGGCCGTCGATGGCCGAAGGTTGAGGACGAGCGCGGTGATGCGAAGCAGAGCCTCCCGGCGTCCCGTAGCTCGGTGGAGAGGACCAAGATGACGCGGCGGATCTCTCGGGCATGGCGCTGCAGCGATGGGGCGACGGTGGCCGCGGTGGTGACGAGCGGCGGCGACGGCTCCGTTCGGTCGCGAGAGGGAGAGAGAGCACAGGAGAGGGGAAGAAGCACGGGGAGGGTCGTGGGGGTTCCAGGGTGTCGTGGCGTTCATCCAGGGCGTTGGGGAGGAGGCAGGCAGGCCTGAGGTGGCCGGCGCGTGGCTGCGGGCGCCGGGCACACGCCCTCGTCCTTCTGTCACGAGGAAGACGACAGGGGGAGGGCCAGGTGGGCTGGGCCAGAGAGCTGGGCCGGCTGCAGGTAAGGCCAGGTTAGTTCCTTCTCTCCTTCTCTCTCTTCTAATTTAGTTTCTGTTTTCTATTTTTTTTCTATTCTGTAATTTGTTTCTGATTTAGTAAAAAGAATACTAAATCAATTTATTTCCTTCTGATAAATTTGTAGGGACTAAAATAATTATTCCAAAGCCCCTCACAATTTTCCAGAATTATTGGAGCAATTTAGAAAAAAATATATATCATTTAAATGGCCCCAATTCAAATACTTATGATTTAATTCAAGGCCCAATAATTCCCTAAAAATGTTCAATATTTTTGGTTTGGGATCAAAACCCTTGCCAAAATTATCACACATTGATGAAGGCATTTTTGGGTTTATTGAAAAGGATTTTTATTTGAACCTAGTTGAATTCATTTAATGCTAGGGTTTAGTCTTCCCCATTTCAATTTTCTGTGAAAGTAAACATGATGCACCTGAGGACCAAGCAAGGCAGGCAAGGGCTTGTCTAGGGCTGTGACAATAGGTGAGGGAGAGAGAGGAGGTCAAGGCAAAAAAGACAAAGGGGAGGGTAGGTGCTGGGAACCCACTGGCGCGATGAATTCGACCAGCGACAGGAGCTCTTGCAGCGAAACTTCGACGAGATCGGAACGGGAGAGATGGATTTTGCCAAAAGTCGGACGAGAGGAATGAGGGGATTATTTATATGGGGTCAGAACTGGCTAGGGACAAAAGATTGATCGGAATCGTTGGAGATTTCGATCGGGAACAGAAAGGGAATAGTGCGCGTGCTGGAGTCCGGCTGGAGTTGGAAGATGATGTTCGGGCCCGCTCGGTCAGCAACAGAGCGAGCAAGGCTGCGGCGCTGCGTGGCGCTGGGTTTCGGGAGCCAGGTGGACTGCGGCGGTGAGGAGAGTTCGGCCGACCTGCTAGCTGCGTCGATAGCGCATGCGCGGGCGAAAGGGGACTGCTGGGCCGCGATTTGGTGGGCTCCGGTAGCGCACAGTGCGCTGCACTGCGCTTCCTCTTTTTTTAAACAGCAGTTATAGACAACAAATAAAATTAAATAAAAACAACGAATAAATCATAAACAAAAAAAATATATATACATAATAAAATATACACTACTAATATAAACTACAGGAACACTAGTTATACCTATAATGAAATTTTACAAAATCATTTATATGCAATAGGCCACTCAAACAGCAAAATAACACACAAACAAAATATTCTGGAAATAGCAAAAAATACAAGAACATACCAAAAGAACTAGAAACATTATTCTGGACATTATGAATATTTTTAACCCCAAAATACACAAAAGTATATTTTATGCAATGCAAGCATACAAAGAGTATTATGACAACTAAAAACTTTTGAGTTTCAACAACTCCAAAAGTTTCGAATACTAGTCAAATTGAACTAAGATCAAACATCACAAGAAAGATTTCAATTAATCATATTTCAATAATAACATTCCAAAATTCTAAATTTTGGGATGTTACATAATACCTCCTTTCTTAGGGACGCAATGGACAAGACTTATCCACTGACTATCAGCAACTGGATAAATTATACCTGCCTCTAGAAGCTTTAGTATTTCCTTCCTTACCACTTATTTCATCTTAGGATTTAACCGTCATTGGTGATCAACAACCGGTTTAGCGTCTTTCTCCAATTTTATTTTGTGTTGGCATAGAGTGGGACTAATGCCCTTAAGATCATCAAGAGTATATCCAATAGCAACAGGGTGCTTCTTCAGAGTTTTCTATAATTTCTCTTCTTCCTTCTCTGAAAGGTTAGCACTAATAATAATAGGATATATCTTCTTTTCATCAAGGTAAGCATACTTAAGAGTATCAGGTAATGGTTTGAGTTCAAACATGGGATCACCCTTGGGTGGAGGAGGATCCCCTAGAATTTCAACAGGCAAGTTGTGTTTCAATAACGGTCCCTGTTTAAAGAATATTTCATCTATTTCCCTTCTCTCATTCATATACATATCATTTTCATGGTCTAGAATATATTGTTCTAAAGGAGCATTAGGAGGCACATCAATAGAAGCAAGACCAATAATTTCATCCTTATTAGGCAATGCTTTATCATGGGGTTGTCTACGAAATTTAGCAAAGTTAAAATCATGAGACATACCCCCTAAACCAACAGTAACGTTGTCTTTTTCGCATTCTATCCTAGCATTAACAGTATTCAAGAAGGGTCTACCAAATATAATGGGCAAAAATCATCTTGTGGGGTACCAAGAACAAGGAAATCAGCAGGGAATTTAACTTTCCCACACAAGACTTCAACATCTCTAACAATCCCAACTAGCGAAATAGTGTCTCTATTGGCAAGCTTAATAGTAACATCAATACCTTCTAGCTCAGCAGGTTCAATATCATGCATAATTTCTTCATATAAGGAATGAGGTATTGCACTAGAACTAGCTCCCATGTCACATAAGCCATGATAACAATGATCTCCTTTTTTAACAGAAATAACAGGCATGCCTTCAACGGGCCTATGTTTATTCTTAGTACGGTCTGGCAATTCTAGCAGCTTCATCACAGAGGTAAATAACATGCCCATCAATATCATTGACCAAGAGATCCTTAACCATAGTAACACTAGGCTCAACTTTAATTTGCTCAGAGGGTGTACGTGTTCTAGTATTACTCTTACGAACCACAGTTGAAGCTTTAGCGTGATCCTTTATTCTAACAGGAAAGGGTGGTTTCTCAATATAAGCAGTAGGAACAATAGGATCAACATTACAAGTGATAGTATTTTCTTCAACTCTAACATGTTCAACTACTTTTACTTCAATGGGAGGATGGTATTTAAACCACTTCTCCTTAGGGAGATCAACATGAGTAGCGAAAGGTTCACAGAAAGAAGCTACTATCTCAGAGTCAAGTCCATATTTAGTGCTAAATTCACGGAAAACATCGGTATCCGTAAAAGATTTAACACAATCAAACTTAGTTGTTATACCTGACTCCTTACCTTCGTCGAGATCCCAATCTTCAGAGTTGCATTTAATTCGTTCCAATAGATCCCATTTGAATTCAATAGTCTTCATCATAAAAGAACCAGTGCAAGAAGTATCGAGCTTGGAGCGATTATTGAGAGAAAGCCGAGCATAAAAAAATTGTAAGTAATCATTTCTCTTGAGAGCTCATGATTGGGGCATGAATATAACATAACATTGAATTAAGCATCCCCCAAGCTTGATTGATACTTTCTCCTTCGCGAGGCCAAAAGTTATATATATAATTACGATCACGATGAACCTGATGCATAGGGTAGAACTTCTGATGAAATTCCAACTTCAATCGGTTGTAGTTCCATTATCCAATATCATTGCATAGCCTAAACCATGTCAATGCCTCTCCCTTCAAAGATAAAGGGAAGACCTTCTTCTTGATCACATCCTTGGGCATACCTGCAAGCTTAAATAATCCACAAACTTCATCCACATAGATTAGGTGCAAATCGGGATGCAATGTTCCATCTCCTGTAAAGGGATTAGCTAGCAGTTTTCTATCATACCCGAAGGGATTTCAAAGCAATCATTTTTAGTAGGTTCAGTAGGTTGAGGAGAAACTCTTTGCTCTACTGGTCGGGGTGAAGATACCCCGAACAAGCCCCTCAAAGGATTAAGTTCCATGGTAACAAGTGACAGTATATTTCAGCACACAATATAAATTTTTCCTTACCAAATTCCACTTACCAAAGGCGCTTCACTCCCCGGAAATGGCGCCAGAAAAGAGTCTTGATGACCCACAAGTGTAGGGGATCTATCGTAGTCCTTTCAATAAGTAAGAGTGTCGAACCCAACGAGGAGCAGAAGGAAATGATAGGAAGTTTTCAGTAAGGTGCATCAATTAGGTGCAAGCACTGAAATTATCGATAACAGATAGTTTTGTGATAAGGTAAGTGGTAACAAGTAACAAATAGTAAAAGTAAATAAGGTGCATCAATATGGCCCAATCCTTTTTGTAGAAAATGACAAGCCTGGACTAACTCTTATATGAAGGAAAATGCTCCCGAGGACACATGGGAATTATCGTCAAGCTAGTTTTCATCACGCTCATATGATTCACGTTCGTTACTTTCATAATTTGGTATGTGGGTGGACCGGTGCTTGGGTACTTCCCTTACTTGGACAAGCATCCCACTTATGATTAACCTCTATTGCAAGCATCCGCAACTACAAAAGAAGTATTAAGGTAAACCTAACAATAGCATGAAACATGTGGATCCAAATCAGCCCCTTACGAAGCAACGCATAAACTAGGGTTTAAGCTTCTGTCACTCTAGCAACCCATGATCTACTTATTACTTTCCAATGCCTTCCTCTAGGCCCAAACAATGGTGAAGTGTCTTGTAGTCGACGTTCACATGACACCACTAGCGGAAAAACAACATACATCTCATCAAAATATCGAACGAATACCAAATTCACATGACTACTTATAGCAAGACTTCTCCCATGTCCTCAGGAACAAACGTAACTACTCACAAAGCATATTCATGCTCATAGTCTGAGGGGTATTAATATTCATAATGGATCTGAACATATGATCTTCCACCGGATAAACCAACTAGCATCAACTACAAGGAGTAATCAACACTAGTAGCCACCCACAGGTACCAATCTGAGGTTTTGATACAAAGATTGGATACAGGAGATGAACTAGGGTTTGAGAGGAGATGGTGCTGGTGAAGATGTTGATGAAGATAACCCTCCCCAAGATGGGAGAGTTGTTGGTGATGATGATGGTGATGATTTCCCCCTCCCGGAGGGAAGTATCCCGACAGAACAGCTCCGCCGGAACCCTAGATTGGTTCCGCCTCGATACGGTGGCGCTTCATCCCGAAAGCCTCCTTCTTATTTTTTCCAGGTCAAAACACCTCATATAGCAGAACACGGGCATCGAGGGGCTGCCAGGTGGCCCACGAGGCAAGGGGCCTGCCCAGGGGGGTAGGGCGCGCCCCCCACCCTCGTGGACGTTGGGTGGCCCCCCTCTTGTACTTCTTTCGCCAGATATTTTATATATTTTCCAAACTGACTTTTGTGGAGTTTTAGGGCTTTTTGAGTTGTGCAGAATAGGTCCGCAATGTTTGCTCCTTTTCTGGCCCATAATTCCATCTGCCGACATTCTCCCTCTTCTTGTAAACCTTGTAAAATAAGAGAGAAAAGGCATAAGTATTGTGACATAAAGTGTAATAACAGCCCATAATGCAATAAATATCAATATAAAAGAATGATGCAAAATGGACGTATCAGTGATGGCAGTATCTAAGGGAGTAAAAACATGTTCTTCACAAAATATGGTGCTACCCATCAATGCAGATAGAACCATGGTTATAATGGCCCACGAACTAGCCGCACCACACATAACTGAGACTCTTGCAAATTGTACCCCTACACCATTAGGCAGAGAATGAGATACACCCCACTAACCCCAACCCCGGCAAGAAGTTAGTAAGGTAACTGCAGTGCCTAAAGCACGAACAACACTACAACGAACCCAAGCTCCACGTTTAAAGCAGAAGAACAACTGTTCTCTGGTCAGATTTCGTAGCTATGGTGCATACTCCTTTTCTCTTGCATCACTGTAATTACTAATACAAACTAATTTTGAGTTTGAAGGATCCATTTGAAACTCCAATGGCGCAACAGGTGTGTTTTAAACCTATTTCTTTAAATGGATTGTTGTTCAAACTTCTTGCTCTATGTTGATTTCAGATTCAATTGTATATACAGTTATGTTCTCATGTCATGACATTACTAGTGTTGCTAGTGCTATGTAGTTTATCACACTTATATTATGTCTATGCTGCTTTGTCTTAATCATATATGATTTGAACTGTGTCTCTAGATTTGGCAACATAAACTAGAATGATATAGACAATACAGTGACCATAGTACATAGATATATGTTTGTTTCATCCTGTTATCCTGTCCACCATTCTACTGAACCAGTTTACTAAAATGAGTTTCATATACTACATGCTAAACATGTGATGCGCCTGTTTGTTTCTCTTGTATAACCCCGACAGAATATTGGAGAAGAGCACCCCATTATGCAATGGTCAAGAAAGTAATGCATATGAGGTTAAAGATAGTGACACAACCTTGTTGGTCTCCAATAAAGCTGATAAAAAGTATATTGTAGATAGCGAGACAACCCCAAAGTCCCGCCTTGATGTTGTGTTCAAGTTACTGGACACTACCGTTGGCACAACATCTTCGAAGTGATTGCTAGAGTCAGTTCGGCTTCTTGAGTCTCAGCTATGAGCTGAAAGGCACCAATCAGTTGTGCCGCGACAAGAAGCCGAAGGACTGAGGAAGTCCCTACAGAATTCAGATGCATACTTTCTGGTGCAATAGCAGAATGGGCTTATACCTTTAAGTCGTGCCTCGACACGTAGGAGGTATAGTCCCATCCTGGGCATTACAAGTTCGGTATGTTTGCACGAATCATGTAAACATAGGGATGGAAAAGCAAAAGGATAGTTGGCTTACACTCGCCACGTCACACAATACATTACATAAGCATAACATCATCCAAAACATCACAACCCGACTACGGGTGAAGATCCAAAAGAAAGATACCAAAAACATAAAGCCACAAGTCCGAATCGCCCCTAGTAGAAACCACTACTGTTCGTCGAAACACGTCACATACATACGACCACTCTCTTCATCGAGCTCCCAGTGAAGTACTTGAACCAGCTCCTGCATCATTCTCGGCTGAACTGCATCTGGTGTTGTAGTATCTGTGAGCCACGAGGACTCAGCAATCCCATAACCATGGGTATCAAGACTAGCAAAGCTTTATGGGTATGGAGAAGGGTAGTGGTGAGGTTGCAGCAGCGGCTAAGCAAATATATGGTGGCTAACTTACGAGTACAAGAATAAGATGAGCATCTACGCAAATGGTCGCAAACTAGAAGTGATCGCTAAAGATCCTGAACTACCTACGAGTCAAACATAACCCCACCGTGTTCTCTTCTCAAAGTGAAAAGAGACTTTCACGGTTACTCACACAGTTGTGTGTTTTAATTCGGATCTTCTGTCAAGTTTTCTACAACCGGATATTAACAAATTCCAATCTGCCACATAACCGCGGCACGGCTTTCGAAAGATCATAACCCTGCAGGGGTATCCCAACTTAGCCCATCACAAGCTCTCACGATCAGCTGAAGTGATAAATATAATATTATCACCCCTTATCTTAGGGAAATCCGATCAGGCTCAGCATCCCGGTGCACAAGACATTTCGACAATGGTAAAACAAGTCCAGCAAGACCTCCCAGCGTGCCGACACCCTGATAGTGGCCGCGCGTATCTAGTCTCAGGCCACGTATGGATGAGCGAAGCGTAGAGGAGCGAGATACCCCAAGTTGGGAAGGGGCGGTCCCGCACAGTGCTCTATTTGGGACCAACACCATCAGCACTGGCCCCCCTGCTATGTATAAAGAATCCTCGGGTAGCGCTAACTCCCTATGCAAATAATTAATTAATTAAGTTGTTATTATGAGCAAATTAAAACCAAAGTTGGGCCTTGCTGGAGGAGTTTTATTCAAAGACGAAGTGTCAAGGGGTTCCTATATACCCAACCGTGTAAGGAATGCAAAATCAAGGAACATAATGCCGGTTTATCGGCACCTAAGGTGGCATGAGTGGAACAAAACACCAAGCAAAAGGCCAAACCTTCCACCCATGCCTCGTATATAGGTGTGTTATTATATATATAACATATTGTGATATTCCAACAACAAGTTCCCACCTGGAACGATCTTCATCTTCACCTGCAACTAACAACGCTATAAGAGGGGCTGAGCAAGCGGGTAACATAGCCAAACAATGGTTTGCTAGGAAGGTGTCAAAGGTTAGAGGTTTCATGGCAACAAGGAGAGGCTGACATAAAAGATGGGTAGCGCGACATATAACGATAGCATCGAGACAACTAAGCATGGCAATGGTAGTAAAGGTATCCAAGGGTATGTTCATCTTGCCTGGGATTCCGCAAGGAAGAAGAACGGGTCCAAGAAGAGGACGAAGAAGAAGCCTTGAAGAAGAACCACGAGAAGTCAAACGAATCCTCACGATCATAACAGAACAAGCACTAACGAGAAGAATCAGGCAATACGGTAAACACACAACACGGGACTCGACAATATGCTCAACCAAGTATGATGCAAGACAGTTCTATATAGGATGCACCACAAGTCTATACAGGAAACAAAACATGGCAAGGTAGGAAGCACAGAAAAACAACACAAGTCTATACATGATGCAATACATGGCAAGGTATGATGCAAGACAAGTCTATACAGGAAGCAATACAAGGCAAGGTAGGAAGCACAGAAAAACAACACAAGCAACATGACAATATGCTCAACGAAGTAGGATGCAAGACAAGTCTACATATGATGCACAACAAGTCTATATATGATGCAATACATGGCAAGGTAGGAAGCACACAAGAACAACACAAGTCAACAAGTTTCAATGAGGCCGGAAACTACAACAACAATTCCGTAAAATTCCCATATGCATGTTTAGCAATTTTAAGCAAACAACAATTCACACATTTTAATGTTGTTAACATGATGCGGATGACATGATCAAGTTTTATGCAGTTTTTTAGTAAACGTTAACATGAAGAGATATGAAGTATTTGTCACCGTGGTGGAAAGAAAGGGGCCACGGCGGCGAATCCGAAAATGATGCCATGCAACATATCGGTTCCGGTAACTCGTTGAGAGACCGATGCAAAAGATAGCGGAGAGAGTGACATGCAAAAGAGATGGGGTGAACCCGGCTGCCCGGTTCCCACGGGTCGGCGACAAGGCAAACGAGGGCCACAACGGACACGATGCAAACATCCGATTCATCTCATACAACACATGCAGTCCACGGGTCCTCGTCTCGGGGTTATACCTTCGGAACGTTCGTTTCGGGGCGGTTCGAGGTTGTAGGGGAAGTAGTGGTACTCGCGGGTCGTGGTACACGTTTTGTCGCCGTTCACGTTATCGTGTCGTGGTACTTGCCGCGTTCCGGACCGAAGGGGTACTTGGCGCATCCACGGGTCTCCGAGGTCGATGGTAGTGGTACTTGACATGTCGCCATGTAGGCGTTCTCGTTTCGAAGATGTACATGTCGTCGGGCGTAGTTGAACTTGGCGCATCGTCTTGTGTAGTCGTTCGGGCATCGGTCTTGCCGACGGGGTACTTGTCGCGGCATCGGACGTAGTGGTACTTGACGCGTCACCCTGTGTAGTTGTACTCGGTGTCCTCGGGGTATCTGCGGTAGTCGTACACGTTCAGCTTGACGAAACTTGGCGAAAACACGGTCACAGACTTGGCGATCCAGGTGCGGGTCTTCTAGCTGTGGACTTGGCATCACCGGAAAACAAAGCCGCGCGCAGGCCTCGTTAAGCAAGGCAGAGTAGAGGCAGCAGCAGGGGAGACGGAGCCACGGCAGGAGGGAGCAAGGCGCGGAGGCACCGGCGCGGGGTCGGAGGAGGGATGGCGGCGACGGCTGCTCTTGGCGTCGGTGAGGGGGTCGGGCACAGGGAGCTCCTCTCCCTGGCTCGATGCGTGCGAGCGAAGGCGGCGCGGCACCGGCCTGACCCGCAGCTGGAGGGCGCCGAAGGGGCGGATCGAGGCCATGGCCACTCGAGGGGCACCTCCCCTCGGGTGAGCTCGCGCGGGACGACGCAGGACGACGGCTACGTCGCTGGGCGCGTGGGTGAGGAGGGGAATCGGGCAAGAGGGAGATCGGGAAGGAGAGGGATGGAGGCGAGCGGGGCTCGTGCAGAGGGGGAGCGAGAGAAAGGGAGAGATGGGGATCGGGAAGGATTGGGATGGAGGCGAGCGATGGGGTGGCGGCGCTGGTAGGACGAGCGACGGGAAGAGGGAGCGGGGTAGGATGGCTCGGTCGGGCCTTAGGGTTAGAAGGGGGGCGCGGCTGGGCCTAGCAGCTTGGGCCAGAAGGCTAGCTGGGCTGGGCCGCGGGGAAGGAACGCTGGTCCAAATCGGCCAGCTAGGTCAGCCACAGGCGGCCTTAAGCAGGCTGCAGGGAGCCCTTTCCCTTATATTAAAAAAAAGCAGATTCAAAATCCCCGGTGAAGAAAAGGAAAAAGGACAGGGTGTTAGAGGAAGAGTGAGAATGAAGTAAAAATATACTTGAACTCCTAGATTTATGCACAATTTTAATAAACTAGTTTGGACATTTTTAAGGATATAAAAATAATTCAAGTTTGAATTAAATTCAAACTTGAGCCATTTTTGAACCCAACCAAAACAAGTCCAAAGGAACTAAAAATTGGCAAGGATGTTGAAGGCATGGTTGAGAATTGCTAGGAAAAGAATGAACATTAAATTGGAGCAGGAAATAGAATGCCACAATTTAAATGGATTACGAAGAAGGAGAAGAAGAAGATCAAGCAAGGTTGTGGGAGTCAAAACTTGGAGTGAAACAGACATGGGGAAAAATTATGCAAGTGTGTGATGGTTGCTTCCAACAATGGAATATTTTATAATAGCTCCATAAATATTAGGAGGATATGTTATAAAGAGAAGTCATCCTTCCCTCAATTTAAATGGATCGAAGATCCACACAATTTATTTAAGTTGAGATGCAAAAGAATTATGACATGATGGCATGATGCTATGATGCAATGCAAAAATAAATAGAGCAAGCACAACTGAAACACTTGTAATGCCCAGGATGGGACTATACCTCCTACGTGTCGAGGCACGACTTAAAGGTATAAGCCCATTCTGGAATGATCTCAAGTTCGTTATCTTTGCACGACTCATGTAAAAATAGGGATGAAAAAGGAAAAGGATAGTTGGCTTACACTCACCACGTCACACAATACATTACATAAGCATAACATCATCCAAAACATCACAACCCGACTACGGGTGAAGATCCAAAATAAAGATACCAAAAACATAAAGCCACAGGTCCGAATCGCCACTAGTAGAAACCACCACTGATCGTCGAAACACGTCACATACATACGACCACTCTCTTCATCGAGCTCCCAGTGAAGTACTTGAACCAGCTCCTGCATCATTCTCGGCTGAACCTGCATCTGGTGTTGTAGTATCTGTGAGCCAGGAGGACTCAGCAATCCCATAACCATGGGTATCAAGACTAGCAAAGGTTTATGGGTATGGAGAAGGGTAGTGGTGAGGTTGCAGCAGCGGCTAAGCAAATATATGGTGGCTAACTTACGAGTACAAGAATAAGATGAGCATCTATGCAAACGGTCGCAAACAAGTAGTGATCGCTAAAGATCCTGAACTACCTACGAGTCAAACATAACCCCACCGTGTTCTCTTCTCAAAGTGAAAAGAGACAGTCACGGTTACTCACACAGTTGTGTGTTTTACTTCGGATCCTCTATCATGTTTTCTACAACCGGACATTAACAAATTCCAATCTGCCACATAACCGCGGGCACGACTTTCGAAAGATCATAACCCTATAGGGGTGTCCCAACTTAGCCCATCACAAGCTCTCACGATCAGCTGAAGTGATAAATATAATATTATCACCCCTTATCTTAGGGAAATCCGATCAGGCACGGCATCCCGGTGCACAAGACATTTCGACAATGGTAAAACAAGTCCAGCAAGACCTCCCGGCAAAAGGCCAAGCCTTCCACCCATGCCCAGTATATAGGTGTGTTATTATATATAAAACATATTGTGATATTCCAACAACAAGTTCCCACCTGGAACGATCTTCATCTTCACCTGCAACTAACAACGCTATAAGGGGGGCTGAGCAAGCGGATAACATAGCCAAACAATGGTTTTCTAGGAAGGTGTCAAAGATTAGAGGTTTAATGGCAACAAGGAGAGGCTGGCATAAAAGATGGGTAGCGCGACATATAACGATAGCATCGAGACAACTAAGCATGGCAATGCTAGTAAAGGTATCCAAGGGTATGGTCATCTTGCCTGGGATTCTGCAAGGAAGAAGAACGGGTCCATGAAGAGGACGAAGAAGAAGCATTGAAGAAGAACCATGAGAAGTCGAACGAATCCTCACGATCGCAACGGAACAAGCACTAACGAGAAGAAGCAAGCAATACGGTAAACACACAACACGAGACACGACAATATGCTCAACCAAGTATGATGCAAGACAGTTCTATATAGGATGCACCACAAGTCTATACAGGAATCAAAACATGGCAAGGTAGGAAGCAGAGAAAAACAACACAAGTCTATACATGATGCAATACATGGCAAGGTATGATGCAAGACAAGTCTATACAGGAAGCAATACATGGCAAGGTAGGAAGCACAGAAAAACAACACAAGCAACATGACAACCTGCTCAACCAAGTAGGATACAAGACAAGTCTACATATGATGCACAACAAGTCTATATATGATGCAATACATGGCAAGGTAGGAAGCACACAAGAACAACACAAGTCAACAAGTTTAAATGAGGCCGGAAACTACAACAACAATTCCGGAAAATCCCCATATGCATGTTTAGCAATTTTAAGCAAATAACAATTCACACATTTTAATGTTGTTAACATGATGCGGATGACATGATCAAGTTTTATGCAATTTTTTATTAAACATTAACATGAAGAGATATGAAGTATTTGTCACCGTGGTGCAAAGAAAGGGGCCACGACAGCGAATACGAAAATGATGCCACGCAACATATCGGTTTCGGTAACTCGTTGAGAGACCGGTGCAAAAGATAGCGGAGAGAGTGACATGCAAAAGAGATGGGGTGAACCCGGTTGCCCGGTTCCCACGGGTCGGCGACAAGGAAAACGAGGGCCACAACGGACACGATGCAAACATCCGATTCATCTCATACAACACATGCAGTCCACGTGTCATCGTCTCGGGGTTATACCTTCGGAATGTTCGTTTCGGGGCGGTTCGAGGTCGTAGGGGAAGTAGTGGTACTCGCGGGTCGTGGTACACGTTTTGTCGTCGTTCACGTTATCATGTCGTGGTACTTGCCGCATTCCGGACCGAAGGGGTACTTGGCGCATCCACGGGTCTCCGAGGTCGACGGTAGTGGTACTTGACGTGTCGCCGTGTAGGCGTTCTCGTTTCGAAGATGTACATGTCGTCGGGCGTAGTTGAACTTGGCGCATCGTCTTGTGTAGTCGTTCGGGCATCGGTCTTGCCGGCGGGGTACTTGTCGCGGCATCGGACGTAGTGGTACTTGACGCGTCACCCTGTGTAGTTGTACTTGGTGTCCTCGAGGTATCAGCGGTAGTCGTACACGTTCAGCTTGACGAAACTTGGCGAAAACACGGTCACAGACTTGGCGATCCGGGTGCGGGTCTTCTAGCTGTGGACTTGGCATCAACGGAAAACAAAGCCGCACACAGGCCTCGTGAAACAAGGCAGAGCAGCGGCAGCAGCAGGGGAGGCGGAGCCACGGCAGGAGGGAGCAAGGTGCGGAGGCACCGGCGCGGGGTCGCAGGAGGGATGGCGGCGACGGCTGCTCTTGGCGTCGGTGAGGGGGTCGGGCACAGGGAGCTCCTCTCCCTGGCTCGATGCGTGCGAGCGAAGGCGGCGCGGCACCGGCCTGACACGCGGCTGGAGGGCGCCGAAGGGGCGGATCGAGGCCATGGCGAGGAGGCATGGAGGCAGCAGCGCTCCTCCCTGGCCGAGGCCACTCGAGGGGCTCTTCCCCTCAGGTGAGCTCGCGCGGGACGACGCAGGACGACGGCTACGTCGCTGGGCGCGCGGGTGAGGAGGGGAATCGGGCAAGAGGGAGATCGGGAAGGAGAGGGATGGAGGCGAGCGGGGCTCGTGCAGAGGGGGAGCGAGAGAAAGGGAGAGATGGGGATCGGGAAGGAAAGGGATGGAGGCGAGCGATGGGGTGGCGGCGCTAGTAGGACGAGCGACGGGAAGAGGGAGCGGGGAAGGATGGCTCGATCGGGCCTTAGGGTTAGAAGGGGGCGCGGCTAGGCCTAGCAGCTTGGGCCAGAAGGCCAGCTGGGCTGGGCCGCGGGGAAGGAACGCTGGTCCAAATCGGCCAGCTAGGTCAGCCACAGGCGGCCTTAAGCAGGCTGCAGGGAGCCCTTTCCCTTATATTAAAAAAAGCAGATTCAAAATCCCCGGTGAAGAAAAGGAAAAAGGACAGGGTGTTAGAGGAAGAGTGAGAAGGAAGTAAAAATATACTTGAACTCCTAGATTTATGCACAATTTTAATAAACTAGTTTGGACATTTTTAAGGATATATAAATAATTCAAGTTTGAATTAAATTCAAACTTGAGCCATTTTTGAACCCAACCAAAACTAGTCCAAAGGAACTAAATATTGGCAAGGATGTTGAAGGCATGGTTGAGAATTGATAGGAAAAGAATGAACATTAAATTGGTGCAGGAAATAGAATGCCACAATTTAAATGGACTACGAAGAAGGAGAAGAAGAAGATCAAGCAAGGTCGTGGGAATCAAAACTTGGAGTGAAACAGACATGGGAAAAAATTATGCAAGTGTGTGATGGTTGCTTCCAACAATGGAATATTTTATAATAGCTCCATAAATATTAAGAGGATATGTTATAAAGAGAAGTCATCCTTCCCTCAATTTAAATGGATCGAAGATCCACACAATTTATTTAAGTTGAGATGCAAAAGAATTGTGACATGATGGCATGATGCTATGATGCAATGCAAAAATAAATAGAGCAAGCACAACTGAAACACAAGGTGAAAACCCAGAACATCTGGAATCTTCTAGAGCGTCGGTCTCCGGGCGTCACAACTCTCCCACACTAACAGAGGATCTCGACCCGAGATCCTAGAGATGGCACCGGTAAAAACAGAAGAGGAAGAGGTAAATCAAAGTTGCTTCTTTGACAAACGAGTGAAACCTTGAACCTTGAGAGGTTGAACAATCTTGAATAAAGAAAACAATGGAGATGAACGAAGATGAAAACACTCCATTAGAAAAGAGGAACAAGGAACATTATGAGAACCTTGTAGGTTGAAAGACATGAAACAAGAGCTTACGAACCAAAAGAATATGAAACTGCAAAGGTATAGCCAAGGAATAAGAATGACATAATTTGGGCAGCACTCCGACTGAAAATGGAAGGAATTAACATGTACTTGAGGAGATGGGATGATACTTGATGAAATCAACAACATATTGCCTACGAAACAATTGAAAGAATGGCACAAGGGGTAAGAAAGATTCCAGATAGCACTCCGCTTGAAAAGAGAGGCAAACTTGATAAGATGAGGGAACTTGAATGAAGAATACAACACTCCGGTTAAATGATAAGCAAGGGAAAGAACATGATCTCGATAAAACGATATGATGGTTTGGAGAGAGCAACATCACAATGCCTCCGGAATGAAAGAATAGCATATAAATCAATGAAAGAAATGAATGGAGAAGAAAAATGACAACTTCTCCCAAAAATGAATTAGGAAATCCTCCTTACAAAGAAGGGTTGAACGGAGTTGTTGAAAATTCAACAACGAAAGGAATAAGCTTGATGTGGGCTTATTGAAAACATCTCACAATTAAGAGGTGACAACCAGCTAGTGATGAAAACATTTAATTGGATTGAGATCAACAAGGAGACGATAAACTTATTTCACCGGAATGATAAATGAAGAACTTGGGTCATTTATAAGCACCATAATTAGCAACAATCCTTAGGGAAAGCTTTTAGGTGAGGTACAACCCAAGATTGCTTCAACGAATAAATTGAAGAGTTGGAAAAGATCTCCTGAACAAAGAAAATGATGGTTTTAAATATCTCATTATTGATAACTTGTGAATCATGAAACATGGAGGAAAATTATCAAGAATGACATAACACCACCTCAACAGATAAGGGAGCAAGAATTGCACTTGGAAAGCAAGATGAAGAATGCTTGAGGTCCAACAAGAATCTTGAAGAACACTTCGAGGATGAATTAAAACATGATGAACCACAATGAGAACTCCGGTAATGAAAGCATGAGAAGTGAAAGATGAAAAGAATAAGATTCAAGGCCTACGATGAATTAGATGGAGCTTTAAAATGATATAATTGAAATAACTTGAAGCTCCGGAAAACAAGATGAACAACTTAGAACCGAGAATATGATATGATGAACAAGCTCTGAAAAAAAGAGATTAATCACTTCAAGGAAATAAGAATAAGATTTACTGTATGCTTATCCTTGATCAAAATAAATTGATGACCAACAACATATTTGTCCTACTACTTATTATTCTTGAAAAGGATTGGAGAGAGATATAGCCAAACTTGAGAATAATCTTGAACGACTCACCGGTAGGATTATGAAAAGCACAAGTGAAATGACATGATAACACAGTAAAGAATGTTTAACGAACCACCGTACAAATTGAAATGGAGTGATGAAAGAGACCAAGCCACCCTAAGGAAATGAAATTGAGTGAATATACAAGAATGAATCACCGGGAAGAATATGGACACGAACGAAGAGACGTCAATGAAGAATATTTGGAGGACGAAGTTGAAAACTGAGAACGAAGAAATCTTCTGAAATGATGGCCTTCGGAGGATCACAATGGAAAGAATTTATGAAATGCTTCGGATGGTATAAAAGAATTCCTCACAATCTGAACAATAATGAGGATGGCATGAAGCTAGAACCACGCATCTTCAAGAGAACGGCCAAGATTTAAGAGAAACTCGTCTTCGGGTCTTCAAAATCTGAGAAGACGATGAGATACACCACCATGAATTGCGAGATACTCTGGAAGAATAAAAAGATGGAAGGTTTAACCAAACATGAAAAGAATTTGAAAGCGATCTGAGAGAAGGCATATGACTGATGGAATCCATACTTACGTCACAATTTGAAAATAATTTGCGTATAACTCCGGAAAAAATGGAAAAGTCAGGTAAGATCCTGGAAAAACACATATGGGTTAGGGCCCACTCAAAATAAATCACCGATGAAAAGATTGCTTAAGAGATATAGCACCGGTTGAATTAAATGGCTTGAATGAGATAACAATCTCAAAAAATATTGAACAGGTTGAAAATGGAAACACGACTCTTCCGAGATATCTTCAGCACTCCGGAGAAGAATTAGAGAGTTGAATAATCAAGAGAGACTTCGGATAAGAAATTTCAACATCGGAAAACATGTGAAACAAAAGGCACAAATATGATCAATACGAAAGCTTGGATTTAGCCCACCGGAGAAGAATTAGAATTAAGAATGATGAACTTGAAGCTCTTGAGCATCTTCACGATAAAGCACCGGATAAGAACATTGAAGGAAAAGAATGAAGAAATATCACATGAATAAAATGGATACTTGATCAAGGACTCTGGATCCAAAAGAAAAGGGAGGGAGGGTGGTGAAAAACAAAGACAACCTGGGATGAATGAAAAAGACCCGTTGAGAGAAGATTGAGAGATGATCTTGCAAAAGATGAAGAGAACGGATTAACTTGAAGAGAAGCACGCCGGTTGAAAAGAATTTAACATAGAAATCTCGATGATTAAGAAGGATTACCACTCCCATAGAAATATGAGAATACCGATTATGAATGGTATGGAATCAACATTTGACATCGAAGCAACTCGAATACCAGAATCAAAACGAAAACAAAGAATAGATATGTTGCAACATAATCTTCACAATAACATCTGAACAGAGAATTGAATGAATGAATTCCATAGCTTGATGGTACATCAACTTGTTGGGAAGCCACTACGGAGAACAAAAGATAAATAAAAAACAACAAGGAGCAGATAGAACAGATACAAGATAGAAGTTTCGTTCAACATATTCGTGCCGAAAGCTTATAGAACGTGTTACAAAAGGGTTTTGCAATCCCCGGATCAGCATAGCCAAGGACCCTTTAAGATGCAACTCCCGATCGGAACAACACCCATAAAACTACTTCACTCAATGTAGCACCCCGAACTCCACATCATGCATTCGTTGGAAGAATGCCTACAAGCTACTAGATGAACCCACCTATTAATTTCCGAAAGTTCCCAGTTATGCAATCAGGTGTTGGGGATACAGGGGAAGCATCGCGCACTCAACTCTAATCCTACATCCAGCTGTATCCATCCTTCAACACATAACCAGTTATTTCCGGAAACCGTTTACCTCGGACCTTCGAAACGCATCTGCTATACAAGCTATGGCAATACTCCCGAACTACCTCCCCAGTACTGGGTGATGTCGGGGTTATCTTGCCACTAACCGCATAGGAGAGTTTTCGATGTCGGACGTCTTAAGTATTCCAGAACTGCTGCGATATATTTGTGACGATAACACCTCGGAGCTCAACTTCCCGGGACACTGCCACAACCCCTAAATGACAGGAGGCATCGAGAACAATGTTCTCGTCACAAAGACATCGGAACAATCCAAACAATACTCACGCGATCCTAAAAAAAATTTGGTGAATTTTTGAGAGTAGAAGAGATAAGTAACCGTCAAGAGTCCTCACTAGAGTGAAAAGGGATGAGGAGCAAAGGAAATCCAACTCTCCGATATATATATAGGACTCAAAACATTTTTTGAAGTGTGTGCCTAGACTCAACCGTCAACGATTCGATCAATCAGTGGGGGCTCCTAGGTCGGAGAAGGCTCTGAATACCAACTTGTAATGCCCAGGATGGGACTATACCTCCTACATGTCGAGGCATGACTTAAAGGTATAAGCCCATTCTGGAATGATCTCAAGTTCGGTATCTTTGCACGACTCATGTAAAAATAGGGATGAAAAAGCAAAAGGATAGTTGGCTTACACTCGCCACGTCACACAATACATTACATAAGCATAACATCATCCAAAACATCACAACCCGACTACGGGTGAAGATCCAAAAGAAAGATACCAAAAACATAAAGCCACAGGTCCGAATCGCCCCTTGTAGAAACCACTACTGATCGTCGAAACACGTCACATACATACGACCACTCTCTTCATCGAGATCCCAGTGAAGTACTTGAACCAGCTCCTGCATCATTCTCGGCTGAACCTGCATCTGGTGTTGTAGTATCTGTGAGCCACGAGGACTCAGCAATCCCATAACCATGGGTATCAAGACTAGCAAAGCTTTATGGGTATGGAGAAGGGTAGTGGTGAGGTTGCAGCAGCGGCTAAGCAAATATATGGTGGCTAACTTACGAGTACAAGAATAAGATGAGCATCTACGCAAACGGTCACAAACTAGTAGTGATCGCTAAAGATCCTGAACTACCTACGAGTCAAACATAACCCCACCGTGTTCACTTATCACAGTGAAAAGAGACAGTCACGGTTACTCACACAGTTGTGTGTTTTACTTTGGATCCTCTGTCAAGTTTTCTACAACCGGACATTAACAAATTCCAATCTGCCACATAACCGCGGGTACGGCTTTCGAAAGATCATAACCCTGCAGGGGTGTCCCAACTTAGCCCATCACAAGCTCTCACGAACAGCTGAAGTGAGAAATATAATATTATCACCCCTTATCTTAGGGAAATCCGATCAGGCTCGGCATCCCGGTGCACAAGACATTTCGACAATGGTAAAACAAGTCCAGCAAGACCTCCCGGCGTGCCGACACCCTGATAGTAGCCGCGCGTATCTCATCTCAGGCCATGTCCGGATGAGCGAAGCGTACAGGAGCCAGATACCCCAAGTTGCCAAGGGGCGGTCCCGCACAGTGCTCTATTTGGGACCAACACCATCAGCACTGGCCCCCCTGCTATGTAGAAAGAATCCTCGGGTAGCGCTAACTCCCTATGCAAATAATTAATTAATTAAGTTGTTATAATGAGCAAATTAAAACCAACGTTGGGCCTTAATGGAGGAGTTTTATTCAAAGACGAAGTGTCAAGGGGTTCCCATATACCCAACCGTGTAAGGAACGCAAAATCAAGGAACATAATGCCGGTTTATCGACACCTAAGGTGGCATGAGTGGAACAAAACACCGAGCAAAAGGACAAGCCTTCCACCCATGCCCAGTATATAGGTGTGTTATTATATATATAACATATTGTGATATTCCAACAACAAGTTCCCACCTGGAACGATCTTCATCTTCACCTGCAACTAACAACGCTATAAGAGGGGCTGAGCAAGCGGGTAACATAGCCAAACAATGGTTTGCTAGGAAGGTGTCAAAGGTTAGAGGTTTCATGGCAACAAGGAGATGCTGACATAAAAGATGGGTAGCGCGACATATAACGATAGCATCAAGACAACTAAGCATGGCAATGGTAGTAAAGGTATCCAAGGGTATGGTCATCTTGCCTGGGATTCCGCAAGGAAGAAGAACGGGTCCATGAAGAGGACGAAGAAGAAGCCTTGAAGAAGAACCACGAGAAGTCGAACGAATCCTCACGATCGCAACGGAACAAGCACTAATGAGAAGAAGCAAGAAATACGGTAAACACACAACACGAGACACGACAATATGCTCAACCAAGTATGATGCAAGACAGTTCTATATAGGATGTACCACAAGTCTGTACAGGAAGCAAAACATGGCAAGGTAGGAAGCACAGAAAAACAACACAAGTGTCACACCCTGATTTTCATGTCACATTGCTTAAGCTAATCATCATGTTAAAATGTGGATTTACAAAAACTTTTGAGTGTTTTTGACTTTGCTTGATTTGAGTTTTGTCTGCTGTTTGCTAGTGCTCTAAAAATCAAATAAATCCTCCAACTCTTATACTTCATCTCCTTGATCCAAAACCTTTTCCCAATGATCATGCCATGTGTATAGACCAGTATAGAGTTTTCTTATAAAAATATTTTGTCCAAATAGTATTTTCTAAAATTACTTTTCCAAAAACCCCTGAATTGAGGTTTGCACTGCAAGTACCTTAATTAGGGTGTGAAAAATCTTTCAAAAAGTATATTTGAATCCTATTAGGTATAGGACTCCCAGAAACAACAAGATTATAATTTTAAAAGTTATTTTTATATTTTATTTAAAAGCTTTTTCTTAAGGCCAGAAATGGTATATTTAAAAGTATATTTAATTATTTCAAAAATATTTGCCAAAATTCAGGGAAACTCTTAGGACATATATTGTCCATATATAAGAGTTTCAACACATGGTCATGTTCAAATTATTGGACAAATCCTTCCAAAACCCTTTCTGGATATTTCAAGCTTTTGAAATATTTACAAAGGAAATATCCTCCAAAAATTCCAGGGAAATTCTATCATGTCAAATATGACATATGTGATGATCTTGCAAAGCCTCATGCCTTGAAGATCAAGGAAACATCATCTAATCCCCTCAAAACCATTCTATCCATATTTGAAGTTTGAGCAACTTTACATTGACAAACTTGTCCAAATGCTCTCAAACTTGGTGAACATGCTAACATGATGTAATTGTGCATCTATGCCAAATGGCACAAGTTTTGGAGAAACATAACTTGATCTAAATGCCCCAAAAACATTTCTGTTCAAATTCAAATTTGAACAACTCTACATTGTCAACTTTTTACCTGGGGCTTCAAACTTTGTGAGCATGATCATAACCCCAAATGATGATACTACACCAAGTGGTGCATCAAGGGGAGATGATTAGCTTAACTCGAACAAGGTGAAACCATTTCTGTTGATTTCTAGGGTTCACCAAAGTTACATTGACAATTTTGCCCTAATGAGCTCAAATTTGGTGGAAGGCCCTAGTTATATGTGACATTTGATCATGTTAAGTCCCATGTCAAGTGGAGCTATTTTACTTGCCCAAAACATGATCAAACACCTTCTGTCAAATTACCAAAACCAGTGTTTGGACCCCTTTTACTTTTTCCCTTTACCTCAAATTCTTACCACAGCTTCTCCTCATCATCTACTACCTCCAGTAACTTCTCCATGGCCTCAGCTCAATCATTAGAGGGGGTAAAACCCCAATTTACTCTTCTGGACAACAGTTTTCACCTCCTCCTTCACCTCCCTCCTCATTCCAATGGCTCCCCAGAGCATCCAAGACCACCTCCCCATAGTTTACTACTCCCTAGCACTGCTGGACACTTGGGGACACGGCCAGGAAGCAAGGGCATGACCATGCCGGCCAAAGGCATGCTCTGGAGCACGCTACAGTGCGCCGAGGCACTGTAGCTCGGCCCTCCCGAGGCTTCCAGGCGGCCTTGGGCAGAGCGAGCGTGTCCATCGAGGTCGCCTCGACATCCACGACACGCGTCGCTGTCGGCCCTATCCTCCCCTGCCCTCCTTCGCCCTCCACGAGCACGCCCGAGCGCGTCCATGGACGTCGCTCACGGTGCACCGCGACCGCACCTATATAAAGCCTCCCCCGAGCACTCCCTTGCCTCTTCTGGACCCTCCTCTCTCCCGTGCATCTCCTAGACACGTCCCCTCTCCCTCTCATGCGCTCCTGCTCCCTCCATGGCCGGAGTGTCGCCGCCGACCGCCGCTCGGGATCGGGCACCTCGGCCACTCCCTCCTTCCCCTTCTTCGTTTCGAGGTCCGAGCCCTCTTCGGGGAGTCCCCAGGAACGGGCCGGTCCTCCGCTTGGCCTAGGAGTCCTTCCTGGCGTGGTGCCGCCGAAGACCCCGCGGCCGCCGCGGCCTCCCTGTGGAGGCGAGGTTGTGGGCCTCCTTGGGCGGGCTCGCAGCCACCCTCGGGTGCGGGGAGGAGAGCCAGAGCTCCTGGGTACCTCGGCCGGCCCTCCCGCATCCCCAGGCGACGGCTGCGCCAGCGGTCGAAGCTCTCCCCGCCCGGCGTCGGGTCGGAGAAGAAGGCCATGGGCGACGAGTGACCTGCGGCTGGGCCCCGCAGGTCAGCGACCTCACCTGCCGCCACGTAGGATAAGTGGAGGCGGGGCGGCTGGAAGGCCCCTTCCCAGCGCGAAGGCGTACTCCACGAGGGCGCCTCCGACGTCACACCCCTCTCCTATGCACGCGGCCGAACTGTTGGGCCGGCCCAGTTGCTGTGCAGCTATCCCTCGCCCTGCGCGCAGTATAAGGGTATGGCCCTTTTTCCTTTTCTTTTCCTTTCTCATACAACTTCAAAAATGCTTAAATAATTCATCTGAACTCCAAATTTGGTGATTCAAATTTCCAGTGACTCCATAAATCATGATCTACCTGTTGGTGCAACATGCACATTATTCCAGAGACATTTCCTTCACAAATATTTATCAAATGCCAATATTTCATTTTCTGTGATGAAATTTAGAAAATCACAGAGAGCTCAATTTTGATCCAAATGCAGTGGTTCAAATTCCTAGGTGCTTGTCATATCCAAACATAGTTTTGGAACATTTTTATTAATAGTTTCTGTAGCCCACCAAATATTGAGCCATTTCTTCATATTTATCAGCTTTGCAAAATCCTAGGAAATTCATTTGAATTCCAAATCCAGTGAAACCAACTCCTAGATGCTTCTAAAATCATGACTTGTTGATGGGTACCTTTCCTCATCATTCAAGAATATATTTCTGTACACTTCTTTCAAATCCATAAACCCCTTGATTCTATCATATTCAAATGTTCCAAACTACCTATTGATCCAACACCTATGAAACCACCTTGGTTATTTTTCATATGACCAGAGGTATCCTAGAAAATTCCAACTCCTATTTTTAGAGCACTTTTATTTTTGCTTTGATTGTGTTGCTTATTATGATTGTTTCCATCGTTAGTTGACGAAATAAACGAAGTACTCGGAGATGGACCAGAAGGTTTGAAGACTCGGGAGAACAAGGCAAGCAGCCCTTTGACCATGTTCGAGAAACCTTTTATGCATGTCTCATAGCACCTTATTATCAGTGCATCGGAATCATGTTGAGGTGGAGACCACTTTGGTTGCTACCCTTGTTGCTTACTATTGAAACTTGCATCAAACATGACCCTACCTTCCTATGAGGGTTATGTGGGTGGGAGTAGATAGATGTATGCTATAGTAGTTGGCTACGCAAGATGGGTCAGGGTTATGCATTGAGTGAAACAAGTGTGGTAAGACATACTTGCAGATAACACAGTGGGTGCCACTAATGCCCCTGGGAGTTGATGAGGAGCTAGGGCACTACTTGGTGAAGAAGTAGTGTGCCGAGGCTTGACGAAAGTGTTGTTTACCGAGATGGTGAGATGGGTAACCACTTGATGACGAAGTGGTGTACCGAGACAAGTGTGTGTGATGTTTTTCAAACGGATTGGTTTAAGTTGCGACCGTTATTCCAACCAAACATGCGCAACCACTCTACCCTTATATGGGAAAGGGCATTATTGATTACCTAAGTCGATACTAGCATGGTGCTCGCATTACTAGTGACGGGGGTGACATGTGGTCACTCTCGGGACGGGGTCGTGCTTGGATAGGCGGCCATGACTGTTTTCACAGGGCACCGGACACACCGTTGGTACCCCATGTCAGTGATATGAGATGAATACGGGAGCAAGGCTCCACAATCTTTGAGATGAGAAATGTTTGGCACGGGGCTGTTACCAATCGAGTGGACTCTATGTTAGTGTCGTCTAGGGAAAGATAGTGATCGGGTGCTTACCCCGGGTACTTGAGGTACCGCGGGTCGTGGATGTCACGGAAGTTCCCCGGATCTAGTGGGTAAAGTGTGCAACCTCTGCAGAGTGTAAAACTATTCGAATAGCCGTGTCCACGGTCAAGGACAGTTGGGTAACCGCTCTTGGGCTACGTCCAATGTTTGCGAAACCTGGTGTGTGTGTGAGAGGAAACAACACGGTTCAGTGATATTGATGATGTGATTCTTGAGGAAGTCACAATGAGATTGAGCATGAGTTGATTACAACTCTTTCTAGATAATGATGTCTGTGACCTCCTGATACTTGTTGCAGACACATGCATGCCCTTGTTATATGTTGATCATGTTTGCATATGAAAAACTAGCTTTCCACAAAACTGCCAATTTAGCAGTAGAGCTTTGCATAATTATTCTGTCATCACACTTGGGTTGCTTGTGAGTACATTCAAAGTACTCTTTGGCTTGCCACTGGTTATTTTATTGGCCAGGCATGAGAGAACAGGTAGTGATGAAGATTTCTTGGGGACGAGCATGCGAGCTAAGACGCTTCCCAGTCAGAATGCCTGTAGGGTTAAGGCAGATGGCATGGGCCCAAGTTGTCATTGAAGATTTCCGCTGCAATGATATACTCAAGACTTGACCATTATGGTCCTATTTGTGTAATACGGTATGTATGGATGTAAGACTCTTGTTATTCAGCTTCTGTGTGTTCAGTGAGCATTGATCTCTGGGATCACTGTACACGTGCATTCGGTGATCACGACTTACGAGTCGGGGTCCCCACAGAGCTGGTATTAGAGCCATCCTGACTGTAGGAAGCCTTAGTTAGCATGGTCGTTAGTTAGGGTAAAACTATTTTCAAAACTGTTACTAGTTTTCAAAACTATCTATACTTCTCTTCCCTTCTCAGTTTTTCGAAAACTAGGCTATACCTAATCTCTTCCCCTTTCAAAACTGTTGGTCGCTAGAACCCTATGCCGTGACCACAGGATTTTCTGTAATCCTTGTGGAGTGCACCTTGCCAAACACTCACTCACCACTTCTGCATGCAAGATTGGCGACACCACAACAAGACAATGCCAACAGGAAATCCATCCTCGAGAAATGAGGACATGAAGACCGAGAAGATGGTGACACCTTTGACAGTGCCCCAAGAAGATGCAACATTGTCCTATGATGACCAGGGTATAGGTTATGCAAAATCATGATATGCATCGCTAATAGAGTAATCCTGTCACTACCGTTGTTGTATCAGCAACCACCGGTGGATGAGAACCTCACCATTTGGTCCGCCTCACCGTAGTGAGCAGGAAAACGGTTCTCTTCGTCCCCCGCCCCTGGTGTCGATGTTGTCATCAACGTAACCGACATGTTGGACCTCTATTATGCCATGTTACTGTCATTGCATACGGATTTCCCACCTGGTACCCTCGACGTCCCAGAAGGCACAAGGGATCGTCATGGTTAAAGAGAGAAGAGAAGACCAAGTCAATGCCAGCTGCAAGGAGACACCTTCACCACATCACCATATCAGGCGAGAAGTGTTGAAGATTCTTCAGGCTCAACCCGGATCGTTCATCAGGCTACTATAAGGGACATAGCAACACCTAAGGAAGCTTAGAAGACTGCATGAGGCACAAGTCACGACACTGAGTCCGAGAACCCCTAGGGTAGGATGAGTCGTGTACCCCCTGTGCGCAGTCGAGTCCGCATGATGGTTGGAATAGAACCATGATTGTGTGTTGTTTGCTTTTATTTGTTTGTATTTTGATATAAGTCGCACTTTTGCCCTAGGCAACAAGTGCATGGCTATGTCATCCTCCTTGCCTTGTTTCTTTTGTTTCGACCTTTTTTTGCACCTGTTTGTTGCACCTGCACTATAGAACCCCATTTAGGCATTTCCCCTCCTCTACGCCACTTTTTCCCTCTCTTCTCTCTCCCCAACTGAAGACTCGCAAGACAAGATGCACCAAGGATTCTACCTCGGCAACCAACTGGCACTGAAGACTCCTGCCATGACCTCCACGACCAAGTGCAACCCCGTAGAATTATGTTAACCCTCCAGACCAGTAACCCTCTTCCTAGACCCTTTGAGACTTCACGAGACACTCCAGCACGAATCCTTAACCATGTGCCTAACTTATAGTATTGCAAGAGAACCAGTTAAGCCTTTACAACCTTGCACAACACTGGGTTCGTGATGGAACTAGTGGACACAGTGAGTGAGCACAGTTTGGTCCTAATATAGCACAAGAACTGACGATGCCATAGATAGAGCAATTTGAGGATATAAGACAGATGACTTGGTGGCTTTATATCAGTGACTTCGAGGAATTATCTGAGACCTTGATGGATTGTGATGTTTTCATGTTGGTGGGATCATGATTTCGGGGAAGCATGTAGAAGTACCCGTTGGGCATGAGATCTGAATTATATAGGTGATTTTGGTTGGTATAAATGCTTGATATGTCTGCATGGTTCGGAGTAAATTGGATTTAGACCGATGATCTTGATCATGATACGATGCTTCTCGGTGGACAATAACCTAGGAGATTGGATTATTCGTCGGAGTTGATCTACATGATCGCGACCTTGGAGTTTACTTGACCCGGATGATGAGAATTTGGTGGATTTACTATCGTAATGCATAGTCCGTCCAAGTATTTGGGTATCATAGGGACTTGAGATCTTGTGGAACACCGTAGACATCGGATTCATAGAATTGTTGGATTATGTGGTGATTGACGGAAATTACCGGGCTATTGGAGTTGATCTATAGGAAGGAAACAAAATCTTGGAGTGGCATACGACGTGTTTCCTTAGAATAGAGATGCATTATCTTGAGCCTTGCAAGAATAGGTTGAGCGCTTGGATTGTGGTGTTTGATTCAAGCTTAGCAGCATGTATGATCTACCCTTGGATTTTAGAGGTAGACATACATATGGATTTGGGGATCGTAGGCAAGTACAATTTTGTCAGACCGTCTCCTGAGAGTCATGAGGATATGTATGGCATGAGTGGTGATTGAAGTTGGTCTATGCGAGAAGATGCTTTTTCGTTCGGAGTACTAGATAGAGCTATTGGCATCTCAGAAACTGTGCTTAATGATAAGATGATATATGTTCACTCACTCACTAGAATCCTTGAAACCCTTAAGACCCACCGAGCCATAACCTGGTCAGATTCCGACCACGGCCCTTCGTTCTAAGTCAGGAAGGCCTCTGCAAATACTCAGCGGAGACCACCACCAATACCCTAGCCTACCTTGCGTACCACCATAGACCTCATGGAGTAATTGGACAAGTTGGGTAACATCATTATTTTGATGGCCTACTTGTCTGCCCGAAGACAAAGAAGAGACGGACAGCTGGATAGAAGACATTTGAAGACCGCCCTGTCAAGAAGGAAGAACTACACCGACCGCCGTCATCAAGAAGTAAACTTCTGCGTCCAAGACCAGGCGTATCTGCAGACGACTCCTCTTGAAGGGACGCTCATACCAAGACTTAACGACCCTTCTTCAAGACCACTACAAATAGTATGCGGCTCCCAGCTAGATTTACTACCTGAGATACCCTCCGTGCACCAAATCTTCCACGAGTCCCCACTCAGTGAGTACTTCTTACCTCCTAACTAGCCCGGTGTCCGCAAGGACATCACCGAGCCTTTGACAACTAACCCAACCTAACCTACTCAAGAGACCCCTCAGCAACCTGCATCAAGGAAGGTAGCAAGCGAGAAGCCACACCACCAAGCACTTCAAGATTCTATGGAGCACCACTCGGAAGCAGAACCAACAAGAAGAAGTGAAGACTACCCCGTATCCAAGACTCCGTATTCCTTTCCACGTCTAGTCTGGGAATCTCGGGGACGAGATTCTTGTAAGGGGGGTAGGTCTGTCACACCCTGATTTTCATGTCACATTGCTTAAGCTAATCATCATGTTAAAATGTGGATTTACAAAAACTTTTGAGTGTTTTTGACTTTGCTTGATTTGACTTTTGTCTGCTGTTTACTAGTGCTCTAAAAATCAAATAAATCCTCCAACTCTTATACTTCATCTCCTTGATCCAAAACCTTTTCCCAATGATTATGCCATGTGTATAGACCAGTATAGAGTTTTCTTATAAAAATATTTTGGCCAAATAGTATTTTCTAAAATTAGTTTTCCAAAAACCCCAGAATTGAGGTTTGCACTGCAAGTACCTTAATTAGGGTGTGAAAAATCTTTCAAAAAGTATATTTGAATCCTATTAGGTATTGGACTCCCAGAAACCACAAGATTATATTTTTAAAAGTTATTTTTATATTTTATTTAAAAGCTTTTTCTTAAGGCCAGAAATGGTCTTTAATAGGGAAAAATTATTTAATTATTTCAAAAATATTTGCCAAAATTCAGGGAGACTCTTAGGACATATATTGTCCATATATAAGAGTTTCAACACATGGTCATGTTCAAAATATTGGACAAATCCTTCCAAAACCCTTTCTGGATATTTCAAGCTTTTGAAATATTTACAAAGGAAATATCCTCCAAAAATTCCAGGGAAATTCTATCATGTCAAATATGACATATGTGATGATCTTGCAAAGCCTCATGCCATGAAGATCAAGGAAACATCATCTAATCCCCTCAAAACCATTCTATCCATATTTGAAGTTTGAGCAACTTTACATTGCCAAACTTGTCCAAATGCTCTCAAACTTGGTGAACATGCTAAAATGATGTAATTGTGCATCTATGCCAAATGGCACAAGTTTTGGAGAAGCATAACTTGATCTAAATGCCCCAAAACCATTTCTGTTCAAATTCAAATTTGAACAACTCTACATTGTCAACTTTTTACCTGGGGCTTCAAACTTTGTGAGAATGATCATAACCCGAAATGATGATACTACACCAAGTGGTGCATCAAGGGGAGATGATTAGCTTAACTCAAACAAGGTGAAACCATTTCTGTTGATTTCTAGGGTTCACCAAAGTTACATTGGCAATTTTTCCCTAATGAGCTCAAATTTGGTGGAAGGCCCTAATTATATGTGACATTTGATCCTGTTAAGTCCCATGTCAAGTGGAGCTATTTTACTTGCCCAAAACATGATCAAACACCTTCTGTCAAATTACCAAAACCAGTGTTTGGACCCCTTTTACTTTTTCCCTTTACCTCAAATTCTTACCGCAGCTTCTCCTGATCATCTTCTACCTCCAGTAACTTCTCCTTGGCCTGAGCTCAATCATTGGAGGGGGTAAAACCCCAATTTACTCTTCTGGACAGCAGTTTTCACCTCCCTCCTCATTCCGTTGGCTGCCCAGAGCATCCAAGACCACCTCCCCATAGTTTACTACTCCCTAGCACTGCTGGACACTGGGGGACACGGCCAGGAAGCAAGGGCATGACCATGCCGGCCAAAGGCATGCTCTGGAGCACGCTACAGTGCGCCGAGGCTTCCAGGCGGCCTTGGGCAGAGCGAGCGTGTCCATCGAGGTCGCCTCGACGTCCACGACACGCCTCGCTGTCGGCCCTATCCTCCCCTGCTCTCCTTCGCCCTCCACGAGCACGCCCGAGCGCGTCCATGGACGTCGCTCACGGTGCACCGCGGCTGCACCTATATAAAGCCTCCCCCGAGCACTCCCTTGCCTCTTCTGGACCCTCCTCTCTCCCGTGCATCTCCTAGACACGTCCCCTCTCCCTCTCATGCGCTCCTGCTCCCTCCATGGCCGGAGTGCCGCCGCCGACCGCCGCTCGGGATCGGGCACCTCGGCCACTCCCTCCTTCCCCTTCTTCGTTTCGAGGTCCGAGCCCTCTTCGGGGAGTCCCCAGGGACGGGCCGGTCCTCCCCTTGGCCTGGGAGTCCTTCCTGGCATGGTGCCGCCGAAGACCCCGCGGCCGCCGCGGCCTCCCTGTGGAGGCGAGGTTGTGGGCCTCCTTGGGCGGGCTCGCAGCCACCCTCGGGTGCGGGGAGGAGAGCCGGAGCTCCTGGGCAACTCGGCCGGCCCTCCCGCATCCCAGGCGACGGCTACGCCGGCGGCCTAAGCTCTCCCCGCCCGGCGTCGGGCCGGAGAAGAAGGCCAGGGGCGACGAGCAACCTGCGGCTAGGCCCCGCAGGTCAGCGACCTCACCTGCCGCCACGTAGGATAAGTGGAGGCGGGGCGGCTGGAAGGCGCCTTCCCAGCGCGAAGGCGTACTCCACGAGGGCGCCTCCGACGTCACACCCCCCTCCTGTGCGCGCGGCCGAACTGTTGGGCCGGCCCAGTTGCTGTGCAGCTATCCCTCGCCCTGCGCGCAGTATAAGGGTATGGCCCTTTTTCCTTTTATTTTCCTTTCTCAGACAACTTCAAAAATGCTTAAATAATTCATTTGAACTCCAAATTTGGTGATTCAAATTTCCAGTGACTCCATAAATAATGATCTGCCTGTTGGTGCAACATGCACATTACTCCAGAGACATTTCCTTCACAAATATTTATCAAATGCCAATATTTCATTTTCTGTGATGAACTTTAGAAAATCACAAAGAGCTTAATTTTGATCCAAATGCAGTGGTTCAAATTCCTAGGTGCTTGTCATATCCAAACTTAGTTTTGGAACATTTTTATTAATAGTTTCTGTACCCCACCAAATATTGAGCCATTTCTTCATATTTATCAGCTTTGCAAAATCCTAGGAAATTCATTTGAATTCCAAATCCAGTGAAACCAACTCCTAGATGCTTCTAAAATCATGACTTGTTGATGGGTACCTTTGCTCATCATTCAAGAATATATTTCTGTACACTTCTTTCAAATCCATAAACCCCTTGATTCTATCATATTAAAATGTTCCAAACTACCTATTGATCCAAACCTATGAAACCACCTTGGTTATTTTTCATATGACCAGAGGTATCCTAGAAAAGTCCAACTCCTATTTTTAGAGCACTTTTATTTTTGCTTTGATTGTGTTGCTTATTATGATTGTTTCCATCGTTAGTTGACGAAATAAACGAAGTACTCGGAGATGGACTAGAAGGTTTGAAGACTCGGGAGAACAAGGCAAGCAGCCCTTTGACCATGTTCGACAAACCTTTTATGCATGTCTCATAGCACCTTATTATCAGTGCATCGGAATCATGTTGAGGTGGAGACCACTTTGGTTGCTACCCTTGTTGCTTACTATTGAAACTTGCATCAAACATGACCTGGCACATCCCTAGTTAAGCACTTGCATTAGGGCTAGCTAGAGTGTGCATCATGTTTACTTAGCAAAGAAACTTGAAATGGGAATGACAGAAACCCCAACACTCCTCTTCTAACAACTAGGGTTTGATAAAATCTTTTCCAATGTACCCAAAATGCCCTTCAAAAATGTTCATCATTTCTGCCTTGGTCTCAAACCTCTGCTAAAAATGGTGCACAATTTTCTAGGACATCTAAGGGCTCTGGATTAAATCATATGGTATTTGAATTTGGGCATTTAAATGCAATAAAATATTTTAAATGCTTAAATAATCATAAACTATAATGTTCCATGCTGTTCATATTATATACAGTGGGCATGACAAGATTCATGAGTTATAAAAATGCTCTCGCATTTTTATTAATTAAACAAAGTTGCAAAACAAATGAAACAGAAAAGAAATAGGAAAGAAAAGAAAGAGAGAAAGGACTTACCTCAGGCCCAGCACTGTAGCAGGTCGGCCCAGCCCACCATCGCCGTTCTGTCGCCTTCCTCCTCGCGCCAGAAGGCAGCGCGCGTGGCTGCCGCGCGCCGGCACGCGCCCGGCCACCTCCACCCTGCCTACCTGCCTCCCGGCGGCCTGGACGTCTCCTGGCGTCGCCATGCAGCTGCCCCGACCCCTCTCGCACTTTCCCCTCGTCCCCGTCGCCTCCCCTGGCTCTCTCCCTCTCACCACCGAGCCGTTTGTCGCCGCCGCTCGCCGTTGCCGCACCTAGACCCTCCCCCTCGACCCGTGACCGTGTCCAAAAGGTTTGTCGCGACGCCCTCTTCCTCCTCGCTGAGCCACGGATCGCCAGGAGACCTGCAACGCCGTCACGTCGCCGTCCCCAACCTCGGATCGCCGGAGCACCTCGCCGTCGATTAAGAAGCTGCAGCGCGTCCCCGACCTCTCCGTCGAGCTCGTTAGCACCGCTGTGAGCTCCTACGCCGAACCCCTCTCTTCTCCGCTTCGTTTGCGCCGTGTAGCCGCCGCTCCGTTGATCACCGAAACTCACCGCCTTCGTGCTCGCCGCCGGCGATGCTCCGGTGACCATTTGGTCACTGGCACATGTCCATCTCGCTCGCCGCAGCACGTAGACGAGTTAGGTACTACGCACGCTCGCTTAGGCCACTGCAGCCACGTCTCCACACACGCCCGAACGCCGGCGCCGCCGTCGAGCTCGTTGCCGTCGTCTCCGGCCACCACAGGTCCGGCGACCACCACCGTTCGACGCGCAACGACGAGGGCTCTCCAACGCGCCCAACCGCGGCTCGAACCGAGACCTGTGGACGTTTTCCAAGCACGTCGCCGTGTCTGGCCTCGCCGGCGTCACTTCGCCGGCGAGTTTGACTTGTTTGACCACGGGTTTGACCCCCTGGGTCACTGACATGTGGGCCCTGCCTGCAAGTCAAGCCCAGTTTAGGTGTTAATTTAATTCTAATTAGTTAAGTAGTTAAATATGACACTGACCAGTGGGTCCCACTGGTCAGGTTTGACTTGTACTAACCCTGTTGTCTGACTGACATGAGCATGATGTCATGCTGACGCAGTAAAGGATTTTCTGGGTTTTTTAGACTTAAAAATAATTCAGGAAATTCCAGAAAATGCCTAAACTTCAAAAAAATCATATAAATTCAAAAGTAGCTCAGATGGAAAAGATTTATATATGAAAAATGATCAGAAAAATCCAATCTTTCCAATGGCACTGGTTTCATGCATGTTTGAGCAAGTTAACCTTGATGTATACATTAAAACATGATAATGCACTTATTTAAATAATAGCTAAAGTGCCAATTTGAATCTTTGATTCAAATAGGCTCAAACCCCTCTGGTTATAGTTGCATTAGCCCAACACACATGCATCTTGCCATGTCATTAGCATGCATCGCCGGTATTCTCTGTGTTAGGTCCTGCTCCCGAGGATACTGCTGCATATCCAGTTGAAGAGCAGTACCCGACAACCACTTTGTCAGGCAAGCAATCATTGATCATTCCGATACAAACCCAATCTTCTCGCTCCTGCTGTCTTTTACTGCATTAAGGCAACAGCGTGTGAACTGCTACTTGCTGCGGTAGTTGAACCCTATTCCCTTGCATGACCTGTCATTGCCACAGTAAATAGTTGAAACCCACTAGCATGTGTAGGAGTTGATTGAGCCATGTGATGTGTGATCCACCATGCTATTTGTTTATGTTGCCTGCTATGCTTAGAGTTGTGTCTGGTCTGGTTCATCTGGGTGATGGATCAGAGTGAAATGATCATACCGATAAAGAGAAGGAAGTGTGGAACATGCTTGGTAAAGGTATCGATGAAAGGCCATGTAGGAGTACGTGGTGGGTTGTTTCATTGGAACCATACATAGGACCCGAGATCTGTATGTGTGGTTCAAGTTCTAGTTACTACCATGCATTGGGCCCGAAACCAATGGACCCTCTTGGCTTATTACTTACCCTCGATCTCTGTCCAGGAGTTGCAACTAGTTTCTGGTGTTTATAGTTTACTGGAGGTCGTGCACAGCGCTGACCCTCGGGGTGGGTTGTGATGCGACAGGTACGTGGCACGCTGTACCGGTTGCCCGTTTGGTGACTCGGGAACCCTGTACAAATCGTTTGGGGCCGTGAGCGACACCCCGGCCGGATCTCCCCACGGATGGAACCCAAATAGGCGATAAACCTGAACGAGAGACTTGAGTAGTTAGTCAGGTCATGGCCGACACCCTCGCTGGGCTTCCGCTTGAAGGTTGCCGAGTACATGTCGAGTACACGGCGATAAGTGGTGGAAGCGTGTGTGAAGAGGTATACCCCTGCAGGGTTATCAATCTATTCGAATAGCCGTTGTTCGCGGTACGGACTACTTGGTTTCTCTTACAGTTCATAGACAAGTTGATGGATACTACTAAAAGCCTCAAGATAAGTGTAAGTGCTGTGGATGGCCCTTCCGTAGGTTGACGGAAGAGGATCCTCGATGGTGTATTGTTGTGGTGAGTAGAGGACTCGTGTTCGTAATAACATCTTGCAATCTGTTGAGAGTTGTAGTATAGGTTAGCCAAGAGTCAAAGCTGGCTTTCTGCTATGAACTCCAATACCCCCTTTGATAATGTTGCATGTATGATAGGTTCTGTGGTAAGACTTGTTGAGTACCTTTGTACTCATGTTTGCTTAATAACTGTTGCAGAGGAGAACCCTGCCCCCGCTGATGGGTTCTACATAGACGTTGACGTCGACGAATAGCTTGACACCCATACGGAGATCTGGAGCTTGTGAAGGGCCTTGTAGATAGTCAGGCTACACCAAGCCTCTTTTATTTTCTAAGTTGTCTGTACTCAGACATGTAGCTTCCGCTTGTGCTTGTATGACTGTATGACTTGAGTGTTGGGTCATGTGACCCCTACCTGTATGGATATGTTATGTATGGCTCTTGGAGCCTCTTAAATAAATTACTTTGAGTCATATAGTTCTGTTGTGATGCAATGTTGTATTTGCACATATTGAGCATATTGTGTGTATGGTTGAAATGCTTGGTATGTGTGGGATCCGACACCTAGTTGTTTTCCTTTGGTAGCCTACCTTACAGGGAAATGCTTCCTAGTGATTCCAATGAGCCTTGGTAGCTTGCTACTGCTCGGAACACGTAGGCTGGCCGGCATGTGTCCTTCTTCGTTCCTGTGTCTGTCCCTTAGGGGAAATGTCACGCGTTGTTCCTTTAAGTCCATGTAGCTTGCTACGACTTGGGTTCATACGTTGATGACCGACACGTTCGTTGTTGGGTCATGGATGCCTGTCTCTGTAATCTAGTGCCACTTTTGGTTTATAACTAGCCATGTCGGCCCGGGTTCTCTGTCATATGGATGCTAGCGACACTGTCATATACGTGTGCCAAAATGCGCAAACGGTCCCGGGCCAGGTAAGGTGGCACCCGTGGGGTTACCGTGCGTGAGGCCGCAAAGTGATATGACATGTTATAGCTAGATCGGTGTGACTTAGGATCTGGGTCCTGACAGCGTTGGCATCAGAGCTGGACTGCCTGTAGGTTTCTCAAGCCAAACTGGTCGATGTTGTGTCTAGAAAAATTCTTAGTTATATGTAGGGGAATTGATTGTGGAAGGGAACGTAAGGATCTTTTTACTCCTTTACCTTATGCCCTTCTGATCTGAGTCAGTCTATTCTTTCTACGGGGATTTAGGACTAGGCCTCTTATCCTTACTAGGTTCACGTGTTACTAATCCGTAGACTCTTAGGATTGTTGGTTTCAAGCCTCAGTTCAGTTTCTATCCTTTTAGTATGATGATTGTTGGACCCGGAACCTTGATATGGATTTGTTGAGTGGCTATGCTATCAATTGTATGATGTCTCAAATCTTTGTTTGAGCATTTACAGTTGTTATGCTGCCCGATTTCTTCCAGAAACACTAATGCCTTTGCATTACCTCGTGTTTCAGATGTCTGGCCGCACCCCTCACCAAGTGGTTCGTTTGACTCGGTGCATCAATGTGCCCGGTCACACGGCCATGCTAGTCCGTGTGCTGACTGAGACCGGTTATCGCTGGTATCCTGAGTACACCATGGAGGAACAGTACCGGGATTTCAATCAGAGTCAATATTTCTGCACAGTCCGAATATACCCCTCATATCCTGGAGCTAATGACCCCATCCATTGGTCTTATGGACTCGGGGTTACCATCGAGATGGCAGTGCAGGATGCCGCCTATTCAATGATGACCATTCTCCGGGCTAGGCATGCCCTGTTGCTGAACACTGAGTTCTGTTACATGCCAGCCTCACTTCCCGGAGAGGAAGGCTACTACACAGGTCTGTATACTGATGCTGCTCATGAAGAGCCACTGCTTCAGACTACTGTTCAGATGCTGGAGGTTAGGGACCGTGAGGTCCGTGCCCTCCGAATGGAGCTGTATAACACTCGAGCCGCCCACTGGACTACTTTGACACGGCTTGCACCTTCTGTGCACGCCGGATATCTGGACATGCGGGATTTGTACCCCGTGCGGACTCGTCTGCCTGATCGCATGGATTGGCGTGACGTTGGGGGTATTACACCTCCATGTGGGCGTCGGTTACCACCAGCATCGGGACCGAGGCCACATCCATGTCCCTATGGTCCACAACCTTCGAGCGCTCACGAGTTTCAAGATCCGTCTGTTCCACTTCCAGGCTACGGTGGTAATCTTTACGAAGATTACTACGGGAATGTCTGAGTTAGACCGCGGTAGTAGTAGTATTGTAGTAGTTGTATTCCCACTGTCCTGCGCGTCTTGTGGAATATGACTTAGTGTGTATTGAGTTCCGAAGGTGTAGTTAAATAATGTATAGGAGCTTGGAATGCCTCTAATGGGATGTATCGTCTTTCACCGCAGTTGTACTTTAGCCTTGCCTTGTACTAAACTATGTATGGTGTGTATGACCACTGGTGTATATATAGTAGTTTCTATATTACCATGTCGTACGGATGAACATCTCTGCATTCCGTGTCATCCATTACATTCTGCACTTCTATGTCAAATTTTTTCCATCCTTGTCTATTCCCTTGTTTTGTTTTCCTAGGATGGTCAACACTCGCAACACTCCTGCTGCTCAGGAGCAGGGTGAGGCTAGTGGGGCTAGAGATGGGAATCTGCCCCAGCCACCCTCCTTGGCGGAAGTTATGCTCGAGGCAGAACGGAACAAGAGAGAGACCAACCGTCTGCTGGAACGCATAGAGCAGAACACTGGGTTCCGTCAGAGGAATGACGTGGTGTCAATCAATGACTTTATCAAGATGTGCCCACCGAAGTTCCATCACTCCACTGAACCTCTGGATGCGGATGACTGGCTACATAGTATCACCCATAAGCTATACTCTGTCCGTGTGGCCGAAGCTGACAAGGTTACCTACGCCGCCTACCATCTTGAGGGCCCTGCCAGTCTTTGGTGGGAAAACTTTGAAGCTATGCGTCCTGCTGGCCAAATCACTACTTGGGTTGAGTTCAGTGAGGCATTCCGTGAACATCACATTCCGGAAGGTCTCATGGATCGCAAGCGGGAGGAATTCTGCAATTTCACCCAGGGCCGGTTAACTGTGGATGGCTATAGTCACGAGTTTGGCAACTTGGCACGCTATGCACCTGAGGAAGTATCCACCGATGCCAAGAAGCAGGCGAGGTTCCGCAAGGGACTCAGCCCTGAACTTCGCCGAGATCTACGTCTGCACGAGTGCACTTCCTTCCAAAAGTTGGTAAACAAGGCTATCAGTGCTGAAACGGACCAGACCGACTTCGAGGCCACACGCAAGCATACTCGAGTCTTTGGTTCCTCATCCGGCTCTGGCTCTCACAAGCATCGTGTGTGGGTTCCTAACACTGCTCTGCCACCCAAGTACACACCGAGGCCATCCTATGAGGCGCCTCGCCCAACTCAATAGTATGCACCTGCTAAGACCTATGGAGGACCACCTTCCAACTTTGCTCCACGCACTAACACTGTGACCTGCTTCAAGTGTGGAGAACCGGGGCACTACATGCGTGAGTGTCCTCAGAACCAGCGAGGAAAACCCGTTGGCCGTGGTAAGCCAACCGGCAAGGTGAATTATGTCAAGCCAATCCCCACTGCACGTGGTCATGTCAACTATGTCTCTTCCGAAGAAGCTTATGAGGATCCTAACGTCGTCCTTGGTACGCTTCTCGTTAACTGCCATCCGGCATCTGTTCTTTTCGATACTGGAGCATCCCATTCGTTCATATCTGAGAGCTATGCTCGATTGCACAACATGACTTTTTGTGACATGCCTACTTCCATGGTTATTCAAACTCCTGGTTCAAAGTGGCAAACCTCTAGGGTAAGCCATGGAAATGAAATCCTTGTCGATAGACTTGTTTTCCTAGCATCTCTAATCGCTCTCAAGTCCTCGGACGTAAACATCATTTTGGGTATGGATCGGATGACAACTCATTACGCCAAGATTGATTGCTATTCTAGGACCGTTCAACTTACACATCCATCCGGCAAGATAGTCAATGTCTTGACCCGAATGGCTGAGCGTCAGCTCTACTCTCTTAATGCCAGCCCTCTGCCAGAACTCGAAGATATCCCTGTAGTCCGTGACTTTCTGGATGTTTTTCCAGAAGAACTGCTAGGAATTCCACCTGACAGAGATGTCGAGTTCGTGATAGATCTTATCCTTGGAACTGTCCCAATCTCTAGGAGACCTTATAATATGGCACCCCTAGAATTAGCTGAGCTTAAGAAACAACTCGATGAGTCCTTGCAAAAAGGTTTCATCCGTCCTAGTTCTTCCCCTTGGGCTTGCCCCGCCCTCTTCGTCAAGAAGAAGGATGGAACGGAGCGGATGGTTGTAGATTACCGACCTGTCAATCTGGTCACCATAAAGAACAAGTATCCGCTTCCCAGGATCAACGACCTGTATGATCAGCTCGCTGGATCCTCAGTCTTCTCTAAGATGGATTTGAGGTTGGGTTACCATCAAATCAAAATCAAGAACGGGGACATTCCTAAAACGGCTTTTGTTACTCGTTATGGCCAATATGGGTACACCGTCATGTCCTTCGGATTAACCAATGCCCCAGCTACCTTTTCTCGGTTAATGAATTCTATATTCATGGAGTACTTGGATAAATTCGTCGTGGTATACCTCGATGATATACTCATTTACTCCAAGAACAAGGAAGATCATGCTGAGCATTTAAGGCTGGTATTGACGAAACTTCGAGAGCACCGCCTTTATGCCAAATTCTCTAAATGTGAATTCTGGTTGCCGGAAGTGACCTATCTAGGTCATGTGATCTCTGGCAAGGGTATTGCTGTCAATCCCGAGCGAGTTCAAGCCGTCTTTGGTTGGACTCCCCCTGAATCGGTCAAGCAAGTTAGGAGTTTTCTTGGCTTAGCGAGCTATTGCCGACGCTTCGTCGAGAATTTCTCCAAGGTTGCTAAACCTCTAACTGAACTCCTCAAGAAAGATAAAAAGTTTGAGTGGACCCCACAGTGTGAGTCCAGTTTTCAGGAACTGAAAAGATGCCTGACATTTGCACCTGTACTGGTACCACCAGACTTTTCCAAGGATTTTATAATCTATTGCGACGCCTCGCGACAAGGACTAGGTTGCATACTCATGCAAGATCATCATGTGATTGCATACGCATGTCGACAGTTGCGTCCACATGAGGATAACTATCCTACTCATGATCTAGAGCTTGCAGCTGTAGTCCATGCACTCAAAACATGGCGACATTACGTCCTTGGTAATCGCTGTGAAATCTTCACTGATCATCAAAGCTTGAAGTATATCTTCACCCAACCGGATCTGAATCTCAGGAAAATACGTTGGGTTCAGTTGCTCACAGATTACGACTTAGGAATCACTTACACCCCTGGGAAGGCCAATGTCATGGCTGATGCGCTAAGTCGTAAGTCTTATTGTAACAACTTGATGTTACAACAAGGACAACCACTTATCCACGAGGAATTTCGTAAGCTTAAACTTCACATTGTTCCTCGAGGATTCCTTTCCACCTTGGTGGCGGAACCTACCCTTACGGATCAGGTCATCAAAGCACAGAAGGTTGATCCGGGAATTTCCCGTATTAAGAAGATCATCAAGAAAGGAGTTGCGGGACGTTTCTCAATTCATGACCAAGGAGTTGTATTCTTTAGCAACCGTTTAGTGGTTCCTAAAGTACGAAACCTGAGACGTTTGATCCTTAAGGAGGCTCATGAATCTCCTCTCACAATGCATCCCGGTAGTACCAAAATGTATTAGGACCTACGTCAGAGATTCTGGTGGACTAGGATGAAGAGAGAAATCGCTCAATTCATTGCTAACTGCGACGTTTGTCGTCGAGTCAAAGCAGAGCATCAACGGCCTGCTGGCACCCTTCAACGTTTAGCTATTCCTGAATGGAAATGGGACAAAGTCGGTATGGACTTCATTATCGGGTTTCCCAGGACCAGGAAAGGGAATAATGCTATCTTCGTCGTTATCGACCGCCTCTCTAAAGTAGCTCATTTCCTGCCTGTTCGAGAGAGTATTACCGCTAGCCAGCTAGCAGACTTGTATGTCTCTCGGATAGTATCACTTCATGGTGTGCCGTTGGAGATTAACTCAGACCGTGGAAGTCTTTTCACTTCACGATTTTGGGAAAGTTTCCAGAATGCTATGGGAACTCATCTCTCCTTCAGTACCGCCTTCCATCCCCAGTCATGAGGTCAAGTGGAACGAGTCAATCAAATTCTGGAAGACATGCTTCGAGCCTCTGTCATTTCTTTCGGTATGGAATGGGAAAAGAGTCTTCCATTTGCCGAATTCGCTTATAACAATAGTTATCAAGCCAGCTTTGGCAAAGCCCCCTTCGAAGTTCTATATGGACGAAGGTGTCGAACACCTCTTAACTGGTCAGAAATCGGGGAAAGACAATTCTTTGGCCCGGATATGATCCAGGAGGCAGAAGAACAAGTTCGCATCGTTCGTGAGAGATTGAAAACAGCCCAGTCTCGCCAGAAGAGCCAATATGATAGTCATCATAAGGCTGTGACTTTTGAAGTCGGCGATAAGGCTTACCTTCGGGTTACTCCTCTTAAGGGAACCCATCACTTCGGTATCAAAGGCAAATTGGCCCCTCGTTACATCGGTCCTTTTCGCATTCTTGCCAAACGAGGAGAAGTTGCCTACCAATTGGAACTACCTCCGCACCTATCCAGAGTTCATGACGTGTTCCACGTTTCCCAACTCAGGCGTTGTTTCTCGGATCCTATCCGCGGAGTGGACCACGAAACGGTTGATCTCCAGAACAATCTCACATATCGAGAATACCCCGTTCGTATTCTTGATCAAACCGAGCGCACCACTCGACGCCACAATATCAAGTTTCTCAAGGTTCAATGGTCACATCATTCTAAGAGTGAAGCTACTTGGGAAAGGGAGGATCGTCTTCGACTTGAGTACCCCACCCTCTTTCCGGAGGAACCCGAATCTCGGGACGCGATTCTTTTAAGTGGGGGTGAGTTGTCACATCCCTAGTTAAGCACTTGCATTAGGGCTAGCTAGAGCGTGCATCATGTTTACTTAGCAAAGAAACTTGAAATGGGAATGACAGAAACCCCAGCACCCCTCTTCTAACAACTAGGGTTTGATAAAATCTTTTCCAATGTACCCAAAATGCCCTTCAAAAATGTTCATCATTTCTGCCTTGGTCTCAAACCTCTGCTAAAAATGGTGCAAAATTTTCTAGGACATCTAAGGGCTCTGGATTAAATCATATGGTATTTGAATTTGGGCATTTAAATGCTATAAAATATTTTAATAGCTCAAATAATCATAAACTATAATGTTCCATGCTGTTCATATTATAAACAGTGGGCATTACAAGTTTCATGAGTTATAAAAATGCTCTGTCATTTTTATTAATTAAACAAAGTTACAAAACAAATGAAACAGAAAAGAAATAGGAAAGAAAAGAAAGAGAGAAAGGACTTAACTCGGGCCCAGCACTGTAGCAGGCCGGCCCAGCCCACCAGCCCCGTTATGTCGCCTTCCTCCTCGCGCCAGAAGGCAGCGCGCGTGGCCGCCGCGCGCCGGCACGCACCCGGCCACCTCCACCCTGCCTGCCTGCCTCCCGACGGCCTGGACGTCTCCTGGCGTCGCCACGCAGCTACCCCGACCCCTCTCGCACTTTCCCCTCGTCCCCGTCGCCTCCCCTGGTTCTCTCCCTCTCACCACCGAGCCGCTCGTCGCCGCCGCTCGCCGTTGCCGCACCTAGACCCTCCCCCTCGACCCGTGACCATGTCCAAAAGGTTCGCCGCGACGCCCTCTTCCTTCTCGCTGAGCCACGGATCGCCGGGAGCCCTGCAACGCCTTCACGTCGCCGTCCCCAACCTCGGATCGCCGGAGCACCTCGCCGTCGATTAAGAAGCTGCAGCGCGTCCCCGACCTCTCCGTCGAGCTCGTTAGCACCGCTGTGAGCTCCTACGCCGAACCCCTCTCTTCTCCGCTTCGTTTGCGCCGTGTAGCCGCCGCTCCGTTGATCACCGAAACTCACCGCCGCCGTGCTCGCCGCCGGCGATGCTCTGGTGACCATTTGGTCACTGGCACATGTCCATCTCGCTCGCCGCAGCACGTAGACGAGTTAGGTACTACGCACGCATCGCCTAGGCCACTGCAGCCGCGTCTCCACACACGCCCGAACGCCAGCGCCGCCGTCGAGCTCGTTGCCGTCGTCTCCGGCCACCACAGGTCCGGCGACCACCACCGTTCGACGCGCAACGACGAGGGCTCTCCAACGCGCCCAAGCGCGGCTCGAACCGAGCCCTGTGGACGTTTTCCGAAGCACGCCGCCGTGTCTGGCCTCGCCGGCGTCACTTCGCCGGCGAGTTTGACTTGTTTGACCACGGGTTTGACCCCCCTGGGTCACTGACATGTGGGCCCTGCCTGCAAGTCAAGCCCAGTTTAGGTGTTAATTTAATTCTAATTAGTTAATTAGTTAACTATGACACTGACCAGTGGGTCCCACTGGTCAGGTTTGACTTGGACTAGCCATGTTGACTGACTGACGTCAGCATGATGTCATGTTGACGCAGTAAAGGATTTTTTGGGTTTTTTAGATTTAAAAATAATTCAGGAAATTCCAGAAAATGCCTAAACTTCAAAAAAATCATATAAATTCAACAGTAGCTCAGATGGAAAAGATATATATATGAAAAATGATCAGAAAAATCCAATCTTTCCAATGGCACTGGTTTCATGCATGTTTGAGCAAGTTAACCTTGCTGTATACATTAAAACATGATAATGCACTTATTTAAATAATAGCTAAAGTGCCAATTTCAATCTTTGATTCAAATAGGCTCAAACCCCTCTGGTTATAGTTGCATTAGCCCAACACACATGCATCTTGCCATGTCATGAGCATGCATCATATTGTTGCATTTGTTTGTTTAATGATTGTATCGCCGGTATTCTCTGTGTTAGGTCCTGCTCCCGAGGATACTGCTGCGTATCCAGTTGAAGAGCAGTACCCGACAACCACTTTGTCAGGCAAGCAATCATTGATCATTCCGATACAAACCCAATCTTCTCGCTCCTGCTCTCTTTTACTGCATTAAGGCAACAGCGTGTGAACTGCTACTTGCTGCGGTAGTTGAACCCTATTCCCTTGCATGACCTGTCATTGCCACAGTAAATAGTTGAAACCCACTAGCATGTGTAGGAGTTGATTGAGCCATGTGATGTGTGATCCACCATGCTATTTGTTTATGTTGCCTGCTATGCTTAGAGTTGTGTCTGGTCTGGTTCATCTGGGTGATGGATCAGAGTGAAATGATCATACCGATAAAGAGAAGGAAGTGTGGAACATGCTTGGTAAAGGTATCGATGAAAGGCGATGTAGGAGTACGTGGTGGGTTGTTTCATTGGAACCGTACATAGGACCCGAGATCTGTATGTGTGGTTCAAGTTCTAGTTACTACCATGCATTGGGCCCGAAACCAATGGACCCTCTCGGCTTATTAATTACCCTCGATCTCTGTCCAGGAGTTGCAACTAGTTTCTGGTGTTTATAGTTTACTGGAGGTCGTGCACAGCGCTGACCCTCGGGGTGGGTTGTGATGCGACAGGTACGTGGCACGGTGTACCGGTTGCCCGTTTGGTGACTCGGGAACCCTGTACACATCGTTTGGGGCCGTGAGCGACACCCCGGCCGGATCTCCCCACGGATGGAACCCAAATAGGCGATAAACCTGGACGAGAGACTTGAGTAGTTAGTCAGGTCGTGGCCGACACCCTCGCTGGGCTTCCGCTTGAAGGTTGCCGAGTACATGTCGAGTAAACGGCGATAAGTGGTGGAAGCGTGTGTGAAGAGGTACACCCCTGCAGGGTTATCAATCTATTCGAATAGCCGTTGTTCGCGGTACGGACTACTTGGTTACTCTTACAGTTCATAGACAAGTTGATGGATACTACTAAAAGCCTCAAGATAAGTGTGAGTGCCGTGGATGGCCCTTCCGTAGGATGACGGAAGAGGATCCTCGGTGGTGTATTGTTGTGGTGAGTAGAGGACTCGTGTTCGTAATAACATCTTGCAATCTGTTGAGAGTTGTAGTATAGGTTAGCCAAGAGTCAAAGCTGGCTTTCTGCTATGAACTCCAATACCCCCTTTGATAATGTTGCATGTATGATAGGTTCTGTGGTAAGACTTGCTGAGTACCTTTGTACTCATGTTTGCTTAATAACTGTTGCAGAGGAGAACCCTGCCCCCACTGATGGGTTCTACATAGACGTTGACGTCGACGAGTAGCTTGACACCCAGACGGAGATCTGGAGCTTGTGAAGGGCCTTGCAGATAGTCAGGCTACACCAAGCTTGTTTTATTTTCTAAGTTGTCTGTACTCAGACATGTAGCTTCCGCTTGTGCTTGTATGACTGTATGACTTGAGTGTTGGGTCATGTGACCCCTATCTGTATGGATATGTTATGTATGGCTCTTGGAGCCTCTTAAATAAAGTACTTTGAGTCATAGAGTTCTGTTATGATGCAATGTTGTATTTGCACATATTGAGCATATTGTGTGTATGGTTGAAATGCTTGGTATGTGTGGGATCCGACACCTAGTTGTTTTCCTTTGGTAGCCTACCTTACAGGGAAATGCCTCCTAGTGATTCCAATGAGCCTTGGTAGCTTGCTACTGCTCGGAACACGTAGGCTGGCCGGCATGTGGCCTTCTTCGTTCCTGTGTCTGTCCCTTAGGGGAAATGTCACGCGTTGTTCCTTTAAGTCCATGTAGCTTGCTACGACTTGGGTTCATACGTTGATGACCGACACGTTCGTTGTTGGGTCATGGATGCCTGTCTCTGTAATCTAGTGCCACTTTTGGTTTATAACTAGCCATGTCGGCCCGGGTTCTCTGTCATATGGATGCTAGCGACACTGTCATATACGTGTGCCAAAATGCGCAAATGGTCCCGGGCCAGGTAAGGTGGCACCCGTGGGGTTACCGTGCGTGAGGCCGCAAAGTGCTATGACGTGTTATAGCTAGATCGGTGTGACTTAGGATCGGGGTCCTGACATGACCCTACCTTCCTATGAGGGTTATGTGGGTGGGAGTAGATAGATGTATGCTATAGTAGTTGGCTACGCAAGATGGGTCATGGTTATGCATTGAGTGAAACAAGTGTGGTAAGACATACTTGCAGATAACCCAGTGGGTGCCACTAATGCCCCTGGGAGTTGATGAGGAGCTAGGGCACTACTTGGTGAAGAAGTAGTGTGCCGAGGCTTGACGAAAGTGTTGTTTACCGAGATGGTGAGATGGGTAACCACTTGATGACGAAGTGGTGTACCGAGACAAGTGTGTGTAATGTTTTTCAAACGGATTGGTTTAAGTTGCGACCGTTATTCCAACCAAACATGCGCAACCACTCTACCCTTATATGGGAAAGGGCATTATTGATTACCTAGGTAGATACTAGCATGGTGCCCGCATTACTAGTGAAGGGGGTGACATGAGGTCACTCTCGGGACGGGGTCGTGCTTGGATAGGCGGCCATGACTGTTTTCACAGGGCACCGGACACACCATTGGTACCCCATGTCAGTGATATGAGATGAATACGGGAGCAAGGCTCCACAATCTTTGAGATGTGAAATGTTTGGCACGGGTCTGTTACCAATCGAGTGGACTCTATGTTAGTGTCGTCTAGGGAAAGATAGTGATTGGGTGCTTACCCCGGGTACTTGAGGTACCGCGGGTCGTGGATGTCACGGAAGTTCCCCGGATCTAGTGGGTAAAGTGTGCAACCTCTGCAGAGGGTAAAACTATTCGAATAGCCGTGTCCATGGTCAAGGACAGTTGGGTAACCGCTCTTGGGCTACGTCCAATGTTTGCGAAACCTGGTGTGTGTGTGAGAGGAAACAACACGGTTCAGTGATATTGATGATGTGATTCTTGAGGAAGTCACAATGAGCTTGAGCATGAGTTGATTACAACTCTTTCTCGATAATGATGTATGTGACCTCCTGATACTTGTTGCAGACACATGCATGCCCTTGTTATATGTTGATCATGTTTGCATATGAAAAACTAGCTTTCCGCAAAACTGCCAATTTAGCAGTAGAGCTTTGCATAATTATTCTGTCATCACACTTGGGTTGCTTGCGAGTACATTCAAAGTACTCATTGGCTTGCCACTGGTTATTTTATTGGCCAGGCATGAGAGAACAGGTTGTGATGAAGATTTCTTGGTGACGAGCATGCGAGCTAAGACGCTTCCCAGTCAGAATGCCTGTAGGGTTAAGGCAGATGGCATGGGCCCAAGTTGTCATTGAAGATTTCCGCTGCAATGATATACTCAAGACATGACCATTATGGTCCTATTTGTGTAATACGGTATGTATGGATGTAAGATTCTTGTTATTCAGCTTCTGTGTGTTCAGTGAGCATTGATCTCTGGGATCACTGTACACGTGCATTCGGTGATCACGACTTACGAGTCGGGGTCCCCAAAGAGCTGGTATCAAAGCCATCCTGACTGTAGGAAGCCTTAGTTAGCATGGTCGTTAGTTAGGGTAAACCTATTTTCAAAACTGTTACTAGTTTTCAAAACTATCTATACTTCTCTTCCCTTCTCAGTTTTTCGAAAACTAGGCTATACCTAATCTCTTCCCCTTTCAAAATTGTTGGTCGCTAGAACCCTATGCCGTGACCACTGGATTTTCTGTAATCCTTGTGGAGTGCACCTTGCCAAACACTCACTCACCACTTCTGCATGCAAGATTGGCGACACCACAACAAGACAATGCCAACAGGAAATCCATCCTCGAGAAATGAGGACATGAAGACCCAGAAGATGGTGACACCTTTGACAGTGCCCCAAGAAGATGCAACAGTGGCCTATGATGACCAAGGTATAGGTCATGCAAAATCATGATCTGCATCGCTAATAGAGTAATCTTATCACTACCGTTGTTGTATCGGCAACCACCGGTGGATGAGAACCTCGCCATTTGGTCCGCCTCACCGTAGTGAGCAGGAAAACGGTTCTCTTCGTCCCTCGCCCCTGGTGTCGATGTTGTCATCAACGTAACCGACATGTTGGACCTCTATTATGCCATGTTACTGTCATTGCATACGGATTTCCCACCTGGTACCCTCGACATCCCAGAAGGCACAAGGGATCGTCATGATTAAAGAGACAAGAGAAGACCAAGTCAACGCCAGCTGCAAGGAGACACCTTCACCACATCACAATATCAGGCGAGAAGTGTTGAAGATTCTTCAGGCTCAACCCGGATCATTCATCAGCCTACTATAAGGGACATAGAAACACCTGAGGAAGCTCAGAAGACTGCATGAGGCACAAGTCACGACGCTGATTCCGAGAACCCCTAGGGTAAGATGAGTCGTGTACCCCCTATGCGCAGTCGAGTCCGCATGATGGTTCGAATAGAACCATGATTGTGTGTTGTTTGCTTTTATTTGTTTGTGTTTTGATATAAGTCGCACTTTTGCCCTAGGCAACAAGTGCATGGCTATGTCATCCTCCTTGCCTTGTTTCTTTTGTTTCGACTTTTTTTTGCACCTGTTTGTTGCACCTGCACTATAGAACCCCCTTTAGGCATTTCCCCTCCTCTACGCCACTTTTTCCCTCTCTTCTCTCTCCCCAACTGAAGACCCGCAAGACAAGATGCACCAAGGATTCTACCTCGGCAACCAACTGGCACTGAAGACTCCTGCCATGACCTCCACGACCAAGTTCAATCCCGTAGAATTATGTTAACCCTCCAGACCAGTAACCCTCTTCCTAGACCCTTTGAGACTTCAGGAGACACTCCAGAACGAATCCTTAACCATGTGCCTAACTTATAGTATTGCAAGAGAACTAGTTAAGCCTTTATAACCTTGTACAACCCTGGGTTCGTGATGGAACTAGTGGACACAGTGAGTAAGCACAATTTGGTCCTAATATAGCACAAGAACTTATGATGCCATAGATAGAGCAATTTGAGGATATAAGACAGATGACTTGGTGGCTTTATATCAGTGACTTCGAGGAATTATCTGAGACCTTGATGGATTGTGAGGTTTTCATGTTGGTGGGATCATGATTTCGGGGAAGCATGTAGAAGTACCCGTTGGGCATGAGATCTGGATTATGTAGGTGATTTTGGTTGTTATAAATGCTTGATATGTCTGCATGGTTCGGAGTAAATTGGATTTAGACCGATGTTCTTGATCATGATACCATGCTTCTCGGTGGACAATAACCTAGGAGATTGGATTATTCATCGGAATTGATCTACATGATCGCGACCTTGGAGTTTACTTGACCCGGATGATGAGAATTTGGTGGATTTACTATCGTAATGCATAGTCCTTCCAAGTATTTGGGTATCATAGGGACTTGAGATCTTGTGGAACACCGTAGACATCGGATTCATAGAATTGTTGGATTATGTGGTGATTGACGGAAATTACCGGGCTATTGGAGTTGATCTATAGGAAGGAAACAAAATCTTGGAGTGGCATACGACGTGTTTCCTTAGAATAGAGATCCATTATCTTGAGCCTTGCAAGAATAGGTTGAGCGCTTGGATTGTGGTGTTTGATTCAAGCTTAGCAGCATGTATGATCTACCCTTGGATTTTAGAGGTAGACATACATATGGATTTGGGGATCGTAGGCAAGTACAATTTTGTCAGACCGTCTCCTGAGAGTCATGAGGATATGTATGGCATGAGTGGTGATTGAAGTTGGTCTATGCGAGAAGATGCTTTTTCGTTCGGAATACTAGATAGAGCTATTGGCATCTCAGAAACTGTGCTTAATGATAAGATGATATATGTTCACTCACTCACTAGAATCCTTGAAACCCTTAAGACCCACCGAGCCACAACCTGGTCAGATTCCGACCACGGGCCTTCGTTCTAAGTCAGGAAGGCCTCTGCAAATACTCAGTGGAGACCACCACCAATACCCCAGCCTACCTTGCGTACCCCCATAGACCTCATGGAGTAATTGGACAAGTTGGGTAACATCATTATTTCGATGGCCTACTTGTCTGCCTGAAGACAAAGAAGAGATGGACAGCTGGATAGAAGACATTTGAAGACCGCCCTGTCAAGAAGGAAGAACTACACCGACCGCCGTCATCAAGAAGTAAACTTCTGCGTCCAAGACCAGGCGTATCTGCAGACGACACCTCTTGAAGGGACGCTCATACCAAGATTTATCGACCCTTCTTCAAGACCACTGCAAATAGTAGGCGGCTCCTAGCTAGATTTACTACCTGAGATACCCTCCGTGCACCAAATCTTCCACGAGTCCCCAGTCAGGGAGTACTTCTTACCTCCTAACTAGCCCAGTGCCCGCAAGGACATCACCGAGCCTTTGACAACTAACCCAACCTAACCTACTCAAGAGACCCCTCAGCAACCTGCATCAAGGAAGGCAGCAAGCGAGAAGCCACACCACCAAGCACTTCAAGATTCTATGGAGCACCACTCGGAAGCAGAACCAACAAGAAGAAGTGAAGACTACCCCGTATCCAAGACTCCGTATTCCTTTCCACGCCTAGTCTGGGAATCTCGGGGACGACATTCTTGTAAGGGGGGTAGGTCTGTCACACCCTGATTTTCATGTCACATTGCTTAAGCTAATCATCATGTTAAATGTGGATTTACAAAAACTTTTGAGTGTTTTTGACTTTGCTTGATTTGACTTTTATCTGCTGTTTGCTAGTGCTCTAAAAATCAAATAAATCCTCCAACTCTTATACTTCATCTCCTTGATCCAAAACCTTTTCCCAATGATCATGCCATGTGTATAGACCAGTATAGAGTTTTCTTATAAAAATATTTTGGCCAAATAGTATTTTCTAAAATTAGTTTTCCAAAAACCCCTGAATTGAGGTTTGAACTGCAAGTACCTTAATTAGGGTGTGAAAAATCTTTCAAAAAGTATATTTGAATCCTATTAGGTATAGGACTCCCAGAAACCACAAGATTATAATTTTAAAAGTTATTTTTATATTTTATTTAAAAGCTTTTTCTTAAGGCCAGAAATGGTCTTTAATAGGGAAAAATTATTTAATTATTTCAAAAATATTTGCCAAAATTCAGGGAGACTCTTAGGACATATATTGTCCATATATAAGAGTTTCAACACATGCTCATGTTCAAAATATTGGACAAATCCTTCCAAAACCCTTTCTGGATATTTCAAGCTTTCGAAATATTTACAAAGGAAATATCCTCCAAAAATTCCAGGGAAATTCTATCATGTCAAATATGACATATGTGATGATCTTGCAAAGCCTCATGCCTTGAAGATCAAGGAAACATCATCTAATCCCCTCAAAACCATTCTATCCATATTTGAAGTTTGAGCAACTTTACATTGCCAAACTTGTCCAAATGCTCTCATACTTGGTGAACATGCTAAAATGATGTAATTGTGCATCTATGCCAAATGGCACAAGTTTTGTAGAAGCATAACTTGATCTAAATGCCCCAAAACCATTTCTGTTCAAATTCAAATTTGAACAACTCTACATTGTCAACTTTTTATTTGGGGCTTCAAACTTTGTGAGCATGATCATAACCCCAAATGATGATACTACACCAAGTGGTGCATCAAGGGGAGATGATTAGCTTAACTCAAACAAGGTGAAACCATTTCTGTTGATTTCTAGGGTTCGCCAAAGTTACATTGGCAATTTTGCCCTAATGAGCTCAAATTTGGTGGAAGGCCCTAATTATATGTGACATTTGATCCTGTTAAGTCCCATGTCAAGTGGAGCTATTTTACTTGCCCAAAACATGATCAAACACCTTCTATCAAATTACCAAAACCAGTGTTTGGACCCCTTTTACTTTTTCCCTTTACCTCAAATTCTTACCACAGCTTCTCCTGATCATCTTCTACCTCCAGTAACTTCTCCATGGCCTCAGCTCAATCATTGGAGGGGGTAAAACCCCAATTTACTCTTCTGGACAGCAGTTTTCACCTCCTCCTTCACCTCCCTCCTCATTCCAGTGGCTCCCCAGAGCATCCAATACCACCTCTCCATAGTTTACTACTCCCTAGCACTACTGGACACTGTGGGACACGGCCAGGAAGCAAGGGCATGACCATGCCGGCCAAAGGCATGCTCTGGAGCATGCTACAGTGCGCCGAGGCACTGTAGCTCGGCCCTCCTGAGGCTTCCAGGCGGCCTTGGGCAGAGCGAGCGTGTCCATCGAGGTCGCCTCGACGTCCACGACACGCCTCGCTGTCGGCCTTATCCTCCCCTGCCCTCCTTCGCCCTCCACGAGCACACCCGAGCGCGTCCATGGACGTCGCTCACGGTGCACCGCGGCTGCACCTATATAAAGCCTCCCCCGAGCACTCCCTTGCCTCTTCTGGACCCTCCTCTCTCCCGTGCATCTCCTAGACACGTCCCCTCTCCCTCTCATGCGCTCATGCTCCCTCCATGGCCGGAGTGCCGCCGCCGACCGCCGCTCGGGATCGGGCACCTCGGCCACTCCCTCGTTCCCCTTCTTCGTTTCGAGGTCCGAGCCCTCTTCGGGGAGTCCCCAGGGACGGGCCGGTCGTCCCCTTGGCCTGGGAGTCCTTCCTGGCGTGGTGCCGCCGAAGACCGCGCAGCCGCCGCGGCCTCCCTGTGGAGGCGAGGTTGTGGGCCTCCTTGGGCGGGCTCGCAGCCACCCTCGGGTGCGGGGAGGAGAGCCGGAGCTCCTGGGCACCTCGGCCTGCCCTCCCGCATCCCCAGGCGACGGCTGCGCCGGCGGCCGAAGCTCTCCCCGCCCGGCGTCGGGCCGGAGAAGAAGGCCAGGGGCGACGAGCGACCTGCGGCTGGGCCCCGCAGGTCAGCGACCTCACCTGCCGCCACGTAGGATAAGTGGAGGCGGGGCGGCTGGAAGGCGCCTTCCCAGCGCGAAGGCGTACTCCACGAGGGCGCCTCCGACGTCACACCCCCCTCCTGTGCACGCGGCCGAACTGTTGGGCCGGCCCAGTTGCTGTGCAGCTATCCCTCGCCCTGCGCGCAGTATAAGGGTACGCCCCTTTTTCCTTTTCTTTTCCTTTCTCACACAACTTCAAAAATGCTTAAATAATTCATTTGAACTCCAAATTTGGTAATTCAAATTTCCAGTGACTCCATAAATCATGATCTACCTGTTGGTGCAACATGCACATTATTCCAGAGACATTTCCTTCACAATATTTATCAAATGCCAATATTTCATTTTCTGTGATGAACTTTAGAAAATCACAGAGAGCTCAATTTTGATCCAAATGCAGTGGTTCAAATTCCTAGGTGCTTGTCATATCCAAACTTAGTTTTGGAACATTTTTATTAATAGTTTCTGTACCCCACCAAATATTGAGCCATTTCTTCATATTTATCAGCTTTGCAAAATCCTAGGAAATTCATTTGAATTCCAAATCCAGTGAAACCAACTCCTAGATGCTTCTAAAATCATGACTTGTTGATGGGTACCTTTGCTCATCATTCAAGAATATATTTCTGTACACTTCTTTCAAATCCATAAACCCCTTGATTTTATCATATTGAAATGTTCCAAACTACCTATTGATCCAACACCTATAAAACCACCTTGGTTATTTTTCATATGACCAGAGGTATCCTAGAAAAGTCCAACTCCTACTTTTAGAGCACTTTTATTTTTGCTTTGATTGTGTTGCTTATTATGATTGTTTCCATCGTTAGTTGACGAAATAAACGAAGTACTCGGAGATGGACCAGAAGGTTTGAAGACTCGGGAGAACAAGGCAAGCAGCCCTTTGACCATGTTCGAGAAACCTTTTATGCATGTCTCATAGCACCTTATTATCAGTGCATCGGAATCATGTTGAGGTGGAGACCACTTTGGTTGCTACCCTTGTTGCTTACTATTGAAACTTGCATCAAACATGACCCTACCTTCCTATGAGGGTTATGTGGGTGGGAGTAGATAGATGTATGCTATAGTAGTTGGCTACGCAATAATGGGTCAGGGTTATGCATTGAGTGAAACAAGTGTGGTAAGACATACTTGCAGATATCCCAGTGGGTGCCACTAATGCCCCTCGGAGTTGATGAGGAGCTAGGGCACTACTTGGTGAAGAAGTAGTGTGCCGAGACTTGACGAAAGTGTTGTTTACCGAGATGGTGAGATGGGTAACCACTTGATGATGAAGTGGTGTACCGAGACAAGTGTGTGTGATGTTTTTCAAACGGATTGGTTTAAGTTGCGACCGTTATTCCAACCAAACATGCGCAACCACTCTACCCTTATATGGGAAAGGGAATTATTGATTACCTAGGTCGATACTAGCATGGTGCCCGCATTACTAGTGACGGGGGTGACATGAGGTCACTCTCGGGACGGGGTCGTGCTTGGATAGGCGGCCATGACTGTTTTCACACGGCACCGGACACACCGTTGGTACCCCATGTCAGTGATATGAGATGAATACGGGAGCAAGGCTCCACAATCTTTGAGATGTGAAATGTTTGGCATGAGGCTGTTACCAATCGAGTGGACTCTATGTTAGTGTCGTCTAGGGAAAGATAGTGATCGGGTGCTTACCCCGGGTACTTGAGGTACCGCGGGTCGTGGATGTCACGGAAGTTCCCCGGATCTAGTGGGTAAAGTGTGCAACCTCTGCAGAGTGTAAAACTATTCGAATAGCCGTGTCCACGGTCAAGGACAGTTGGGTAACCGCTCTTGGGCTACGTCCAATGTTTGCGAAACCTGGTGTGTGTGTGAGAGGAAACAACACGGTTCAGTGATATTGATGATGTGATTCTTGAGGAAGTCACAATGAGCTTGAGCATGAGTTGATTACAACTCTTTCTCGATAATGATGTCTGTGACCTCCTGATACTTCTTGCAGACACATGCATGCCCTTGTTATATGTTGATCATGTTTGCATATGAAAAACTAGCTTTCCGCAAAACTGCCAATTTAGCACTAGAGCTTTGCATAATTATTCTGTCATCACACTTGGGTTGCTTGCGAGTACATTCAAAGTACTCATTGGCTTGCCACTGGTTATTTTATTGGCCAGGCATGAGAGAACAGGTTGTGATGAAGATTTCTTGGTGACGAGCATGCGAGCTAAGACGCTTCCCAGTCAGAATGCCTGTAGGGTTAAGGCAGATGGCATGGGCCCAAGTTGTCATTGAAGATTTCCGCTGCAATGATATACTCAAGACTTGACCATTATGGTCCTATTTGTGTAATACGGTATGTATGGATGTAAGACTCTTGTTATTCAGCTTCTATGCTTTCAGTGAGCATTGATCTCTGGGATCACTGTACACGTGCATTCGGTGATCACGACTTACGAGTCAGGGTCCCCACAACAAGTCTATACATGATGCAATACATTGCAAGGTATGATGCAAGACAAGTCTATACAGGAAGCATTACATGGCAAGGTAGGAAGCACAGAAAAACAACACAAGCAACATGACAATATGCTCAACCAAGTAGGATGCAAGACAAGTCTACATATGATGCACAACAAGTCTATATATGATGCAATACATGGCAAGGTAGGAAGCACACAAGAACAACACAAGTCAACAAGTTTAAATGAGGCCGGAAACTACAACAACAATTCCGGAAAATCCCCATATGCATGTTTAGCAATTTTAAGCAAACAACAATTCACACATTTTAATGTTGTTAACATGATGCTGATGACATGATCAAGTTTTATGCAATTTTTTAGTAAACTTTAACATGAAGAGATATGAAGTATTTGTCACCGTGGTGGAAAGAAAGGGGCCACGGCGCCGAATCCGAAAATGATGCGACACAACATATCGGTTCCGGTAACTCGTTGAGAGACCGGTGCAAAAGATAGCGAAGAGAGTGACATGCAAAAGAGATGGGGTGAACTCGGTTGCCCGGTTCCCACGGGTCGGCGACAAGGCAAACGAGGGCCTTAAGGATATAAAAATAATTCAAGTTTGAATTAAATACAAACTTGAGCCATTTTTGAACCCAACCAAAACAAGTCCAAAGGAACTAAAAATTGGCAAGGATGTTGAAGGCATGGTTGAGAATTGATAGGAAAAGAATGAACATTAAATTGGTGAAGGAAATAGAATGCCACAATTTAAATGGACTACGAAGAAGGAGAAGAAGAAGATCAAGCAAGGTTGTGGGAGTCAAAACTTGGAGTGAAACAGACATGGGGAAAAATTATGCAAGTGTGTGATGGTTGCTTCCAACAATGGAATATTTTATAATAGCTCCATAAATATTAGGAGGATATGTTATAAAGAGAAGTCATCCTTCCCTCAATTTAAATGGATCGAAGATCCACACAATTTATTTAAGTTGAGATGCAAAAGAATTATGACATGATGGCATGATGCTATGATGCAATGCAAAAATAAATAGAGCAAGCACAACTGAAACACACGGTGAAAACCCAGAACATCTGGAATCTTCTAGAGCGTCGGTCTTCGGGAACTTGTAATGCCCAGAATGGGACTATACCTCCTATGTGTCGAGGCACGACTTAAAGGTATAAGCCCATTCTGGAATGATCTCAAGTTCGGTATCTTTGCAAGACTCATGTAAAAATAGGGATGAAAAAGCAAAAGGATAGTTGGCTTACACTCGCCACGTCACGCAATACATGACATAAGCATAACATCATCCAAAACATCACAACCCGACTATGGGTGAAGATCCAAAAGAAAGATACCAAAAACATAAAGCCACAGGTCCGAATCGCCCCTAGTAGAAACCACTACTGATCGTCGAAACATGTCACACAATACATTACATAAGCATAACATCATCCAAAACATCACAACCCGACTATGGGTGAAGATCGTCCGGCCGGATCGAGCCGCCTCCGCGCAGGGCGTCGAAGCCGCCGTCTTCCTTGCCTCTTTCTTGCCGTCCGTCCGCCACCAGCGCTGTGCTTCCTCGTCGTCCTCGTGTCGTCCTAGTCCCGCGTCGCTGCCCTTCTCGTACCATGGCTTTGTTGCTGCTGTTGGACGCCAAGTCCCTTCCCTGGATGCGTCATGTATCTCTTCTTCCATCTCCAAAATTGCCAAGGCCGTATCCGTAGGACAGAGGATCCAACTAGTACCTCATCGATACATGTACAACTACGGTCGACGTGCAATTCGTCAAGTACCATGATGCCCGAAGGCATCGGATCAAGTTCATCTTCGAAATGAGTATGACTACACTTGGTGGATGCGACAAGTACCTCTACTGTCGACCCCGTGTACGACTACATGATGTGACGCGTCAAGTACCACTACGTCCGATTCCGCGACAAGAACCTCTACGGAAACATGAACATCTACGAAATGTGTACGACGACCGTCGCCGAAGAACCATGTACCACTACCGTCGCCCCAAAGACGTTCGATTCGCCAAGTACCTCTACCGTTGACCCCGAACATCTTCGGAAACATAAACGGCTACAAAACATGTACCACGACCCGCGAGTACCACTACTTCCTCTATGACCTCGAACCGCCCCAAAACGAACGCTTCGAAGGTATACCCTGAGACGATGAACCGTGGACGTATGCTTGTGTTGTATGAGATGAATCAGATGTTTGCATCGTGTCTGTTGTGCCCTCGTTTGCCTTGGCAGCAACCCGCGGGAACCCGGTGACGGGATCACCCCACCTTTTCATCTTGTTCGACTCGCTCACGCCACCTTTCTTTTGCACCGGTCTCTCGACGAGCTACTGGTACCGATATGTTGCGTGGCATCATTTTCGGATTCGCTGCCGTGGCCCCTTTCTTTCCACCATGGTGACAAATACTTCATATCTCTTCATGCTAACTTTTACTAAAAATTGCATAAAACTTGATCATGTCATCGGCATCATGTTAACAACATTAAAATGTGTGAATTGTTGTTTGCTTAAAATTGCTAAACATGCATATGGGGATTTTCCGGAATTGATGTTGTAGTTTCCAGCCTCATTTAAACTTGTTGCTTGTGTTGTTTTTTGTGCTTCCTACCTTGCCATGTTTTGCTTCCTGTATAGACTTGTCTTGCATCATACCTTGCCATGTATTGCATCATATATAGACTTGTATTGTTTTTCTGTGCTTCCTACCTTGCCAAGTTTTGCTCCCTGTATAGACTTGTGGTGCATCCTATATACAACTGTCTTGCATCATACTTGGTTGAGCATATTGTCGTGTCTCGTGTTGTGTGTTTACCGTATGGCTTGCTTCTTCTCGTTAGTACTCGTTCTTTTGCGTTCGTGAGGATTCGTTCGTCTACCCATGGTTCTTCTTCAAGGCTTCTTCTTCGTCTTCTTCACGGATCCGTTCTTCTTCCTTGCGGGATCCCAGGCAAGATGACCATACCCTTGGATACCTTTACTACCATTGCCATGCTTAGTTGTCTCGATGCTATCCTTATATGTCGCGCTACCCATCTTTTATGTCAGCCTCTCCTTGTTGCCATGAAACCTCTAACCTTTGACACCTTCCTAGCAAATCATTGTTTGGCTATGTTATCCGCTTGCTCAGCCCCTCTTATAGCATTGTTAGTTGTAGGTGAAGATGAAGATTGTTCCAGGTGGGAACTTGTTGTTGGAATATCACAATATGTTATATATATAATAACACACCTATATACTGGGCATGGGTGGAAGGCTTGGCCTTTTGCTCGGTGTTTTGTTCCACTCATGCCACCTTAGGCGCCGATAAACCGGCATTATGTTCCTTGATTTTGCGTTCCTTACACAGTTGGGTATATGGGAACCCCTTGACACTTCGTCTTTGAATAAAACTCCTCCAGCAATGCCCAACTTTGGTTTTAATTTTCTCATAATAACAACTTAATTAATTAATTATTTGCATAGGGAGTAAGCGCTACCCGAGGATTCTTTCTACATAGCAGGGGGGCCAGTGCTGATGGTGTTGGTCCCAAATAAAGCACTGTGCGGGACCGCCCCTTGGCAACTTGGGGTATCTGGCTTCTGTACGCTTCGCTCATCTGGAGGTGGCCTGAGACGAGATACGTGCGGCTACTATCAGGGTGTCGGCACGCCGGGAGGTCTTGCTGGACTTGTTTTACCATTGTCAAAATGTCTTGTGCACCGAGATGCCGAGCCTGATCGGATTTCCCTAAGATAAGGGGTGATAATATAATATTTATCACTTCAGCTGATCGTGAGAGCTTGTGATGGGCTAAGTTGGGACACCCCTGCAGGGTTATGCTCTTTCGAAAGCCGTGCCCATGGTTATGTGGCAGATTGGAATTTGTTAATGTCCGGTTGTAGAAAACTCGACAGAGGATCCGTAGTAAGACACACAACTGTGTGAGTAACCGTGACTGTCTCTTTTCACTTTGAGAAGAGAACACGGTGGGGTTATGTTTGACTCGTCGGTAGTTCGGGATCTTTAGCGATCACTACTAGTTTGCGACCGTTTGCGTAGACGCTCATCTTATTCTTGTACTCGTAAGCTAGCCACCATATTATGCTTAGCCGCTGCTGCAACCTCACCACTTTACCTCCTCCTACCCATAAAGCTTTGCTAGTCTTGATACCCATGGTTATGGGATTGCTGAGTCCTCGTGGCTCACAGATACTACAACACCAGATGCAGGTACAACTGAGTACGATGCAGGAGATGGATCAGAACTTCAGTGGGAGTTCGATGAAGAGCGTAGCCGTATGTTTGTGACGTTTCCGACGATCAGTAGTGGTTTTCTACTAGGGGCGATTCAGACCTATGGCTTTATGTTTTTGGTATCTTTCTTTTGGATCTTCGCCCGTAGTCGGGTTGTGATGTTTTGAATGATGATTTACTTATGTAATGTATTGTGTGACGTGGCGAGTGTAAGCCAAATATCCTCTTGCAATTTCATCCCTATTTTTACATGAGTCATGCAAAGATACTAAACTTGAGATCATTAAAGAATGGGCTTATACCTTTAAGTCGTGCCTCAACACGTAGGAGGTATAGTCCCATCATGGGCATTACACAAGCGTTGGAGGATTTTAGCACCAAACAAGAGAAAGCTAATAAGCTTGCTAAGCTTCTTGCTAGCAAGGTGGGTACCCAGGATATTGTTTCTTGAGCTCTTCTGAAGTGGTTTTAGTTCTGGACTTGTTTTGCTGCCACGTTTATGTGCACCGGGGGCCAACTTTGAAGCCCAGTGTATGTAATATGCTGCTTTATTCCTTAAATTTGCACTGGTGGCGAACTTTGATGCCCAGTGGATGTAATATCTGTAATATCTATAATATCCTAGCGTTAGTTGCTTGATTATTTATTTTCTTATAATTTTGTTTATTAGTTTGCTTGTACTATGGCAATTCTTTTTGCTCGGTTTCCTAATGGCCTCAATAACAATGGTCCACATATGTGCCATTGTAACCATGACCCTCCTACGGGCCGTAGGATCCATGGTCCTATGGGTTGTACGATCCATGTGTCTCATATGGGGCTTAGGATCCATGGGCCTCTTACGGGCCTTACGACCCATGGGCCTCTTACAGACCATAGCATCTAGGTCATACCGACCGTGGACCAAAGTTGAAGACAATTTGGGCCGTAAACGGGCCAGAATCAAAACCAAATGTTTGTTGGCTCATGTCATAATGAGCCGGTAACAGACCGTAAGACAACACATGATTAATTCTATCGACATGCATAACGCGCCACTAATGGGCCGTAATAAATGACGAGATGAATAAGGCCCAATTTGTTGACATGTTGACTGTAACCACATGCTGACTTTCACCCATCAGGGGAACAGGCTAGTAACAGAGCGTATGTAGTCGAGGCCTCGAAATGAGCCCAGGAATAAATTGGCGCTTAGAAGGCCCAAAGATAATACTTGTTAGCACGTCCAAACTAAGTAATGAGTCGTTAATGGGTATAAAGCAACTTACTGTTCATTCTGGGCTAGTTTCACCACGAGCCATTGTCGGTACGAAACGACACCTATGGGATCACTGGAATCCCTTCTACGGTTGGCGGGCGCGAGGTTGTATAAAGAGCAGGTCTAAGAGCTAGCACAACAATCGTTTACCCAGGTTCAGGACGCGAGGATGCGTAATACCCTAGCCTGCTTTGGTGTATATTCGAGTGTTCTTGAGTTCTTGAGCTAGCTATGGTGTCTGTCCAGCTTTCCAGGATCTGAATCCTTCTCCAGTATGCCGCAAGCCTCCTTTTATAGTCTAAAGGGGCTGCCAAAGTGGCACTCACGAGGTGGAAAGGTGTATAGTGTATAGGCTTATCCCATGCGATTACGGGACAAGGCACATTAAATACGCTACTTAGGTGTCTATTTACTTTATCGGGGACGAAAAGGAAGCCCGTCCCGTTCGTGGCCGCTCTGTCTGGTCATGACGCGCGTCCAGGCCAGCGAGGCAGGCAGCTGAGGTGGTGCCGTGGTAGGGCCTTCACAAAGATCTGCATGCCACCACACAGGTGCTTGACTAGGCGGCCCAGGAACCACGCATCGCCACGTGGGTTCCTGCCTGGGCCAGCGGGTCAGCCACCGAGTTGGGGCGGCGACGGGGCAGCAAGGGCTTGTCGCAGTCTTGCTTCTGTTTTCGACAAGGGTCTTGACGGGGCTTCCGTGAGTATCCTGCGGCAAGAGGCTTGCCGGGGCTCCGGGGTGTCTTCGGCAAGGAGCCTTGCCGGCGCCTCGTGGGCGTCCTCGGCAAGGACCCTTGCGATCGCCATGTCTTCTGGCTCTTATCTTGGGAGTCATAGATCTTTGTCTTCACAAATATCTGCATGCCATCACGTGGGCGCTTCCCGAGCCTTGGCTCCAATGTTGTGGATACTGTTGGAGCCCATAGGCTTCAAGGGTGGCTACGACGGAGGCGTCTGAGTGGATTGCCCCGGCAAGAGCCCTTGTCGGGGATGCGCATGCCGCCCCGGCAAGGAGCATGTCTCCTTGTTTGGTCTTCTCGTGCCGCCTGTCTTGGCGTTGTTCTGGTAACTCTGCATTCATGGCTCCCTCCTTCTGCCCCGTTATGTTTGTCCACAGGCGTGACTCTGACTGCCCGTGCGCAAGTAAGGGGTAAAAAAAGAGCACCCCTACTTTTGTACACCGACAGGAGCCCCTGGGCATGGGCCATTCATAAGCACAGCGTGTTGTTGGGCTAGGCCCAGAACGGTGCAAGGGCAGTGATGTTGGATTCCCTTTACCGCAGTAATTCCTCCGATGGTTGCGCTTCCCCATGATCTACGCTGACGTGGGGGTCGTGCGTGGGGTGGTTTGCTGCATGCTAGTGTCACGTTGCAGTAAATGGTAAGGGAGGGCAGCCCGCGCCTTCCCCATGGAAAGGGGAAAAACCACAGACATGCCTCTCATTTACCCCCTGTGCTACTCCAATCTCGTGCTCGCCGTTCTTCTCCTTCTTCCTCAAGCCAGAGCCTTCGCCTCCGCCCGCCGCCACCGTGCTCCCCTTTGCCTCCGATCCCTTCCTTTCTCCCACGGCTACAATGGTGCCCAACTCCAGCAAGGGGAAGGAAGTGGTCGAGGGCGCGGGGCAGAAAGAGCTCCCGGAGAGTGAGCTGGCGGTGCTTCGGACGAAGCACGCCTACTTCCCTCTAACAGTCGACGCGGTCCATATCAGGGACTACTTCAGGTCCTTATGGGGGAGCGAGACGACGGGCATCCAGCCACGCACGTCATCCCCGCCCAATTCGCGAAGGCCGGCCCAAATCGGTACCCTTTCTTTGTTGACTACTTCTATTGCGGCCTCTGTCCTCCTTTCTCCGATTTCTTCAATGACATCATGCACACCTACGGCTTCCATCTCCTTGACTTCACGCCGAACGCCGTGGCACGCATGGCTTTCTTCGCCCACCTCTACGAGGGTTTCGCCGGGGTGGTTCCAAGCATTGCGCTCTTCCGCCATTACTTCTTCCCCCGTATCCAGGGAGGGGATGCCATCTCCGGCTGCGTTGCCTGGATTCCACGGACCCAGGAGAAGGGCACATATCCGGATGGCGCGCAGAAGGAGAGGTGGGATGAGTGGAGGAGCCGGTGGTTGTGGATAAAGGAAAAAGACCCACCGGAGTTCTGTCGAGTTCGCGAGAGCCCGCCGGTCAGCAAAGGGGACTGGAGGCACATCGATGTCAACGACAAGAAGCTCTCGATCGCAACCACCGGGATCCACCGTCTTGCGCAGGCCGGGCTCACCCTTGAGATGATCGGGGCTGATTTCATCCGCCGCCGAATCGCGCCACTTCACAACAAAGGGAGTCTAGCTTGGCTTTTCGAGAATGAGGCCGACATCATGAGGCTTCGCCCCGGCCTGAAACACAACTTCACGGTGATGGAGCACACCCACATCTGCGAGAAGGTCTTTCAGCTTGACGTGGATCGCGGCGGCATGGCCGAGAGGACCGGCAAGGCTGCCAAGGCCGGCAAGGCCGTCAAGGGGCCCCTTTTTGGGTTGCCGGCGGGAGTGGTCCCGCTAAGTAACAACTCTCGCCATTCCAACATCATCGCCATGATGCCGGATTTCAATGCGCATGGTATTGATCCATCTTAGGTCGAGCCGCCGGCAGATCAGGTGCAGGAGTTCTTCGATACTTTGTCGGAGAAGCGCATCCGTAGCGAGCCGGTGCTTGTCCATGACACCACCTAGACAGAGCTTGATTACATGGCCGCCAGGGCGGCGGAGGCAATGCTTGCCCTGGAGGCCGGCAGCGCCGGCCACGTGGAAGCCAGCCACGCGGGTGCCAATGCCGATGCTCCCCTTGTTGAAGACGTGGCAAGGGATTCTACCGACGAGGAGGCCGAGGCTGCCGACCCTCCTGCCGTGGCGTGGCGGCGGGTCCTGTGGCGAGCTGGTTCGGGCGAGCCGGTCCGGCCTGGCAGCATAGTGCGGTGGCAGCAGCTCCCAGAGTCACGGCGGCAACAACCCCCGGAGCAGCTCGGGCGTGAAACGAGGTCGATGGCGGCCGCAACAGGGAGGAAGACGGGGAAGACCGCGGTGGCAAAGAGGATGGCAGCCGCCTCCTCTTCGTCCAGGCGTGGCCGGAGCCCATCTCCTTCTCCCCCTCCCACATGCATTGCAATGGATGTCGACTTTCACCTTGGGTCTCTTAGCCCAAGGAGGAAGAAGTGGAAACCAGAGGACAAGGAGGAGACAAAAGACGAGTAAGCACCTCGCCCCTCACGTTATCTCCTGGTTCCATCTCTGTAGTATCTCTCTCTGATCCAACGCCATCTCTGCAGGGATACAAAGACGCTGGCCCAGAGGGCGGCGAAGAAGGCCAGGGCGTCGTCCGCTGACAAGCCCCCGGCGCGTACTTCAGGCCTGCCGCTGGTGGCGGAGATCAGCCCAGACAACAGCCCCCGACGTAAGTTTACTACTCACTCTTCCATGGGCGAACACTGGTGCGTGAATTCTCGATGCTGACCCTATCGGCTTTGTAGGTGGGGTCCGGCAGTAGGAGGGCCCGCAGGGGGCCATCCCCAACATGCCGCCCCCTTCAACTACACCACCCCGAGGGGCGTCTCCGGCAAGGGCACCGACTGCCGAGCCCGCGCCCATGGAGGAGGAGGAGAGGGACTTGAGCACCGGCGGCTCTTCCCCGGCAATGGTTGTTGGCGAGGAGAGCGCCGCTCCTCCCCAGCCTGGTATGGATGATTTGCTTTTGTTCTCCAAGTTGAGTCTTGTCCTTGGGCACCACCTCACTTTTTCTTTTAACTTTTAGACCCACCCTTGATGGACCGGGTGGATGACAAGCCCACCTCCGAGGAGGTCGCCAAGGACGTCGAAGCCGAGGCCGACAAGATTGCTGCCGAGGAGGCCGCCAAAGCCACAGCGGAGGAGGCGGCCCAAGGGTCTGCCGGAGGGACCGGTGACGCCAGCGCCGAGGAGGCCGGCAACGGGCCTGCTGGAGGAACCGGCGAGGCTGCTGCCGGGGAGGCTGGCAAGGCTGCTGCCGAGGAGGCCGGCAAGGCTACCGCCGAGGACCAACCTTCCTCCTCCGCCGCGTCAGGCTAGGGCCGCTACCTGAAGGTGAGTGATGACTTGTTTGTCCACCTCCCCTAGACGGCAAGCAATAGGGCGCCAACCAGGGGGAGGTGTTTGATGATGAGGCGCTCGCCGCCGCTGGTCTTGAGGTCATGGACGAGCCGGGCGCCGGCGGCGACGGTTCTCAGGAGGAGCAACTTCTTCGGGCCATGAGAGCTAGCTTCCAGAAGCTCCAGGTGCTTTACCGTGCCTGCCTGGACAAGTCAAAGTCTAGGTCGACAGTGGTGGATAAGGCGGAGGACAACTTCCAGGAGCGCGTCGCCCAGACGAAATTCTGGTTTGACGAGGCCCGGAGTGAGTTGAGGGCTTCCCAGGAAAAGCTGGACGAGCGCGCCCGAGACATCATGCTGGCGCTGTCTGATTTTGAGAAGGCCTAGGAGTTGGCCAAGGAATGAACCACCAATGATGAGGCCGCCCACAACCAGCGCCAAGCTCAACTGAACTCTCAGGAGGAAGACCTTGTCGCCCGTGAGCATGCACTCGCCGCCACACTCCGTGGCAAGGATGAAGAGATTGACAGGCTTGTCGCGCGGCGGACCCAGGAGCTGGAACAGAAGCACATTGAGGCTCTCAATGCTCAGGCTCGGGTCCATGCCAGTAATGTAAAGGAGCTGGAGGTGGAGCGGGATGGCCTGAACAAGCGGGTCCTAGGGTTGACTACAAAGAAGGACACGATCCATGCTACCTGGATGGATGCGCAGTCCGAGGTCCTCGGCAAGGCCGAACAGCTCTCTGCGACCCAGGATTCCATCAAGGATATGAAGCTGGAACTGGAGGGCCTCAAGGGAATGCTCACAGAGGCCAATGCTCAGGTGGAGACTCTGAATAAAGGCCTGGAGGAGGAGAAACGACTGAGGAAGGATGACGCCGCTGGCTACGCAGAGTACGTAAAGGGCGAGAACCTCTAGATCACCCGCCTCGTCACCGTCGCAGAGGAAATCAATGCACAACTGGCCACCATGGGCATGCCAAGCTTTAGGTTCTCCCGGGAGGTGAACCTCTCCATCCACGCCAGTTTGACTGTGTTCTTCAAACGCGTTCTTGAGGCCCTGGGAAAACTCCACTCTGACCGGGCGGCTTGTCTAGCCGACGAATCCTGGAGGCTCTGCCGGGGCGCCCTGACCAAGGTCCTCATCAAGATGGTCTACTGGAACTCCGACCTTGACTTTGACGTCGTGCTGGATAGCTTGCCGGATGATGTAGATCTCACGGTGCTCAAGGAGTATATCAAGCCCATCATCGATTGCGTCGCGGAGTTCTGAGGATAGAGGGCCATCGTCGGGATTAGGCACCCCGTTTCTTGTTGCCACTGCAGGTTCAGAACCGATACAGTTTTTATCTTTAGTCAGAACCGCAGCAACAATTTATGTAATATAACTCTGCAATATTTCGTAGCGATGCATGTTATCTTCCTATTTGATCCTTCTATGTATGTCTACCCTATGCTTAATTGGGAGGGTTTGCCGGCGCATAAACCCAGGCCATGGCGTTTTGAGGCGGATCCTCAATATCCTGCCGCGTATGCTTGCTGCCGGGCGAACCACCTTACTGTCCTCAGCGCGGCCGTTTGAACTGTCGAGCGGACTCGAAACAGGACAAAAGCGTTGATAGTAACGGAAAGGCTTCCCTGCCGTTCTCGACGTGGGCACTCGAACTGTTGAGCGGACTCGAAACAGGGCGAGGGCTTTGCCAATAGTGGAAGGGCCCCATTGCATACAGGTTTATCATACAGAGAGCAAGATCTCCAAGGAGAATAACCTTCATATGAAAAGGAATTACTGAAAGTCTTGCATGACTTATCTTTTTTTTGTCATCACGTGGGCGTCCACCGTACTCGCTGATGATGCCCCGCACTTGGTCATTTCCTTCTTGGGAAATCATGGCCATGAAGAACTTCTATACTAACTGCTAGACCAGATTTTCACAACTGCGCTCCCCTACGTGGCGCGCCAAAGATGTCGGTACGAAACGACACCTATGGGATCAGTGGAATCCCTTATATGGTAGGCGGGCGCGAGGTTGTATAAAGAGCAGGTCTAAGAGCCAGCCCATCAATCCTTTACCCAGGTTCGGGCCGCGAGGATGCGTAATACCCTAGTCCTGCTTTGGTGTATATTCGAGTGTTCTTGAGTTCTTGAGCTAGCTACGGTGTCTGTCCAGCATTCCAGTATCTGAATCCTTCTCAAGTATGCCGTGGGCCTCCTTTTATAGTCTAAAGGGGCTGCCAAAGTGGCACATAGGAGGTGGAAAGGTGTACTGTGTATAGGCCTATCCCATGCCATTACGGGACAAGGCACCTTAAATGTGCTGCTTAGGTGTCTATTTACTTTATCGGGGACGGAAAAGAAGCCCGTCCCATCCGTGGCCGCTCTGTCTGGCCGCGACGCGCGTCCAGGCTAGCTAGGCAAGTAGCTGAGGTGGCGTCATGGTAGGGCCTTCACGAAGATCTGCATGCCACCATGCAGGTGCCTGACTAGCTGGCCCAGGAACCACGTATCGCCACGTGGGTGCCTGCGTGGGCCGGCGGGTCGGCCGCCGAGCTAGGGTAGCGATGGGGCGGAAAGGGTTTGTCGCAGTCTTGCTTCTGTTTCTGGCAAGGGTCTTGCCGGGGCTTCCGTGAGTATCCTGTGGCAAGAGGCTTACTGGGGCTCCGGGGTGTCTTCGGCAAGGAGCCTTGCTGGGGCTTCGTGGGCGTCCTCGGCAAGGACCCTTGCGATCGCCATGTATTCTGGCTCTTATCTTGGGAGTCATAGATCTTTTTCTTCTCAAAGATCTACATGGCATCACGTGGGCGCTTCCCGAGCCTTGGACCAATGTTGTGGATACTGTTGGAGCCCATAGGCTTCAAGGGTGGCTGCGACGAAGGCGTCTGAGTGGATCGCCCCGGCAAGAGCCCTTGTCGGGGGTGCACATGCCGCCCCGGGAAGAGTCCTTGCCGGGGGAGAGCCTGTCTCCTTGTTTGGTCTTCTCGTGCCGCCTGTCTTGGAGTTGTTCTGGTAACTCCGCGTTCCTGGCTCCCTCCTTCTGCCCCGTTATGTTTGTCCACAGGCGTGACTCTGACTGCCCGTGCACAAGTAAGGGGTAAAACAAGAGCGCCCCTACTTTTGTACACCGACATCCATTAAAAGGCCCAACGATATAGAAGGCCGCATATGGGCCGAATGATGTCATGGGCCATACATGGGCCAAAAGTGATAACAGGGTGGATTTATATTGGACGGCCCACATGAAGCTACAATGCCAAATTCGGAATGGCCATAACAGGTCATGAGTTAACGGGTCGTGAATGGGCTATACATGAGGGGACCATTAAGATGCTTTTGATGGGCAACCTATTAAGTTTTGACCAAGTCAAACAGGCCGACCTTTTTAACCTAAATGGGCCACTGTTGGGTCGAGCCACGTGTTGACGTGTCATAGGTGCATCATGTCTAGTCGCCGGATGACATCTATCCCAACGCGGAGCTGACACGTGGTTTCTTCGGCCAACGAGAATTTTACACGTGGAAAACGCCATTAGTCGTTGCTGTTAACGGGTTATCTGATCCAAAAACGGATCTGATAGCTTAACGGCGACCCTTTACGATGGATGCCACATGTCGGTTACCCTTGACGAAAACACTTCCATGACGTGACATTTATCATCATGTATTGTCAAGGAACACTTCTACGACATCACATGTATGACTATCTTGATTCTGTCATAAAATCATCATGGATGTACAAGCATGACAAAAATGCTGACCTACTGTGACAAACACGTATCATCACAGAGGTGTTTCCTTTGTAGTGCCGGGAGACATATCAACCTGGAATTTATGACCCTCCATATATCGTTCGACCACGAGGACTGCGCTAACCACCTGGCTCGTGGCCAAGATGTATAAGAGCATCGGTTCACACACACCTGGTCCTACCAGGATGGGATTGGTGGTGAGGAGGGCCTTGATGTCTTCCAGGGCTACAGTGGCCTCCTTATTCCATTTGAATATTTTGGTTTTCTTTAACAGCTTATATAGTGGCAGAGCCTTTTCTTCGATTCATGGTATGAAGTGGCTTAAAGCCTCCATGTAGCCAGCTAGTTTTTGTATGTGTTTGAGCTCTGTTGGAGTGTCCAAATGATCCGAGGGTTGATTTTAGCTGGGTTGGCTTTGATTCCTCGGCTTGACACGATGAAGCCGAGGAGCTTGCCTGCTGGGACTTCAAGGACGCATTTCTCCGGATTAATTTGATTTGGTATTCTCGAATGCAGTCAAATGTGTCATGGAGGTTGTCTACCAAATGGCCGACGTGTTTGGTTTTGACAACCACATCGTCACAGTAGGCTTGGACATCTTTCAGATGTGGTTCTCGAGGCATGTTTGGATCATGCGCTGGTACATGGTGCAAACGTTCTTTAGTCTGAAAGGCATTGTGTTTAAGCAAAATGGCACGTAAGGTGTGATTAATGCCGTTGCTGCCTGGTTGGATTCCTGTATCTTTATTTGATGATATTCTGAGTAGGCATCCCGGAAGGATAGCGCGTTGTGGCCCAATGTGACATCTATGATTTGGTTGATACGGGGTAAGTGGGAGGGGTCTTTGGGGCAAGCTTCATTGAGGTCTTTAAAATTAACACACAAGCACCAAGACTTATCCTTCTTTGGTACCATAACCAAATTGGCCAACCAGTCGGGGTGTTTTATATCTTGGATCAGTGGCGGAGCTAGCGCATTTTCAAAGCCTAGGCACGCGAGAAAAGTTTCTTTTGATCTACCAAACGCTATAAATATCATATATACAGAGAACAACTCACCTATCTGGCCCGTGCCGCCGATAGCCCTCATTGTTGATGGCCGCCTTCTAGTCATGGCCTTGTGCAAGTCAGAAACTTGCCAGTGCTGCTCATGTAGCTCATGCTAGGTGGATAGCCGATGGCGAGGAGCCACCATCCATTGAAGCCAGTGTCAAATTGCCGTGGCAGGAGTCCTGCGGCTCGTGCCTTGGCCCTCACACTTGCCTGGCCATTGACGCTGAAGTCGAGGCCCCATTGCGCATCATCTCTCTCGCCGCCGTTGTCCGGCACTCTGCCTTCAAGTGTGATAAGAGCATCTAGGGCAATAGTCAGGCATGCCACACTAGGGCAGTTGCCAATAGTCCATCCTTTCGGTGATAAAGGTAGTGACTAGATTCATGTTCAGGAAACTTCAACAATGATTCTTCAGCAATGCCTGCACAGAGGTAGCGTCGTGTTTGGCCTAATTTCCATGGATATGCAAGCATTGAGAATGCCAATAATCATGGTAATTAAGGGATAAGTCCAGCTGCATGCAGTGGTTGGCTACTCTCATGGATCAAGGCACTAATTACGGTTGTGTTGCGTTGGTCCTCCCGACTTTCAGCGTATTTTCATGTTTTTAATGCATATTTCAACAACTTTTTCAATACGTATGGCAATGTTCAGATAACAACGACCGCGAGCCCAGACACATGCCTAGGGTGCCCCTATGATAAAATCACGCTTGTCTCGGATAAACCCCTGCCTCCAATAGTTTAGCCAGTTCCTCACCCATTGCTTGACGCTTGGGCTAAGAGAAATGCCACAGTGTTTGTTCGACGGGTTTATAGCCTTTTAATATGTTCAAGCTATGCTCTGCGAGCTTGCCCGGTTTCTTGGCATATCTGAAGTGTGCCACGTGAATATGTCCCAGTTTTCCTTAAGGAAAGTGCATAGAGCCTCAGAAATCTCCTAGTCGAGATTGGACCCTATGGACACCGTTTTAGCAGAATCCTTGGGGGTGTACTTGGACTTTTGTTTTATCCCTAGCCGGTTTGAAAGAAGTGGACTTCGATCACTCGTCGAGGATGATACCGTGGACGTCAACTTCGGCGCGTAGCGTAATTAGCTCTTCGGCCGCGAAGCCTTGGTACAGAGATTCGAGGGCGAGAGACGTTGTCTTATTCGCGGCTTTGAGTGTCCTATCAAGGTCACTTGAGATGGTAATTATCCCTTTAGGGCCTGGCATTTTGAGCCTCATGTATCTGTAGTGTGGTACAACTTGAAATCTGGAAAAAGCGTCCCCTCCGAGAAGGGCATGATATCCAGTTTTGAAAGGGGCGACATGGAACATGATCTCCACGGAAAGATAATTAGTCGGAGTTTGGGAGACTACATCCAGAGTTATCTCCCCGCTACAATGTGCCTCTAGTCCGGGAACTATGCGTTTAAAGGTGGTGACACTCTATTCTATGCACGCTTTATCGATGTGCATCTTGTCCCAAGTATCAGGATATATCAAATTTAAACAGCTGCCTCCGTCCATAAGGACCTTATGGAGCCGACAGTTGTCCATCATGGGGCCGAGGACTAGCGCGGCGGGACACCTATCCAGGGCCAGTCTCGGCTGCTCGTTTTGATCGAAGGTTAAGTACGTGTCTATCCACGCGCCCCGAGATGGTATCCACTGGACATAATTGACTTCTCATAGGGCCTGTTTGTGCTGGTTGTTTGACGGGAAAGTATCATAGATCATTAGGACCTCATCTTCATCTGAGATCTGCTAAAGGCAACATGAGGTATCTACCAAGAGGGCAGGTTCCCCTTTGGCCACCCACCTCACAACCCAACAATCATGAAGGCTGTGAGTTGGACAGGAATTGATCAGCACGGCATCGATCTAGCATGGTTTGTCCAAGAAGCCATTCAGAGTTATCCTGGGGTGACATGAGGTTTTCTTCATCTTCCGAGGTAGATCATTCGGGGTGCTCTGTTTGCGAGGTTCACGCCGAGGTGCCGATCGGTCATGTTCTGAGTAATCTCCGCATTTTCCTCGGCCAGCCAGGCATCTTCAATGGTGCAGAATCTTGCCACCGGGTTGGTGAATTTTGGGAGCGTTTGAATGCATCGACGAGCAAGGGCATTCGACACGCCTTTATCCTTGCACCCACGCTGGAAGGCCGTCATTATTTCAGAATCCTAGTAGACCGATATCCTGTCTTTGACAAACGAGAATCTAGTCTAGAAACACCTATCAGGTTCGTCTGGGAGCTGCTGTACGTAAGCTAGGCCCCAAACATCAGGCGGGCCGGAGTTATCGGGGTGATACTCCACGTGGGAGACGAGCAGATGTGCCTCAAACTCTAGGCTTTATGGGTCCGAAACCCTATTATCCACCACACGATGTCGGACCAGTGGCCATTGGCCCGAGCGAGTTGATTTGAAGATCAGCCCTCTGGACTACTGGTTGTCCGCCATTTGAATCAGTTTCCAAAAAGTAACTTAGTCCTTGGTCTTTAGGGGAATCCCCCGCGAGGGCCAAGGAGGGGTTATGCTTTACCTCCAGTTTATGTGGAGACATCCTCATGCTCAATGCTTCGCGCGTAAAAGCCAGCCCTGTGAGCACGGAGTCGTTGACCGGCGATCCCATTGATTCTTCTGTCGATCTCACAACGAAACTCTGAGTGAAACAACTAGTGTCGGTGTGAAAACTGGTAGACGTCGGGGTAGGGGGTCCCGAGTTATGGATCTCGGATCAATGGTAATTGGGACAAGGGAGACGATGTTTACCCAGGTTCGGGCCCTCCCGTCGGAGGTAAAACCTTATGTCCCGCTCTTGTTTATATTGATGGAGATGTATTGAATACATAGTTGATCTACCACAAGATCATAATGTGTGGTCTAACCCTAAGGCTAGGTGAATGATATTGCATTGATGTACCCTCTACGGGCTAAACCCTTTGGCTTATATACACGCCAGGGAGGGGATCTAGGGTTACAAGGTCGGTACCTAGGAGCAAGGCGACATGAGAGATGTTGGTGTATACGTCAAGTCTTTGGTGGAAGCAGTCTTGATCACGCATGAGAGCCCATTGGCCCACCCATAGAGACAGGATAACTTGGTTAGCACCCCCAATCCAGGACACCGTCAACGGGAGCCTTGGGGACTACACACAGTGGGTGCACTCTCTATGTGCCCCCACGGGAAAGAAAAACACATACCAAGTGGGTGTGCTCTGCGCAAACCCACCATCAAGAATACTATGGACCACTCAAGGCATTAAGAGGGAACCTAAATTCGGAACCTTCGATTGAAACTCTTACTCACAATGGCACTTAGACATTGGTCTGGGGTGCCTCGCTTGCATGATACGCGTCCTTCAACCGGTCGCACATCAGCTTCACCTGGATTAGAGCCTCCTTGCTCGCCCCCACTTGGTCTTCTTGGACGTGCTGCAGGGGGTAAGTGGTGACAGAGGTCGACGAAGGCCTTGGCACAGGTCTTCGAGTTGGAATCGAGGCAGTCGGGGGCGCAGAACTGCTCGGGGCCATTGGACTCGGCCCGGCGGACCTCGCGGCAGCCTGGGCCGGCGAAACATGCTCCACTCAGTGAGGGGAGGCCTTCTGCATGACTATGTCGTTGCCGACCGCCCTCCCCTTGTCAGTCTCCGGGTTGGGCGGGTCTGCCTTGTCCTCGTCGTCCAACTAAATGATTTTAGGTTACACTGCGGAAGCACATGAGTTGGATACATCAGTAAAAGTCAGTCGGATTGAAACATGGAAGTCCCAATCAGTCATCACGAGCATACCCTTAGAAGTGCCAGCGTCTGCCGCGTCAGTCCCTCCCTGGTATTGCTTCAGAGCATTCAGCTCTAGCAATATCATCGAGGTCTCGTTGATGCAAAATACAATAATACTCGATCGTCAGCCAATTCAAGAAGAAAATGGATAAAAACATAACAAGGACAATAACATCTACGCCACCGACACTGTCACCTTGATCTGAGGCATGGCGGCCCTATGACGCTTGCATACGATCTGTTTGGGTTGCTTGGGCTGCTTCTCAGCAGAGCTCTTCGCTTCGGCACACCCACGTTTTTGAGCTGCGCATCGTATGCCCCGAAAGACTCGACTGTTGAGCCCCTCCCACCTTGCCCCTCGTATCATGCAGCGCTTTGGAGCGAGGCTCCCTGGGCCCCTCATAAGAAGGCGAGGACTAGGCCTCCTATCCCTCCTACATCCTCTCATCCTCGTCACTCTCGTTGCTGTCGTCATCATCAACATGTTCTGAGTACTGATGCTCGGTGTTGCTCGTCATATCCTCGGGTGACCGGTCAACCACTAGAATATCAGAAATCATGTGCCGCAAACTATGGATAAACAAATACACCATAACGCAAGAATCAGATGCACACAAAGTAACTTGTGGGTAGCCTGACTTGGTAGGAGAAACATACCTCGATAGGTTGCAATTCCTTGGCATATGGATGGACTCTCCTAGCCCCCCGTGGGTTGTACCGAGCACAAGTGATGGCTCTGATCTTGGGCCCCATGTCCTTCTCATCGAGCTCCTCTGGATGCACTCGAGGGGGTCACTCGACCCTCATACATCCACATGGGGTGGGCCCTATCTTGTAGCCACTGGATCCGCCGAGTGAGGAACGTCTCCAGCAGATCCATCGCATTCACACTGGCGTTCATGACCCTGACAAGGGCGACAAATGAGATGCAAACCTTTGTTTTCTACTCCTTCATCATTGTAGGGGATTCGGGAGCCCTCACCATCTCTGTCAAGTACGAGGGAAGGCTCGACTGGCTGTTGGCCCCCGGGACATCCCTGGAGTAAAACCAAGCCCCTGCCACCCCTTAACAGAGTAGAGGAAGATCATCTTCGGGAAGGCACTACCCCCCTGAGCAGGATCCCTGGATCTCCGTATAGCTAGGTGAAATTGGTCTTGGCACTAGTCGGTGAGTCCTTCTTGACGGTCATTGAATGACAAGCGAAGATATTCTTGAAGAGGCCCCAATGCGGAGGGCAACCGGGGAAGTTTCCGCAGAGAGAAATGAATGCCAAAAGGTACATGCTAGCATTGGGGGGAAGATGATGGAGTTGCGTCCCAAAATAGTCTAGAAAATCCTGAAAGAAAGGATGGGGAGGCATCGAGAAACCTCTCTCGATTCGGGTAACCAGGAGACCACGCTCGTCCTCCTGCTATGCTGGCTCGACCTCCCCTGCCTTCGGACGACGCCATCGGTCCGGCGGGATGAGCCACTCCATGGTGTCTTCCAGCCTCTTGTCCGAGATGCATGAAGGGATGCAGTCCCTTGACGCACCCCTAGTCGATGCGCCGGAGCCCGAGGAGGTAGCCTTCCCGACCTTCTTTGCTTTCTCTGCCTAGGCCGCGGAGTCCTTCGCCATGGCTTCGAGTTCTTAGCGTGCTGGGGTGGAGAAGAGAAGCGGAGGAGTCGAGGGAGAAAAGGGGATCTAGAGGTCTAACCCCAGCCCAATAATTTTATATCTCTGGTAAAAATGGCGAGGCGGATCTTTCGTCGCAAATCTCTGGATCGACGATGTGCTCAGCGAGGTTTCGCGCAAAGCAACAGTGGCACGTGGTGGATTTCACGGATGAGAATCGAGGCGTCATTGTCGAGGCACTAGGAGTGGGGGTACCCAGGCCCGTCTACCTATGGCCCAAGGTGCAAAGCGTAGCACTGGCCTAGAATGACCCATCTTCAAGGATTCTCCAACAAGACCCTCACGAGGGCCTACCACCTCGCGAGGCATGCCACCCTGAAGCCACCTCTTGAGGCCACCCTCGCAGGTGGATTCCCCGATGTCGCCAGGCCAGCCTCGCGCTGCACGTGGGTGACACGAGCCACGACAAGCGTCACCAGGACCAGCGCCAACAAGCGCGGATGGTGATGCTTTCGTATTTGGTGCTAAAGGGACAAGGCCAGCGCGCGGGTTCCCAAGGCGTCTCTTCGGTGCAACAAGATCAGGACGACGTGCTCGTCAAGACATAGGTCATCGCCGAGCACACCCGCGCGTCATCAACAGAAGCTTTGCAGGCGAAGACCACCTTCCGTCAAGATAAGATGTACTTCATGTTCCCCTTTTAACTAGCCGTTGTGGCAACCCTTTCCGCCAAGTATTTTCAGGGGAAGAGGACCAAGGCTAGTATAAATATAGCTAGGTCACCACCTTAGAGAGGGTCGAGTTCATCCACCCCTCAAGCTTCACAAGGCACCTTGCTCTCACTCATACCCATTCTCCCCCGTGAGGCAATCCATCCACAAAGCAGGAGTAGGATTTTACACCGCAAGGTGGACTGAACCTAGGTAAACCGATGTGTCCTTCGTCTTCCTCCTTGAACCGGACCACGTAGGAGCTTGGCCATGAGATTGGTAGTAGCTGGCAGGGCTAGGTGAGAGGTAGAGAGCGTGCCCTAGTGTTCCAACCTTCCTTGGGTCCACGGAGCCCCGATTCTGACATTTGGCATGCCAGCTAGGGGCGTGCTTCTCTTCCTCTGCTCTTCTCCAGGATCATCCACATCAACTCCACGGTTGACAGCCGCCATGTTCGTGCTGAGCCCCCAGCAGCGCGTGTCACCTAGACCGCGCCCATGGCGTGAGATGGTCGTCCCCACACCGCTGGTGCGGTAGCCGCCGCCACTGACCCAGCCACGCACGAGATGGCCGCACTGCCACGTCGTCGCACATGTCGGGCATGGCTTCATCCTCCCATGCCCACCGGGGGCAGGTGACTGCGCAGGCTACCCTGCTCATGGCACAGGAACTGCTGCACCACGGTCCTGCCGACGATGGCTATGACGCTTGGCTAGGCCGCATCATCGAGCTCATCAACACCGCATGTGAGGCCCATGTGCCCTCCCACTCGCTCCGCCCCACCATCTCGCGCGGGAAACATCATGCATGATGCACCTCCGCCGCCTCCCAAATGCGGCAACGTCATCGAGCCGCAGTGTAAGGCAAGATCACATGACCAGCCGCGCGAAGCACCACTGCCGGCCCGGGACGAGGCCAGGTGCCAGATCATCCGCCTCGCACCACCAGACGCGTGTGTGCTCCTCGAGCGTTGCCAACAGTGCCAAGACCAAACTATCCCAGACATCGTGGCTGCAGGGCGCCATAACCGCCCCGCCCTTAGGAACGGCCTCCTCGTTTGTGACGTGGATTGCCGGGCCTTCACTAGCGAGCTGTGTCAGGTGGTTTGGCCTGGCAAGTTCAAGTTGGACCTGTCCCCGCGCTACGATGGCACCCCTGACCCTAGGGAGTTTCTCCAACTCTACGCACTGATCATTGAGGTGGAAAATGGCGATGACAAGGTCATGGCCAACTGGTTCCCCATGGCCCTCAAGCATGGCGCGCGCTCCTTGTTCATGAACCTGCCCAAGGAGTCCATCTCTTCGTGGGGCGAGCTATGTGAGCTGTTTGTTGCTAACTTCAAGGGCACATTCGACTGCGCCGTCACCATGACCGACCTGAGGCGAGTAAAGCAGCGTCCTGACAAAACCCATCGATAGTACATTCAATGTTTCAGTCAAGAGCTCCACAAGATCCCTTGCACTTTGGACGAAGCCATCATCATGGCGTTCACCAATGGGGTCAAGGACGTCCGCATGTGCGAGAAGCTCGCCATCCACAATGACCTGAGCACGGCCCTGGAGTTGTTTACCCTTGCAGACAAGTGCACCAAGGCTGCAGAGGGCTGCCTCTTCCTTCATAATGACCCCGACACTGCGCACGACGACAACAAGGCCAAGGGCAAGGAGGTCAAGCGCAAGGGGCCTACCGTCCTGGCAGCTGAGTCTGAGCAGAAGTGTGGCCATGACCGTGACGAGCCCGAGGGGAGCAGCCGCCTGATCTATGTCTTCCACAATGTGCGCACCCACAATTCCAACGACTGCCAAGAGCTCAGGGTGCTTCAAGACGAGAGCCTGGGTTGCCGCCCAGACCCGTTCCGACCGTGGCGCCGACCGTGGCGGTGGCAGGTGATACGTCTCCAGTGTATCTATAATTTACGAAGTATTCATGTTGTTTTATTATCATTCTTGGATGTTTTACAATCAATCTATAGCAACTTTATATCATTTTTTGGGTCTAACCTATTGGCCGAGTGCCCAGTGCCAGTTGCTGTTTTTTGGTTGTTTTTTACATCGCAGGAAATCAATATCAAATGGAGTCCAAACAGCGTGAAACTTTTTGGAGAATTTTTTACGGACCAGAACACCCAGGATGGGCCAGAGTAGCACCTGGGAGGTTCCACGAGGGGGGCACAGCCCACCAGGGCGTGCCTGGGCCCCCAGGCGCGCCTAGGTGGGTTGTGCCCACCTCGGTAGCCTCCCGCAACCCCTCTTTACCCTAAAATTCCCAAATATTCCAAAAACACTCGGGGTGAACCTAGATCAGAAGTTCAGCCGCCGCAAGTCTCTGTAGTCCACGAGATCCAATCTAGAGCCTTTTTCGGCACTCCGCCTGAGGGGGAAATCATCACCGGTGGCCATCTTCATCATCCCGGCGGCCAACATGGTGAGGAGGGAGTAGTCCACCCTCGGGACTGAGGGTTTGTACCAGTAGCTATGTGTTTAATCTCTCTCTCTCTCTCTCTCTCGTGTTCACAATCTTGTGTATCGCGGGCTTTGTTAATATAGTTTGATCATATGGTGTTCTCCCCTCTCCATGTTGTGATGAATTGAGATTTTCCCTTTGAGATTTCACTGTTATTCGATTGAATACTTTTATGTATTTGCGAACAATTGATATATGTCTTGCAATTGAATACTCGTGGTGACAATGGGGTATCCTATTGTTCCACTTGATATATGTATTGGCACTGAACTTGCAGATTCCCGTGGTGAAATTGGGGTAATCTATGCATAGGGGTTGATGCATGTTATTGTCTTTATTTCTCTGGTAGAAATCTTGGGGCACTCTTTGAAGTTCTTTGTGTTGGATTGTGTATTATGAATATGAATTTGTTTTGGTGTTATTTTTGTATGAACTCTTGATAGATCGATCGGAAAGAATGACTTGTGTTATTTTAGTACGAACTCTTGATAGATCGATCGGAACGAATAACTTGGTGCTATTTTAGTACGAACTCTTGGAATGATCGATCGAAAAGAATAGCTACAAACAATTCCTTCTTATGTTCTCCGCTAGATAGGAACTTTGGAGTGATTCTTCATCGCACTTTGAGGGATGGTTGTATGATCCAATTATATTAGCATTGTTGAGAGATTGCACTAGCGAAAGTACGGACCCTAGGCCTTGTTTTGAAGCATTGCAATACCCTTTTTGCTCACTTTTGTCACTTGCTACCTTGCTGTTTTTTATTGTTCCTATTAGAAAAATCAATATCTACTATCCATATTACACTTTTATCACCATCTTTTCGCCGAACTAGTGCACCTATACAATTTTCCATTGTATTGGGTGTGTTGGGGACACAGGAGATTTTTTATTATTTGGTTGCAGGGTTGTTTGAGAGATACCATCTTTGTCCTACACCTCCCGCGGATTGATAAACCTAGGTCATTCACTTGAGGGAAATTTTCTACTGTCCTACAAAACTCTGCGCTTGGAGGCCCAACACGAGTCTACAAGAACAAGTTGTGTAGTAGACATCAAGCTCTTTTCTGGCTCCGTTGCCTGGGAGGTGAGTGCTTGAAGGTATATCTTTAGATCCTGCAATCGAATATTTTAGTTTTTGTTTTATCACTAGTTGGTTTATAAAAGAAAACAAAAATATGGAATTGAGGATGCATCATATTGTTCTTCTTTATAATGTCTTTTGTGAAAATGATGGAAAGGAAAATTGTGCTAAGTTGTTAGAAGAAGAATGCTATAAAATGTTTGGCATAAATGATGAGCATGATTGCAATGTTATTAGTATGTATTATTTAAATATCCATGATGGTAATGATATGCAAAGCCATAAGCTTGGGAATGCTATGTTTGGTGAAGATGATATTTTTAGCCCCCCAAGATTTGATGTGGAAATTTGTTATAATGGTAGCATGCTTTCTATTTATGATGATTATATTGAGAAAAGTGGATTTGGAGAGGTCATGACTTTATTTAGTGATGAATCCACTACTTTGGAGGATGTTTCAATTGACTATGATAACAAAGTTGCTATCTATGATGTTTATGATGTTGACATGTATGCTATAGAGAACAATTATAAGCATGAAAACTGTCGTTATGATTTTAATTTTCAATCCCATGATAGTTATTTTGTTGAGTTTGCTCCCACTACTATTCATGAGAATAAACTTGCTTATGTGGAGAGTAAAAAAATGTCTATGCTTTTGCATCATGAAAAGAATGATTTATGTGATGGCTATATTGTTGAATTCATTCATGATGCTACTGAAAATTACTATGCGAGAGGAACATATGCTTGTATGTATTGCAATAATATCAAGTTTCTTCTCTATGTGTTGAAAGTTCTAAATTTTGCTTATTTTGCCTTCCTATGCTAGTTGATTCTTGCTCCCATAAATTGTTGTTCACAAAATTCATATGCATAGGAAGTGGGTTAGACTTAAATGTCTAGTCATATGCTTCATGATTCTCTGTGTGTGTTTCAATTCATATCTTTCATGTGAGCATCATTGAAATCATCATGCCTAGCTAAAAGGCACTAAACAAAAATGCTCGTTGGGGGACAACCCAACACTTACACCTACTATTTTTGTGTGTTCACATGATTACTCTACTGTAGTAGTCATGTTTTATAGCTTTTGTTTCAATAAAGTGCCAAGCAAAGCCTTAGGATCATGTTGGGTGATAGTAGATTTGATCTTGCTCAAAAATACAAACTTTTGCGCTCACGAGAAAAATTCTCATTTTTAAGAGAAGAGTGTTTTTGAGTTTATTCTTTTTTCTAGAAGATTAATACACAAATTGTTCACGTGGTCCTATTTGTTTCAAGATATTTAGAGTTGCAGAAGTATGGTGAATGTTCAGATCATTACAGACAGTTCTGTTTTTGACAAATTCTGTTTTCAATGCATAGTTTGCTTGTTTTCTAGTTTCTATGGCATATATTGATCAATATAAATTGTAGAAATGATATGCTACAGTAGGAATTGTGTGAGAACGATTATTAATCTTGTCTTTGACACTACACAAAGTGAATGATTTGTTTTATCATACTAACCCATCTCACGAAGTTTTGTTAAGTTTTGTGTGATTGAAGTTTTCAAGTTTTGGGTGAAATGTAGATATGAGGAAAATAAGGAGTATCAAGACCCTAAGATTGGGGATGCCCAAGGCACCCCAAGGTAATATTCAAGGAACAACCAAGCAACTAAGCTTGGGTATGCCCCGGAAGGCATCCCCTCTTTCATCTCCAACATTATCAGTAACCTCACTTAAAGCTATATTTTTATTCGTCACATGATATGAGTTTTGCTTGGAGCGTCATTTTATTTTGTTAGGATTTCCTTTCTGGTATTTATAATATTTTTTTGTTTCTTTTATTCAATAAAAGTGTCAAGGATAGTCTTTACAATGCTTATTTTGCAAGTCTACTTGTTGCTGTTTGAAAACAGAAAGTTTGTCGCTGTTGTAAAAATTCCCGAGAAAAGTAAAAATGTGATAAAAGGTTGAAACTGTTTGCACAACAAGCTATGATAAATTTCCTACAACATTTTAAATTGTCAAAAAATATTTGAGTTAGGGAACTATGGATCCTCTTGCATTCTTTATAGACTGTACCGTTTTGAAAGATTGCTACTATGTTTGCATTGTTTGCATATGTTTGCAAGTTTAATGATTCTATTTGAGGATAGGAATATTAAATATGCAGAGGCATTTAGTATGCAATGTTGAATAATAATTTTACTGATTTGCTACATTAGAGACTAATAAGGTTTTGTCATTGGTTTAAACTAACTTATCTCACGAGTTCTTGTTGAGTTTTGTGCGGATGAAGCTTTTGAGATTTAGGAAAATGGTGATATGAGAAGTATTAAGGAGACACAAAAGCTCAAGCTTGGGGATGCCCAAGGAACCCCAATATAATAATCCAAGAAGTCTCAAGCATCTAAGCTTGGGGATGCCCCGAGTTTGGGGATGCCCAAGGAACCCCAATATAATAATCAAAGAAGTCTCAAGCATCTAAGCTTGGGGATGCCCCGATAGGCATCCCACCTTTCTTCATCAACAATTATCGGTTAGTATCGGTTGATCCTAAGTTTTTGCTTCTTCACATGAGATGTGCTATTATTGAAATGTCATTTTATTTTGTTTGCTTGCTGATTTAATAAAATACTTATATCTGAAAGTTTTTAAATAAAATAGAGCCCCCAAATAGTTGCCACGGAGGCTAGATATGCAGCATTCACATCCCGTCAACAATGCTCCTTTTTGGCACCGTTGCTCTAGTGCTTCACTTATATCTTTTTGAGCACGGTGTGCTTTAGTATTTTTGAAGAAAATCCCTCTTGCTTCACTTAAATTAATTTGAGAGAAAGTAATATTATTCTCATGATCTTCATTTATATGTTTTTGGAGTAGCTTGTCATTTACTCTTGTGCTTCACTTATATCCTGTGAGTAAATTTTGAATAAATTGAATGTCATCAAGCTGAAATCATATCATCCCTAGTGGTACCTTCACATTGGGTACAGAAAGTGAAACCTTTTGAGGCTTGACAATCACAATATTGGTCATACAAGCTATTTTTCAAAATAATTAGTATGAGGAAGTGAACTTTCACATGCAAATACACTATCTTGAAAATCTTTTGTGATTATGAGCCCGCACCAAAATATTATATGCCAAAATTGTTGACGTTGGACAAGGAAGACAACGTAATGGTTTATGTTTGTTCATATTCACAAAGAAGTTATATTTTCATAGATCCTTCAACATATGGTGCTTCCCCCTATCTTTGCTAGTCAAAAAGTCCGCACCAACTAGAGATACTACTTGTGCATCCAAAAACCGTTAAACCCAAATCTTATCTTCAAGAGTCCACCATACCTACCTAAGGATTGAGCAAGATCCTTCAAGTAAGTTGTCATTGATGCAAAAAGGCAATAAAAATTGCTTCTAGAAGTGTTATATCATTTAGTGTAAGGGAAAATTGAGCGTTGTACGAACTTGTGATGGATACTTAATAAAAGCGGCGGACTGCATAAGAAAGGTTGCTATCATAAGGGGCAATATAACGTGGCGTTCCTTTTCATTAAGGGGTTGAGCATACAAACAAATAAGCGTACGGCAAACTCTGCTTCCCTCTGCGAAGGACCTATCTTTTACTTTTCAGTATTTACTTTTATGCAAAGAGTTTTTCTCTCTATTCCTTTATATTTTTCTCTTTTGGCAAGCATCATGTGGTGAGGAAAGATCTCGGTGAAGGAAATATGCCCTAGAGGCAATAATAAAGTTGTTATTTATATTTCCATATATATCATGGTAAATGTCTTTTATTCATGCTAGAATTGTATTAACCGGAAACTTAGTACATGTGTGAATACATAGACAAAACATAGTGTCTCTAGTATGCCTCTACTAGACTAGCTCGTTAATCAAAGATGGTTATGTTTCCTAACCATAGACATGTGTTGTCCTTTGATGAACGTGAACACATCATTAGGAGAATGATGTGATGGACAAGACCCATCCGTTAGCTTAGCATTATGATTGTTTAGTGTTACTGCTATTGCTTTCTTCATGACTTATACATGTTCCTCTAACTATGAGTTTATGCAACTCCCGAATACCGAAGGAACACCTTGTGTGCTACCAAATGTCACAACATAACTGGGTGATTATGAAGATGCTCTACAGGTGTCTCCGAAGGTGTGTGTGGTGTTGGCATAGAACGAGAATAGGATTTGTCACTCCGAGTGTCGGAGAGGTATCTCTGGGCCCTCTCGGCAATACACTTCATAATAAGCCTTGCAAAAAAATGACTAATGATTTAGTCACGAGATGATGTATTACAGAATGAGTAAAGAGACTTGCTGGTAACAATATTAACTAGGTATAGTGACACCGACGATCGAATCTCGGGCAAGTAACATACCGATGACAAAGGGAACAACATATGTTGTTATGCGGTTTGACCGACAAAGATCTTCGTAGAATATGTAGGAGCCAATATGAGCATCCAGGTTCCGCTATTGGTTATTGACTAGAGATGAGTCTCGGTCATGTCTACATAGTTCTCGAACCCGTAGGGTCCGCACGCTTAACGTTCGATGACAATCGGTATTATGAGTTTATGAGTTTTTGATGTACCGAAGGTAGTTTCGAGTTCTGGATGAGATCATGGACATGAAGAGGAGTATCGGAATGTCCGAGACATAAAGATTAATATGTTGGACGACTATATTCGGATATCGGAAGTGTTCCGGGTGTTATCGGATAAAACCGGAGTGCCGGAGGGGGTTATCGGAACCCCCCGAGGGAGTATGGGCCATAGTGGGCCTTGAGGGAATAGAGGGAGGCAGCCCATAGGGCTAGCCGCACCCTCCCCTTGGAATCCTAGTTGGACTAGGAAAGGGGGGAGGCGCCCCTCTTCTTCCTTTTCCTCTCTTCCTTCCTTTCCTACTCCTAGTAGGAAAAGGAAGGGGGGTTCCCATTCCTACTAGGAGTAGGAATCCTACTCCTGGCGCGCCATACTTGGCTAGCCGCACCTCACCCCTTGCTCCTTTATATAAGGGGGCAGGGGGCACCCAAAGACACATGAGAAACATTGTTCTAGCCATGTGCAGTGCCCCCCTCCACAGAAACACACCTCGGTCATACCGTTGCAGTGCTTAGGCAAAGCCCTGTGCCGGTAGCTTCATCTTCTTCATCACCATGCCGTCGTGCTAACGAAACTCTCCCGCGAAGCTCAACTGGATCAAGAGCTCGTGGGACGTCATCAAGCTGAACGTGTGCTGAACGCGGAGGTGCCGTACGTTCGGTGCTTGATCGGTTGGATCGTGAAGACGTTCGACTACATCAACCGCGTCACTAGACACTTTCGCTCTCGTTCTATGAGGGTACGTAGACACACTCTCCCCACTCGTTGCTATGCTTCTCCTAGATAGATCTTGCGTGATCATAGGAAATTTTTGAAATACTATGTTCCCCAACAGTGGTATCAGAGCCAGGTCTATGCGTAGATGATTTGCACGAGTAGAACACAATGAGTTGTGGGCGATAATAGTCATACTGCTTACCATCATGTCATACTTTGATTCGGTGGTATTGTGAGATGAAGCAGCCCGGACCGACATTACGCGTACGCTTGCGCGAGACTGGTTTCACCATTACGAGCACTCATTGCTTAAAGGTGACCGGCGGGTGTCTGTCTCTCTCACTTTAGCTAAATTGAGTGTGGCTACGCCCGGTCCTTATGAAGGTTAAAACAACACATACTTGACAAAAAATCATTGTGGTTTTCTATGCGTAGGTAAGAACGGTTCTTGCTAAGCCCGTAGCAGCCACGGAAAACTTGCAACAACAAAGTAGAGGACGTCTAACTTGTTTTTGCAGGGCATGTTGTGATGTGATATGGTCGAGACGTGATGAGTTATACGTTATTGTATGAGATGATCATGTTTTGTAAAGTTATCGACAACCGACAGGAGCCATATGGTTGTCTCTTTATTGTATGAATTTTGAAGCCCATGTAATTGCTTTACTTTATCACTATGAGTTAGCGCTAGTAGTAGAAGCAATAGTTGGCGAGATGACCATGACACTACGATGAAGATCATGGTGTCAAGCCGGTGACGATGGAGATCATGACGATGCTTTGGAATGGAGATCAAAAGCACAAGATGATGATGGCCATATCATGTCACATATTTTGATTGCATGTGATGTTTATCTTATTATGCTTCTTATTTTGCTTAGAATTGCGGTAGCATTATAAGGTGATCCCTTTCGAAATTTCAAGGTACAAGTGTTCTCCCTGAGTATGCACCGTTGCGAAAGTTCGTCGTGTCGAGACACCACGTGATGATCGGGTGTGATAAGCTCTATGTTCAAATACAACAGGTGTAAGACAGTTTGCACATGCAGAATACTCAGGTTAAACTTGATGAGCCTAGCATGTACAGACATGGCCTCGGAACACTAGAGACCGAAAGGTCGAGCGTGAATCATATAGTAGATATGATCAACATAAGATGTTCACCATTGAAAACTACACCATCTCACGTGATGACATACATGGTTTAGTTGATTTGGATCACATGATCACTTAGATGACTAGATGGATGTCTATCTAAATGGGAGTTCTTAAGTAATATGATTAATTGAACTTTAATTTATCATGAACTTAGTCCTGGTAGTATTAGCATATCTATGTTGTAGATCAACAGCTCACGATGTAGCTTCCCGTTTATTTTATATGTTCCTAGAGAAATATAAGGTGAAAGATGTTAGTAGAAATGATGCGGACTAGGTCCATGATCTGAGGATTATCCTCATTACTGCAAAGAAGTGTTATGTCCTTGATGCATCGCTAGGTGAAAGATCTATTGCTGGAGCAGGTGCAAACATTATGAACATTTAACAAAGCTCAATATTATGTCTACTTAATAGTTTAGTACACCATGCTTTACGGCTTAGAACCAGACTTCAAAAACCATTTTGAAAATGCCACAGAGCATATAAGATGTTCCAAGAGTTGAAATTAGTATTTCATACTCATGCCCGTGTCGAGAGGTATGAGACCTCTGACCGTACTTTGCCTACAAGATGGAGGAGAATAGCTCAACCAGTGAGCATGTGCTCAAATTGTCTGGGTACTACAATTGCTTGAATCAAGTGGGAGTTAATCTTCCAAATAAGATAGTAATTGACAAAGTTCTCTAGTCACTATCACCAAGTTCTCTAGTAATTGACAAAGTTCTCTAGTCACTATCACAACGTAACTGGGTGATTATAAAGATGCTCTACAGGTGTCTCGGAAGGTGTTTGTGGTGTTGGCATAGATCGAGAATATGATTTGTCACTTCGAGTGTCGGAGATGTATCTCTGGGCCCTCTCGGTAATACACTTCATAATAAGCCTTGCAAGCAAATGACTAATGAGTTAGTCATGAGATGATGTATTACGGAACGAGTAAAGAGACTTGCTGGTAACAAGATTAACTAGGTATAGTGATACCGACGGTCGAATCTCGGGCAAGTAACATACCGATGACAAAGGGAACAACATATGTTGTTATGCGGTTTGACCGATAAAGATCTTCGTAGAATATGTAGGAGCCAATATGAGCATCCAGGTTCCGCTATTGGTTATTGACCAGAGATGAGTCTCGGTCATGTCAACATAGTTCTCGAACCCGTAGGGTCCACACGCTTAACGTTTGATGACAATCAGTATTATGAGTTTATGAGTTTTTGATGTACCGAAGGTAGTTCGGAGTTCCGGATGAGATCACAGACATGACGAGGAGTCTCGGAATGTCCGAGACATAAAGATTAATATATTGGATGACTATATTCGGACACCGGAAGTGTTTCGGGTGTTATCAGATAAAACCAGAGTGCCGGAGGGGGTTACTGGAACTCCCCGATGGAGTATGGGCCATAGTTGGCCTTGAGGGAATAGAGAGAGGCAGCCCATAGTGCTGGCCGCACCCTCCCCCTAGGAATCGTAGTTGGACTAGGAAAGGGGGGAGGCACCCCTCTTCTTCCTTCTCCTCTCCTCCTTCCTTTCCTACTCCTAGTAGGAATAAGAAGGGGGATTCCTATTCCTACTAGGAGTTGGAATCCTACTCCTGGCGCGCCATACTTGGACAGCCGCACCTTCCCCCTTGCTTCTTTATATACAGGGGCAGGGGGCACCCAAAGACACATAAGAAACATTGTTCTAGCCGTGTGCGGTGCCCCTCTCCACATAAACACACCTCGGTCATAACGTTCCAGTGCTTAGGCGAAGCCCTGCGCCGGTAGCTTCATCATCTCCGTCACCACGCCGTCGTGCTGACGAAACTCTCCCGTGAAGCTCAACTAGATCAAGAGCTCGTGGGATGTCATCGAGATGAGCGTGTGCTGAACGCGGAGGTGTCATACGTTCGGTGCTTGATCGGTTGGTTCGCGAAGACGTTCGACTACATCAACCGCGTCACTAGCCGCTTCCGCTTTCGGTCTACAAGGGTACGTAGACACACTCTCCCCACTCGTTGCTATGCTTCTCCTAGATAGATCTTGCGTGATCCTAGGAAATTTTTGAAATACTATGTTCCCCAACACTGGGCACATATGTCCAGCTGAATATGGGTAGCATGAGTTATTATTGTTGACATCACCCAAAGGTGTATGCGTTGGGAGGCGAAACTACAAGCCCCTATCTTTCTATGTGTCCGGTTGAAATGTTTTGTTCATATGTATGCGGTGACTGTTAGCATTCATAGAAGACTATATGAGGTTGAGTTTGTGGAGCTCTTACTTAAACTCTGTTGAATAAGTTGAATTACAATTGCTTGGTGACTGAGAACATAGGTTGTTGAGTTTCAAGAGAATTCATTGTTTGAACCTTAACATGTGAACTAGTTGCTACTCTAACATGAGAAGTTTTATAGGAAAGAATTGTTGTTATGATGCTAGAAAAAGTTATTGAAATTTTCATTAGTCACACTTTTGCACTTTGCTAGAATTCACATTTCATAAATTATTTCCTTTATCATTTACCTACTCGAGGACGAGCAGGAATTAAGCATGGGGATGCTGATACGTCGCCAACGTATCTATAATTTATGAAGTATTCATGTTGTTTTATTATCATTCTTGGATGTTTTACAATCAATTTATATCAACTTTATATCATTTTTGGGACTAACCTATTGACCCAGTGCCCAGTGCCAGTTGCAGTTTTGTGCTTGTTTTTGACATCGCAGGGAATCAATACCAAACGGAGTCCAAACACCGCGAAACTTTTGGAGATTTTTTATGGACCAGAACACCCAGGATGGGCCAGAGCAGCACCTGAGGGTGCCTTGAGGGGGGCACAACCCACCAGGGTGCGCCTGGGTCCCAGGCGCGCCTAGGTGGGTTGTGCCCACCTCAGTGGCCTCTTGCACCCCCTATGTACCCTATAAATTCCTAAATATTCCAAAAACCCTCGGGGTGAACCTAGATTAGAAGTTCCACCACCCCAAGGCTCTGTAGTCCATGAGATCCAATCTAGAGCCCTTTCCGGCACTCTGCCGGTGGGGGAAATCATCACCGGTGGACATCTTCATCATCCCGACGGCCACCATGGTGAGGAGGGAGTAGTCCACCCTCGGAGCTGAGGGTTTGTACAGTAGCTATGTGTTTACTCTCTCTCTCTCTCTCTCTCTCTCTCTCTCTCTCTCTCTCTCTCTCTCTCTCTCTCTCTCTCTCTCTCGTGTTCTTGAGATGCACAATCTTGACGTATCGTGGGCTTTGTTAATATAGTCGGATCATATGGTGTTTTCCCCTCTCCATGTTGTGATGAATTGAGTTTTTCCCTTTGAGATTTCATTGTTATCAGATTGAATAATTTTATGGATTTGAGAACACTTGATATATGTCTTGCAATTGAATACTCGTGGTGACAATGGGGTATCGTATAGATCCACTTGATATATGTTTTGGCACTCAACTTGCGGGTTCCCATGGTGACATTGGGGTAATCTATGCATAGGTGTTGATGCACGTTCTTGTCTTTGTTTCTCCGGTAGAAATCTTGGGGCACTCTTCGAAGTTCTTTGTGTTGGATTGAGGATTATGAATATGAATTTTTTTGGGTGTTATTTTAGTACGAACTCTTGATAGATCGATCGTAAAGAATAACTTGTGTTATATTAGTACTAACTATTGATAGGTCGGTCGGAAAGAATAACTTGGTGTTATTTTTAGTACGAACTCTTGGATAGGTCGATCGGAAAGAATAGCTACAAACAATTCTTTCTAATGTTCTCTGCTAGATAGGAACTTTGGAGTGATGCTTCATCGCACTTTGAGGGATGGTTATATGATCCAATTATATTAGCATTGTTGAGAGTTTGCACTAGTGAAAGTACGGACCCTAGGCCTTGTTTTCAAGCATTGCACTACCGTTTGTGCCCACATTTGTCACTTGCAACGTAGCTGTTTTTTATTGTTCCTATTAAAAAAAATAAACATCTACTATCCATATTACACTTTTATCACCATCCCTTCGCTGAACTAGTGCACCTATACAATTCGCCATTGTATTGGGTGTGTTGGGGACACAAGAGACTTTTTATTATTTGGTTGCAGAGTTGTTTTAGAGAGACCAACTTCATGCTACACCTCCCACGGATTGATAAACCTTATGTCATCCACTTGAGGGAAATTTGCTAATGTCCTACAAAACTCCGCACTTGGAGGCCCAACACGAGTCTACAAGAACAAGTTGTGTAGTAGACATCAGCAGGCGGGACAACCGTGGTGGCAACCAGCATCAGGCCTGGTGTCACCGGCCTTGCGACGGTGCTTGGCAAGACCAGCCTCGCGATGTCACCTGGCGTGACCCACCTCGCGAGGGCTATCCTTAAGAAAACGCAACCCTTTTGCCGCTACCACCACCCGCAGGAGGAATGATGAGCACCAGCAAGACGAGGGGGCCGGGTGCTACCAAGAGCCTTGCGTGGTAGTCTACATCCTCGGCCGGGCACATGCTCCCGCGTCCAACTACATCTTCAAGCAGTTTCCTCGCGAGGTGAATGTTGCCCTCATGATACTTGAAGCCGTCCGACCCCTCAAGTGGTTGCAGTACGCCATTACCTTCGACTCTAAAGACTACCTCGGTTGCTCGGCCGCCGCGGGCACGCTCCCCATGTTGTGCACCCCCACCATCAGCAACGTTGCCGTCACCAAGACCCTCATCGAATATGGGGCTAGACTCAACGTGATCTCCATCGAGACCTTCGAGACGCTCCAGGTGCCTTATGACCAACTCATGACCACTAGGCCCTACTACGGGGTGACGGACAGGTTGACCACCCCCTTGGGGAAGGTGCGCCTCCTAGTAACTTTTGGCACCTGTGAAAACCACAACACCGAGCTGATCGACTCGAGGTGGCCCACATCGGCCTCCCGTACAATGCCATCCTAGGGTATCCCACGCTCGCCAAGTTCATGGAAGCAACACACCGCGGCTATAACCTCCTCAACATGCCTTGCTGCGACATCATCACCGTCGCGTGCAATGAGAAGGAGACAGTCTGCTCTCTTGAGGACGCCTACCGCGCCGCCAAGACAGACAACTCTGATGGAGAGGGCATTGTTAGGCCCTCTAATGCCGCACCCAGGAAGAAGAAGCAGCTCCTCTCCGAGAGTCGTCATGAGGCAGGCAAGCAGCTGGCCGGCGAGGGCACCCAAGGCCCCGCCTTGGCCACCGGGTTCCTATCCCCTCGTGCATAGGAAAGCGTGCCTAGCACCTCCCTTGGGGCAGGCTCGGGGGCTTCTATCTGGAAAGCATCTAACCTGGCCTGCGCAATGAGGGAGGAGCTCGGGCAGCACCTGGAGGCGTGCCTCAACGCGTGCCCCCACGAGCAAAGGTCACGGCGCGAGCCGCCAAGGGCACAAGAGTTCATCACTCAAGGAATTTGCGAGCTTTAGGAAGCATGGGCCATGTGTGGCGAGCATCGCCCCGCACGCCCCACCAGCTCAGCCGCCACCCTAGACGTGGAAGGCGAGCTGTGCGTCTATGTCAACATCCCTAGTCTTAACGGAGCCAACTCTATGGACCTCTTCTGGCCGTCACATGTCGGTCGGAGCGAGGGCTACCCCTGCAACTACATCTGCATGCCTTTGGGCTTGCTGAATGTGGGTGCCACGTACCAGTGGTTTGCATGCCTTGCGATGGCGTTTCACGAGGCTCGACGGGCGGCGGCGGTGTCTGAAGAGGTCCCAGCTCCTCATGAGCCCACAGGGCCTCAGGAGCCGGCCGGCCCCTGAGGGGGCTATGTTCGCGGCGTGCTTCAGCAACCACCCCTGCAACTACCTCGACATTTTCGAAGCAGCATGATTGCCAGGTGACCTTTTGGTTTGTTCAATTGAGGGCGCCCCACATGCCACGTTATCGTCAGGGCCGCCAGGGTCCGCCCCTGCAGCTATGTTGTTTTGTTCACGTATTGAGACATGCTACACTTTCATGAATTGTGATGAACCACAAGTATAGGGGGTCAATCATAGTTCTTTCGATAAGTAAGAGTGTCGAACCCAACGAGGAGAAGAAGGAAATGACAGTGGTTTTCAGCAAGGTAATGTGCAAGCACTGAAATTGTCGATAAAAGATAGTTTGATAGGAAGATAATTTGTAACGAGAAAATAATGGTAACGGTAAATAGTGTGTAGCAAGGTAGCCCAATCCTTTTGTGTCATAGGATAGGCCAAAACAATTTTTGATAATAAGCAAAGTGTTCTTGAGGGCACACGGGCATTTCATCTAGTCACTTTCACCATGTTGGTTGATTTGTGTTCGTTACTTCGATAATTTGATATGTGGGTGGATGTAATGCCCAGGATGGGACTATACCTCCTACGTGTCGAGGCACGACTTAAAGGTATAAGCCCATCCTAGAATGATCTCAAGTTTGGTATTTTGCACGACTCATGTAAAAGAGGGATTAAAATGCAAAAGGAGATAGTTGGCTTACACTCGCCACTTCACACAATACAATACATAAGCAATACATCATTCAAAACATCACAACCCGACTACGGGTGAAGATCCAAAAGAAAGATACCAAAACAACATAAAGCCACAGGTCCGGATCGAATCCTAGTAGAAACCACTACTGATCGTCGAAACGCCACAAGCATACGTCCACTCTCTTCATGGAACTCCCGGTGAAGAACTTGAACCAGCTCCTGCATCAAACTCGGCTGAACCTGCATCTGGTGTGGTGAAGTAACTGTGAGTCACAGAGGACTCAGCAATCCCGTTCCCGGGTAACACGACTATTTAAACCTTGGGTGTGGATAAGGCTGAAGAAAGAATAAGAAAGTGGTTGCAGCAGCACTAGCACTAACTTACGTAAAAGAGAGCGAGAAGAGAAGTGCCTCGGTTGAGAGATGATCACGAAGTGATCCTAAACTAATCAAGTCAAACATAACCCCACCGTGTTCATCTCCCGAATCCCTTTCGGAAAATGCAGTCACGGTACACACGCTGGTAGTGTCTTGGAACATGGTGTCAAGTTTTCTACAACCGGATATTAACAAGCTCCCATCTGCCACATAACCGCGGGCACGGCTTTCGAAAGTTCAAAACCCTGTAGGGGTGTTCAAACTTGGCCCATGACAAGCCCATGATCCGCGGAGTCGCAACTCCAAGGTGGGAAGACCCGAGTATTCTCGGAATCCCGTGCTCAAGATACTCCGAACTAAGGTAAGGCTAATCCAGCAAATCCTCCCGGCGTGTCGACACCCTGATAGGTAGCCGCGCATATCTAGTCTCAGGACACGACCGGATGGGTGATTCTACAGGTTTTTACCAAACCTCTAGTTTCCTCGTGGTGGCCCCGCAGACTCCCCGTTTCGGACCAACACTCATGTGGAGCACTGGCCCGGGGTTGTTGATTAAAAATAAAAGGGATAGCTAGTCCCTATGCAAGTTTTATTAGTTATTAGGCGAATAGTACCAATGTTGGGACTTGATGGAAAAGACTTAGCACTTAGCGGTTTATCGAGGGGGCCCCATAAACCCCAACCATGTGAGGAACGCATAATCAAGGAACATAACACCGGTTTATACGGTTCCTAGCGGCATGAGTGGAACAAATCACCAAGAAAAAGGCTTAGCCTTCCACCCATTACCAATATATAGATGATTTCATTTAAGCATTTATATAGTGTGATATATCCCAACAAACTTCAACATGAAGCAAGCATCTTCAACTTCACCTGCAACTAACAATGCTATAAGAGGGGCTGAGCGAAGCCTACGTATAGCCAATCAATGGTTTGCATAGGTAGGGTGGTTAGACAGGATCATGGTTACAATAGGAGGCTGACAGGAAAACATGGGCATCGAGGCAAAACTATAGATCGAGACTACTAGCAATAGGCAAAAATAGTAATGGTATCCGGGTTCGGTCATCTTGCCTGGGATTGCACAAGGAAGAAGAACGGATCCTCGAAGTAGATGGAGCAACACAGTCGAGAAAATCCTCACAACTCCGGAACAAAACCGAAGCTATCAAGAGAAGCAAACCGGAAAGAAGCAAACAACACGGTAAACACACAATCATAAGCATGGCATACGATGCACATCCAAGTATGATGCATGTCCGGTTTAATTATGCATGGCATGGCAAAGTGCACAAACAACACTACAAGTTAAGTGGAGCTCAATATGCAACGAGTTGCATATTGACGAAACATCACATGTTAATTATTTAGTTGACTCTCGTTTATTTACAAGACAAGATTAAATGTTTCTTAACATGGCAAGAGGTGAAGCATAATAAAACTACACTATTTAGAAATTTTAAATGAGGCCGGAAATAACAACAACATATCCGGAAAAACCCCATATGCATGTTTAGTGATCTTAAGCAAACAACAATTCACACATATAATGTTGTTAACATGATGCGGATGACATGATCAAGTTTTATGCAAATTATTAAAAGGGTTGACATAGAGATATGAAGTATTGTCACCGCGGTGGAAGGAAAGGGTGCCACGGCAACGAATCCGAAAATGATGCAACGGCAACATCTCGGTTCCGGTAACTCGTTGAGAGTCCGGTGCACAAGAAAGGTGGCGTGAGCGAGAGCGAGACGAACGAGATGAAAAGGTGGGGTGATCCCGTCACCGGGTTCCCACGAGTAGGCGACGAGGCAACCGAGGAGCACGACAAAAGAAGGGCACAACGGGCACGGAGCATACAAGGGAAACAACTCATACATCACATAGCATTCACACGGGTCATCGTCTCGGGGGGTATACCTTCGGAACCATCGTTCTCGGAGGGGTTCGAGGTCGTCGAGGGACGTAGTGGTTCGCGTGAGTCGTAGAGGGAAGTAGTTGTTCTCGTTCGTAGTCGTACACGGGGCGACGGTAGTGGAAGTAGACGTTCCGTTCGGAGAGGAAGTAGTTGTACTCGTTTCTTCCCCGAAGGTAGTCGTACACGTTCGTAGCGGTCTTGCCGGTCTCGGGTCGTAGTTGAACTCGGTCGTCGTGGTACTTGCCAAAACAACATCGGATGTAGTCGTACACGCACGTTCCGTAGAGGTACTTGGCGCATCGGTAGTCGTACATGTCATTTTGTCGCCGTGTAGTCGAACTTGACGGGTCGTCGGCGACTCGAAGGGGTACTTGGCGTCGGTCTCGACCCGGAGATGAGCTTGCCTGTCTTAGATACCAAACGCAGCAACAAGGCAACAAAACGGAAGCAAGGAGGCAAGGGCAGCAGCGTCATGGCGAAAAAAAACATAGCAGCAGCAGGTTTAGCGCGCCGGTGGAGGGACTACTCGAGGGAGCTCCTCCCCTCGGCGTGGTGGCGGCTCGGTGCACTGGACGAGCGGATCTGGCCAGCGGTGGCTTGGCCAGGGAAGCAGGGAGGCGGGGCTGGCCTCGAGGACGGAGGGACGCTGCCTGCAGCGCTGGAGGGAGAAGGGTCGCCGAGCTTGAGGTCGGGGCGCGCGGGATCCGGCCGGCGGCCCTGGAGGCGAGGCAGGTGACGCACAGCTTTGGGGGCGGCCATCGCCTCCGCTGTTGGAGGGTGCGATAGCACACAGCTGGAGGACGGAGGAGAGGGCGCTCGGGGTCGCTGGAGACGGGAAGGACGAGCGACCTCCATGGCGAGCAGGAGAACGGGCGGCCGGCTCCACGCGCTGGAGGGAGACAAGGCAGGGGCGGCGTCCTGCCTTGGCGACGGAGGGGGTCGGCGCGAGGGAGCCAGAGGGCCGGTGGCGCGGGGACTGCCGCGCTCAGAGATGAGAGCGAGGGGTGAGATGCTGGCGGCGGCTTGGGATGAGAGCGAGAGGAGCGGTCGGTCTGGGAGGCGATGGGGATCGGGTCAGAGGGAGCGAGAGAGGGAGGGACGAGCGAGGAGAGAGGGAATCGGGGCTGAGCGAGGGTCGAGGGCGTGTGGCGGCGGCGCACAGGAGGAAGAGGGGTCGAGAGGAGCGATGGGAGGCTGGGCTAGGGTTGAGGGGAATGGGCTGCTGGCCTGGAGATGGGCCAGTGGGAAGGCAGGTGCGGCTGGGCCGGAATGGCTTGGCTGCTGGGCTCTCTTCTTTCATTAAATCGCTTTAACAGAAAAAGAAGAAAGAGAGAAAAGAGAAGAGAGACTTAGGGAAAAAATAGCACATGGGACTATTTTTCTCGGGCATCATAAAATGAGCACGGTCCGAGAAAAATATAAAAGGCATGATCGAAAAAAATATAATTCAAACACATTTGAGTTTAATTCGAATGGGTTTGAACTAAGACTTGATTATAGAAGTGTCCAAAAATGTTGAGGATTTTTGGAGGAACCTTGATACAACGGAAAAGAATTAAGACAAGGTTTTTAGGCAAGGATTAAGAAAGGAAAGGCATGGGGAAAATATATGCAAGTGTGTTGGGTTATTCCGAAGCAATGGAATATTATTATAATAGCTCCCTAAAATATTGGGAGTATATGTTATAAAGAGAAGACAACCTTCCCTCAATTTAAATGGATCGAAGATCCACACAATTTATTTAGGTTGAGATGCAAAATAAATATGACATGATGGCATCATGACATGATGCAATGCAAAAAATAAATAACACAAGCACAAATGCAACACACGGAAGAACCCGGAACATCTGGAATCTTCTGGAATCTTCTGGGACGTCGGTCTTCGGGCGTCAAAGTGGACCGGTGCTTAGGTGCTATTCTTACTTGAACAAACGTCCTACATATGATTAACCCCCTCGCAAGCATCCACAACTACGAGAAAAGTATTAAGACAAAATCTAACCATAGCATTAAACATTTGGGTCCAAATCGGTCCCTTACGAAGTAGCGCATAAACTAGGGTTTAAGCTTCTGTCACTCTAGCAACCCATATTCTAATAACTACTCCACAATGCATCCCCTTAGGCCCAAATACGGTGAAGTGTCTGTCGGCGTTCTGGGAACCGGGGTACCTAGACTTGCCTGCCTGCGGCCCATGACGTGGCTCCTTCACCGGCATGGTATGACCCATCTTCAGCATCGACACGTAAGACCCTCGCAAGGGGCCAAGCCGCGCGAGGCGGATGACATCAAGACCACCGGAAGGAGAAGTCTCACCAGGCTAGCTGAAGAGGGGCGGAGATCTCTATGCAAGACCACACCTCGTGAGGTTCGGATGACGCAAGCCATGAAGACCAAGGCCAGGCGGGTGCCAGCGGGCGCAGGACGACATGTTTCCTCTTTGGTGTTAAAGATGCAAACGTAGGCATGGAGTCCCGAGGAATCAACCAAAGGTTTCCATTTCCACGCAACAAGACCAGGATCGCCAGGACGGCAGGACGGAGGTCACCACCGAGCCCACCGTGCCGTCGGGATCAGAAGCTTTGCAGGCGAAGACCACCTTCAGTCAGGATAAGATGTACCAGTTGTCTCCCTTCAACTTTGGCCGTTGTGGGATCCCTTCCGGTGTACATTTTGGGGGAAGAGGACCAAGGCCACTATAAATATAGCTTCGCCACCTCATAGAAGGGACAGATCATTCAGACCTCCCTCACCACCACAAGCAAGAACACACCTCGCGAGGTTGTTCAACCATTGTACTAGTTCTTCCTCAGCCGACCTCGAGGCAATCCACCACATTGCAGGAGGAGTAGGGCCACTCACCGATAGGTGGCCTAAACCTGGGTAAACTTCCCTCTGTCATTTCCTTTATTTTTTGTCAAGCTAGATCATAGAGACGATGAGCATGCTGATAGGGGAAGTTGAGTTCTTCGCACGCAACCCAGCGTTCAAACTTACAAGGTTTTTGCGGAGCCCTGAATCCGACATTTGGTGCGCCAGGTAGGGGTGCATCGGAGTCTATCTTCCTCTGGTCAAATCGTCATTACCTCGCCGTTCCCATGGTTGACACTCCTCTAGCCCCCTCTGATCCCTGGGCCGCTTGGCCTACTCAGGCGGCGCCTTCCATCCAGGAGGACCTCAACTCCGCACCCTAGGCGGCTCGCGCGCCGCCCAGTGCCGCCAGTCGCGGGTGGCGTGGGCCGCTGCTGCTCGCTTCTACCGTGCGCCGCAATCGCTCCACCATGCGATCCTTAAGCTACGCCGCGGCGACGACACCACACACTCGTCGGGAGCAAGCGAATATGCGGGCCGCGCTCGTTGTAGCGCGGGAAATGCTCCGATGCACATTGACGGAGGCCGGCCGCGACGCCTTGCTGGAGCGAGTCGCGGAGCTGCTGGACGCCACAGGTATGTGTGTGGCATCTTTCTGCACCTTGCCCAAGTCACAAGCGCTACCAGGGGCGAGGGTTGGTCTCCGCAGCGCCCATGTGCCTCCCCTCGAGGAGCCCGAGGGACCTCGCTGTGGCGGCCTGGGGCGCGGCACCGCTCACCTGGCTAGGTACGTAGTGTGTACGGGTGTGGCAAGCTTAGGCGGCCCCCTTTGGGACCGCGCTGAGATGCTGCCCTACGCTCACCGTGGCCCCTCGCTAGGCTAACAAGACGGAGATAACGAATGGACAGGTAACAGATCAAGGACGAGACCCACGGACATCACTGCGCCCCTAGCGGCAGATCCACCGTATTCACCAAGAAGTACTCAAGTGTATCCCCCACCGGCCTGGGTGAAGGGACCGAGCGAGCCCAAGGCTCTCCGCGGGCCACCATGGGGCTTCATGACGCCTTCATCAACGACAGCCACCAGGTAAAACCGATATCTTAGGGACATGATTACACTGACCATGGACCGCATGTGAACCAAGCCTCGATGTCGGTGTCAAAACCGGCGGATCTCGGGTAGGGGGTCCCAAACTATGCATCTGAGGATCGATGGTAACAGGAGGCTGGAGACCCGATGTTTACCCGGGTTCAGGCCCTCTCAATCGAGGTAATACCTTACTTCGTGCTATATTAATATGGATGAATATGATTACAAGAGTTGATCTACCTCGAGATCGTAATGGCTAAACCCTTAAGTCTAGCCTATGAGGATGTTATGATTCTCTAGCCTCTATGGACTAGACCCTCCAATTTATATATGCACCGGAGGGGCCTAGGGTTTGTACATAACCATCTTGCAGAGGAAGGAAAGATTACACCCGAACCTAAAACCTGCCATTATACGAATACATGAGTCCTATCCGGATACGAGAGATGACCTTCAACAATGATCTTCACGGCCCACCAGTCCGGCCCACCACGAGTTATCCGGCCACCCGATGACCCCTCAATCCAGGACTCCCTTAGTAGCCCCTGAACCTGTCTTTGATGATCATGAGTTCGGCTTCCGTATTGTCTTCGGCATTACAAGGCGGGTTCCTTCTTCCGAATATATCTTCTACAAAAAGGTGTATTGTGTTCGGCGGCTCTGCATGGTTAGTACAACCCTTAGCCTCGAAGGCAAGGCTTTGAAAGAAAACAAATATTATGTCTTTACTGACAACTTTTTGGGTGAAGTGTCGTGTCCATCCCATTAACATACCGAATCGTTTTACTTGGTCCTAGTTTCGCGTTTCGAGGTACAACCCCATTGACACGTCTTATCAGAGTAGAGATCGTGCCCGCTTATTGTGGGATCCTTATCAACGTGATGTGAGCATCCAATCCGCGCATTATGCACGACCGCTTTGGGAACCGGTGAGGTTTATTGCTAAAGTGGGGGGACCTCCTGTATTCATAGCGTTATAAAAGGATACCAGTCCCTTTCATCAGTCCCACTCTTTCCTCAAGCTCAAGCTCTCCAATCTTCATAGCGCCAACGCCCTCATCTCTTGCGCCCGCCATTCTTCGTTTCTCAACCACTACTTCCTTCTCCAGCAATGGTTGTATTCGGCGCCAGAAGCAAGTGGGAGGCCTGTACGATTACTAAGAAAACCGTGGAGGATCTTTGGAGCACGGGCTATCTCGTTGCTAACATTGCGCATCGAGTCCCCGACAAGGGCGAGGTGATTCCCGTCCTAGAGGCAGGTGAAAGAGTCGTGTTTCTGTCGCACTTTGTTTGGAGGCTAGGGTTTCCGCTCCACCCCTTTGTTCGGGTTTTGCTGTTTTTCTACGGGTTAGATTTCCATGATCTATCCACGAACTCAATCCTCCACATCTCTGCTTTTATAGTGGTGTGTGAAGCTTTCCTCTGCGTCCCTCCATAGTTCGGCCTATGGCTCAAAACCTTCAATATGAAGCCTAAGGTGGTGGACGAGCACCAAGCGGAGTGCGCGGGTGCTATGATAAGCAAGCTCCCGAATGCAACTTGGCCAAAAGGGTCGTTCGTGGAAACAAACAAGGTTTGGCAGCAGGACTGGTTCTACATCACTGAACCCCGCGACGCCAAATGGGCGCCGGAACCCGCTTTCAGATCTGGACCCCCGGAGAGGTTGACCTCCTGGACCGATAAGGGTCCGAACTAGGGGTCTCAGGTTGAGGTGACGGTACTCAAGGGCCGTGTGTCCGGTGTGATTTCTATGGGCTATCAGCTCTCAACCATGGTCCAGGTATTGCTGGCCCGGCTTGTCCTTCCTTGCCAAAGCCGGGACTCCTTCCTTGCCAAAGCCGGGACTCCTCCCTATGGAAGTTCGATCCGGCAGGAAATCGGCCATTGTAGCATCTCTTTGGCTTTACGCACAAAGAGATATGGAAGCATCTCTTCAAGAGCCAGAAGTAGTGGCCGAAGGAAACCGAGGACGCGGGCTATAGTACAGCATTCACCGTCCCAGAGGTAATAGAAAATTCTGCCGAACATATATCCCCTCACTTATTTAATGATAATAGGAATTGGAGTTTTTGTGTGATATACAGGGCTGGGTGAAGAAGGAAATCCGGATTAAGTGTCCGACGCCTCTGCCTGAAGACCCAGAGTCACCTCAACTGACGGCGATGCTGGTCCCGGCGCCGTACAAGGCGCCGGTCAAGAAGCCCAAGAAGAAGACCAAGGAGGTGTTGACACCAGATTTTGGCACGGTCAATAACTTAATTAAGATGACCTCAAATGGAAAAGTTCTAAAAGTTATAAAGTTTCATATCATCAAAAGTATGAACTTTGATATTTGGGCCATAGTCATCCGGGCTTATCTCTAAGGCCGAAGTAGTGTTTGAAGTACTGGAATTTTGTATCCAGAACACTATTAGGCTGATTACACTCCCAATATAACTTCAAATGAGAAAATATTCTACATGAATTTTCTTCGTCTCGTCGAAACGATCTATTTTGATATAAAAACCGTATCAATCCGAGATTGTATGAAAAAGTTACAGCCACCTGAATGCAGCCCTATCATGGGGCAAAAGTGGCGCGCCCCATCAGACACGCGTTTGATGGGTAGCGCGAGTAACAACCTGATTTGCGCGAGTGAATCGGCCCTGAAGATGGCATCAAATCTAAAAACATTCAACACGAAAGTTGTTCGTCTCGTTGAAACGGTCAACTTTTCTTTTGGGCTCATCTTGATCCGAGGTTGTTTGTGGCCTGTGCCAGCTAAAAACCGAACTGATGTTCCGGACATACCTAAATCCGAGTTCGGTTAATTTTGGAAAGATTTGGACGTGATTTGGAGTTGTTTTCTTGAACGGGAAGTCCATCCGCCTCATATATGTCTAAGGGGTGACGAACGGTTGAACAACACACAATCGAACAAACACATCTACCACTTTTACCTTTACTTTTATCTTCTCCCTTTGTTCTCCTCCTTCCTCGTTCTTCGTTCGTTCTTTGTTTGCAGGGCGGCGAACCTCAAGGCCCTAGGGGCGGTCAGGCTGAATTTTTTTGATAACTGAATTAACTTTGTTATCCGAATCACCACTCTTTCTTTCTTTGATTCGCAAGGTTGCCTGTTCTTGTCTAAATTCAGCAAACTTAGCAGCTAGGCTATCTTTAAGCTTTTTTTGACCAATTTCAGCCCAATCTTCATCGGATTGCCCCCCTATACTTTGAGACGCTTTTGGCACTGGTGTGTTGCCGAAATTCTGTAATTGTGTAGGGGCAACATGATATGCTACGTTACTAGGAAAATACACATGCGCCCTGGTAGAATTCTCACTTATTCGGCCATGAGAATGAAGGTGCGGAGCTGAATTATGATCATCTACAATTGCGTATGGTGCCGAAAAATTAGTAGCATGAGGTGTAGATTACGATGTTTGAGGTAATTGGCCGAATAACTAGCAGTACTATGGCCAATTCCCTATCCACCAGCATGTTGCAAATTAGTTGCCGATGAATAAAAAGATGAAACACTATCTAGCATGCCATTGGAAGTTCCTACATGGGGTGTTTCAACTTCATTAACCGAACTCACCATGTTGTTCATCAGCATATAGATTTGTGGGGTTGCCGATGTATGGGAGTTGGGATACATATACTGCATGTTCCTAAAATTATATGAAGTTGAAGCATGAAGATTATTCTGAATCGGCTATTGCTTGTAATTAGATGCACGATTGATAAAACTAGGGCTAGCCGATACAATATGCTCATTAGACGATCTAGCAACAACATATGTGTCAGATTCAAGGCTCCGCAAAACCCATTAAGTTCGAACACAGGGGCGTGAACGAAGATCTCTCCCACTCACGTCTACCTAGCGCCTCGCACTCGTCTCGGTGGAAGGATTCAAGCAAACAACGAACAAACACACAAGATTTTATCCAGGTTCGGGCCACCGCGAGGTGTAATAACCTACTTCCTGCTTTGGTGGATTGGCTCCGGGTGAGCTAGAGTATGAACTGGTACAAGGGTTCCTGAGCTCAGGAGGCGAGCTCAGGAGGGTCAGGAGGCTAGTGTTCTTGCTCCTTGTGCGGTGGTCGAGTGTGTGTGAGTCTCTCTCCCCTCCTTGTGGGGATCCTAGATACTTATATAGGCGGACACGGTCCTCTTCCCCCGAAATTTCTAGGCGGGAAGGGATTCCACAACAGCCATATTTGAGCGGGAACACAAGGACGTTCCTACCCTGACAAAAGCAGTCTCCGCCTGCAAAAGGACCAGGCGATGACACGGTGGTGGGCTCGATGGTGACATCCTCCTTATCTTCCTTGCGGTCTTCGGTCTTGTTGCACCAAAGAGGAAACCTTTGCCCCGCTCCTTGGGAACCAATGGTTGCGCTGTCTCCTTTGCACTGAAAAGGCAACTGTGTCGCTGGCGGCGCTGGAACTCGCTGGCACGGCGCGTCACTGCTGACATCACTGCCTCCTCATGAGGCAGGCTTGGCCTAGGATTCTCCACCCCTCCGGAACGCCTTGCCGAGGCCGCTCCCGAGGAGGTCTTGGCGTTGTTCTCCTCGCGAGGCCTGGCCCCTCGCGAGGGTCTTGAGCGGCTGGTCGAGTAGCTGGGCCATACCAGGCCGCTTGTAGGAGCGCATCGCGGCCCGCAGACAGGCTAGTCTGGGTACCCTGGTTCCCAGTACGCCGACAGTAGCCCTCGGGCCCAAGGCACGCACGGAGTTGGCTTCGTGGCGAAGCCTTAGGCGAGGACAAAGCGCCGCGGGCCATAAAAGGCTGCGGGCTAGGCCGGCGCGTGATTTGTTGGGTGGGACGTGGCGGCTCTACTTCCCATGCAACCTTGGCGATCGTGCGACTTGACAACTCCTTGGCGCGGGTGACGAGGGAGTAATGGCTGCGACACCATTGGCTGGTGGTTGGGCTCCTCCGCCCTATGAATTGGGCTAGGGGGGAAGCTCCCCAGGCCATTTTCAAGCCAACACCGTCATCTCCTCGCTTGTCCTTCACTCTCCCTCCCCGTTGCAAGATCTTCATGGCGCCGCCGAGGAAGCCATCCGCCGCGGAGAAAGGGAAGACCCCGAAGAATCCAGTCCCGCTGCCACCGAAGAGGGGTCGCGGTCGTCCCCGCAAGCATGCCGCCGCGCCCATGGCGTCTTATCAGGGAGGCGGGCGCGGCCCTTTGAGCTCTGCTGTGGCCACCGGTGGGCAGCACCGGGCGTCCTTCCGTGGCGAAGGTGGTCGCGGCCGTGGAAGAAGAGGGGGCGCGCAAAGGTGCCTGCTGGTTGCGCGCCCTCCGCGCCCATAGTTCCATTCCTTCGATGTCTCGTCGGAGTTCTTGGTGTGGGCGGAGAAGCCCGGTGGCCCATGGCTCCGGCTTCCCCGCTCATTTGGCGACGTGCTCCCAGCTGGAGGCCTTGGGGGCATATGGCTGCAGGCCGATGGCTGTTGCAGTCCCGCATCTGGGGTGGAGGTCGAGGTGGCTCCCTCGGGCGATATGTTTGTTGGAGCGCGGCTGGCAGTCGTTTGGCCGCACGCGTCGGCTGCAGGGGAGATGTGCGCTCCACTTCAGGTACGATGGCGTCTCCACGCTGTTCGCACTACAAGAAATATGTCAACTTATGACCTTTTGTTAGTGACCCTGGAAGAATTGGTCATAGATCTATGACCATTTCAGACCAATTGGTCAAAAGCTGTTCGGGGGGCTCCAAACCCTAAACTATAACGACCATTTTGGTCAGAAAGGTCATAATTTCCTTACACGAAATGGTCACAAAGCAGATAGCACTGGTTCACTGCCTTATTTCTAGCTGTTCATGACCAATATAGATGGTCATAACCTTGAAAATTGTGGTGGGTTGCTACGACTAGGCGCCACCTCATCAGTTTTGCCTATGTGTCATGTCCATGTGGCAGTTTTTGCCCTAGGTTGTGAAGCAACCTATATTTCTGTCATTCCCAAAATTCCCCAAAAAATCTCATAAATTCTTTGGGTCATATCTTCGTCAAATATGTAAAAAACCTTCCTTGCCTAGTTCAAAAATAATTCAAAAATATTCATTTTCCTATTATGTTCAAAAAAACACTTTGTGAAGGAAGTACCACTTTGGCATGTCCAAATGGTATCCATTTTCTACAGTGCTTTCCTATGCCCAAATAACTATCCTCCACCAAATGCCAGCTCAATCCATTCATTATTTTGAGCCCATCTTCAACATTCGTATTTATGTCCAGTGTGGTACTTTGCAAAGCAAGTACCACCTAGACTCCTCTTTTTGAGCTGAAAATTTGTGAAGACGGTCTTCTTAGTAACTGATCATCCTCAACCAAAACTCACGCCCATTAGCCATGTGCATTTTCCGTACCGCTAATCAAACACTTGGCTGCTAATTCATGTTTGAGCATCGATCGGTCTCCTCGTGAGAATCTTATGTTGTAATTTTCTTCCTAGCACCTACCTGGGGAGTGGCCAACCCACTAGACATGCCTAGGCCGCCCAGAACACATGGCAACGCCACAGTCACGCGGTGACCACGCAGCGGGCATGCGAGTTTACGCGCTCTAGAGTTGGGGCCCTCGACCACCGCCCAAACCTCGACGTATCGCCACCAAACCATGTATTTATGATTAAATAGGTACTTATGTACCTAGAAATGATTTTTGGAAAAAATAAATAGCAAACTATGAGGCAGCCGCAGTTCAAATTTGACCCGCTTCCAGTTGAATCGGCGGAAATTTGTCTTTTTCACGAGAGGTGGATCAAAACTTTTTACACCCAACCATTATGTCAATTGTGCATTAAATATGTCCAAGTATTTTAGAAAATTAATTTGGTCAAATTTTGCAACAATTATTTGGGAGGTCCTTCACAAAAAAACCTCCTTTTGGGCACTCGAAAAATGGAAAATGAATTTTTCGTCCAAAGAAAATGAAAACTTCCTTAGGCAACATTGTTTGCCATTCCAAGATGCACCCTTGTGCACAATATGAGATCATTTGAACAAACTATGCCATGAATGTGGCCATAGGATTGATCATTTGGCTTGAAAGCCATGAATCTTCACGCATGATAGCTCATTTCTGAGAACACTTTTTAATAGAATTGATGTATTACAAGTTTAATATTTTTCATGGTAACTTGGTCATATATAATGACACCATGCGAAGGTGTTCCAATTTTTTGATTTTTTTTGAATTTTTTATGCCCGTTTCAAAATGCGGTCAAAACGGCGGGAATGACCGTTCTTAGCTAGTGGTTGAATCTTGGAATTTTTGTGGTGTTTCTATGATTAAATAGATACTTAAGTACCTAGAAATGATTTTTGGAAAAAATAAAGGGCAAACTACAAGGCAGCTACAGTTCAAATTTGACCCACTTCCAGCTGAATCGACTGAAATTTGTCTTTTTCACGAGAGGTGGATCAAAACTTTTTACACCCAACCATTTGGACAATTGTGCATTAAGTATGGCCTAGTATTTTATAAAATTGATTTGGTCAAATTTTGCAACAATTATTTGGGAGGTCCTTCACAGAAAAACCTCCTTTTGGGCACTCGAAAAATGGAAAATGAATTTTTCGTCCAAAGAAAATGAAAACTTCCTTAGGCAATATTGTTTGCCATTCCAAGATGCACCCTTGTGCACAATATGAGATCATTTGAACAAACTATGCCATGAATGTGGCCATAGGATTGATCATTTGGCTTGAAAGCCATGAATCTTCACGCATGATAGCTCATTTCCGAGAACACTTTTTTTAAAAGAATTGCCGTATTACAAGTTTATTATTTTTCCTAGTAACTTGGTCATATATAATGACACCATGCGAAGGTGTTCCAATTTTTTGATTTTTTTTGAATTTTTTATGCCCGTTTCAAAATGCGGTCAAAACGGCGGGAATGACCGTTCTTATCTAGTGGTTGAATCTTGGAATTTTTGTGGTGTTTCTATGATTAAATAGATACTTAAGTACCTAGAAATGATTTTTGGAAAAAATAAAGGGCAAACTACAAGGCAGCTATGGTTCAAATTTGACCCACTTCCAGCTGAATCAACTGAAATTTGTCTTTTTCACGAGAGGTGGATCAAAACTTTTTACACCCAACCATTTGGTCAATTGTGCATTAAATATGGCCTAGTATTTTATAAAATTGATTTGGTCAAATTTTGCAACAATTATTTGGGAGGTCCTTCACAAAAAAACCTCCTTTTGGGCACTCGAAAAATGGAAAATGAATTTTTCGTCCAAAGAAAATGAAAACTTCCTTAGGCAATATTGTTTGCCATTCCAAGATGCACCCTTGTGCACAATATGAGATCATTTGAACAAACTATGCCATGAATGTGGCCATAGGATTAATCATTTGGCTTGGAAGCCATGAATCTTCACGCATGATAGCTCATTTCTGAGAACACTTTTTTAAAAGAATTGTCGTATTACAAGTTTATTATTTTTCCTAGTAACTTGGTCATATATAATGACACCATGCGAAGGTGTTCCAATTTTTTGATTTTTTTTGAATTTTTTATGCCCGTTTCAAAATGCGGTCAAAACGGCGGGAATGACCGTTCCTAGCTAGTGGTTGAATCTTGGAATTTTTTTGGTGTTTCTCTGATTAAATAGGTACTTATGTACCTAGAAATGATTTTTGGAAAAAATAAATAGCAAACTATGAGGCAGCCGCAGTTCAAATTTGACCCGCTTCCACCTGAATCGGCGGAAATTTGTCTTTTTCACGAGAGGTGGATCAAATCTTTTTTAAACCCAACCATTTGGTCAATTGTGCATTAAATATGGCCTAGTATTTTATAAAAATGATTAGGTAAAATTTTGCAAAAATTATTTGGGAGGTCCTTCACAAAAAAACCTCCTTTTGGGCACTCGAAAAATGGAAAATGAATTTTTCGTGCAAAAGAAATAAAACTATCTTTGTCAATATTGTTTGCCAATCTAAGATCTAAACTTCTGCAAAATATGACATTATTTGAACGGATATTTGATAGGTGTTTCACAAAAAAACTCATTTTGAGCATTGAAAATGGAACGAAAAATTTGTGTGTAATCAATCATGACCAATTTATATGGTCAAAAGATCTTCAGATTGTTTGGTGCGTTCTGATTGGTCCAGAGGCATATCACGCGGATCATGTATCAACCACCGTCGGATGCTTCTAGATCCAACGACAGCCCTCACCTCCTCGCCCTCTCACCCAAACCCTAACTCAGATCCCCTCCTCTCTCAAAAAAAAAGATCCCCTCCTCTCCCCCGATCCACTCTCCCCCTCTCGTCCCACAGCCGCCACCCTCTCGTCCCCCTATCTTCCCGCACCCACAGCCGTCGCCCTCCGCTCCCTCCCCTCCCACAAGCCCGATGCCCCACCCACCGGACCAGCTCTCCTCCTCCTCCCCCAACCCGCCGCCGCCGCCGCATTCCCCATACCTATCCCCACCGCCAGTGCCCTCTCCTTCCCCACCGCGGGTCCCAGCCGCAGCCGGCGCGCGGCGGCCATGGCATGGCGCATCTCTTCCTCGACCCCAGATCAGATCCACCACCCGCCCAACCAACCAGATCCGTCTCCATCCGTCTCCGTGCCATTCCTCACCTCACATCTCCTCTCCTCTCCTCTCCTCAGGGGGTCGGCCTCGACTCGACGGAGACGCCGCTCTCCCCTGCTTCGACCGACCCTGTTCAATTCTGTTCAAGGTACATACTACTCCCATCTTCGATTTGCTCTCCTTCCCCTTCCCCTTCCCTTCCCTGATGCGTGCGCTTTCTTTTCTTCATCACGCAGATGCAGATGCACACGCGGACGCACCCAAACATCCATCACCAGCGATGCACAAGTTGTTCCCTAGTGCAGCTCCAGCGATCAATTGCAGCTGCTCCTCGAGGTACAGCGCGGCCTTGTCTTCCTTAGTGCAGCTGCTCCTCAAACAACTTCAACTTCCTTCTCTGATGCTTGGCTGCTTTCCTTCCTCACGCACGCAGGCAGGCGGTCACTCAGCATCAAACACCACCGACGAAAACTAGCCAAACAGAGCTGCTGGCCACGAGTTTGGTCAACAGTAGCCTGCTCTCCCCGCATTATGAGGTATATAATCAAGTCGTCTCCCTCCCCATCTCTCTCCCCGCACACGCCCATGGAGCCGCGAGCCGTCCCAATTTTTGTGTTTTATTTAGTAGATAGCCTGTATCATATATAGTTGGAATCCTAATGCAGTTTTGAAGAATCCTAATGCTATGCGTCTCTTTAATAAACCTAATTTCATGAGTTGAGTGGCAGACTGAGGCAGTTTCTTAATTCTGTGTCGAGGCTCATCTGGAAGACTGATATGGTTGATAGGTTGAGATATCAATGGTTTTTATGTGTTTGATGAGAGCAAACATATATGCTTGTGATTTGCAATGCCGCACGGGTGTGATGATGTATAATGCTCATCCTCGTTAGAAATCCTATGAGCTATAGTTATGTACGGACAATGTGTCGCCTGTGAGGTGTGAGATGAATGCGCATCGTATTGTTCAACACCTCTCCATGTTCTGGCATTACTGTGAAGCATGTGCTTTATGTGTTTGCCAATTCATATTCCTTTGGGAATGAGATTTTATGTTTTCCTGTATGTGTCGTTATTCTTAATACAGACATTAGAAGCATTTAAAGCATCAGTGCACAATTAATTACTCGTAGCGAATATAATACTATATGCTGAACCTATATGTTATACTATTATTTACAAGTGTCTGACATGCTATGGTCAAAATCTCTGAACTGACGATTTTGATATTACAAAAAGCAGAAAAATGTGAAGCAGTAGTGCAAAATTAATGATAGGGCAAATTTGATATATGCCACCAAAATGTTTCCTACTTCAAATGTTTCTGTTGTTTGTATTAAACGTGCCCATTCAGAGATTCTATCTGTAGCCTCTTTCTAAATTACTGAAATGAAAATGGCTAGGCCTGATGTGCCTCTTGTATCTATTGCTCGATTTGTTATGATTTGATTCACCAAGAGTGATTCTTCTCTGTCTTGTAGTATGGTTAAATGGAACAACGAGGGATCTTTCTAATTTAGTTATTGCTAGAATAATTCATCGACTTAATTGTATAGCTCTTTATTGTTCTTTTCCAGGTATTCTATTTATGCTCCATTCCGAAATCTATTGTGCACGGCCATGTCCATAAGGCAAAGCGCTCACTGCTCGATTATTTGTTTACTGAATTGGGAGCAGCAAAGGCAAGATATTCGAAACAAGCTGAAGTCCTTTTGATTCTTGATTTCTAGCATACACATGCAACCTGATTGGTGATGTTAATGTAGATATGATGTAGGTTCAATGCTTACAATTTTTTGATGTGATGCATGCTACATTTTAAAATATGAAGATGCTCTATCACTATTTCTGGCAATCTGGTATATCATAACAGTCTTACCCCTAGTTCTGTCACTAGCATACACTACAGTTATAGATAAAAGGGGGGCATATCATTTGCTCTATAAAATGGATTGTTTATTAATTTATTTGGACTTGCACACATTAGGTAAGGAAGGATCGCCAATCTGGGTGTCCAAATGATAGTAAAACCTAGGCTCTTGCACGGTTCTTGGATTTATTTTTACCATATATTACCCATATCGAGACTGAACATGTGGCTTTTCTTCTCATCTACAGGAGAGTTATGTGCTAATTTTTTTGAAGAAGCTGGAAGTCCAAGTCAACGACTTGCTTTATATGTTTGTTGTAATGCCGTATTTTCTGGGAATTTGGATGTATTGTTGATCTTGCTGAGAATTTAGTGTATATTTGCTTGCTGAACTTATTATTCAAATGCTAGGATATATGTACAAATCCTTGGAATATTATTCTATGTTTATTTGAAATGTATTCTTGGATTGAAAGTGGTCAAAAAGAGAATATATTGGTATCGAATTTGGGTTGAATCTATGTCTGTGCTGTAAATTGTATTTGAAACAAAGAGGCGTGGCCTAAATTAAAAACTGGCCGAAATGTCTATTGGACCAAATGAAAAACTGGTGGAAATGGCTACAGCCCAAAAAGAATGGATCGCAAAGAGGCCAAGGCCCAAAAATTGGATTGCAAAAAGGCCAAGGCCCCAAAGTCGTGAGGCCCAAATTTAAAATGGACCGCAAAATGCCCAAAGCAGTTGACCAAAATTAGCAGGAAAAAAAACATAAATGGGCTGAATTAACGGGCTCGGCCCATATAGACACCTAATCGGACCGGGCTGAATCTTATCAGTGACATTTTCAATTGGTCGCAATTTTGCCACGTCAGATTGCCACGTCGAATCCGACGTGGCCTGGGCAGACATCCAATGACCAAAACAAAAGGTCATTGGTTCAACGACCTTTTTTTTGGTCAAAAACATCTACGACCTTCTCACAGAGAAGGTCGCTATAGTCAGTTTATGACGGCCAACTTTTGACCTTATGTTTTTGGTCACAAAAAAGGTCACAAATGGAAATTTGTGACCATTCAGTGACCAATAGTGGTGGTCACAAGTTGACATATTTCTTGTAGTGTCGTCAGGGTCTTCTTAGAGGAAGGGAGGCGCCTTGGGTGCTGTCCCGAGTCTGACGACGATGAGGGCGAAGACATCCAAAGGAGCAGTTCCTCCTCCGAAGACGGCCTCAGTCCCAGGCATCGTGAGGCCCCCCTCTGTGGCAGCAGCAGCTCCTCCAGCAGTGGCCGCCACGATGAACCACCACGCCGCCGAGCTCGGTACGGCGTGGGGAGGGGATTGCCGCGCCGCTGCAGCTTGGTGAAGCCGGAGGAGCCGGAGGATTCCGACTGAGCAGGAGCGGCTTCTGCTTCTTCTCCCTTCTTTTCATTCACGTTTTTCTTTTTTTTCTGCATCAAAGTTTCAAGTTGCCTTGAGGAGGCATGTAATGGGTTGTGATGTATGTAAGAAGCTGGAACTCGTCATCATGCTTTTGGTGCTTTGAATGAAGTCACTTAGCTTTTATACATCCTGCCATCCTGAGGCGGAGTCCTCCTGACTCTGCCGTCATGAGCCTCTTCGTGAGGAGGTGGACGGGTCCGACTCGTATAGCCCCCGAGCGGGGGTCAATCGCTGAAATCTGCTGAGAGTGCCGAGCGCGGGTTAGAGCACCAAAGCCTGAGCGGCTCGGTAGGTAGGTTGCGCGGACTGAGCAGCCCGTTGCCAGAGCCTGAGCAGGCTTGAGCAGGCAAGGTCACGGGGCCATGACGGACGAGGTCCGATGACCGACCGTGCCCCAGCCCCCACGCGCGAGGCGCGTGAAGGAGAGCGAGTGGCATAGCTGAACTTAAAGCCGGTGAAAAAGACCCAAACACAAAACTCTCAACGAAACGCAAGAAGCGCGAGAAACACGAGAACTTCATAGCATGGGGTAGAGGAAAGGCTGATAGCCAAGGAAGTAGAAAAGGCTGACAGCCAAACACCAAGCGAAAAAGGAAAAAGGTCGAGTCCGACCCCTACACTATGTCTTCTTCCGAGCGCGGAGCAAAGGACTGCCACTGGGGCGTGGGTGGGAGCCCCGTTTGAGGGCTCGTAGGCAACGCACAGGAGACTCCGAGGTGTGTACAACCCCAACTCATTATTAGTGAGAGTGTCACGGGCGGAGACCTTCACGGGCACGGAGCCTTGATTATGGATAGAACCTCCTGAGGTGCTCGATGTTCCAGGAATTCTGGATGGGTATCCCATCCTGCGTCTCCAGGCGCACAACACCAGGCCTAAAGACACGGGCGATTCTGAATGGGCCCTCACACATGGGCGAGAGCTTGTGCAGCCCTTCATGGGAGAGAACCCGCCTTAGAACCAAGTCACCAACTTCATGTGTTCTCGTGCGGATGCTACGGCAGTAGTACCGCTGTAGCGCCTGCTGGTAACGCGCCGCCCTAAGGGCAGCCAGACGGCGGCCCTCCTCGTCGAGCACGAGGTCCATCCGCCAGGCGGCGTCCTGGCATTCCTCATCGAAGGCCAAGACGCGTGGGGAGCGATGCTTGACCTCGTGAGGGAGGACCACCTCCGCCCCATAGACGAGAAAGAAGGGAGTCTCCCCCATAGGTTTGGTGGCAGTGGTTCGGGTTGACCACAACACGGACTGGAGTTCGTCGATCCAGCCCCTGCTGCAAGCCCCGAGTTTCTTCTTGAAGCTGTGCGTCTTGAGGCCATGCAAGACTTCTGCCTTGGCACGCTCAGCCTTGCCGTTGCTCCTGGGGTGGGCCACCGAAGCATAGCAGATCTGTGTTCCAAGGTTAGCGCAATATGACCTGAAGAGATTGCTTGTGAACTGCGAACCGTTATCCGTGATGATGCGGTTGGGGACCCCGAATAGCCTCACGAGGCCTTGGATGAACTTGACAGCTGACCCGACTGGGATTGTGCGAACATGCTCCACTTCCGCCCACTTGGTGAATTTGTCGATGGCGACATACATGAAGCGGTAGCCACCTACGGCCCGAGGGAAAGGACCTAGGATGTCCAATCCCCAGATTGTGAAGGGCCAGGAGAGCGGTATCGTCTGGAGGCCTTGCGCTGGCTGGTGGATTTGCTTGGCGTGAAACTGGCATGCCTCGCAGGCTCGCACGAGCTCCGTGGCGTCATTGAGCGTCGTGGGCCAATAGAAGCCGCTGCAGAAGGCCTTGCCCACGAGAGTGCATGACGATGAGTGGTGACCACAGTCCCCATCATGGATATCAGCTAGCAGCTCGCGCCCCTGCTTCCTCGAGATGCACCTTAGTGAGACGTTGTTGGGGCGCCTCCTATAGAGTTCACCGTCTTGGATGCAGAAGGCAGAGGCCTGTCAGACCACGTGTTCTGCTTCTTCTTCCTTGTCTGGTAGGGCGTCGTGTTGCAGGTACATCTTGAGTTCTTGGGTCCAGCACCCCTCTTCAGGCTCCGCAGCGAACAATAGGCGAGCTCCGGATGGTGGTCCGTAGGGCGAGGCACCGTCCGGAGGCGTTGTTGGTAGCCCCTGCCGGGGGGAGGCCGGCTCGGGTACTGATGGTGTTGCTAATGACTTGAGTAGTCGCTCCTCAAAGATGCCTGGCCTTTGGGGCTCCCTCCTGGAGGCTTGCTTGGCGATGTCGTCCGCTTCTATGTTGGTGCCTCACGGCACGTGCTGCATTTCCAGCCCTTGGAATCACTTCTCCATCCTGCGCACTTCCTCCAGGTATGCCCCCATGTGCTCATCCTTGGGCTTGTACTTCTTGTTCGAGAAATCAATGGGGAGCTACGAATCGCCCCTGATGGTGAGACGCTTGACCCCTAGCGCAGCGGCGGACTTGAGCCCGGCAATTAGGCCTTCGTACTCAGCAATGTTGTTGGAGACCTTATCGCCCTGCTGGAAGCAGAGTTGCACATCGTAGTACAACTTATCCTGAGTGGAGGATACCAGCACAGCGCCAGCCCCCGCGCCGACACATGAGAAGGCGCCGTCAAAGTACACCACCCATCCGTCTGGGGCTTCATCACAGGGGGCCAACGAACGGTTTTCGCTGGCCCCCCGCTCGAGCGCATCAGTCCATTCCGCCACGAAGTCTGCCAGAGCTGCTCCTTTGATCACCCGCGTGGTGCTGAATTCCAACTGGGATGCTTGAAGCTCGATGTTCCACTTGGCGACCCTCCTGATGACATTCGAGCCCCGCGGCACCTTCTCGAGAGGGTACGATGAGACGACCTTGATGGGGAGACCTTGGAAGTAGTGGAGCAGCTTCCTGCAGGCGACGAGGAGCGCCAGAAGAAGCTTCTGGGGCATTGGGTAGCGCGAACGCGCGTCGCGCAGTACTGTGCTGATGAAGTATACTGGGTGCTCCACGAGGGTCGGGCAGCAAGGTCCGCTGGCGCCCGTGGAGCCTCAGGAGCCTCTTGCTGAGCGGTGGGGCCGTCGGTGCCTGTGGTCGAGTCTGCCTCTGAGGCCGTGTCAGGGGGCGGCGCAGGCCCTGAGGTTGCTGAGCCGCCTGGTGGTCTTGAGATCCGGAGCTTTTCCTCGCGCTCCACGACCAGCACTGCGCTGGTGGAATGAGGCGTTGCGGCGAGGTAGAGCGTCATGGGCTCCAGGGGTCGTGGTGCTACCATGACCGGCGAGATGGTGAGGTACTTCTTGAGGTCTTGGAAGGCGGCGTCGGCTTCCGGAGTCCACTCAAAAGGCGCCTTCTTCTTCATGAGCTTGAAGAACGGGAGGGCGCGCTCCCCGAGCTTAGAGATGAAGCGCCCATGGATGTCACACACCCGGCGAGCTTTTGCATTTCCTTCAGGTTTGTGGGCGGCCTCATCTTCTCGATGGCCTTGATCTTCTCCGGGTTGGCCTTGATGCCTCGGTGCGAAACCAGGAACCCTAGCAGCTTGCCGGAGGGTACGCCGAACACACACTTCTCCGGGTTGAGGCACAACTTCACCTTGCGAAGGTTGGCGAATGTTTCTTCTAAGTCCTGGATGAGGGTCGTGGCCTCTTTGGTCTTTACCACTATGTCATCGACGTAGGCCTACGCATTCCTCCCGAGCTGAGGGCCGAGAGTGATGCATCTGGCGCTGGAAGGTAGCGCCCGCGTTCCTCAGCCCTAAGGGCATGCAGGTGTAGAAGTAGACCCCACATGGGGTCAGGAACGCCGTCTTCTCCACGTCTTCCACCGCCATCTTGATTTGGTGGTAGCCCGAGAATGCGTCAAGGAAGCAGAGCAGGTCACACTCAGTCGTCGAATCCATGATTTGGTCGATGCGCGGAAGAGGGAAGGGGTCTTGAGGGAAGAACTTGTTGAGGCTCTTGAAGTCGACGCACATGCATTCTTTGCCTCCTTTCTTCGGGAGGATAACGGGGTTGGCCAGCCACTCTGCGTGCCGTAGCGCCCGTACGACACCAGCCTCCTCCAGCTTCCGGACCTCCTGGACGATGAAGGTCTGCTTCTCTGGGGCTTGTCTACGTGCCTTCTGCTTGATGGGACGCGCATTGGGGCACACCGTGAGGTGATGCTCAATGACATGCCTTGGCACCCCGACCAAATCCGCGGCCTTCCAAGCGAACACGTCCTTGTTGGCCCTGAGGAAGCCAACCAGCACCGCCTCTTATTCTGGATCCAAGCTCGTGCCGATGGTGAAGGTGGCTCCTGAGCCTTCTTCGTTGGCAGGCACTTGCTTCGTCTCGGCGGGGTCCTGAGAAAAGAGCTGCTTCTTCTTGGCAGGCACGGCCTCCGGAGGCTCCAGAGCCCCCTTCGCCGTTGGGTGAGCTGTGGCAGTGGTGGCCCTGTACATGCGCCCGAGGACCTGAAGGGCGGCCTTAGGGTCCCCTTTGACAGTGATGACGCTGCTGCTCCCAGGCATCTTGACGGTGTTGTAGCTCGGGTGAGTTGCCGCCATGAACTTTGCCAGGGCAGGGAAGCCGAGGACGGCGTTGTACGGTAGGCGGATGGGCGCGACATCAAAATCGATGAGATTAGTCCGGTAGTTAGCCGGTGTACCGAAGGTGACCGGGAGGCGGATCTGGCCGAGCGGGACGGGCGAGCCCACGGCCCCCGAGAAGGGCTTGGCGGGTAGGAGCTGCCTGTAGGACAGGGGCATGTGACCGAAGGCTTCAGAAGAGAGGATGTTGAGGCCGGCGCCGCCGTCGATGAGGGTTCTTGTCATGGCCATGCCACAGATGGTAGGCGTGCATACCGTGGGGAGAGCACCAGTTCCGTACGCCTTGGGGGCGAGGTCGCTGGGGCCAAAGGTGATGGCGAGCCCCGGCCCGTCCTGCGCCCGCAAGGCCTCTCGCGGCTGGGCGGCAGCTCCAACTTGCCGAAGGTGCGACTTGGCGTGCCGAGCAGACGCCGGTGCTTGGGACCCACCAAGGATGCAGGCGACTCCGCGGCAAGGCCGCCTCTCGCACCTGACGCCCCATGGCTCGCAGCTGTGGGACGTTCGCGTGGTGCGGGTCTCGGCGGGCGGCCGGTACTGGGGCCGGCGCCGCCCCACCAAGAGCACGACCAGCAAGGCCACAGGAAGCGGGAGTGGTAGTGCAGGTCGTCCTCCAGTGGCCTGGCCGGTAGAAGCATCGGGGAAGAAGGAGGAGGGGCGCGCATTGGTGGCGCGGTCCGCTGATGCTGCCGGGTCGACGAGGGAGGAGCCAGCCCCCGCACGGCTGTGGCTGGCCGCAGCCATCGTAGAGACGCCGCACCGGAGAGGGGAAGCGAGGTCGTCGGAGAGGCGAGATTTCGACACGCCCCCTACCTGGCGCGCGAAATGTCGAATTCAGGGCTCCGCAAAACCCGTTATGTTCGAACACAGGGGCGTGAACGGAGATCTCTCCCACTCACGTCTACCTAGCGCCTCGCTCTCGTCTCGGTGGAAGGATTCAAGCAAACAACGAACAAACACACAAGAGTTTATCCAGGTTCGGGCCACCGCGAGGTGTAATGCCCTACTTCTTGCTTTGGTGGATTGGCTCCGGGTGAGCTAGAGTATGAACTGGTACAAGGGTTCCTGAGCTCAGGAGGCGAGCTCAGGGGGGTCAGGAGGCTAGTGTTCTTGCTCCTTGTGCGGTGGTCGAGTGTGTGTGAGTCTCTCTCCCCTCCTTGTTGGGATCCTAGATACTTATATAGGCGACCGCGGTCCTCTTCCCCCGAAATAAGAGTGTTAATGATATATATATGTCCATAGAGCATTTAAATTAAATATAAGAATAATAAAATTATAATTCTGGTGTAAAACTATTTTTACCCGAGTACATATGTTATTCTTGTTTTTATGAACTTTTTCCTAAAATATATTTCTAAAAAAAAACGTGGGCAGCCAAGGCCCAAGGAAGGCCCAGCCTTCTTCATGACTGGAGGTCGTCTTCAACCTCCAGTACACGCACGCATCATCCCTACCCTAGCGCCCCACCCCCTCCCCTCCTCTCCCTCGCCCCGAAACTCCTCTGAATGGATTCCCCACTCCGCCCTAACTCCCTCCCGTCCGTTACCCGCACTAAATCGTGCCTTAATGGCCATTAGATCACCGGAAACAGCCGCCATAACTTCGACGACGCCCTGTGTCGTTCCGATGTCCCCTTCGTCCTATAAAAGGCCCCCTCCCCTCACAACTCTCTCCTTGCCCGAACCCCTTTCCTTAGGGAGCTTATACCCCTCTCCATAGTCGTGAATTGCTCGCCGGAGTTGCTTGACATTGCCGCTGTTCGCGGAAGATTCCGGCGAGTCCAAGGTGAAGCAGACCTTCTAACTTTTCTATCCTTCATATCTCGATCTTGCGCATCTTATAGATATGGTTTTCTGTCCAAATTCATAGCCGGAGCACGAGCTTCACGTTGTCCACGTCCGGCCGGAGTTCCTCCCAACTCCGGCGACATATAACAGCCACCTAATGACGAACCAGGAGCCTGCGCCGTGCCGAGGAGACTCGCCCCGACTTCCTCATCCTCGTTCACTTCTCGACCATTGCCGGAGACCATCATATCCAACTCCGGCGAAGCTCCGGCGAAGCTCCGGTGAGGCCAGCCCTCTTTTTCTGTAAAACAAAAACGAAGGGGTGTCCTCCTATAGCAGCGCGACACGTGGCAGCTTATAGCAAATCCCGTAATTGACTTCCACACAAATGCCCAATCTTCAGAAATTCATATCTTTTGATCTACTTATCCAAATTTGACAAATAAGATATCCCTGGGTAGCTACAGACCTCTAGTTTATTTTAAAAATTTGAAATCTCACTTTTACGCAGATTAAAATTTTGTTTTGATTTAAATGAGAATTTGAGTATTTTTACTATATCTTTTATTCTGTAATTGATATGAAAAGATTTTACATATGAAAATTGGTCCTTGGAACCATACCAATTTGCTAGGACTCATAGAATAATTTTTAAGTAAGGTTTAGTTACTGTTTTAACACAATACCTTAATTTTGACCTTCTTGATCATCAATTAATAAACTTGTGAAACTAAAATTTGTTTCGTTGTTTAAATCATTAGATGGATCCATAAAGAACTTCTCTGGTTAGTTGTAGTCATCATAAAAATTTAGAGTTAGAAATTTATTAATTAGTTTGTTAACATGAGCTATATGGCATTCATATGAACCGGTCCAACTTGCATAAACTTGAGTCATATGTGGTTAACTTAGGATTGTTTGGCATGAATTGTGTGTTGGATGGTTTTGCTTGAGCACTTGTTATGTGAATGTTGATGAGTGGAGTATCTTACTTAAGTTATCTATCGCGTTAGATTGCGACGAGTGCGGAGGTGAATTCTACAAGGAAGTAGAACCGTGAGACTCCGAAACCGAAGGCAAGTTGCAATTTGATCATGCTCTGACCTATATTTTTATATTATGCATATCGCTTTATATTTAATACTATGCATGTTTTACAAAAGTTTTGCAAACTATTCTTACTAGCTAGATCCTTAGGTTCAAGACTTACTACCATGCCTGGCCGCGCTTGCATAAATGGGTGGGTTGAAAATCAAACTAGTTTTAAACAAATAGACTTGCCATCTTTTGAGGCAACGTTTTGTGAAAACTTTTGAAAAGCGAAAACTATATATTATTTTATTTCTTCTCTCAGGGCGGAATGGTATTGACGGGAGCGTCTACAAGTGATTGCGCCCATCGGGGTCTTGCAGTGAATGCGCCCGACTGGGGTCTTGCACACAGGTTTTGGTGGGGACCGCCGTCCAGGGAAATGAGATCTTCCAAGTACAGTTTAATGTAGCTTCCAGTACAGCCACATGCTACTATGGGCTCTGGCTTAGCTTAGTACTAACGGGAAACCCTTACCTCAGGACCGCCATCGGAGAGGGGCTTTCATTGCCTAAGTTGCGGGCGGCTTGGTCAGGTATAGGGGGCTGTTACGGAAAGGCTTTGTCACAATCTTCTCCTAGTCATACACCCAAGTGTGTAATGGTAAACGGGGTTGGTTGTGTCATGTGGGGAACGTGTACGACCTCTGCAGAGGGTTAAACCTAATCGATTAGCCGTGCCCCCGGTTACGGGCAATTTGAGCAACTGAAGACTTGGACCGAAGAAGAATCTCCCCTCTCTTTTCTAAACATCTGTTTTAAGGGTTGGTTGAGGATTGAGCACAGTGATTGTGTTTCACTTCAACTATATAAATGTTTTACTAAAATCGGAGAATGAACTTTGGTGCGTATATCCAAAGTCTCACTCCTACCTTTTATACTAAAGTTATTTATTTCAAAAGAAGTTTACAAAATTTAGTATAGGACAAAATTGGCTTTACGCAAAGGAAACCTCCACCAATACTTACCGTGCATATATACATATTCCGTTAAAACTTTTCTTTGCAACTTGCGAGTACATTCCACGTACTCATGTGCACCTATCATGTGCAGATCTCAGCAGGTTAAGAGACGGTAGGGTTATGGTCTACACTCAACGAGCCCAGTGGCGTTGATGGAGCCCTAACTTAGCGACTACGTATTATTCCGTTGTATGATGTGCCAGCATCGAGCTATGCCTATGGTATGTATTTGCTTAATTCTGGATCTACCGTTGTAGTAAAATGATGTATGTTTTACTGATATTCATTCTTGTTACTGTGTGTGCTAGCTACGATCCAGGGATAGCACAGTAAGCACAGAGACTTGGATTTTGCCAAATTCGGGTCGTGACACTCCGCCCCTCCAGAAAGCCTTGCCGAGGCCGCTCCCGAGGAGGTCTTGGCGTCGTTCTCCTCGCGAGGCCTGGCCCCTCGCGAGGGTCTTGAGCGGCTGGTCGAATAGCTGGGCCGTACCAGGCCGCTTGTAGGAGCGCGTCGCGGCCCGCAGACAGGAAAGTCTGGGTACCCTGGTTCCTAGTACGCCGATAATATGCATTATTTGCATCTACATAAGTGAATTGGGTATTCATATTACCTTTGTAGATTGCAAACCCTAAATGACGATCTCTTCGTAGCAAGAATGGGGCGGAGACCGTTCAAAGCTTCGTCCCTAGCGGAGTCGCCAAAAAGTGTGTTCGCACACGAACACGTCACCCTGTACCCTCGATGCCAGGGGTGATGCACCGCTGCTCACGTCGAAGGAGACCCGTCCAGGGGCGCGGTGCGCAAGCAATTCGGCGGGCGCTTTTGATGACCCGAAACCCCACATGCCCGGGAGGGACCTCATCAGGGCGTGCGGCGGCTATGGGCTGCCCTAGGTCGGCCTGACTGCCCCTGGGGCCTCGAGGTTCACTGCCCTGCAAACAAAGAACGAACGAAGAATGAGGAAGGAGGAGAACAAAGGGAGAGGATAAAAGTAAAGGTAAAAGTGGTAGATGTGTTTGTTCGATTGTGTGTTGTTCAATCGACCGTCACCCGTTAGATATATATAAGAGGCGGATGGACTTCCCGTTCAACAACAGGACTCCAAATCACATCCAAATCTTTCCAAAATTAACCGAACTTGGATTTAGGTAAGTCTGGAACATCAGTTTGGTTTTTAGCTGCCACAACCACAAACAACCTCGGATCAAGATGAGCCCAAAAGCAAATTTGACTGTTTCAACGAGATGAGAAACTTTCATGTTGAACGTTTTTCGATTCAAGGCCATCTTCAGGGCTGGTTCTGTCACATCCCTAGTTTAGTACTTGCATTAGGACTAGCTAGAGTGTGCATCATGTTTACTTATCAAAGAAACTTGAAATGGGAATGACAGAAACCCCAGCACCCCTCTTCTAACAACTAGGGTTTGATAAAATCTTTTCCAATGTACCCAAAATGCCCTTCAAAAATGTTCATCATTTCTGCCTTGGTCTTAAACCTCTGCCAAAAATGGTGCACAATTTTCTAGGACAACCAAGGTCTCTGGATTAAATCATATGGTATTTGTATTTTGGCATTTAAATGCTATAAAATATTTTAAATGCTCAAATAATCATAAACTATAATGTTCCATGCTGTTCATATTATATACAGTGGGCATGACAAGTTTTATGAGTTATAAAAATGTTCTGGCATTTTTATTAATTAAACAAAGTTGCAAAAGAAATGAAACAGAAAAGGAAATAGGAAAGGGAGAGAGAGAAAGATTACCTGACGCCCCACCCGGCCCACATGCCGGCCCAGCCCAGCTGCCGCTCCAGCGAGCTGCTTGGCTCGGCCAGGCAGGCAGGCAGGTGCTCGACGGCGGCCGCAGCGGGCGCGACGCAGCTGTCCGCCGCCCTGCTTCCTCCCCTCGCCGCCCTGGAGGCTTGGATCGATCGTCCACCTCGCCCCTGACCTCGCAGACACTCTCCACTCTCCCCAGCTCCTCTCCTTCGCCCTCCCCGCACCATGGCTGACGCCGCCGTGCTCGCACCGTCGTAGTAGCCGCGCCCACCGTCGTCCCTGAGCCCTGTTGCCGTGTCCGTCATCTCCGCCGTCCTCGACTACATCGAGCAGGCCGAGCCCCGAGCGCGCGCTCGCCCTGGAGACACCCCGACCCCTTCTTCCCCAACTCCGGCCGCGGAGATCCCCCTCGCCGTCCCGCTCAGCTCCGACCGCCCCCAAGCTCGCTCCGGCGTCTGCTACAACCTCTGTGAGCCCAGCTTCGTCCTCCCCCTCTCCGTTGGCTCTCTCCTACCCTGGAACGGACCGCACTTAGCTCACCTGCACGCACCGCCGCGGAGCTCGTCGCTGACGAGGCTCCGGCCATCCAATGGTCCGGCCACCGTGCCTATCAGCTTCACTGTCACGCGTAGGTGCTGTAGGACCACTCCACGCACCTCTACGAGCACCGCACCGTCGTTTTCGACTTCGCCGAACTCCGGCAGCCGCTGGACTCGTCGCCGGCGTCATCTCCGGCGACCCCGAGGCCAGCCACCACCTCCATTCGATGCGGTTTGCCTCCAGCTACCCGTAGGTGTGCTCCGCCGTCGTTTTGGCACCCGGAGCACGAAACCCGCACCTCACCGCCGTGTTTGGCCTCGTCGGCGGCTAAACGCCGGCGAGTTGAGCCTGTTTGACCACGGGTTTGACCCCCCAGGGTCACTGACATGTGGGCCCTGCCTGCTAGTCAAACCTAGTTTAAGTGTTAATTTAATTCTAATTAGCTAATTAGTTAACTGTGACACTGACCAGTGGGTCCCACTGGTCAGGTTTGACCTGGGCCGCCCTATTGACTGACTAACGTCAGCATGATGTCATGCTGACGCAGTAAAGGATTTTTTGGGATTTTTAGATTTAAAAATAATTCAGGAAATTCCAGAAAATGCCTAAACTTCAAAAAATCATATAAATTCAACAGTAGCTCAGATGGAAAAGATTTATATATGAAAATTGATCAGAAAAATCAAATCTTTCCAATGGCACTGGTTTCATGCATGTTTGAGCAAGTTAACCTTGCTGTATACATTAAAACATGATAATGCACTTAATTAAATAATAGCTAAAGTGCCAATTTGAATCTTTGATTCAAATAGGCTCAAACCCTTCTGGTTAGAGTTGCATTAGCCCAAAACACATGCATCTTGCCATGTCATGAGCATCCATCATATTGTTGCATTTGTTTGTTTAATGATTGTATCACCGGTATTCTCCGTGTTATGTCCTGCTCCCGAGAATACTGCTGCGTATCCAGCTGAAGAGCAGTACCCGACAACCACTTTGTCAGGCAAGCAACCATTGATCATTCCGATACAAACCCATCTTCTCGCTCCTGCTCTCTTTTACTGCATTAAGGCAACAACGTGTGAACTTCTACTTGCTGTGGTAGTTGAACCCTATTACCTTGCATGACCTGTCATTGCCACAGTAAATAGTTGAAACCCACTAGCATGTGTAGGAGTTGAATGAGCCATGTGATGTGTGATCCACCATGCTATTTGTTTATGTTGCCTTCTATGATTAGAGTTGTGTCAGGTCTGGTTCATCTGGGTGATGGATCAGAGTGAAATGATCATATCGATAAAGAGAAAGAAGTGTGGAACACGTTTGGTTAAGGTATCGATGAAAGGCCATGTAGGAGTACGTGGTGGGTTGTTTCATTGGAACCGTACATAGGACCCGAGATCTGTATGTGTGGTTCAAGTTCCAGTTACTACCATGCATTGGGCCCGAAACCAATGGACCCTCTCGGCTTATTAATTACCCTCGATCTCTTTCTGGGAGTTGCAACTAGTTTCTGGTGTTTATAGTTTACTGGAGGTCGTGCACAGCGTTGACCCTCGAGGTGGGTTGTGATGCGACAGGTACGTGGCACGGCGTACCGATTGCCCGTTTGGTGACTCGGGAACCCTGTACACATCGTTTGGGGCCGTGAGCGATACCCCGGCCGGATCTCCCCACGGATGGAACCCAAATAGGCGATAAACCTGGACGAGAGACTTGAGTAGTTAGTCAGGTCGTGGCCGACACCCTCGCTGGGCTTCCGCTTGAAGGTTGCCGATCGTTTTGACGAGACGAAGACAATTCATGTAGAATATTTTCTCATTTGAGGCCATCTTGGCAGTGTAATCAGCCGAATAGTGTCCTGGATACAAAATCTCAGTACTTCAAACCAAGGTTGTGAGAATTGCGATTTTGAATCGGATCGGAGCCCTGATGGTAGGATCGCAAATCGTGGAATCTTCATTATCAGGATCGTAGAAACGTAGATTCTATGAACTAAAGTCGTAGAATCAGAGTGGTTAGTTTGGATCGTAAAGTCGTAGAATCGTACAATAGAATCGCGTTTCTGACAACCTTGCTTCAAACACAACTTCAGCCATAGAGATAAGACCGGATGGCTATGGCCCAAATATCAAAGTTTATCCTTTTAATGATACGAAACTTTCTCACTTTTAGAACTTTTCCATTTGAGGCCATCTTAATTAAGTTCTTGACCGTGCCAAAATCTGATGTCAACAGGAGGCCAAGAGTGGCCCCCGCCCTATGGACGGGAAGTCCGAGGAGATTAACATCCTTTCCTCTGAAGAGAAGGAGGATGACGAAGAGGAAGAAGAAGAAGAAGAAGAAGAGCCCCATGCGCAAGGCAGGGGGACGAAGAGGGCGGTTGTCACTGATGTGGACACGGCCGCACCCCGGAGAAGGCTGAACCTCTCTACTCGTTCGGACTCATCGTCAGAACATAGCTTTGTGGTGAAGCCGAGGGAGAAACTCCTGACTGAAACGTAAGTTTGTCCGGATTATATTAATTTTTGCACCTTGTTTGTTTAGAATTTCGATGTTTACTTAGTATTTCTCACCTGCTGACCTACAGCCCTCCCCGAGAACACCCCGACGCCTCCTTATTGAAGGGGAACTCTGTAGCACCTGGAGAGACGGAGAGTGACCCGCTGGTCCGAGCTCCAACACCCGTGATCGGCGGGGACACCGAAGTGTCTTCCCAGCGGGTGTCTTCGGCTCAAGGAGATGGGGGTGGGGCAAGTAACAAGGCGACCGAGGGTAACACCTCGGCTGCCGCTGACCATGGGGAAATAATCCCCATGGAGACCGAAGACGGGGGGGCCCAAACAATCCGGGGCCCCGCCGAATACTGCCCCGGAGCCTAGCGCGGCTCCGGGGTCCGAAGACCAGACCCCTAGGACGGCGGAGGGTACTACGGAGCCAGGGGTCAATCTGGAGGCGTCCGGCCCACTGGAGGGAGCACTTCAGAGTGCTTCCGTCGTGGAGGAGCGCCACACCATGATGGGTGTGGTGATGAAGAAGATTCAGTTCGTCAAAGGCGGACTGAATGAAACTTTCAACGGCCTGTTAACAGGTTTTGAGGTAAGCAATGTAATGTTCTTTATGGAACTTTTATTTGTTTTATGTGCACATATATAGCCAGTAGCCCTTGATGCTTTGTGTGATTCTGAACATAATCGGACGAAGGATCCATAGTGTAGCATGTTTATAGAGCTGAACTGATGTGCTTCTGTTATTTGAACAGGCTTCACTAGTTATGGCAACTACACTAGATGCAGAGGTTTCCGAACTAAATCGGAACCTCTTGTTGGCCAACGAGGACCTGGACCGCGTCAACCAGCGTTTAGATGAAACACAAGGTATGCAGATTTAAAAAATTAAGATGTCAAGAAGACTAAGTAATTGAGTATGAGTATAAACTTTTTATGATATTCTGTATTACACAGTTGGCGCCATTGAGCTCGAGGCCCTCAAGGGCGAGCTCGCGAAGGCCAATGAGGAGGCCGAGGCGAGCAAGGCGATCGTTGGCAAAGCGGTTGCCGAACTAGAGGCCGAAAAGGCCGCGTGCCAACAACACGTGGCTCGGGTGTCCGAAGTCGAGGACGAACTCGAAGATGCCATTCACAAATGCAAAGCATTGGAGTTGAAGGCTTCGGAACAAGCATCCGAGCTGAATGCGGCAGTTAAGGCTTCCCAGGATGCGCGAAGCTAGTCGCGGAGCGCCTGTGAAGAAATCAAGGCGCGACAGATAACATATGGTAAGACTTTTCTCTTACAGAGCATCTTCGGAGGGCAGAAGTATCTTGGGCTGACAAGGTTATAGAGTTCTACTGGAGTGTTTGCTGATCTTCCGAGGAGCAGTGCTGCCGCTGCCCAATACTTCCGATCCCAGGAGGAGAACGACACGAAGAAGTTGTTTTGGTCGCAGTTCTATGCACCGAAACATCCGGTACCCCTCAATGACCAGATGAAGCAGCTGGTCGAGCTGCATAATATGGCGGGTTCGGCCATGAATGACTTGATATTCCGACTATGGCCCGCTGATCCAATCCCAAGTAGCTACTTTGGTTTGGTGAAGCGGCTTGTTGAAGCGAGTCCGCGGGTTTGACGCGTTGACGCGTTCGGCCTGCATAGAAGGTGCTCGGATGGCCTTCGCTCGTGTAAAGGTGCACTGGGCGAAGATGAGGGCGCAGGACATAGCCATTGCTGGCCCGCCCGAAGGCAAGGAGCACCGCAAGCCAGAGAGATACGTCGAGGACGTCATAGAAGGCGCCCACCTTATAGAAGGCCAGTGCTCAAAAGATGTCATCTTTGATTAATTGTATCCGATTGTAAAGACTTAAGCTTATGAACTGATGTATATAACTTTTGTGCTATTATAATCTGAGCAACTTTTACTCCTGTGTGGCTGTTTATGTAAATCTGAAAGTTTCCAGTCGCCCGCTTTAGCCCCCATGTACATTGTACTAGGGTGTTCGGTCATATGCGTATACACGATTTATCCAACGTCTTGGTCCGTGTAGGAGGTGTATGCGGAGCGAACCAGGCAATCAGACTATGTGGCGTTATTGTTTTCACTTAGGCATTGGAGTTTGACAAGTGGGGCTAGGTACTAGCCCCTGGTGCAGATATGTTATTTTCAGAATTAAGGTAACCAATTGCACCCGGCAGGGCGAAAGAACCAACCCTTCGTATAACACGGGGTAGATCTCTATCGATCGTAGTATAAAACTAAGTCACCGGATCGCAGTCCAGATTATCGCATATCATGACAGTCAGTTTTCGGCTTTCTCTACTGAGGTTATTGACCGGACGAGCCAGAAGTACAATCGCAGTAGTTCTCCCTTTATACCCTAGTCAAACATTCATGAACGTAGGGGTAAGCACAAGAGTCGGGCGACCCAACTATTGACCCAAGACATGATTCAGAACTGATGCATATAAAGCAGATATCCAGGACGCCGAACACTCCCTATAGTTGTTCCGACTTTTCAACATATACCGGGCCTACATACAACCCCTAGTAATGGACCTTGTTGTCAAGGCACATGTGGTAATCTTATATGGGTAGAGAACGCGGGTGGTGAGAGAATGAATCTACAAACATAATATAAGCCAAGCTGTTTCTGAAATATCCCGTTATAGTACGGCGAGCCGTATGTTTACAGATAATGCTGATAACTTCCTTGGAAATTTTACATGCTAGATAAGTATAAAACAAAAAAGAGAAAAAAGGTTTACACAGGGTCTTAATCTAAAAACAAATCTTAGCGCAGGTCCCTGTTGCATGTCTGCGCAGTTTTCTCCTTTGTGATGTGTCCTTGAAGGGGGAAGTTTGACGGCCATCTGTAAAAAAGAAAAAAAATAAGAAGGCTGGAAAAGAGAAGAGATCCAATGTGGCCATAAACAGAACTGGTTCGTGTAGTGAACTTCGAAAGATAATTTTAGAGTCCGAATAGGGTCTAGTCGAACTATGGACTATGTGTATGAAGTGTAACCCGATCGCCGCCCAACGGATTTTGAGGGCATAATTATGTACATGAGGCACGTATGCTATCACGTTATGGGGCAGTTGATGGGGGCGTAAGTCCTAATCTAGCTCAGGTTCATTTGAGGTGCTGCACTCAGGCGGACACGTTTAGCTGTGTCCGCGGTTTTAACAACCGATAGGTTGTCCGGCTTGAATATGCCGTTTTGGACTTCGGCTGCTAAGGCCGCAGTGTCCTCCTCCGTATGGAGAGAGCGCTCCATATTTCCATTGACCGTGATGACGCCCCGTGGTCCAGGCATTTTAAGCTTTAGATAAGCATAATGTGGAACTGCATTAAAGTGGGCGAAGGTCGTTCTTCCGAGTAGTGCATGATAGCCACTTCGGAACGGAGCTATGTCAAAGATTAGCTCTTCGCTTCGAAAGTTATTGGGTGAGCCGAATACGACCTCCAATTTAAAGAGCCCGTGCAGCGGGCTTCTACACCCGGTATCACTCCTTCAAAGGTCGTGCTGCTTGGCTTGATTCTTGATGGGTCGATCCCCATCTTGTGGATAGTGTCCTGATATTTCAGATTGAGACTACTGCCGCCGTACATAAGGACACGAGTGAGATGGTATCCATCGATTATTAGGTCGAGCACTAGGGCAGCCGAACCTCCGTGACAGATGCTAGTCGGATGATCCCTACGAGCGAAAGTGATCGGACAGGCCGACCATGGGTTGAATTTGGGGACAACACGCTCGACGGCGTAGACATCTCGGAGTGCGCGCTTGCGCTCCCTCTTTGGGATATGAGTGGCATATATCATGTTCACTGTTTGGATATTTGGTGGAAATTTCTTATGTCCCCCTGTGTTCGGCTGGCGAGGTTCAGCCTCGTCTTCGCTCTGAGGTCCGTTTCCCTTGTGTTCGCCGTTGAGCTTGCCGGCCTGCTTGAAGACCCAACAATTATAGTTGGTATGGTTTGCAGGTTTCTCTGGGGTGCCATGGATTTGGCTGGGCCTATCTAATATTTTGTCCAAGCTAGATGGACCAGATTTGTTGCCTTTGAATGGCTTCTTCCATTGACCGGGTCTGGAGCAGTTGAATCCAGTGTTTACCGATGTATCATCTAGGATTCCAGTATTGTTTCGACGTTTGTTTTTGTTACGTGGTGGTTTTCCATTGCCGTCCCTGACTTCATATGTTCTAAGGTCGCTGGTGCTGCTACGAGCTAACCAGCTGTCCTCGCCCACGCAACAATGGGACATGAGTGTAGTTAAGGCTGCAATTGTCCTTGGCTTTTCCTGTTCGAGGTGTCTGGCTAGCCATTCGTCCCGGACACTGTGCTTGAAGGCCGCTAAGGATTCGATGTCCGGTCAGTCGACGGTTTGGTTCTTCTTAGTGAGAAACTGATTCTAGAGCTTGCAGGCTGACTCCCCGGGTTGTTGGATGATGTGACTTAGATCGTCAGCATCCGGGGGTCGGACATAGGTCCCTTGAAAATTGGCCCGAAAAGCATCCTCAAGTTCCTCCCAACTCCCAATGGAGTTCTCTGGGAGCCTGTTTAGCCAGTGCCGAGCTGGTCCTTTCAGCTTGAGGGGTAAGTATTTAATGGCGTGGAGATCATCTCCGCGAGCCTTGTGTACGTGAGGAATGAAGTCCTCTATCCAGATGGCATGATCCGTTGTTACATCATACGGCTCAATGTTTACGGGTTTAAACCCTTCTGGAAATTCGTGATCCAGCACCTCATCGGTGAAGCACAGAGGGTGCGCGGCGCCCCTGTATTTTGCTATGTCATGGCGTATGTTCGATGGGTGTGATGTTCGGTATTGACCTCGAACTGGTATATGACCGGCATGATTGGCTTGATAGCCACCATCCTATGCGGGAGCACGGTCCCTGGATCCGTAGATGGATCTGGTCTTGCCAACCTTTTTGTTAAGGTCCTCACGCAGATCGTGTTTCCGGGCTGGAGCCGCATCCTCCTTTCATTTACGGGGTGGGGGTGCGGGCTTGTGCATGCCGTTGCTAGCCACTCTGTCCCGTCCACGAGGCGGTCGGTCCGGCTTGTCGGCGGTGTCATTCTTCGGCGGTATAGGCGCAATGACCTCGTCGTCGAATTCAGGAAGGAGTTTTCGCTTAGGATAGCCTTTGGTTTGGCGATTGCCATATTTTTTCTCAGCATCTAGCACTTCGTTCCATTTGTCGTTGAGCGTATCCTGTTCGGCTCGATGTCGTCTCTGCTGCTTTTTCAGGCTCCTTGCGGTGGCAATAAGCCTCTGATGGAAGCGCTTTTGTTCAAAGGGTTCTTATGGGAAGATATATTCGTCATCGCCCAAGCTAACATCCTCTTCGGAGACAGGTTCATAATTGTTGTCTTCGACATCGCTCTCATCGGACAGCGGTTTCGGACTATGTTCACCGTCCTCTCCCTCGTCCTGCTCCACCGCTGGATCTACGGGGTCTTCGGCTTGCTCCGGACTGCCAGCATCGTTAGTGACAATGTTGCTATCTTTCCCTTTACGGGATTTAGTTCAGCGCTTTGGACGCCGACGCTTGAGGTTCATTGACAGGCGTGTCCTTTGCAGGATTGTTTTCACCGTCGCCCTCCTTCTCCTTTGGTGTATCCACCATATACACGTCGTATGAAGACGTAGCTGTCCATCGCCCGGTTACAGGCTGGTTTTGGTCTAGATCTCCTTTGGCTTCGAGGTCCATCCCTTCGAAGTCTTCGGAAGCGTAGTCAAGTAGATCAGTTAGATCTTCGACCGTGGCTACCAAGTGGGTGGTGGGTGGGGAGGAAAATTCTCCATCATCAGCCTCCAGTTCGAACCGGATATAATTTGGATGTGTGTCCCCAGCTAAGGAGAGATATTTTAACGAATTTAGCACATCGCCAAAAGGTGAGTGCTGGAAGATATCTGCAATACTGAATTCGATGATGGACGCGGATGCACATGGTTCGGAACCTACGGCCGGAGACGAGTCCAGAGTTCTGGTAAGACAGACTCCGCTCAAAGTTGGGTCCGTGTGCGGCTCCAGCGCCGTTGAGTCAGCGGCTTCTGCGGTGGGGTTGAGCTTACCATCCTTGAGTGACGCGATCTATTCCGGATCTAGGGCCAGAACGGTTACATGTGCTATTTCCTAGTCTGATGACAGAGTTAGGTCATGTTCATTGTGTTGGCAGGGAGAGGTCGCCGTGGGCTCAAATCCGTCAAAGATCAGGTCTCCGCAGATATTAGCAACGTAGTTCAAGATTCCAAACCTGACTTGATGGCTAGGGGCATAGCTCTGAATCTGCTTGAGGTGGCCTTCTGTGTTGGCACGGAGCATGAAGCCGCCGAACACAAAAAGCAGTCCGGGAGGGAAAATTCCCTCGATGGCGACGTCGTGGTTGATGAAGCGATCCATCAGTCCTTCGGTCGACGACATAGTGGAACTCTCAATAAAAGCACCAATGTCGGTGTCAAAACTGGCGGATCTCGGGTAGGGGGTCCCGAACAATGCGTCTGAGGATCAATGGTAACAGGAGGCTGGGGACACAATGTTTACCAGGGTTCAGACCCTCTCGATCGAGGTAATACCCTACTTCCTCCTATATTAATATGGATGAATATGATTACAAGAGTTGACCTACCTCGAGATCGTAATGGCTAAACCCTAAAGTCTAGCCTATGAGGATGTTATGATTCTCTAGTCTCTACGGACCAAACCCTCCAGTTTATATATGCACCGAAGGGGCCTAGGGTTTGTACATAACCATCTTGCAGAGGAAGGAAAGATTACAGCCGAAACTAAAACCTTCCATTATACAAATACAGGAGTCCTATGCGGATATGAGAGATGACCTTCAAGAATGATCTTCACAGCCCACCAGTCCGGTCCACCACGAGTTATCCGGCCACCCGAGGACCCCTCATCCAGGAATCCCTCACTCGACAACAACCTTGGATCTCAGGACGGCGGCCTCGTTGCAGCAAGAGGCAACGCACTAGGGGCTGCGTGGGGGAGACCCAGTGCCAGCCCCCCCTCCGCGCAACCCAGGGCAAAGCGCCGCCGCCGCCGCGGCGCCTGCCACTCAGAGGCAAGCGCCGGAGAGCCCTTCCCCCGGCAGAGGGCCTGCAGTCACTAGGCCACCACCATCGTCCCCCTTGCCCCTTGGCCACGTCCTGGTTTCCGGACGCCCCAATGGTGGTAGGGGAGGCATAGGGTAGGGCCCTGTCCAGGCACGAAAGACGTTCATGAAGATCTCCGCTGGTGACACTCTCATGAAATAATGAGTGGGGTTGTACATGCCTCAGAGTCTCCTGAGTGCCGCCCTTGGGCCTCATGTGGGCTCCACGCAACATCCAAGTGGAAGCACCATGCTCCAGGCTGGCCATCGACACTGTCCCTGAATGACTATGCCCACGCCCAGTGGAAGCACTTAGCTCCGCGCTCTTGGGAGGACGAAGACTAGCCTAGGTGTCGGACGTGGTTGTTGGTTCTTTTTTTTTTGCCCTCTTTTTGTAGCTTAATTCTCCTTCTTTTCATAGTAAAACTTGGAGTTTCATGTTCTTGCCAAAGAAAAAAAATGTTTTTCCTCGATTCGCAGTGTTTTCCTGCCTTTGGTTACTGTCTAAAGACGCGAGGCTCAAGCCTGCTGCCCACCCTTGTAAGCGCCTCATGAGCGGGGTCTAGGTATGCTTTGCGCACCACGCGCACTGGAGCTGCCTCAAGCGGCAGTCGAACGACCGTCATAGGGACACAGTGCACGCACCTTGCCAAGGCTCGGTATTTAGTTCCTCACCAGGAGCTCTCAGGAAGGTCCGCGGGTTCCTTAGGAGTCTTAGGCATTCATCAGCGTCGGGATACCCTCTCATCGGAAAGGCACCCTCGTGCCACGGGAACTCATTCAAGACCATACGCACCCAGATAAGTTGCGGTATTGGCTTTTGTCAAGGGCCTCTTGGCCCGAGACGGAACCTCTCACCACCTACTTCAAAAGAATTTCCTAATTTCATATATAATAGAGAAACTCTCCTCTCGAAAGGATCTCACACCCCCTCGGGGTAGTATCCGAAAGCTTTGTTACGTACAGGGCAAACCAGGAAATAAGAGCCTAGCGAGGCGCGTCGCTGTCTGCATCATCATCATCGCCATCATCCACATCGCCCTCTCCAACTACAGGCGCGTCCACGTCTCCCTCGATGGCGAGCTCCTTGATCAGGTCATCCACATGGTTGTCCACCCACCTCGCCAAGACACCGAGAGTGGCCCCGGGCACGGGGGCTATTGCGGCATCAAAATCAAAGTCAGGATCAAGGCTGAGAAGGTGGCTGAAGACGCGCGAGAATGCATGTCCAAGGAGACCTCGACTTCTTTCCTCAACAAGCTGGCGAGCTCTTGCGGCCTTATCCTCCAGACGGGTCATGATTTGGGTGAAGAAGTAGAGGTAGACAACATCATCGCCCTCATGAGGCCGTGGGACACTCTCTTTGCATATCGTGTCCAGGGCCTGATTGGCCCTCACTCTGAGACCTTCAAGCATTGAAGAGCGCTCGCGCTGCATCGTCCAGCGGAGACTCACCTCGTCCACCGCCTGACCCATGAGGGACTCAGCGTCTGCTACTTGCCTTTGAAGTGAAGATGGTTTGGCCTGGATGGAGGCCTAAACCTCCCTGGTAGCCACCTCGCGCTACGCCACGGCAGCCAGATTCTCCCTAAGGGCGGCAGTTCTACCCTCCATCTCGACCTACTGCTGAGATTTTGTCTCCACGAGCCTCAGTTTCCGTTGGTATTCCTTTGCAAGGGCTTCATGGATCTCTTCCACCTTCTGATCGACTTGGCGATCCCTCACTTCCAGTCGCTTGAGCTCCAGGCTGTGCTCCAAGGCCTAAAGAAGCGGCGCCTCCTCGCGCTCTTGGATCTCCTCCCCATTAGAGGGGGCTTCCCTTGATGGTGTCATCAGCATGGCTCGCCGCGCCTGGATTCGCTGCTCAAGGGCAGGGTTCGATGCCTGAAGCTCCTACTCCCGCTCCTCGGACACCTTGAAGCGGCGGTCAGCGGCTATGGCCTCATCCAAGGCATGAGCACAAGCATCGCGAGAAGCCGCAAGGGACTCCTCAGCATCCGTGCTGGCTCACTCATGTTGCCGACGCCCAAGATTGATGGCAACCTTCAGCTTGTGCAACTGCCTCGCCAGGCAAAGATTCTCTGACTCAAGGCGTACGTTGACATCGATGAGTTCCTCCACAAGACGGCCCAGTGCGCTGATGGCTTCTTGAAAGAGGTCATGGCGAACAGCGCTGCGCCCGCGCGCAAGCTCTAGCGCGTGGCCAGGCCCCTTGGCGCAGGGGGCTGCCGGAAAAATGCGAGGCGCTCCACCTGTCCCTCGCAAGGGGCTGGTAGCCGGCGCTCCCCCGACCATTTCATCAGCCTCAGCAGGGGGATCAAGTTGCGCGGCTCCGACACTCGACGACGGGGCCGACACCGAGGGAACCCACCCGCTGGTAAGGACTAACTAGGGAGCCCTCGACACACCTCCGACACCCAGGAGGACCCGGAGCAAGGACGCATAAGGCCCAGGTCATCGGACTCCCGGCGAAGCGCTCGCCTCGTGAGCCGTCCCCATCCCTCGCGTAGGTGCCTGGCATAGGGAGCCCAAAGTCGACATCGAGCCAAGATCCCCCAAGGGGCAACCTTCAGGAGCTTTCGCCTTCAAGATCGGAGAAACCCTAGGGAGGCAAGTTCAGGAAAGAGCGTCGCTCATGGAGAACCACAAAGATAAGGCACTTACCTGTTCACTTCTATATACTTCCTCTATTTCGGGGGTCGCAGACCATCCCTGTTGCAGCCCCACAACCCTTTCCTCTTGCGGAGCGCTCCGAGGTTCGGCTGAAGCGGGCTGGAGACTGGGACATGATCTTCAGAGGGTGGGAGGCTCATGGCCACCTCGGGAGTAAGCTCATGGGCCTCAGGTGCAGCCTCCTCAGGGGCTACGGGCCGCGCTTGCTCAGGGATGGAAACTTCAAGAGCGCACATGGGGGCTCATGGAGCGACTACCTCGGGAGCTCCAAGCGACGTTAACTCCTCATTCATCGCCCCGGGAGCCTTCAGCGGCGTCCGCCCCCCTGCGCCCACATCTGGGGCGCGCGTCGCAGGATCAACAAGCACTGGAGTCACCAAGACGGGATTCTCGCGGGGCCCTCCAAGGCCCCTTGGAGCAGCCCCCACTCATCGAAAAGGGGCATCTGCTTCGCGAAGCTCTCCTTGTTCGAACAGTTGTACAAGAGGAAGCCGTCCTCCGGAATCGTGGCGGGCACTGGGTCGCCAGTCAGGAGCCCGAGCACCGCGCGCAGCGTCTTGGAAGGAAGCGAAGGCACCTGGAGCCCTATGGGGTCTGTAGGGTCGGTGAAGGTCCACATCGGATGGGAATGGCGCTGAAACGGGGCGATGCGCCGCCTGACGAACTCCCTCACCACCATCGGAGCCGTCACCCCGGCCTTCTTCAATCTGGCCAACCCAGCCCAAACAAAGGTGAGCTGGCGATTGACAAGCTTCTCGTAGCCCCAACCAGAGGTGGAATCTGTCGGACTTTGTGGAAGCAGGAGTAGAGGGCTGAACGTGGTGCGTCCACAAACACCCATTACTTCCGAAAACCCTTCATGTCGGGGCGAAGCGCGAAGTCAATGCCCGAACCAGCTGTCGCTGCTTCGGGCTGGAAGGACACGCACCCTGAGCACTGACGGTCGTCGACCAGACGGAGAGAGATAAAATGGCGAAACAAGGCAACATATGGGGTAATGCCCACCATGGCCTCGTACAGGAAGGCGAAGGTGGCCAGGAGGGTGATAGACGCAGGGTCTGGATGTAGCGCTTGGATCTAGTAATGTGAGAGTACGACATTGAAGAAATTGGAGAAAGGATGGACCAATCTGGCCAGAAGAGTGCGACGATGCATGGGGATCTCGATGGCTTGCTTGTCCGCCATAGACCGGGAGGCGGGCCAAACTGTCGTCTCCTTCAATTCATTGGAGTTGGCAGCAAGGGCTGGTCGGACCTTGGCCAGCCCCTCCGAGTTGACCACCGTCGATCGATCGAGCGCGGGCTCTAGGGCCGACGAAGATTCAGCAGGAGCGCTGGGTTTCCCCTTCTACTTCGTCAAACTGGGAGCCATGGAGATGAACAGAGACTGGTGCGGCGCCAGGGCTAGAAGGCGAACCGCAAGATCACAAGATAGCAAGACGAGGGGTGAGCCAAGATAGAGTGCGGCAGTCAAGTCTGGTAAGGCGGTGCTAGCAACAGGCCGCCATCAAGTCAAGCAGTTGCCAGGGCTGCCTGGGGAAGTGGAGGCGGCCACCACTCGCCCTTGCCCTTTGGCTTCGCCTCCAAGCCAAGTCCGAGCGCACATTGGGCCTGGGGGCTTCTATCGGCGTTCTGGGAGTCGGGGTACCCAAACTTGCCTGCCTGCGACACATGACGTGACTCCTTCACCTGCCTGCTGCGGCCCATCTTCAGCAGGGACACTCAAGACCCTCGCCAGGGGCCAAGCCTCGCGAGGCAGACGGCATCAAGACCCCCGGAACAAGCAGTTTCACTAGGCTAGCTCAAGAGGGGCGGAGATCTCTATGCAAGCCCCCACCTCGTGAGGTTCGCATGATGTAAGCCATGACGACCAAGGCCAGGCGGGCGCCAGCGGGCGCAGGACGACAAGTTTCCTCTTTGGTGTTAAAGAGGCAAATGTAGGCACAGAGTCCCGAGGAATCAACCAAAGGTTTCCATTTCCATGCAACAAGACCAGGATCGCCAGGACGACAGGACGAAGGTCATCATCGAGCCCACCATGGCGTCAAGATCAGAAGCTTTGCAGGCAAAGACAACCTTTAGTCAGGATAAGATGTACCAGTTGTCTTCCTTCAAATTTGGCCGTTGTGGGATACCTTCACGCCTACATTTTGGGGGAAGAGGAGCCAGGCCACTGTAAATATAGCTTAGCCACCTCATAGAGGGGACGGATCATTCAGACCTCCCTCACCACCACAAGAAAGAACACACCTCGCGACGTTGTTCAACCACTGTATTAGTTCGTCCTCAGCCCACCTCGAGGCAATCCACAATATTGCAGGAGTAGGGCCATTCATCGATAGGTGGCCTGAACGTGCGTAAACTGCCCTGTGTCATTTTCCTTTCCTGTTGGTTGAGATAGATCATAGAGACGATGAGTAGGCTGCAAGGGAACTTGAGTTCTTCGCAGGCACCCCAGTGTTCAAACTTACAAGGGTTATGCTGAGCCCTGAATCCGATAGTGTCATGTAGTAGACATTCATATGACACCACTAAGGGAATCAAAACATACATATCATCGGAATATCGAACACATATCATGTTCACATGATTACTTGCAACATGATTTCTCCTGTGACCTCAAGAACTAAACTAACTACTCACAAGTGATAAACATGCTCAAGATCAGAGGGGTATTAAATAGCATAATGGATCTAAACATATAATCTTCCACCAAATAAACCATATAGTAATCAACTACAAGATGTAATCAACACTACTTGTCACCCATAGGTACCAATCTGAGGTTCCGGTACAAAGATTGAACACAAGAGATGAACTAGGGTTTGAGAGGAGATGGTGATGTTGAAGATGTTGATGAAGATCGGCGTCCCAAAGATGAGAGGGTTGTTGGTGATGACGATAGCTTCTATTTCCCCATCCGGGAGGGAAGTTCCCCTGGTGGAATCACTCCGTCGAAGGGCAAAAGTGCTCCTGCCCAAGTTCAGCCTCGAGATCGTGGCGCTCTGTCTCGAAAGTCCTTTCCTTAATTATTTTAGGTCAAAATTACTTATATACCAGAAGATGGGCACCGGAGGTGGGCTGAGGAGGGCACAACCCACGAGGGCATGCCTAGGGGACTAGCGCGCCCTGGTGGGTTGTGCCCACCTGGTGGAACCCCTCTGGTACTTATTTGGTCCAATAATTCTCAAGTATTCCATACAAAATCTCCATGAAGTTTCAACTCATTTGGAGTTGTGCAGAATAGGTGCCTGTCGTTGCTTTTCCAGGTGCAGAATTCCAGCTACCGATATTCTCCCTCTTGATGTAAACCTTGTATATTATGAGAGAGAAGGCATTAGAATTACTCCAAAAGGCATTATTATACATAAAAACATTATAAATAACAGTAGGAAAACATGATGCAAAATGGACATATCAAATTTCTATGCCTATTCACCTTGTGCTACGACACCGCTCCACAACCAGAGGGGTCATCTCCTAAGACACTGCGCGCAAGCAGTTCTCCTCTTGAGTGTGACATGAGCGGGGGCTGGTAGCACAACGTCTGTGCTTGGGTCCGTCCTTGCAGCGCTGATAAACCTAATGGACCGTCCTCTGGCTCACGGGACGGCCCCGTGCACGTCACCTCATTAGGTCCTTAGTACCTGGTCTCATCACAAAACAACCACTGTAGGTAAGCAAGGGGTCATTCATGGAGGAGATTGTAGGCATAATTCCTAGTCACGCACTGTCGGATTCAGGACTCCGCAAACCCTTGTTAGATTCGAACACTGGGGTGCGTGCGAAGAGCTCAACTTCCCATGGCTGCCTCCTCCTCGTCCCCATGGCCTAGCTCGATGAACAGGGAGGAAACGGGACAAGGCAGTTTACCCAGGTTCAGGCCACCTTGCGGTGTAATACCCTAGTCCTGCTTTGTGGTGGATTGCCTCGAGGTGGACTGAGCATGAACTAGTACAGTGGTGGAACAACCTCAGGAGGTGTGTTCTTGCTTGTGTGGTGGTGAGGATGATCAGAATGATCTGTCCTTTGCTATGGTGGTGGCTAGGCTATATTTATAGTGTCCTTGGTCCTCTTCCCAAAATGAAGGCGGGAAGGAATCCCACAACGGCCAAATTCAAAGGGAGACAACTAGTACATCTTATGCTGACGAAAGGTGGTCTTTGCCTGCAAAGTTTCTGGTCATGACGCCATGGTGGGCTCAGTGATGACCTCTATACTGTCGTCGTGGCGATCTTGGTCTTGTTGCACAGAAATGGAAACCTTTGGCTGATTCCTCGGGACTGCACGCATGTGCTTGTTTCTTTAGCACCAAAGAGGAAACCTGCTGCACTGCACCCGCTGGCGCCTGCCTGGCCTTGGTTGTCATGGCTTGCGTCTTCTGAACCTCACGAGGTGTGGGCTTGAATAGAGATCTCCGCTCCTCAGTTGCCAGCCTAGTGAGGCTGCTCCTTCCGGAGGCCTTGGTGTCGTCTGCCACGCGAGGCTTGGCCCCTCGTGAGGGCTTGTCTGTTGATGCTGAAGATGGGCGGTACCAGGCCAGTGAAGGAGGCCATGCCATGGGCTGTAGGCAGGCAATTCTGGGTACCCCGGTTCCCAGGACGCTGACAGTGGCCCCCGGGCCCAAGGCGCGCTCGGACTTGGCTTCAAGGCAAAGCCAAAGGGCAAGGGCAAAGCACCGCGGGCCCCAACCGCCTGCGGACCTGGTTGACGCGTGGCGCCTGATGGGACGTGGGCGTCTCCACTTCCCCATGCTGCCTCGGCAACCGTCCTGGGCTGACAAAAAGGTTGGCGCTTGCCTCCAAACCTTCATTGCCTTCTCTTCGTCTTGCTCCAGATCCCATTTTCCTTCTCGCCGTGAGGGCCTCAGATCGGCTGAATCCTTTCCCCGAGCTCGGCGCTGATGGCGCCTGAAAAGGCAAAACCAGCTGCTTCTCCCGCGCATCCAGCCCCCGCGCTTGAGCCAGCCCTCAGCGTTTCCACCATCACCGAGGGGAAGCATCTCACTGTTGTGCTCCCACTAACAGCGAGCAACCACAATAAGGGGTGGGAGACGACACTCCAGGTTGGCTCTACCAAGCCGGAATCCTTGGGTGAGACCTTCTACCACTTCTTCCTGCACAACGTCTACGCCGAGCTTGTCCCCCTTTCTCCAATTTCTTCTTCACCATCCTGAACCACTACCAAACCCACATCCTTCATGTCACAACCCTAGTTTTGGTATGCACTAGGCTAGCCTTGGTGTTTGCATCATGTTTAAAATTCAAATGAATTTGAATTGGGGACATGTGAAACCCTCAGAAATCTTTTTGAAAATGACTCAGATAAAAATTGCTCCAAAAGGGTCCAAGAAAATGTTCATGTTTCTCTCTGAAAATATTGGTGAGAAGTAAAATTCAAACCAATATTTTTAGGAGCTCATAAATATTTATTTTGGGCATTTGGAATTTAAGCAGTAATTATTTGCATTGGATATATATGCTATATATTTTATATATGTTCAAAAATTCTGAATTTTTGGTGAGGGGCTTTGGATTAACTCCCTAGGTCCCTGCAAAAATCATCAGAAGCAACAAAATTGATTTGGTTCAAAAACCAAATCAAAAAAAATGTCAGAAAATAGAAAAACTGAAAGAAAAAGGGAAAAGAGCTTACCTGGGGCCTGTCACTGTGCAGCCCAGCAACCTCCACCTGGCGGCCCAGCCCGCCAGGCGAAGCGGTCATCTTCAACCTCTGCCAGTAGGGAGAGGCGTGTTCATGCGCGCGCGATCGCCGTGGCGAGCTACCTGCCCGCCTGCCCCTCCCCCTCGTCGCCCTGGACCTTCCGGTCGTTGCCAGGACGCACCCCGGACCCCTCTCACTCTCTCTCGCATCCTCTCCCCTCCTCTGCCGCTCGCTTTCTCACCCTCCGGGGCGCCACCGTCGCCGCCGTTCGCTGTTGCCGTGGCCACCGGCCACCCCACGTCCAGCCGATGCGTCCACAAGCTCCGCCACTTTGTCCTCTACCTCTCCGTCGAGCCACCAGTCGCCGGACACCTCGTAGAGCCGTCATCACCGTCGTCTTCGTCATCGCTCGCTGGAGATCCCCTCCACCGCCCTGCTCGCTTCGGCCCTCCTCCGACCTCGCCGTCTGCACCGCTGCAAGCGTCGTGAGCCTCTCCCTCGAACCACCCTCTGTGTTGTCTGGTTTGCGTGCCGAAGCTGCCGCGTCATCGACGTCCGAGAACCACCGCTACCGTGCCATGTCTCCGTCGTGGCCACAACCCTTGCAGCTCGCAGACGAGCACACCAGCGTGCTCAGCGGCTCTCCACGAGCCCGTAGCACACCTCATCTCGCTCCCCCATGCACCGCAGCAGCCGCCCGCACCTGGCCGTACTCCGGTCGCCGCCGCGAGCTTCGCTACGACCAGCTCCGGCACCCCCGCAGCCCCTTGTTGGCGTAGATGGATGCAGACGAGGCTCCGCAGCCTGTAGATGGCCTCGGCCATCCATTTGGACGCCGGAGGCCCAATCCCGACGCCCTCCACCTCGTTTGCTGCCGCCGGCGGCTAAACGCCGGCGTGTTAGCCCTTGGTTGAAAAGGGATTTGACCCTCCTGGGTCAATGACAGGTGGGCCCCCTAGTTAGTTAACCTAGTTTAGTTTTAATTAATTAGGTTAGTTAATTAGTGGAGCCGCTGACACGTGGGCCCAGCCCTGCTGACATTTTTGGTTAGGATTAGTTTAGTACTAATTAACTCAGTTAACTAACTGAGTCACTGACCAGTGGCCCCACTGGTCAGGTTTGACCTGGACCGACCTGTTGACCTGCTGACGTGGTGTTGACCTCATGCTGACGCAATAAATGATTTTCTGGATATAGTTTAACTCAGGAGATTGCAGAAAATTGTTTAAACTTCAAAAAATCACAGAAATTCAACCGTAGCTCAGATTGAAATAATTTATATACGAAAAATTATCAGAAAAATTCAATATATCCATCTCTACCATTTTCATGCATGACAAATGATGTTATACCTACTGAATATATGAAAACACATAAATGGCATTTATACATGATTAAATTGGAGTTGCATTTGAACCCTTGGTTCAAATGGACTTCACCCAAATGAATGCTAGATGCATTAGCTCAAACAAACATCACATCTTCATGCCATGTTCATGCATCATATTGTTGCACATGCTTGTGTTTGATTGTTGGCACCGTCCTTCTCGATAGGTCCTGCTCCAGAGACCGTTCTAAAGTACCTGTCAGAGGAGCAGTGCCCCCCTGTTGATCTACCAGGCAAGCAAACCCCCTTGTTCATTCCGATACAATTCCCACTCTCTCGCTCCTGCTCTTTGTTATTACATTAGGACAACAACGATTCAACTGCTACTTTATGCTGCGGTAGTTGAACCCATTCCTCTGCATGACCTGTCATTGCCACAGTAAATAGTTGAAACCCACTAGCATGTGTAGGAGTTGATTGAAGCCGTGTTGTGTTCTTACCATGCCATGCCTGCTATTGCTTAGAGTGTGTCAGGTCTGATTCATTGGGAATGAATTGGAGTGCAGTGCTATGTTCTGATGCTGAGAGTTAAGTGTGTGAACACGTTTTGGTAAAGGTAGCGGTGAGAGGCCATGTAGGAGTACATGGTGGGTTGTCTCACTAGAACCGTCCTTAAGAACTGAGTTCTGTGTATGTTGTCCAATGACTAGCTACTACCACACATTGGGTTCCGGTAACTCGATCTCTCTCGGCTTATTAATCAACTTGATCTCTGTCTAGGAGTCGCAACTAGTTTCTGGTGTTTGTAGGTAGTGTTATTTTTCTACCAAGTGGCACCCGGCAGGGTGGGCTTGGGACAGACTAGGAACACGTGGCCTGGTGTACCGAGTGGCACCCGGATGGTGTGCTCGAGAACCCTGTACACATCGTTTGGGGCCGTGATGGAAACCTCGGCCGGACTCCCTTGTGGATGGAACCTGAATAGGCGATAAACCTAGACTAGAGTCTTGTGTGGCTAGTCAGGTCGTGGCGGACACCCTCGCGAGGCTTCCGCTTGAAGGTTGCCGAGATACACGACGTGTACATGGCGGTAAGTGGCGAGAGCGTGTGTGAATAAGTACACCCCTGCAGGGTTAACATGATTTATTCAAATAGTCGGGTCCACGGTTATGGACTTCTTGGATGCTTACGTGGTACATAGACAACTTGAAGTGGATACTCTAAAATTCTCAAGAAAAGTGTGATGCTATGGATGGCCTTCTCGTAGGGAGACGGGGATGAATCCATAGCGGTGTATTGAGTGGTGATTAGTGGACTCGTGTGCGCCACCTCAAAGAGTTACCAACAGCCGTAGAATAGGATAGCCACTGAGTCAAAGCTGGCTTGCTGCAACTAAACCCCACTTTGCCTTCTTGATACAAGTGCATGTATGATAGGATCTGATGTAAGTCTTGCTGAGTACTTTTGTACTCATGTTTGCTTAATTTATGTTTTGCAGATGAGACTTCTGTCTCACTAGTAGTTCCGCTTGGACTTCGACAAGTAGCTTGTTACCTCAGCTACGATCTTGTACGAGTGTTGTAGATAGTCAGGCTCTTCAGCCTTTTTCTTTTGTAGTTGTTTGTACTCAGACATGTTATGCTTCCGCATGTTGCTTGTATGCTCTGAATGTTGGGTCATGAGACCCATGTTTGTAATATCTGGCTCCTCGGAGCTTAATGAATAAATACTTTGTTTCTTAGAGTCTTGTTGTGATGCCATGTTGTAGTTGCACATATCGAGCATATTGTGTGTATGTTATTGAAATGCTTGGTATGTGTGGGATCCGACAATCTAGTTGTTTCCTCTTGGTAGCCTCTCTTACGGGGAAATGTCTCCTAGTGCTTCCACTGAGCTATGGTAGCTTGTTACTGCTCCGGAACACTTATGCTGGCCGGCATGTGTCCTTCTTCGTTCCTGTGTCTGTCCCTTTGGGGAAATGTCACGCGTTGTTCCTTTAAGTCCTTGTAGCTTGCTAGGACTTGGGTTCATACGTTGATGACCGACACTTTCGTTGTTGGGTCATGTATGCCTGTCCCTGTAAGTTAGTGCCACCTTGGGTTTATAACTAGTCATGTCGGCCCGGGTTCTCTGTCATATGGATGCTAGAGACACTATCATATACGTGAGCCAAAATGCGCAAAAGGTCCCAGGCTAGGTAAGGTGGCACCCATGGGGATACCGTGCGTGAGGCCGCAAAGTGATACGATGTGTTACATGCTAGACTGGTGTGACTTAGGATCGGGGTCCCGACACTTCATCTCCATCCCAGCTCCGTCCTCCTCTTGCCGATCTTCGCCTTCTACTGCGAGGCGTTCATCGGGGTGATGCCCTCGGTCGCGTTGTTCCATCACTTCTTATATCTTAGGATGAAAGGCATCCACCAGTTCTCCGGGTGCGTCTGCTTTGTCGCTACCATCCTAGCAACATGATCTCGAAGGCCAAGAAGGTAGACGATTTTTGGTGCAAGTGGATCTTCTTGGATGCCAAGCGCTCTCACACTTGGCTGGAGATGCCGATAGATCTGCCGGAGAAGCTGGCCTGGTGGGGTCACGAGAAGCTCACCGACCCCCGGGCAGAGCAGTTGTTGGAGGAGATGACGGAGGACCTGATGAAGGGGAAGCTAATAGGGGCCGTGCTTGTCAAGGAGTTCATGACATAGCGGCTGGCCCCACTCCAGGCGCGCTCGCGGCCCTTGTGGAGTCTCCAAGGCATGGACAATGACCTTTGGCTATGCCCGGAGCCCCTGACCGATGCTGAGTTGGGCAAGGTCTTGCACGTCCTACTCGAGATGGATGATGACCCACAAGTATATGGGATCAATTGTAGCTCTTTCCGATAAGTAAGAGTGTCGAACCCAATGAGGAGCAAAAATGAAATGACAAGTGTTTCTCAGAAAGTTAATGTCTGCAAGTGCTGAAATTGTAAGTAGTAGAGTAGTTTGATCGCAAGATAATTTTGCAATGAGCAAGTAACGATAGTAGTAGAATGTATGCATCAAGATAGCCCAATCCTTTTGAGGCAAAGGACAGGCCAAAACGGTTTCCTATAATAAGCAAAGCGTTCTTGAGGGTACACGGGAATTTCATCTACTCACTTTCATCATGTTGGTTCAATTCGTGTTTGCTACTTTGATAATTTGATATGTGGGTGGATCGGTGCTTAGGTGCTTTTCTTACTTGAACAAACCTCCTACTTATGATTAACCCTCCCGCAAGCATCCTCCACTACGAGAAAAGTATTAAGTATAAGTTCTAACCATAGCATTAAACTTTTGGATCCAATCGGTCCCTTACGGAATAGTGCATAAACTGGGTTTTCAGCTTCTGTCACTCTCGCAACCCACCATCTACTTACTGTTCCACAATGCATTCCCTGAGGCCCAAATATGGTGAAGTGTTGTGTAGTCGATGTCCACATTACACCACTAAGGGAATCACAACATACATACTATCAAAATATCAAACACATATCAAATTCACATGATTACTTGCAACATGATTTCTCCCATCACCTCAACAACAAAGATAACTAGTCACAAGTGATGAACATGCTCAAGATCAGAGGGGTAATATATAGCATAATGGATTTGAACATATAATCTTCCACCAAATAAACCATATAGTAATCAACTACAAGATGTAATCAACACTACTAGTCACCCACAAGCACCAATCTATAGTTCTGGTAACAAGATTGAACACAAGAGATGAACTAGGGTTTGAGATGAGATGGTGTTATTGAAGATGTTGATGAAGATAGCCCTCCCCAAGATGGGAGAGTTGTTGGTTATGATGATGACGATGATTTCCCCCTCCGGGAGGGAAGTTCCCCCAGCGGAATTGCTCCGTCGGAGGGCAAAAGTGCTCCTGCCCAAGTTCCTCCTCGAGATGATGGCGCTCCATCCCGAAAGTCTTATCCTTATTTTTTACTAGGTCAGAGAGGCTTAAATACCAGAAGATGGGCACTGGAAGTTGGCCTGGGTGAGCACAACCCACCAGGGCGTGCCTGGGGGGCCTGGCCTGCCCAGGTGGATTGTGCCCACCTTGTGGGCCCCCTCTGGTGGTTATCAGCTCCATTATTTTTCATATTTTCCATAAAAAATCCCCGTCAAGTTTCAGCTTGTTTGGAGTTGTGCAGAATAGGTGGCTTGACGTAGCTTTTTCAGGTCCAGATTTCCAGCTGCCGGAATTCTCCCTCTTGGTGTATACCTTGTAAATTATGAGAGAAAAGGCATTAGAATTACTCCAAAAAGCATTATTATGCATAATAAAAACATAAATAAAAACGAGAAAACATGATTCAAAATGGACCTATCAACTCCCCCAAGCTTAGACCAAAACCGAAAACCAAAAACAAAAAACATGTCCACATGCATTGAGAGAGAGGGGTCGATAAAAACAAAATATGGACATAGAAGCATCATGTTGATTATTATGATAACAACAAATTTAAACTTAAGACTTTTATCATAAGACTGTCTCATAGACTTCTCATGAATAAGTAACATTTCATCTCACAACTGAAGTATAAAGTATAAACTCTATTAGAAACCAACAAACTATGTTTTCTGTCAACTTTGCAACTACAATTCATCATCTCTTCAAGAACGGTCACGTATCGGAGCCTTTAGGCAAGTCCACATACTCAATTATAATATAGTCTTCTATAATTCCTAATGCTCACCGCCTACACATGAGCAAAAAATTTCAATCAGACACATAGAAAGATAGGGGCTCATGGTTTTTCCTCCCAACGTACTCACCTCAAGGGTGATGTCAACAATAATAACTTATGTCACCCATATTCAACTGGACATATGTGCCTAGATCTTTCCTCACCGCATGATGCTTGCCAAAGGATAAAAATAAAAGGGAATAGAGAGAAAACTTTGACTCTTTGCATAAAAGTAAAAGATAGGACCTTCGCAGAGGGAAGCAGAGGTTGCCATGAGCTTATTTGTTTGTATGCCCAATCCCTTAGTGCAAAAGAACGTCATGTTGCATTGCCCCTTGTGATAGCAACCTTTATTATGTAGTCTATCACTTTTATACTTCAACATCACAAGTTTGTGCAACCCTCAATTTTTTCTTACACTAAACGATATCACACTTTTCGAAGCAATTTTTATTGCCTTATTGCACCGATGGCAACTTACTTGGAGGATCTTACTGAATCGATAGGTAGGTATGGTGGACTCTCAAAAAAAGTTTGGGTTTAAAGTTTTTTGGATGCACAAGTAGTATCTCTACTTAATGCGGAATTTTTTGCTAGAAAAGGGCAAGCACCACATGTTAAAGGATCTATGGCAATATGACTTCTATGTGAATATGAACAAACATAAATCATTAATTTGCCTTCCTTGTCCAACGTCAACAATTTTGGCATATAATATTTTGATGGGGGCTCACAATCACAAAAGATTTCTAGGATAGTATATTTATATGTGAATCTTCTCTTCCCTTATTAATTATTTCATGAGTTGCATCATTAACCAATGCTATGTTGGTCAATTTCTAATAAAAAAATTCTACTTATACTTTTCCTTATGTGGTGCCATCACCTACCATAAGATTAGCATATGATCTTCTTAATTTATTTCCTTTCTTTTATTCATTCAATTACAACCTTTCTTTTTATTGCAACATGAATATAAAGAAAGAAAAACTCTAAACTAAACTTTGTTATATCTCTCACACATGATTACAAAGATATATCACTAAGCAAACTCAAAAAGAAAGGATCAAACTAAACTTTCATTTATTCTAAAGCAAAAAATCGAATTAGGATAAGTAAATGCAAAAGGATAGTAGGGATAATACGATACCGGGGCACCTCCCCCAAGCTTGGCGAAACCCAAAGGGAGTGCCCATACCCAATACTTAGTTTTCTTTTTGTGGTGAAGAAGATGGTGGTGGTTAAGTAGATACGACTTTGTCCTTGGGTTTCCATGACTGGGGTCCACCGTCGAAAGAAGAACAATGAGTCTCACGGGTCCTGCAACTGGCAGCCAAACTCATACCTTTGAACCTTGCCTCGTATTCAAAGACTTGGTTATGAAGATCATAGATCTGGCTTTGGAGGTAGTGGATTTGCTCGTTGAGGGTGAAGGTGATATCATTCATGGACTTGCCATCCACCTTGAGATCACGGGTTAGGTCCGTGATCATGAGGCGATTAGCATTGAGTCCACGCTCCACCATCTTGTTTCACCGGAAGACTTCTTGCTCCATAGCCTCAAGCCTGGCTTCCACGGTTCCCGTCCCCTTGAGTCCTTCCTCATCGTGGATGTGCAGCAACCCCTCATGCATATGGATGACCTGAGGGTGCTGCACCACCTCCCATAGATATGGGTTGATGACGTTCCTGAAGAAATTGTCCTTGGAGGAGCTTGAGGTAGCCATGATAGATGGGATCTGCAAGAAAACTGCAAGAAAAGAAAACATAAGATTTCTCCGCGATAAGGTGGTCAACAGGTTCGAGAGGTATATAAAGAATTTTTATCTTGGGAAACAAGTAAGCTGTAGAAAAACGGAGTCCGGAAGGTACCCGAGGTGGGCACAACCCACCTGGGCACGCCAGGCATGCCTGGCGCGCCCTGGTGTCTTGTGCCCACCAAGGTATGTTTCTTGGTAGCTTCTTACTTTCCTATTTTTGTAAATATTCCAAAACTAATAAAAAAAAATTTGCGGATTTTTCGGAGTCCGCTTACTTACGTATCATGTACCTCCTTATTTTGACGATTCTGGAATGTTCTAGAAGGATTCTTTTATGTGTTCTTCCGGTGTCAAAGTTTGAATAATATTACTTTCAACATTAATGGGCGTACCTGAGATATAATGCTTTATTCATTGCCGGTTAACAACCTTTGGGTTAGTGCCTTCATAATTATTTATCTTGATGGCTCCAGACCTATAAACCTTCTCGATAACATATGGGCCTTCCCATTTAGAGAGGAGTTTGCCTGCATAGAACCTGAAACGGGAGTTGTACAAAGGAACATATTCTCCAACTTTGAACTCACGCTTTTGGATTCTTTTATCATGCCATCTTTTAAACTTTTCTTTAAATAACTTGGCATTTTCATAAGCTTGGGTTCTCCATTCATCTAGTGAGCTGATATCAAATAACCTCTTTTCACCAACAAGTTTGAAATCATACTTGAGTTCCTTGATTGCCCAAAAAGCTTTGTGTTCTAACTCAAGAGGCAAATGACAAGCTTTACCATAAACCGTTTTATAAGGAGATATACCCATACGATTTTTATCAGCTGTTCTATAAGCCCAAAGTGCATCACTTAATTTCTTAGATCAATTCTTCCTGGACCGATTGACAGTCTTTTGCGAAATTAATTTTATTTCTCTATTACTAAGCTCAAATTGACCACTAAACCGAGAATGATAAGGTGATGCAATTTTGTGGTTAACATCATATTTAGCAAGCATTTTACAGAAAGCACCATGAATAAAGTGTGAACCACCATCAGTCATCAAATATCTGGGGACTCCAAACCTTGGAAAAATAACTTCCCTAAGCATTTTAATAGAGGTGTTGTGATCAGCTGTCGGTGTACTAGAGTAGGGGTACCCTAGTATCCCGAACTTGTGCACGGGCAGTCGCAGCATCCTGCGGCAAGGCTTGCCGGGTGACCGCCAAGGTCCTCCGTGGTTCCTTTGGAGCCATTCAAGAACAAAGTATTCAAGCCAAGGAGACAAGACCCCGACAAGAGGAGCTTGCCGGGAAGGCCAACCAAGGCATCTCAAGGAGCTTGCTGCGACGCGCCACGCGTCCCGGCAAGGCCTGGTGAGCGACAAGCTCCCGGACGTGACAAGACAACGACCGCGGCAAGGCGCTTGCCGCGACAAGCTACCACTCTGTACCTGCGCTCCAGCACCCCCACCAACGTGTCGCTCTGGGACCCTTCCAGGCGAACGTGGCGGGAGGCTGTGCAGCCAGCGGTGCGCGGTGGCAAGCGGTGCTGACAAGATTGCCATCGTGGCGAACGGTGGCGTCCCTGACGGTCCCTTTTTGCACTGTTCGGGCGACACAGACGGGCATTTAATGCCCTTGTCCCCTGCCGTCAGGGTTAGGTATGATACACTGTACAGGTGGTTGTACCAACTACAACACCTTTCCATTTTTACCCTTGTCTACGTTGCCACCTGTCGGTGACCCCTTGAGCATATAAAAGGAGGCCCATGCGCAACGTAGAGGGGGGTTCGGAACAGAGGAACAAAAGAGAACACTCACGCTCGGTCTCGTTAGCTGCTGGTGTGTACTGTAGCACCCAGCGCTCCCGAGCAAGAACTCAATACAAACCACCAAGCAGGAGTAGGGTTTTACGCATCCGTGCGGCCCGAACCTGGGTAAACTGCTCGTGTGCTTCGCCTCGATCTGCTCTTCGTGCGATCTCCGCCCCCGCCGAACCGAAAAGGGGCTCGGTCCGCCGGTCCCCATAGGTGCTCGTGTATCAGTTTCCCCGACATCAGCACTACTGGTTGGAATGGCTTCTACCCATTTCTTAACATAATCAACATCAACCAAAATATGTGTATACACATTAGAGGAAGGAAAAGGTCCCATGTAATCAAACCCCAAACATCAAGTTGTTCAACAGCAAGTGAATAATTCATAGGCATTTCTTGACGCTTACCAATACTACCTATCCTTTGACATTCATCACAAGATGATACGAACTTACGAGCATCTTTGAAGAGAGTAGGCCAATAAAATCCAGACTACAATACCTTGTGAGGAGTTCTATCTCCAGCATGATGTCCTCGATATTCTTTGGAGTGACACTTCCAAAGGATTTGTCCCTGTTCATGCTCAGGTACACAATGTCTAATAACACCATCTACTCCATTATAAATATGTGGGTCATCCTAAAAGTAATGTCTTAAATCATAAAAAAACTTTTTCTTTTGTTGATAAGTAAAACTAGGTGGTAAATATTTAACAACAATGTAATGAGCATAGCCAGCATACCAAGGTGTATTATTAGTAATATTTATTTCAACTAACTTCTCATCAGGAAAACTATCATCAATAGGTAGTGGGTCATCAAGCACAGTTTCAAGTCTAGACAAGTTATCAGCTACGGGGTTCTCAGCTCCTTTTTTATCAATAATATGCAAGTCTAATTCTTGTAGCAAGATAACCCACCGTATAAGTCTAGGTTTAACATCTTTCTTTTCCATAAGATATTTAAAAGCAGCATGGTGAGTGTGAATAGTTACTTTTGAATCAACGATGTAAGATCTAAATTTGTCACAAGCAAACACAACTGCTAAGAATTCTTTTTCAGTGGTAGCATAATTCTTTTGAGCACCGTGTAGAGATTTACTAGCATAATGAATAACATTTAGTTTCTTATCAACTCTTTGTCCTAGAACAACACATACAGCATAATCACTGGCATCACACATAATTTCAAATGGTAAGTTCCAATTGGGCGGTTGAACTATAGGTGTAGAAATTAAGGCTTTCTAAAGTGTTTCAAATGCCTCAAAGCAATCATCATAAAAGACAAAAGGAACATCCTTTTGTAAAAGTTTAGGGAGAGGCCTAGAAATTTTAGAAAATTCTTTGATAAATCTCCTATAGAAACCAGCATGACCTAAGAAACTACGAATACCTTTGATATCCTTAGGACATGGCATTTTCTCAATTGCATCAACCTTAGCTTTGTCCACTTCAATACCCTTTTCGGAAATCTTATGACCCAAGACAATACCTTCATTAACCATAAAGTGGCATTTCTCCCAATTCAATACAGGACTTGTTGGTTCAAATCTCTGCAAAACTCAATCAAGATTGCTTAAACAATCATCAAATGACTTCCCATAAACAAAGAAGTCATCCATGAAAACTTCTACAATCTTTTCACCAAGGTCAGAGAATATTGAAGTCATACAGGTAGCAGGTGCATTACATAAACCAAAAGGCATATGTCTATAAGCATAAGTTCCAATGGGACAAGTAAAAGTAGTCTTTTCTTGATCAGGTTGAGAAACAGGTATTTGTGAAAAACCAGAGTAGCCATCAAGGAAGCAAAAGTTTGTGTGCTGTGATAATATTTCTAGCATTTGATCAATAAAAGGCAGAGGGTAATGATCTTTTCTAGTTGCTTTATTTAATTTTCTAAAATCAATTACCATTCTATAGCGTGTAACAATTCTTTGTGGAATAAGTTCATTCTTATCATTAGGAACAATAGTAATACCTACTTTCTTAGGAACACAATGAATGGGACTTACCCCTCTACTATCAGCTATAGGATAGATTATACATGCTTCGAGAAGTTTTAATATTTCCGTTCTTACCACTTCTTTCATCTTCGGGTTTAACCGACGTTGATGATCGGCAACGGGTTTAGCATCAGGTTCCATATTAATCTTATGCTGACATAGAGTGGGACTAATGCCCTTTAAATCATCAAGAGTATATCCAATAGCAGCTCGGTGCTTCCTTAGAACTTTCAATAATCTTTCTTCTTCATGTTCTGAAAGGTTAGCACTAATAATAACATGATATATCTTGTTTTCATCAAGATAAGCATATTTCAAAGTGTCAAGCAATTGTTTTAATTCAAACACATTATCACTTTTAGGTGAAGGAGGACCTCCTAAAGTTTCGATTGGTAGATTGTGTTTAAGCAGAGGACGTTGCTTAAAGAAAATATCATCTATTTAATTTCTTTCATGCATATGTAAATCATTCCCAGGGTCCAGTAAATATTGTTCTAGAGGGTCAGTAGGAAGCACAACAATAGAATCAAGACCAATAGTTTCATCTTTACTAGGCAATTATTTTACATGAAGTTTTCTATTAAACTTTGATAAATTAAATTCATTACCAAAACTATCACCAACAGTTTGTTTCTAACAATCTATTTTAGCATTAACGGTGTTCAATAAGGGTCTACCAAAGATAATGGGACAGAAGTCATCTTGTGGGGAACCAAGAACAAGGAAATCAGTCGGGTATTTTATTTTCCCACACAAGACTTCAACATCTCTAACAATCCCAATTGACGATATAGTATCTCTATTAGCCAGTTTAATAGTGACATCAATATCTTCTATTTCTGCAGGTGCTATGTCATTCATAATTTCTTGATATAAAGAGTAGGGAATATCACTCAAACTAGCACCTATGTCACATAAACCATGATGACAATGATCTCCTATTTTGATCGAGACAACGGGCATGCCAACAACAGGTCTATGTTTATCCTTTTTATCAGGTTTGGCAATTCTAGCAGCTTCTTCATTAATGCAAATAACATGCCCATCTACATTTTCTTCCAAGAGATCCTTGACCATAGCAATATTAGGCTCTACTTTAATTTTTTCATCAGGTTTATGTGCTCTAATATAGCTTTTCTTAACCATAATTGAAACTTTAGGATGTTCCTTTATCCTAACAGGGAAAGGTGGTTTTTCAATGTAAGTAGTAGGGACCACTGGATCAACATTATAAAGTATAGTTTCTTCTTTAACTGGTACCGGTTCTTTAATTTCTTCTTTAATAGGTGGGAGGTATTTAAAACACTTCTGTTTAGGGAGATCAACATGAGTAGAAAAGGATTCAGAAAAGGAGGCTACTATCTAAGAGTCAAGTCCATATTTAGTGCTAAACTTTGAAAAGGCATCGGTATTCATAAAAGATTTAGCACAATCATACTTAAGCTTAATACATGAATCTTTACCTTCGTCGAGTTCCAATCTTCAGAGTTGCGTTCAACTCTTTCCAAAAGATCCCACCAGAATTCAATAGTTTTCTTCATAAAAGAACCAGCACAAGAAGTATCGAGCATGGATCGATCATTATGAGAAAGCCAAGCATAAAAGTTCTAAATAATAATTTCTCTTGAGAGCTCATGATTGGGGCATGAATATAACATTGACTTAAGCCTCCCCCATGCTTGAGCGATACTTTCTCCTTCATGAAGCCAAACATTATATATGTAATTCAGATCACGATGAACTAGATGCATAGGATATTTTTTGGTGAAACTCCATTTTCAATCGGTTCCAGTTCCAAGATCCAATATCGTCGCATAGCTTATACCATGCTAATGCTTTTTCCTTCAAAGATAAAGGAAAACCTTCTTCATAACTTGATCTCCAGGTAGACCTACAAGCTTAAGCAATCCACAAATTTGTTCCACATATATCAAGTGCATATCAGGATGTTCAGTTCCATCTCCTGCATAAGGGTTAGCTAGCAGTTGCTCTATCATACCCGAAGGGATTTCATATTAATTATTTTTAGTACGTGCAACGGGTTGAGGGGTAGCTAATTGTGGTTCCGGTTGGGGTGAAGATACCCAGAACAAACCCCTCAAAGGATTGTTCTCCATAGTAACAAGTGAAAATAAAATTCAGCACACTATATAAATGTTTCCTTACCAATTTCCAATTACCAGAGGCGCTTCACTCCTTGGCAACGGTGCCAGAAAATTGCCTTGATGACCGACAAGTATAGGGGATCAATTGTAGCTCTTTTCAATAAGTAAGAGTGTCGAACCCAACGAGGAGCACAAGGAAATGACAAGTGTTTCTCAGTAAGGTAATGTCTGCAAGTGCTGAAACTGTAAGTAGCAGACTAGTTTGGTAGCAATATAATTTTGTAACGAGCAAGTAACAATAGTTGTAGCAAGTATGCAGCAAGATAGCCCAACCCTTTTGAGGCAAAGGACATGCCAAAACGATTTCCTATAATAAGCAAAGCGTTCTTCAGGGTACACGGGAATTTCATCTAGTCACTTTCATCATGCAGGTTCAATTTGTGTTCGCTACTTTGATAACTTGATATGTGGGTGGATCGATGCTTAGGTGCTGTTCTTACTTGAACAAACCACCTACTTATGATTAACCCTCCCGCAAGCATCCGCAGCTACGAGAAAACTATTAAGAATAAATTCTAACCATAGCATTAAACTTTTGGATCCAATCGGACCCTTATGGAATAGTGCATAAACTCGGTTTCAAAACCGGCGGATCTCGGGTAGGGTCTCGAACTATGCGCCCGAGGATCAATGGTAACAGGAGGCTAGGGACACGATGTTTACCCAGGTTCAGTTCCTCTCTATCGAGGTAAAACCCTACTTCCATCTATATTAATATGGATGAATATGATTACAAGAGTTGATCTACCTCGAGATCGTATTGGCTAAACCCTAAAGTCTAGCCTATGAGGGTTTTAGATTCTCCATTAGCCTCTACGGACTAAACCCTCCAATTTATATACACATTGGAGGGGCCTAGAGTTTGTACATACCATCTTGCAGAGGAAGGAAAGATTACACCCAAATCTAAAACCTGCCATTATACGAATACATGAGTCTTATCCGGATACGAGAGATGATCCTCGACTATGATCTTCACATCCCATCAGTCCAGCCCACCAAGAGTTAACTGGGCTCCCGAGGACCCCTTGATCCAGGACTCCCTTAGTAGCCCATAAACCTGACTTCAATGATGATGAGTTCGGCTTCAGTATTGTCTCCAGTGTTTCAAGGCGGGTTCCTTCTTCCGAATATATGTTTTGCAAAGAGGTGTATTGTGTTCGGCTCTGCAAGGTTAGTACAACCCTTAGCCTCGAAGGCAAGGCTCTTAAAGAAAATGAATAGTGTGTCTCTACTGACAAGTTTTGGGTGATGCGTCACATCCAACCCACTAACATATTGAACCGTTTTATTTGGTCCTACTTTCCCGTTTCGAGGTATATCCTCATTGACACGTCCATTCAGAATAGAGATCGTGCCCACTTATTGTGGGATCCTTATCAATATGACATGGGCACCCACGCCGTGCATTACACACGACCGCTTTGGGAACCGGCGAGGTTTATGACTAAAGTGGGGGATGTTATGCATTCACAGCATTATTAAAGGATATCCATCCCTTTCATCAGCCCCACGCCCTCCTCAATCTCGAGCTCTCCAATCTCCCTAGCCCCATCATTCTCATCTCCTGCGCTCACCGGTCCTCGTTCCTCAACCACTACTCCCCTTCCCAGCAATGGCTAGATACGGTGCCAGGGGCAAGTGGGAAGCTCCCACGGTCAATGAAAAAACCATGGAGGATCTACGGAGCACGGACTATCTTGCCGCCAATATCGCGCATCGAGTCCCTGCCAAGGGCAGGTGATTCCCGTCCCAGAGGCGGGTGAGAGGGTAGTTTTACTTCTCACTTTGTTAGGGGGCTAAGGTTTCCACTCCACCCATTTGTTCGGGGTCTGTTGTTCTTCTACGAGCTATATTTCCATGAGCTAGATCCGAACTCAATCCTTCACATATCCTCTTTCATAGTGGTATGTGAAGCTTTCCTCCGCATCCCTCCACACTTCGGCCTATGGCTTATAACCTTCAATGTAAAGCCGAAGGTGGTGGATGGGTAGCACGCGGAGTACAGGAGCGCTATGATTAGCAAGCTCCCGAATGCGACTTGGCCCAAAGGGTCATTCGTGGAGGCGAATAAGGTCTGGCAGCAGGAGTGGTTATACATCACCGAACCCCGTGACATCAAATGGGCGGCGGAGCCTGCTTTTAGATCCGGACCCCCAGAGATGTTGACTTCCTAGACCAAAAAGAGTCTGGACTGGGGGTCTCCAACTGAAGTGACGACAGTCGAGAGTCCAAGGGGCACCAACTCTCGTCCGTGGTCCACGTAATGCTGAACCATCTTATTCTCCCTTGCGAAAGCCGGGACTCCTCCCTATGGGAGTTCGATCCAGCAGGAAACAAGCCGCTGAAGCATCTCTTCAGCTTTACACATAAGGAGATTTGGAAGCATCTCTTCAAGAGCCAGAATGAGTGGCCGGCCGAAACCGAGGACGCGGGCTTTAGCACCACGCTCTCCGCGCAGAGGTAATAGAAAACTTCGCCGAACATACATTTATTTCCTTATTTAATGATAACAGGAATTGCAGTTTTTGTGTGATATACAGGGCTTGACGAAGAAGGCGACCCGGATCAAGTGTCCGGCGCCTTTGTCCGAAGACCCAGAATCGCCTCAGGTGATGGCGATGCTAGTCCCGGCGCCATACAAGGCGCCGGTCAAGAAGCCCAAGAAGAAGGGCAAGGGGGCCGGAGACAACCCCCATCCTGCGGAAAGGAAGTCCGAAGAAATCAACATCCTCTCCTATGACGAGGTGGAGGAAGATAATGAGGAGTAAGAGGAAGAAGAAGAAGAGCCCCCTGCACAAGGCAGGGGGAAGAAGAGGGCGGCCCGTGCCAAAGCAGGCTCGGCCGCACCCCGGAGGAAGATGAACCTCGCAACTAGTTCGGATTCGTCCGAACATAGCTTCTGGTGAAGCCCAGGGAGAAACCAATGCCCGAATCGTAAGTTTGTCCGGATTGACTGCTGCACCTTTGTTTATTCAGTATTTTTGATACTTACTTAGTATTTCTCTCCTGCTGACCTACAGCCCTCCCGGAGGACACCCCGATGCCTCCTCATCGGAGGGGAACTCTCTAGCGCCTGGAGAGACGGAGAGTGACCCGCCAGTCCGGGCTCCATCGCCCGTGATCGGCGGGGACACCGTAGTGTCCTCTCTGCGGGTGTCCTTCGCCCAAAGATATGAGGGCGGGGCAGGTAACGGGGCGACCGTGGGTAATACCTCGGCCGCCGCGGACCATGGGGAAACAATCGCCATGGAGACCGAAGACAGGGGGGCCCAAACTATCCGGGGCCCTCCCGAACACTGACCCGGAGCCTAATGCGGCTCCAGGCTCCGAAGACCAGACCCCCCTAGCGGGGGTGGATATGGCGGCGTCCGGAGCCAATCCGGAAGTGCCAGACTCTATGGAGGAAGCACTGCAAAGTGCTCTCATCGTGGAAGAACACCGCACCGTGATGGGTGTGGTGATGAGGAAGATTCAGCCCGTCAAGGGCGGACTGAATGAAGCCTTCAACAACCTGTTAACAGGTTTTGACGTAAGCAATGTAATGTTCTTTATACAACTTTATTATTTTTTATGCACGTACATAACAAGTAGCCCCTGATGCTTTGTATGATTCTGAAGAGAATCGGACGAAGTATCCATAGTATAGCATACTTACAGAGCTGAACTGTCGTCCAGGCTTCACTAGTTGCGGCAACAGCGTGAGATGCGTAGGTTCCCGAACTAAACCAGAAGCTCTTGTTGGCCAACGCGGACCTCGACCGCGTGAATCAGCGTTTAGATGAAACGCAAGGTATGCGGATTTTAAAATGTCGAAAAGACTAATTGATTGAATATGTTTATAGACTCTGATATGGTATTCTGTATTACACAGTTGGCACCACTGAGCTCGAGGCCCTCAAGGGCGAGTTTGCCAAGGCCAAGAAGGAGGCCGAGGCGAACAAGGTAGTCACTGACAAAGCAGCTACCGATTTGGAGGCCGAAAAGTCTGAGTGCGAGAAGCACCGAGCTCGGGTGCGCGAAGTCGAGGTCAAGCTCAACGATGCCATTCTCAAATGTGAGGCATTGGAGAAGAAGGATTCAGAACAGGCATCCGAGTTTACTGCGGCAGTAAAGACTGCCCAGGATGCGCGAGGTGAGTCGTGCAGCGCCCGTCAAGAAATCGAGCAGGCATGACAGATAGCATCTAGTAAGACATTTCTCTTACAGAGCATCTTCGAAGGGCAGAAGTATATTAGGCTGACACGGTTATGGAGTTCTCCAGGCGTGTTTGCTGATCTTCTGAGGAGCAACGCATATGCTGCACCATACTTCCGAGCCCAAGAGGGGAACAACTCGGAGAAGCTGTTCTGGTTGTAGTTCTATGCGCCAAAACATCCAGTGCTCCTCAACGACCAGATGAAGCAGCTGGTCGAGCTTCATGACATGGCGGGCTCGGCAATGAAGGACTTAATAGTCCGGCTATGGCCCGCTGATCCAATCCCAATTAGCTACTTCGGATTGGTGAAGCGGCTCGTCGAGGCTAGTCCGTGGGTCGACGCATTGACGCGTTCGGCCTGCATATAAGGTGGTCGGATGGCCTTTGCTAGTGTCAAAGTGCACTGGGCGAAGATGAATGTGGGGCATATTTCCACTGCTGGTCTACCCGCTGGCAAGGAGCACACCAAGCGGGAGAAGTACTTCGAGGACGTCATCGACGGCGCCCGCCTTGTAGAAGGCATGTGCTCGAAGGATATTATCTTCGAGTAATTGTATCCGGATTGAAAGACTTATGCTTATGTATCCGATGTATATAACTTTTGCGCTATTATAATATAAGCGTCTTTTATCTCCTGTATGACTATTTATTTAAATGAGAAAGTTTCCAGTCGTCGGCTTCAGCCCCCGTGTACATAGTACTGGGGTGTTCGGTCATATGCAAATACACTCTTTAGCCAATGTCTTGGTCCGTATAGGAGGCGTATGCGGAGCGAACCAAGCAATCAGACTATGCGGCGTTACTACTTTCACTCAGTCGTATGAGCTTGACATGTGGGGCTAGGTACTAGCCCCTGGTGCGGATATGATATTCCTTACTAAAGGTATCGAATTGCACCTGGCTGGGCGAAACAATCAACCCTTCGTATAATACGGGGTAAATTTCTATCGATCATAGTATAAAACTAAGTCACCGGATTGCGGACTAGGTTCTCGCCTATCATGACCGTCAGTCTTCGGCTTTCTCTACTGAGGTACTTGACCGGACGAGCCAGAAGTACAATCGCAGTAGTTCTCCCTTTACACCCTAGCCGAACAATCGTAAATGTAGGGGTAAGCACAGGAGCCGGGCAACCCAACTATTTACCCAAGACATGATTCGGAACTGATGCATATAAGGCAAACATCCAGGACGCCGAACACTCCTTATAGGTGTTCGGTCTTTTTAGCATATACCAGGCTGAATACAGCCCCTGGTAATAGACCCTTATTGACAAGGCACATATGGCAATCCGATGTGGGAAGAGAACATTTATGGCGAGTGAATAAAACTCCGAACATAATGCGAATCAAGTTGCTCTATTGATATCCTTTTATGGTACGGCGAACCGGAAACTTACAGATGATGCCAAAAACTTTTTGGACATTTTACATGCCAAAAAGGTATATAACCAGAAAGAGAAAAAAATGTTTACACATGGTCTTAATCTAAAAAGAAACCTTATTGCGGGTCCCTGCTGCACGCCTGCGCCGCTTCCTCCTCTGTAATGTGTCCTTGAAGGTGGGAGTATGATGGACATCTGAAAAAAGGAAAAAAAAATAAACCTAGAAAAGATTAATCAATCTAGTGTGGCCATAACAAGTCTGGTTCATTTAATGAACCTAAAAAATATAAGTTTAGAGTCCGAATAGGGCCTAGCCGAACTATGGACTATATACAGGCGCCCCCGGTCGTCGCCCAAGGAATTTTTAAGGCATAATTATGTACTCGAGGCACATATGCTATCACCTTATGGGGAAGTCGACGAAGGCATAGCTATCAATCTTGCTCAGGTTCATTCGAGCTACCGCACTAAGGCGTGTGCCGGACACGTTTATTTATGTCAGCTATTGGTAGATTATCTGGCTTGAACATGTCGTTTTGGGCTTCGACTGCTAAGGCCGTTGTGTCCTCCTCCGTACGGAGAGAGCGCTCCATGTTTCCATTGACCGTGAAAACGCCACGTGGTCCAGGAATTTTAAGCTTTAGACATGCATGATGCGGGACTGCATTAAAGTGGGCGAAGGCCGTTCTTCCGAGAAGAGCGTGATAGCCACTTCGGAACGGAGCTATGCCGAAGATTAATTCTTCGCTTCGAAAGTTATCAGGAGAGCTAAATACGACCTCCAATGTTAAAGAGCCCGTGCAGCGGGCTTCGACGCCCGGTATCACTCCTTTAAAGGTGGTGTTTCTTGGCTTGATTCTTGATGGGTCGATCCCCATCTTGCGGACTGTGTCTTGATATATCAGATTGAGACTGCCGCAGCCATCCATAAGGACTCGGGTTAGATGGTATCCATCGATTATTGGGTCGAGCACTAGGGCAGCCCAATCCCCATGACGAATACTAGTCGAATGATCCCTGTGATCGAAAGTGATTGGACAGGCCGACCATGGGTTGAATTTGGGGGCGACAGGCTCAACGGCGTAGACATCTCGGAGTGCGCGCTTGTGCTCCCTCTTTGGGACATGAGTGTCATATATCATATTCATTGTGATCTCCGGTGGAAATTTCTTCTGTCCCCCTATATTCGGCTGGCGAGGTTCATCCTCGTCTTCGCTCTGAGGTCCTTTCCCTTTGTGTTCGGCGTTTAGCTTGCCGGCCTGCTTGAAGACCCAACAATTACAGTTGGTATGGTCTGCAGGTTTATCTAGGGTGCCTTGAATCTGGCAGGGCATATCTAATATTTTTTCCAGACTGGATGGAACATCTCTGTTGCCTTTAAATGGCTTCTTCCGTTGACCGGGTCTGGAGCCACTGAATCCGGCATTTACCACTGTATCATCTGGGCTTCCATCATTGTTTTCACGTTTGTTTTTGTTACGTCATGGCTTTCCATTGCCATCCCTGACTTCAGATGTTCCATGTGGATTTGAAGAATAAAGTCTTGTATCCAGATGGCAGGATTCGTCGTTCCATCATACGCTTCGATGTTCACGGGTTTAAACCCTTATGGAAAATCATGATCAAGCACCTCATCGGTGAAGCACAGAGGGTGTGCGGCGCCCCTGTATTCTGCTATGTCATGGCGTATGTACGATGGTTGTGATGACCGGTATTGACCCCGAACTGGTATATTACGGGCACGATTGGCTTGATAATCGCCGTCTCGTGCGGGAGCTCGGTACCTAGGTCCGTAGATAGACCTGGTCTTGCTAGCTTTTTTGTTCAGGTCCTCACGAAGATTGTGTTTTCGGACTTGAGCCGCATCCTCCTTTCCTTTACGGGGTGGTGGTGCGGGCTTGTGTACGCCGTTGCTAGCAACTCTATCCCGTCCGCGATGTGGTCGGTCTGGCTTGTCGATGGTGTTATTCTTCGGCAGTATGGGTGCAGCAGCCTCATTATCGAATTCGGGCAGCAGTTTACGCTTAGGATAGCCTTTGGTTTGGCCGTTGTGGCCATGTTTTTGGTTCGGCGTCTAACACCTCATTCCATCTATCATTGAGCGTGTCATGTGCGGCTCGAAGCCGTCTCTGCTACTTTTTTAGGATCCTTGTGGTGGCAATAAGACTCCGATGGAAGCACTTTTGTTCTGAGGGTTCTCCTAGGACGATGTATTCGCCATCACCCAGGCTAACTTCTTCTTCGGAGACAGGTTTGTAATTGCTGTCTTCGGCACCGCTGTCATCCGACAGCAGCTTCGGACTCTGTTCGCCATCCTCTCGCTCTTCCTTCTCCATTGCTGGGTCTGCAGGGTCTTCGGATTGTTCCGGAGTGTCATTGTCGTTAGTGACAGTGTTGCTATTTCTTCCTTCACGGGATTTAGTTCGGCGCTTTGGATGCCAACATTTGGGAGGTTCTTCGACGGGCTTGTCCTCTAAGGGATTGTTTTTGCCATCGCCCTCCGCCTTCTTAGGTGTATCTACCATGTATACGTTGTATGAAGACGTAGCTGTCCACCGCCAGGTTACGGGCCGGTTTTGATGTGGGTCCGCTTTGGCATCGAGGTTCATCGCTTCGAAGTCTTCAGCAGCATAGTCGAGTAGATCGGTTAGATCTTCAACTGTGGCTACTAAGTGGGTGGTGGGTGGGGAGCAAAATTCTCCATCAGCCTCCAGTTTGAACCGGATACAATGCGGCTGCGTGTTCCCATCTAGAGAGAGGGGCTTTAACGACTTTAACATGTCGCCAAAGGCCAAGTGCTGGAAGATATCTGCAGCACTGAATTCGGGATAGACACCTTATCGAGCTTAAGTGGCGCAGATGTGCGTGATTCGGAATCTGAGCCTGGAGTTGAGTCCGGGGTTCCGATGAAACAGTCCTCGCTCACAGTTGGGTTCGTGTGCGGCTCCAACGCCGTGGAGTCCATGACTTCCGTGGCGGGGTTGAGATTCCCGTCCTCGAGCAACGCGGTCTGTTCCGGATCTAAGTCCAGAACTGTTGCAGGTGCTATTTCCTGATCCGATGGCAAAGAGAGATTGCCGCTGGCTCGAATCCATTGAATATCCAGTCTCCGCAGATATCAGCAATGTAGTTTAAGCTGCCGAATATGACTTGATGGCCAGGGGCGTAGCTCTCAATTTGCTCAAGGTCGCCTTCAGTGTCGGCACGGAGCGCGAAGCCGCCGAACACGAAGAGTTGTCTAGGAGGGAAGATTCCCTCAGTGTTGCCGTCGTTGTTGATGACGCGATCCATCAGTTTTTCCGTTGTCGACATAGTGGAACTCTCAATGAAAGCACCAATGTCGGTGTCTGATACGTCTGCAATGTATGTATAATTTTTTATTGTTCCATGCTATTATTTATGATGTCTTGGATGTTTAATGGGCTTTGTCATACACTTTTATATCATTTTTGGGACTAACCTACTAACCCAAAGGCCCAGTGCAGATTGCTGTTTTTGCCTGTTTCAGGGTTTTGCAGAAAAGGAATATCAAACGGAGTCCAAACGGAATGAAACCTTCGGGAGAGATATTTTTGGAGAAAATCACGCAAGGGAGACTTGAGAACCACGTCAGGGGAGCCACGACGTGCCCACGAGGGTGGGGCGCGCGCCCCCCTTCCAAGGGCGTGCCCCCTGCCTCGTGGGGCCCTCGTGAGTCCCCCGGTGTCCTCCTTCCTCCTATATAAGTCTACGTACCCCGAAATCATCAGCAATAGAGAGAAAACCCTAATTCCACCGCCGTAACCTTCTGTTCCCGTGAGATCCCATCTTGGAGCCTGTTCCGGAGCTCCGCCGGAGTGGCGATCCATCACGGAGTTCTTCTACATCATCATCATCGACCTCACCATGAGTTGTGAGTAGTTTACCATAGACCTTCGGGTCCATAGCTAGTATCTAGATGGCTTCTTCTCTCTCTCTAGATCTCAATACAAAGTTCTCCTCGGTCTTCGAGGAGATCTATTCGATGTAATCTCTTTTTGCGGTGTGTTTGTCAAGATCCGATGAATTGTGAGATTATGATCAAGATTATCTATGAGAAATATTTGGTTCTTCTTTGAACTCTTTATGTGTGCTCATAATACCCTTGCAAGTCTTTTCGAATTATTGGTTTGGTTTGGCCTACTAGATCTATAGTTCTTGCAATGGGAGAAGTGCTTGGCTTTGGGTTCAATCTTGAGGTGTCCTTTGCCAGTGACAGTAGGGGCAGCAAGGCACGTACTGTATTGTTGCCATCGAGGATAAAAAGATAGGGTTTATATAATAATGCTTGAGTTTATCCCTCTACATCATGTCATCTTGCTTAAGGCGTTACTTTGTTCTTATGAACTCAATACACTAGATGCATGCTGGATAGCGGTCGATGTGTGGAGTAATAGTAGTAGATGCAGGCAGGAGTCGGTCTACTTGTCTCGGACATGATGCCTATATACAATGATCATGCCTAGATAGTCTCATAATTATTTGCTTTTCTATCAATTGCTCGACAGTAATTTGTTTACCCACCGTAGAATATCGCTATCATGAGAGAAGCCACTAGAGAACACTATGGCCCCCGGGTCTATTCTCAACATATCAATCTACATCTACTTTACTTTTTTCTCTTTTACTTTATGTTCTTATGAACAAAAAATACCAAAAATATAAACTATCATCTCTATCAGATCTCACTTCCGTAAGTGACCGTAAAGGGATTGACAACCCCTTATCGCATTGGCTGCGAAGTTCTTATTTGTTTGTGCAGGTGCGAGGGACTCGCGCGTGGTCTCCTACTGGATTGATACCTTTGTTCTCAAAAACTGAGGGAAATACTTACGCTACTGTGCTGCATCTCCCTTTCCTCTTCGAGGGAATACAACGCAAGCTCGAGAAGAAGCAAGAAGAATTTCTGGCGCCATTGCCGGGGAGGCTTACGCAAAATTCATATACCAAGTGCCTATCACAAACCCTTATCCTTCGCATTACATTTTTTGCCTCTCGTTTTCCTCTCCCCCACTTCATCCTTGCCGTTTTATTTGCCCTTCTTCTGTCGTGTGTTTATCGTTCGCTTGCTTCTTGTTTGCTTGTGTGTGTTGGATTGCTTGCTTGTCACTATGGCTCAAAACAATACTAAATTGTGTGACTTCTCCAATACCAACAATAATGATTTTATTAGCACACTGATTGCTCCTATCGCCGATGCTAAATCTTGTGAGATCAATGCTGCTTTCTTGAATCTTTTCATGAAAGATCAATTCTCTGGCCTTCCCAGTGAAGATGCCGCTACCCATCTAAACAACTTTGTTGATTTGTGTGATATGCAATAGAAAAGGGATACGGATAACGATATTGTTAAATTGAAGTTATTTCCGTTTTCACTTAGAGATCGTGCTAAAACTTGGTTTTCCTCTTTACCTACAAATAGTATTGATTCATGGAATAAGTGCAAAGATGCTTTTATCTCTAAGTATTTCCCTCCTTCTAAGATCATCTCTCTTAGAAACGATATTTTGAATTTTAAGCAACTAGATCATGAGCATGTTGCACAAGATTGGGAGAGAATGAAACTAATGATACGTAATTGCCCTACACATGGTTTAAATCTATGGATCATTATTCAGAACTTTTATGCTAGCTTGAATTTTGCTTCTAGAAACCTTTTAGATTGGGCCGCAGGAGGCACTTTCATGGAAACTACCTTAGGAGAAGCTACCAAACTCCTAGATAATATTATGGTCAATTATTCTCAATGGCACATCGAAAGATCTACTAGTAAAAAAGTGCATGCTATTGAAGAAATTAGTGTTTTGAGTGGAAAGATGGATGAACTTATGAAATTATTTGCTCCTAAGAGTGCTTCTTCTGATCCTAATGATATGCCTTTGTCCACTTTGATTGAAAATAAAAATGAATATTTGGATGTGAATTTTGTTGGTAGGAATAATTTTGGTAACAATGCTTATAGAGGGAACTTTAATCCTAGGCCTTTTCCTAGTAATTCCTCTAATAATTATGGTAATTCCTACAACAACTATTATGGGAAGATACCTTCTGAATTTGAAACTAGTGTTAAGGAGTTTATGATCTCGCAAAATACTTTCAATGCTATGCTTGAAGAGAAATTGCTTAAGATTGATGAATTGGCTAGAAGTGTGGATAGAATTACTCTTGATATTGATTCTTTGAAACTTAGATCTATCCCACCTCATCATGATATCAATGAGTCTCTCAAAGCCATGAGAATTTCCATTGATGAATGCAAAGAGAGAACCACTAGGATGCGTGCTAAAAGAGAGAATTATATTAAAGCGTGTTCTTCTAGCTATCATGGAAATAAAGATGAAGATCTGAAAGTTATTGACGTGTCTCCTATTAGATCCTTGTTTTCTAGTATAAATCTTGATGAAGATAGGATTGGAGATGTTTCTGCTTTAAGGTGTCCCAATGATTCGGAGGTTTTAGATCTTGATGCTAAAATTGTTAGAAGTGGGAGTGAAGAGATTAAAACTTTGCATAGTGATGAACCCACTACTTTGGATTTGAAGGGATTCAATTATGATAATTGTTCTTTGATTGATTGTATTTCCTTGTTGCAATCCGTACTAAATTCTCCGCATGCTTATAGTCAAAATAAAGCTTTCACCCAGCACATAGTTGATTCTTTGATGCAATCTTATGAAGAAAAACTTGAGTTAGAAGTTTCTATCCCTAGGAAGCTTTATGATGAGTGGGAACCTACTATTAAAATAAAAATAAAAGATCATGAATGCTATGCTTTGTGTGATTTGGGTGCTAGTGTCTCCACTATCCCAAAAACTTTGTGTGATTTGCTAGGTTTCCATGAGCTTGATGATTGTTCTTTAAATTTGCATCTTGCGGATTCCACTATTAAGAAACCTATGGGAAGAATTAATGATGTTCTTATTGTTGCCAATAGGAATTATGTGCCCGTAGATTTCATTGTTCTTGATATAGATTGCAATCCTTCATGTCCTATTATTCTTGGTAGACCTTTCCTTAGAACGATTGGTGCAATTATTGATATGAACGAAGGAAATATTAGATTACAATTTCCATTAAGGAAAGGATGGAACACTTTCCTAGAAAGAAAATCAAATTACCATATGAATCTATTATGGGAGCCACTTATGGATTGCCTTCCAAAGATGGCAATACCTAGATCTATCTTCTATCGTGCCTAGCTAGGGGCGTAAAACGATAGCGCTTGTTGGGAGGCAACCCAACTCTATATTTTTTGTTTTTTCTTCTGTTAGGGAATAAATATTGCATCTAGCTTCTGTTTAGATGTGGTTTCATGTTTTGTTTAGTGTTTGTGCCAAGTAGAACCTCTGGGAAGACTTGTGTGAAGTTTATGTGATCTTGCTGTGAAAAATAGAATCATTAGCGCTCACTAGAATGGTTATCAGATTTTACTGGAGCGTGCTATTTAGTTGATTCTTTTTGCAGATGATTAATAGATAAATTACTCATGTTTAACAATTTAGTTTGAACTTTTTGGAGTTACATAAGTATGCGAAACCTGCAGATTACTACAGACTGTTCTGTTTTTGGCAGATTCTATTTTTCGTGTGTTGTTTGCTTATTTCAATGCATCTATGAGTAGTATTGGCAAGTATGAACCATAGAGAAGTTGGAATACAGTAGGTTTAACACCAATATAAACAAATAATGAATTCATTGCAGTACCTTTGATTAGTGGTTTGCTTTCTTATACTAACGGAGCTCACGAGAGTTTTTGTCTATGTTTTGTGTTGTGAAGTTTTCAAGTTTTGAGTATTGCTTTGATGGACTATGGAACAAAGAGTAGCAAGGGCCTAAGCTTGGGGATGCCCATGGCACCCCAAGTAAAATTCAAGGACAATCAAAAGCCTAAGCTTGGGGATGCCCAGGGAAGGCATCCCCTCTTTCGTCTTCATCCATCGGTAACTATACTTGGAGCTATATTTTTATTCACCACATGATATGTGTTTTGCTTGGAGCGTCCTGTATAATTTGAGTCTTTGCTTGTTAGTTTGCCACAATCATCCTTGCTGGACACACCTATTTGAGAGAGTATAATATGGCCTAGGAATTGTTAGAACACTCTATGTGATTCACATATATCTTTTGAGTTGAATAGTTTTTGCTCTAGTGCTTCACTTATATCTTTTGGACCACGGTGGTGATAATATTTTGTAGAAATTGTTGAACTATCATGCTTCACTTATATCTATTTGAAAGTCTATTAAAACATCATGGTAATGTGTTTAGGCTATAAAACTAGTCTTCACATGATAGACATCGAATATCAATATAGTAAAAACATTCACACTAAGTGCATTGAATATAAAGAGATGTTTGATGCTTGATAATTGTTTTGAGATATGAGGATAGTGATTTTAGAGTCATGCTAGTGGAGTTATTATGAAATTGAGAAATACTTGTGTTAAGGTTAGTGATTCCCGTAGCATGCACGTATGGTGAACCGCTATGTGACGAAGTTAGAGCATGAGGTATTTGTAAAGTGCCAACCTTTGTGTGGAGGTTGGGGGCGCGCGATGTTTAACTCCTACCAACCTCCCCCCTAGGAGCATACGTTGATTGCTTTGTTTTGATGACTCATAGATTTTTGCAATAAGTGTATGAGTTCTTATGACTAATGTTGAGTCCATGTATTATACGCACTCTCACCCTTCCACCATTGCTAGCCTCTCTTGTACCACACAACTTTCACCGGTACCATAAACCCACTATATATCCTTCCTCAAAACAGCCACAATATTATTCCTCAAAACAGCCACCATACCTACCTATCATGGCATTTCCATAGCCATTCTGAGATATATTGCCATGCAACTTTCCACCGATCCGTTCATATGACACGCTTGATATTGTCATATTACCATGCATGATCATGTAGTTGACATCGTATTTGTGGCAAGGCCACCATGCATAACTTTTCATACATGTCACTCTTGTTTCATTGCACATACTGGTACACCGCCGGAGGCAGTCATATAGAGTCATACTTTGTTGTAGTATCGAGTTGTAATATCGAGTTGTAATGAAAGTGTGATGAACATCATTATTAGAGCATTGTCCCATGGGAGGAAAGGCTAAATCAATAAAGCCCCTCCACAAAAAAAAGAAAAAAAAGAAAGGCTAGAGAAAAAATAAAGGCCAAAAAACGAACAGAAAAAAGGAACAAGAAAAAAAAGGGACAATTGCTACTATCTTTATTTTCCACACTTGTGCTTCAAAGTAGCACCATGTTCTTCATTGTAGAGAGTCTCATGCTTAGTCACTTTATATACTAGTGGGAATTTTCGTTATAGAACTTGGCTTGTATATTCCAACGATGGGTTTCCTCAAACGCCCTAGGTCTTCGTGAGAAAGCAAGTCGGATGCACACTGTGATAGCCTGGCTTATTAGGGATGATAGACTACTCATATCAATAAAGAATTCCTTCTTTTTCGGGAGCCCATTCTGAAAAAACTCCAAAGTTAAGCGTGCTCAGCTTGGAGTAGTTTGAGGATGGGTGACCGACCGGGAAGTTGCTCCCGGGTGCGCACGAGTGAGGACAATGTGCGTAGAAAAGACTAGTATTGATATGTGAGGCCAGTCTAGATCCCGTCAGGAGTAACGACCACCAGCGGGTGTGTCCGGGGCATTACAAGTTGGTATCAGAGCCGACCCTCGCGGTTACACGGATGTTTGCGGACATGTGCGCGGTCATATTGTTCATGACGTTTGTGACCCGTCATGGCACGCGGCATGGCACATGTGCTAGACTGGATGCACAGACGTATGTGCCAAGAGGGAACGTTCATGTGCCCCGACGAGGACGTCGATTCCTCTGAGTGGGGGTGTATGTGATAGCCTGGCTTATTAGGGATGATAGACTACTCATATCAATAAGGAATTCCTTCTTTTCCTGGAGCACATTTGGAAAGAACTCCAAAGTTAAGCGTGCTCAGCTTGGAGTAGTTTCAGGATGGGTGACCGACCAGGAAGTTGCTCCCGGGTGCGCACGAGTGAGGACAATGTGCGCAGAAAAGACTAGTATTGATATGTGAGGCCAGTCTAGATCCCGTCAGGAGTAACGACCACCGGCGGGTGTGTCCGGGGCGTTACACACACCCACTAGTTTCTTTTGTTGAGCTTTCATACATATTTAGTTCTAGTGCATCCGTTGCATGGCAATCCCTACTCACTCACATTGATATCTATTGATGGTCATCTCCATAGCCCGTTGATACGCCTAGTTGATGTGAGACTATCTCCCTCCTTTTTGTCTTCTCCACACCACCTCTCTATTCCACCCATAGTGCTATGTCCATGGCTCACGCTCATGTATTGCGTGAAAGTTGAAAGGTTTGAAAGAATAGAGTATGAAAACAAGTGCTTGGCTGAAATCGGGGTTGTGTAGGGCATTAATATTTTGTGTGATGAAGACGGAGCATAGCACGACTATATGATTTTGTAGGGATAACTTTCTTTAGCCATAGTATTTTTAGAAGACATGATTGCTTTGTTAGTATGCTTGAAGTATTATTATTTCTTATGTCAATATAGACTTCTATCTTGAATCTTTCAGATCTGAACATTCATGCCACAATTAAGAGAATTACATTGAGAAACTATGTTGGTTAGCATTCCACATCAAAAATTCTGTCTTTATCATTTACCTACTCGAGGACGAGCAGGAATTAAGCTTGGGGATGCTTGATACGTCTCCAACATATCTATAATTTTTGATTGTTCCATGCTATTATTTATGATGTCTTGGATGTTTAATGGGCTTTGTCATACACTTTTATATTATTTTTGGGACTAACCTACTAACCCAAAGGCCCAGTCCAGATTGTTGTTTTTTGCCTGTTTCAGGGTTTTGCAGAAAAGGAATATCAAACGGAGTCCAAACAAATTGAAACCTTCGGGAGAGATATTTTTGGAGAAAATCACGCACGGGAGACTTGAGAACCATGTCAGGGGAGCCACGAGGTGCCCACGAGCGTGGGGGCACGCCCTCCTTCCCAAGGCGCGCCCCCTGCCTCGTGAGGCCCTCGTGAGTCCCTCAGTGTCCTCCTTCCTCCTATATAAGTCTACGTACCCCGAAACCATCAGCAACAGAGAGAAAACCCTAATTCCACCGCCGTAACCTTCTGTTCCCGTGAGATCCCATCTTGGAGCCTGTTTCAGAGTTCCGCCGGAGGGGGGTTCCATCACGGAGTTCTTCTACATCATCATCATCGACCTCACCATGAGTTGTGAGTAGTTTACCACAGACCATCGGGTCCATAGCTAGTATCCAGATGGCTTCTTCTCTCTCTCTCTGTATCTCAATACAAAGTTCTCCTCGGTCTTTGAGGAGATCTATTTGATGTAATCTCTTTTTGCGGTGTGTTTGTTGAGATCCGATGAATTGTGAGTTTATGATCAAGATTATCTATGAGAAATATTTGGTTCTTCTCTGAACTCTTTATGTGTGCTCATAATATCCTTGCAAGTCTCTTCGAATTATTGGTTTGGTTTGGCCTACTAGATCTATAGTTCTTGCAATGGGAGAAGTGCTTGGCTTTGGGTTCAATCTTGAGGTGTCCTTTCCCAATGAAAGTAGGGGCAACAAGGCACGTATTGTATTGTTGCCATCAAGGATAAAGAGATGGGGTTTATATCATATTTCTTGAGTTTATCCCTCTACATCATGTCATCTTTCTTAAGGCATTACTCTGTTCTTATGAACTCAATACACTAGATGCATGTTGGATAGCGGTCGATGTGTGGAGTAATAGTAGTAGATGCAGGCAGGAGTCGGTCTACTTGTCTCGGACGTGATGCCTATATACAATGATCATGCCTAGATAATCTCATAATTATTCGCTTTTCTATCAATGGCTCGACAATAATTTGTTTACCCGCCGTAGAATATCGCTATCATGAGAGAAGCCACTAGAGAACACTATGGCCCCCTGGTCTATTCTCAACATATCAATCTACATCTACTTTACTTTTTCCACTTTTACTTTCTTTTCTTATAAACAAAAAATACAAAAAATATAAACTATCATCTCTATCAGATCTCACCTTTGTAAGTGACCGTAAAGGGATTGACAACCCCTTATCGTGTTGGCTGCGAAGTTCTTATTTGTTTGTGCAGGTGCGAGGGACACGCGCGTGGTCTCCTACTGGATTGATACCTTGGTTCTCCAAAACCGAGGGAAATACTTACGCTACTGTGCTGCATCTCCCTTTCCTCTTCGAGTGAATACAACGCAAGCTCGAGAAGTAGCAGTGTCAAAACCGACGTATCTCGGGTAGGGGGTCGCGAACTATGCGCCTGATGATCGATGGTAACAGGAGGCTGGGAACAAGATGTTTACCCTGGTTCAGGCCCTCTCGGTCGAGGTGAAACCCTACTTCCTGCTATATTAATATGGATGAATATGATTACAAGAGTTGATCTACCTCGAAATCGTATTGGCTAAACCCTAAAGTATAGCCTATGAGGATTTTAGATTCTCCGTTAGACTCTACGGACTAAACCCTCCGGTTTATATACACGCCGGAGGGGCCTAGGGTTTGTACATACTATCTTGCACAGGAAGGAAAGATTACACCCGAACCTAAAACCTGCCATTATACGAATACATGAGTCCTATCTGGATATGAGAGATGAGATCTTCGACTATGATCTTCATAGCCCATCAGTCCGGCCCACCAAGAGTTATCTGGCCTCCCCAGGACCCCTCGATCCAGGACTCCCTCACTGGGGTTTAAGCTTCCGTCACTCTCGCAACCCACCATCTACTTACAACTCCACAATGCATTCCCTTAGGCCAAAATATGGTGAAGTGGCATGTAGTCGACGTTCACATGACACCACTAAGGGAATCTGTTACGCCCAAGATGTGATTCTATCCCGATCACGTGATGAACTCATGATTGGGGCACAACCGCATTTCGGGCACTTAGCAAGATGGATGTCATTACATCATACCATTACAAAAATAGATGGGTATACATACAAGTCATACAACTGCCACATGAATACATCAACACCATACACAAGGCATCCGACTATGGATGAAAAACATGAAAAGCACAACGACATCCATCCTGCTATCCCAGGCTGCCGACCAAGAACCTATCCCAAGACTGACAAAGAAGAAGAAGAAAGAACTCCAACATAAGTAAACATCGCTCTAACGTCAAGTCATCGGAAACCTATACCTGCAACTGTTGTTGTAGTAACTGTGAGCCATGAGGACTCAGCAATCCCATAACCATGGGTATCAAGACTAGCAAAGCTTAATGTGTATGGAAAAGATAAGTGGTGAGGTTGCAACATCGGTTAAGAATTGTATTGTGGCTAACTTACGAGTACAAGAATAAGATAAGCATCTATGCCAATGGTCGCAACTAGTAATGACCACTAAGTGATCCTGAACTACCTACGAGTCAAACATAACCCCACCGTGTTCTCTTCTCAAATTGAAAAGAGACGATCACGGTTACTCACGCGGTTGGTGTATTTTATTTCGGATCCTTTGTCAAGTTTTCTACAGACGGACATTAACAAATTCCAATCTGCCACATAACCACGGGCACGACTTTCTAAAGATCATAACCCTGCAGGGTGTCCCAACTTAGCCCATCACAAGCTCTCACGATCAGCAGAGGTAAAACCTCTTATCTTAGGGAAGACCCAATTAGACTCGGAATCCCGGTGCACAAGACATTTCGACAATGGTAAAACAAGTCCAGCAAGACCTCCCGGCATGCCGAGACCCTGATAGTAGTCGCGCGTATCTTGTCTCAGGCCATGACCGGATGAGCACAACGTATGACAGCGAGATACCCGAGTTGCCCCGGGCGGCGTCGCAAGTGACTCTAGGTTGGACCAACACTCATGAGGAGCACTGGCCCGGGATGTAAATTAAGTCCTCCAGGTCCGGAAAGTCCCTGTGCAAGTTTTTAGTTATTAGGCAAATGGTAAAACCAAAGTTGGGCCTTCCGAACTGTCAAAGGGGTCCCATAACCCCCAATCGTGTTAGGAACGCAAACTCAAGCAACATAACACCGGTTTATCGGTTCTTAAGCCGGCATGAGTGGAACAAAACACTCAGCAAAAGGCCAAATCTTCCACCCATTGCCAAGTATGTAGGTGCATTAATTTTAAAAAGTGATATTGTGATATTCCCAAAGTATCCAAGTTCCGACATGGAGCAATCTTCATCTTCTCATGCAACTAACAACGCTATAAGAGGGGCTGAGCAAGCGGTGACATAGCCATTCAACAGTTTGCTAGGATGGTGTCAAAGGTTAGTGGTTTTATGGAAACAATGAGAGGCTGACAACAATAGATAGGCAGGGCGACATATAGCGATACCATCTAGACAACTAGCATAGCAATGATAGTAAAGAGATCAAAGGTGACGGTCATCTTGCCTGAAATCCCGCAAGGAAGAAGAACGAGTCCATGAAGAAGAATAAGCCACGAAGACGAACCAAGTGTAGTCGAACAAATCCTCATGATCGCAATGAAACATGAAATGACGAGAAGAAGCAAACAACATGGTAAACACGGAACACTTAAACAAGACATGATGCTCAACCAAGTATGATGCATGACAAGGCTACATGATGCTACTCATGGCAAGAGAAGTTTCAAACAAGAACATCACAACAAGCAAGTTTAAATGAGGCCGGAAACAACAGATAACACTTCTGGTAAGTCCTCATATGCAAATTTCGAAATTAGTCAGGATCTGAACAACGATTAAGGTAAAGTTGTTAAACAACAAGTTAACATACACCATGATGATCTACACGATTTTCCAGTCAAGTTACATATAAGGTTCATTTAATTCGGAGCTACGACCCAGGAGATCTGAGCAAAACAAGTTAAGCATGGCATTGAAGCAAAATGCATTCAATCATAAAGCATAACACTTAAAACATGGATGCAACATGACATGATGCATCTACATGCAAAACCAAGCAATTTTCATATAGAGCACGCTCAAAACGGAGCCACGGTTCAACACGTACACACGAAACTTGATATGACAACAATCTGCCTAACCACAAATAGGCACTTAAGATGCAACATCTAAATATGCTACAACACCCCAACATGAAAACAAATGGCATGGCAGTGAAGTAGAGGTAGAGAACTACAAAACATGATCACTGAGCTACTGCTAGAAACCACTAGAACATGCTCAAATCATTATGGCAAGATTGCAAATAATAACAAATTCAAAGACTTAGTGGATTTTATTAGACATGGCAGAAACAACATTAAATAGGCATGTTTACAAGCTTGTGCAACTCATCTCAAATCATATCAAGGAATGTGAATAGAACCAAAAGCAAGAAGGCATATTTGTGCAACTACTCATGTCAAGAACATGGTCATATGATGCATAGAACACTACCTATTCACATGGCAAAAATGAACTTGTTGTTAACAAACTGACAGCAACATTATTTAGCAATTTGAGAGCATGATAATAACAAGCTACATTAAGCCATAATTGCAAACAAGGGCATGGATGGATATAGCATTACATGGAAAATAAAACATGATCACTGAACATCTACAGATTATGCATTCATTTGATGGTAGCATCAAGCAAACATGGCAACATAATATAACCATTTTAGACGTAGCAGAAATAGACATGTCATGGCAAAATAGATTCATGAAGGCATGTTTGCAAGCTTGTGACACTCATCACAGTGCACTTCATGGCATGGAATGAAATCTAACATGAAGTAGACATGAAAATGAAGCTATACATGTGCAAAGCTACCCCATAGCATGTTTGAATTTAAATACACAAAAATGATAAAATGGCATATGCTCCATATATGGCATGTTTACAAACTTTCTCAACTGAAGAAAAGGATACCACCAATGGATTCATTGGATTTTTCTAGCCCAAAAATATATATAATATGCATAACTTGCTGGAAGAAAAATGCTCACAAATGCATATGCAAAACACTGCCAGAAAAGGAAATGGACAAAACCGGCAATATTCCTGATTTTGAATGTCCAGATTCAGATATGGCCCAAAATGGAAAAGAGCGGACTTGCCATAAATGGAAAGCGTTGCGATTAAATGGAAAAAAGGAGGGGGGTTACAGCGGATGATAGGTGGGGGCCTCATGGCATAGGGTCAGAGACAAATAAAAAGAAAAGGTGGTTTTATGCGATTGGGGGGATTTGAACCAGGGTCACACCCGTGGTGCACACAGGCGCTTGCCCGCTGGGCTGGCCATCTGCTTCTGCAAGAGATGGGGCTTGGCTCTACTTGACCTGTACCGGGGCCATGGCCATCTTCTCAATGCACGCACAGGAAGGACGGTGATGGTGCCGGCGAGCGGCGGCGCGTCTAGCGAAGCAGAGGAGCTCCTGCGGGCACGCAGGATTGAAAGGGAATCACGTGCGTGGTTGCGCGCATGCAACAGAGGGCTGGGGCGCTCGAGCACGATCATAGATCTGCTCGGGGCCATGCCGAGAAAGGGGGCGCGAGGCAAAGCCGAGCGCGCGGCAAGCGGGCGTGTGTGCGCGACTATCGGTTTCAAAACCGGAAGATCTCGGGTAGGGGGGCCAAGCTATGCGTCTAAGATCATCTCCAGCCGCGCCCCCAACAGGCCCCCAGGCCACTTTTTCGGCGCCGGCGCCGAAAAAACTGCCCAGTCGTGCCCCCAGGACACCGAAAATCGCCGGTTTGGCCCTTTTTTCGCCCGGCGGTCACAGGCCGAACCCGGCGCGCTGGGGAGCAGTTGGGGGCTCCGGTGCAAGGGAAAAGTGCGCCTGGCCCACACCGTCAGGGGAAAAGTCAAGGTTTTCTGCCCCGACTCGCCTCCGACCCCCCGCGCCCACTAGCTATATCCCGGCTCCGCCCGCCGCCCTACTCCGCTAGATAGCCATTCCCCGCCAGAAAATAGCAGCGCTTCGCCGCGGCAGCCCCTCCAAAAGCAACTGGGCGTTTCTGGCCGCGGAGGCGCAGTTTAGCGGCGGGTACACGCCCACCGAGCGCAAGGTGTTCGGCGATTTGCCTGCATCGGCGATGGACTTGGATGACGAGGAAGCGCTCGCCGCGTTGCTGGAGGAGGAAGCCGAGGCCGGCGTCCAGGAAGAAGAGCATCTCATGGTGCTCACCGCCCTCGGCCAGCTGCTGGCGAGCAATGAAAAGTCGCGGCGAGGTGGCTCGGCGCCCGGGCGGGTGAAAGCAAAGAACCGACATCGTCTCGAAGGCTACTACATGCTCTTTTCCGACTACTTCGTCGATGCTCCACTTCACAGCGAGAAAACATTTCGGCGCCGTTATCGGATGAGCCGAAAGATCTTCCTCAGGATTGTGAATTCCATCTGGGAGTTCGACAACTACTTCAAGTGCAAGATGTATTGCACCGGCGCTCTTCGATTCACCTCCATCCAGAAGTGCACGACAACGATGAGGATGCATGCATATGGGGCTCCCGGTAATTCACTCGACGACTATGAGCGCATGGCCGAGTCCACCAGCATAGAGTGTTTCTACAAGTTCTGACGGGCAGTGGTGGCAGTGTTTGGACCACAATACTTGAGAACACCCAATGCGGAAGGCACTGCTCGGATCCTAGCACAGAATGCGGCAAGAGGATTTCCTGGGATGCTTGGAAGCATCGACTGCATGCATTGGAAATGGAAGAATTGCCCATTTGGTTGGCAGGGGATGTACAAAGGCGCCAAAGGCGGTTGCAATGTGGTGCTTGAGGCGGTGGCCACACGGGACCTCTGGATTTGGCACTCCTTCTTTGGTATGCCAGGAACTCACAATGACATCAACGTGCTGCAGTGCTCTCCTGTCTTTGCCAAGCTTGTTGAAGGTCATTCTCTTCCGGTGAACTTCGATATCAATGGGCGGCACTACAACACGGGGTACTATCTAGCTGACGGCATCAATCCGAGATGGTCGACATTTGTGAAGACGATCTCAAACCCTGTGGCAGGAGGAAAGAACGCCTTGTTTGCGAAACTTCTAGAGGCTTGTAGGAAGGATGTCCAGCAGGCATTTGGTGTGCTCCAATCTCGATTTGTTGTTGTTCGGTACCCCGCTCAGACCTGGTCCAAAGATCAAATGTGGGAGATTATGACTTGCTGTGTCATCTTGCACAACATGATCATCGAGAGCGAGCAAGAAGACCCAGTGTTTGACACTGAACCATACTATAGGAAAGGACCTCTAGCCGAAGTTGATCACCAGCTATCGTCAACTTGGACTGCCTATCTCAGTATGCGTCAGGAGATCCGAGACCCACAGGTGCATCATCAACTGCAGAAAGATCTGATTGAGCACCTATATGGAGGCTCAAGGGGGACGCCGTGTGATGAAATACGAGTTTTTATTTGTTGAACTATATAATTTGTATTGAACTATTTGTTGTTGTACTATTTTGTTGAAGTATTTGATTTTTCTGTGATGAAATATGTGATAAGAAATAATTGTGTTTATAATTGAACGCCGAGACACGGCGAAACCACGCCGAATATGGGCCTATTCTCGCCCATATGGCCCCTTTATTCGCCGAAATGGGGCTCCAAAGTGGGCCAATTTCGGCGCCTGGGGGCGACGACTGGGCGCAAAACCGGCCCCAGCGCCGATTGTATCGCCGGCTCGTCCCCAGGGGGCGGTTTTTACGGGCCCTGGGGGGCCAACGGCTGGAGATGCTCTAAGGACCGATGGTAACAGGAGAATGGGGACACGATGTTTACCCAGGTTTAGGCCCTCTCGATCGACGTAATACCCTACTTCCTGCTTGATTGATCTTGATGAATATTTGTTACAAGAGTTGATATACCTCGAGATCGTAATGGTTAAACCCTAAAGCCTAGCCTATGAGGATGTTATGATCTTATCTTAGCCTCTACAAACTAAACCCTCCGGCTTATATACACGCCGGAGGGGGCCTAGGGTTACAAAGGAGACTTGGGGTGGAAGTGATAGTTACATCCGGACATCATGCCTGCCTTTCTATGTACATAGGAGTCCTAACCGAATATGCGGGAGAGTCTTTTGCTTCTATCTTCATGTCCCATTAACACGGCCCAGCTTCATCGACCCGGATGCCTGAGGACCCCTGAATCTAGGACTCCCTCAGTAGCCCCCGGACTTGCCTTCAAGGACGAGATTGTGTCCGGCTTCATGTCTTCGGTCTTGCAAGGTGAGTCCTTCTGGATGATAGTTCGGCTTAATTTAATATTATATTCCATCGATTCCTCGCTGTCGTCGCCTTTGCCTCCACGTGTCCACCGAATGTGAACCGTCTGGGTATTTTTGCGATTACCCCCTTGACTGTGTAGGGAAGGCGCCTATATAAAGAGACTAGATCTCAGATGCCATTCCATCCCATTCCACGCGGAAAAAATCCCTAGTGCCTGCAAAAAATCTTCAAACATGGCCGGCGTTCCTAGCTCTTCCTCGCTCCCTCACGGCCCTCGAGCGGGCGATTGGGAAAGCTGCTTCGTACCCCATGCGCATCTGAGAAAGCTTCAAGCATAGGAATATCTCCCTCCCGAGGATCTAGTCCCCATCTGGGCCGGATTAACTTCTATCGACAATCAAGCCCTAGCAGAGAGTTTCCCCAACCCCTCCAGTGGAGAGCGGGTATGCTTTCTCTCCTTCCTTCTAAGAGTCATAGGATTTCCCATCCACCCCTTCCTTAGGGGGCTCCTGGAGTTATATGTTTTTCAACTTCATAAGCTCACGCCGGGGTCTATCCTGCACATTGCGGGATTCGTTGCTTTCTGCGAGCTACTTCTGGACTGTGAGCCCCAATCTGAGCTGTGGTGGAAGTTATTCTGCCTTGTCCCACGCTCCGAGGAGGGATCCATATTTGAGGTTGGCGGCGCCGAATTATGGCGCATAGCAGGGACAGGCTATCTGTCCGGCACTCCAAAAAGGCATCCGAAGAGTGGCCTTCGGAGTGGTTTTATATCGAGGATGTTGCCTTGCCGGATCCAGTTCGGCAAGGTCTCCCCAAATAATCCAACGCTCCTCCAAAGAAGCTTTTCAACTGCCGTCCCCACAGTCCCTCAGAAGAAGAGAGTGCGGAGGTCAAAAGACTGGACGGCAAGATAAGATTGCTTGGCAATTCAGGGCTGTCAATAATTGAAGTGATGGCAATCTTAATAAAGCGATGCGTGCACTGCTCCAAGCTAGAGGATTTCCTATGTGTATTATAATGGACAGAATTATGCCTCACGCTGCTTACGCCTAGGTCCGGATGACCCTGCCATTCTAGCCACCACCCTAGCAGGTCTTTACAAGGGAGAGAAGCAAGACTTACTGTGCTTGAAGTGCCGGGAGGGTTTCTCTATTTATAATCCTCCTGACTTGGTAGGTATTTCTCTTGACCACTATTTTGCCCGTTTTTCATTGTATGATGTATTGACCAAACTGAATTCGGTTATTCCCAATAGGAGTGGAGGAAGGTGGTCGAGGGGATTAGTAGTCCCGCCCCCATCCAGAGGGCCACTTTCGAAACACAGGCCCCGGATACAATGAAGATCCGGACATACGCATAGAGCTAGAAGTTGGAGTCTTCTATCAAGCCAGCAGTGATGGTAGCTTGGTGGCTATCGTAGCCGATTATCCCGGCCTCATTCCTTCCTCTCACGTAAGTACCTAGGACATACCTCCTCAAAGAGAAGATTCCCCGCGCGCCTTACCCATCGCACCTTTTTTATGCTCAAAAGGGGCGGCGCTCCTCACGTCGAACTATGCGAAGATCGTCATCCCAGAGGGCGACACCTGCATCGGGAGGTATGTGAAAGAGGACCGTGAACACCACCGAACCTTCGAAGAGGTATGTTTGTTTTAACATATACTACGTGGTGAAGCCGGTATTACAACTTTCCGCCTTATTTTCCCTTTTAGGAGGATCGTACATCGTACTGTGTCCGGAAATCCTGTAGGTCAAGCTCCAACCAATCAGACATCCGGCCCATCTACGAGGACAAGGGTTAATGCTGATACAGCACCGGATTGTCCCCTTCAAGAGGATTCGGATGAAATGTCTATTACTAATTCCGAAGCGGAGGTCGCGATGGTTCACCAGCGGCGAAAATAAGCCATGCATGACCCAGCCTTTTCTGAGGAGGCGTTTAATGCCCTCAGTTCTGCAGATGCTTATATCCGAGCCGCCCAAGACGGACTCGCTGGAGCCATTCACCAGCTTTCAAAAGATATGCGGGTAAGTGTTAATTTAGTGTTCCCATGCCAGTAGCCCCCGAGACTTAAAGCAACTGGTCCAACTGATTTGAGGATCGTTGTGTTTTCGCAGGTGCTCCAAGAAAAGAATAACATCCTATCCAAGGAGCCGGAAGAATGCCGGACCCAGCTGACGACTGTTACTGCCGAATTGGAAAATTCGAAGAAATCCGAAAAGGATACTGATGGTAAGAACAAAGGTGTCCAGACAATATGATATTTGTGTCGATCAGTAGTTTCTAAGTACATAATGATTGAAATACAGCAACAGGGCCGACCAACCAATGGGAGAAGAAGCTAAGGGCTGCTCTGGCGGATAAGAAATATGCCGAAGGGGAAACAGCTACTGGTAAGCGTGTATTGATGCAATCCATAGATAAAAGAAACCAAGCGCAGGATAAAAATATCAGTCTATAACAGGAGCTAAAGGACGTAAGAGCCCAACTCTCCAATGCCATGGAAGAGAACCGGAAGCTAAAAGGCGGCATATTCGGTATGTCCTTTAAACCTCGCTTTCCTTATAGTCCCTTGTTTTGAATGTTCTTCATAAAACTATTCCTGCAGGTTTGTTAACTGGGCAGCCCGAGGGGGAAGTGTCCAGTTTTCAGGGCGACGTGCTGCAAGAGATTTCCAGAGTACACGAGCGAGCTCGGAAGGCCATGAAGTATATGGCCAAGGCTTTATGGCCGAGCGATTCTCCTCCAGAAACTATGGAGGATTTGGCGGACTTGTTCAAAGGGGTTCGACACTGCTTCGAACTGTGGAAAGCGTCAGCATGTCGCATGGGTGCTCGAGAAGCCTGGGCCATGGTGAAGACACGCTACACCAGCCTTGATCCGAATCATATGGCCTGCGTTGGACCTCGAAGATCGGATGGACAAGAAATTCCCGTGAGCTTGGTATATGACCAAGTGAAGATAGCTGCCAAGTTTTCCCAATAGGACTGTAAACTAGACAGCCTTATAGAGGGAATAGAGAAAGAGTAGTCATTTGATTCTATGTATCGATGTACTTTAACATCAAACTTATCTCTGACCGAAATTATAACAAGAATGTTATGGACGACCTTCCGCTTTAACCTCCATAAACCCAAAGGTTGGAGTGTTTCCAAATACTATACCTGTGGTAAACACGTGGTATGTTCAGAAACCAGGCAATCCGGTCATAATTGCTTTAACAGACAAACTGTGTTCGGGGAGTCATGTTATATTACTATTTAACGTAAGAAACATCTTCCAGAGAGAATAGGTTCGTTAAGGGTTCCTTTCCCTTGGTCAACATGCGTACATATGCAGGCCTAGGCTTTTGATCCTGTAAAAAGGATTGTAGGATGCCATATCCTATGATAGTTTAAAATGTATGCATTAAAATAAATATGTCGTGTATCCGCCGACCAATTATTCCCTTAAGAATGCTAGCTTTCGGCTTCACATAGTCTGAGGTACACGTCCGGATTACCCGGCAATGACAATCGCAGAGGTGCTCGCTTTACACCCTAGCCGAACAATTGGGAACGTAGGAGTAAACACAGGAGCTAGGCAACCCAGCTTGGCCAAAACTTAAGTCATATTGGTGCATATAATGGCAAGGAAGGACTATAAAAACAGACGACATTATAAGCGAGAAGCTTTTTTGATAACAGGCTTCGTCAAAGAAGCCCCCAAGTATGTTTGAGGTAGAGACATTCAAAGACGTACTATCCTATGGTAGTTCGGGTGAGCCGAGTACTTACCAATGAAAGCAAAAGTAAAAATGGGAGAGGAGAAAAATAAAAAATAAGAAACAAAACCTACATTAAAAGGAGGAAAAAATGCTACCGAACTATCCATAGAAACGTCGGAGCCTGGCAGCGTTCCATGGGTTCAGCTCAACGCAGTTTTCTTGCGCATTCCGAAGGCGATAGGCTCCACCGGTGAGTACTTCATCGATAATGAAGGGCCCCTCCCATTTTGGTTTGAGTTTGTCCTTTTTATTCTCCGGGAGGCGTAAAACAAGTTCGCCGACATTATATGTCTTGGCCCGCACTTCTCTGCTCTGGTACCGTCTGGCCTGTTGTTGATAAAATGCAGAACAGGCATGTGCTGTATCGCGCTCCTCTTCAAGTCCATCTAGGTCACCCTTCCAATCTAGCTCGGCTTCTCTCTCTTCGTACATTCTCACTCGAGGTGAGTCATGAATAATGATAGGGCAGATAACCTTTGCGCCGTGCACCATGAAAGAGGGTGTGTATCCGGCCGTCCGATTAGGTGTGGTCCACAGCCCCCAGAGTACGGAGTCAAGCTCTTTGACCCAGTGTTTATGAGACTCATGTAGGGAGCGCACTAGTCGGGGTTTACTGCCGCTCATTATCAGACCATTGGCTCTTTCGAGTTAACCATTTGTTTGAGGATGGTACACGGAAGTGTAATAAAGTTTAATGCCTAACTTTGCGCACCAATTTTTACCTCATCAGCTGTAAAGTTGGTGCCATTATCTATGATAATACTGTGCGGGACACCATAATGGTGTACTACACCAGATATAAAATCTATCATCGGCCCTTCCTGAGCTATTTTTACTAGATTGGCTTCTATCCATTTAGTGAATTTATCCACCATCACCAGCAGGTATTTCTTTTTATGGTTTCCCCCTTTAAGAGGTCCGACCATATCAAGCCCCCAGACCACAAAAGGCCAAGTGATGGGGATTGTTCTCAAAGCGGTGGGAGGCATGTGACTTTGATTTGCAAAGGGCTCGCAGCCAACGCAATGTTGGACTAAGGTCTGGGCATCTGCTCGAGCGGTGGGCCAGAAAAAGCCAGCTCGAAACGCTTTGCCCACGAGCGCCTGAGCTGCGGCGTGACGGCCACCCATTCCAGCGTGTATTTCAGTGAGAATTTTCCTTCCTTCCTCTTTGGAGATGTAACTTTGGAGAACACCAGTAGTGCTTTTCTTATATAGTTCACCTTCATGGACTTTGTCGGCTTTAGAATGACGGATTATGCGGCTGGCCTCATTTTGGTCATCGGGGAGCTCCTTCCTATTAAGGTAAGCTATGAAGGGCTCTGTCCAGGGGGATATGACAGCCATGATCTCGTAATCCGAAGAAGTTATCTCCACGTCTGAGGCCCTGATGACGTCTAGGTTAAGTTCGGTCGGGGGTGTGTTCGGATCCGGATTATTGTCGCCGCTATCGTCCTCCCATGTCACTGATGGATTAAACAGCCTTTCCACGAAGGTGTTAGGCGGGACTGGGTTGCTTTTAGCGCCCATACGAGCGAGTATATCCGCCGCCTGGTTATTATCCTGGGCTACGTGGTGGAATTCCAACCCCTCGAATCGAGCCGATATTTTCAATATGGCATTGCGATAAGCTGCCATCTTTGAATCCTTCGCATAAAAATCTCCATTTATTTGCCAGATTGCGAGGTTTGAGTCTCCGCGTATCTCGAGGCATTGTATGCCCATGGATATAGCTAGGCGGAGACCATGCAATAGTGCCTCGTATTCGACTGCATTGTTTGAGTCCATGTACATGATTTGTAGTACGTACCAGACTGTATCCCCTATTGGGGATATTAGGATGACGCTGGCCCCCAACCCGGCTAGCATTTTGGAACCGTCGAAGTACATTGTCCAGTCGGAATATGAGCCATACTCTTTAGGGAGTTCGGCTTCGATCCATTCTGCGACGAAGTCAGCCAACACCTGGGATTTAATAGTCCGATGTGACTTATATGATATTTCAAATGGTAAGAGCTTGATGGCCCATTTGTCTATGCGTACAATGGCATCTTTATTATAGATGATATCATTAAGTGGTACTTCGTATGCCACTTTGATCGAACACTCTTGAAAGTAGTGTCGGAGTTTTTGAGATGACATGAAGACCGCATAGGCAATTTTCTGATAGTGGGGTTACCGTGATTTACACGGTGTTAGAACCTGGGATATGTAGTATACGGGTTTTTGGACGGGGAACTTAGGTTCCTCTTCGACTTGTTCGACGACGAGCATGGCACTCACTAGCTGGTGAGTGGCTGATATATACAGCAGCATTGGTTCACCAACACTCGGGGCATCTTGGATTGTGTTGCTCGCTAGTAGAGTTTTTATTTCTTCCAATCCAGTCGTGGTCGTGTCCGTCCATTCGAAGTTGTTAGTGCGTCATAGCAATCTATAAAGTGGCAATGCTTTCTTTCCTAACGTGGAGATGAAGCGCCTCAAGGCCGCTACGCATCCTGCTAGTTTTTGCACTTGTTTGAGATCAGTTGGCGTTTTGAGCTCTGACAAGGCCCAGTTTAGCTGGGTTAGCTTCGATTCCTCTATGGGATACAATGAACCCTAATAGCTTTCCGGCCAGAACGCCGAAGATGCATTTTTCCGGATTGAGCCTTACGTCATATGCTCTAAGGTTATCGAACGTAAGGCGGAGATAGTCCACCAATGTCTTGACGTGTTTGGTCTTAACAACTACATCATCAACATATGCCTCCACTGTCTTGCCAATTTGTTTTTCTAAGCATGTTTGAATCATGCATTGATACGTGGCACCAACGTTTTTAAGTCCAAAGGGCATAGTGCTGAAACAGAAATGACCGTACGGGGTGATAAATGCCGTTGTTGCCTGATCGGATTCCTTCATCTTTATGTGATGGTATCCGGAGTAAGCGTAAAGGAAACACAATGAGTCATGTCCAGCCGTTGCATCGATAATCTGATAAATGCGGGGCAGAGGAAAGGGATCCTTAGGGCAAGCCTTGTTTAGGTCTGTAAAGTCGACACAGAGGTGCCAGGATTTATCCTTCTTCGGTACCATGACTAAGTTCGCTAGCCAATCCACATATTTAATTTCTCTGATGAATCCGGCTTCCAATAGCTTGGCTAGCTCTTCTCCCATTGCTTGTCTTTTGGGTTTAGAAAATCATCGCAGTGACTGCTTGACTGGTTTGAACCCTTTGATAATATTGAGGCTGTGTTCGGCCAGCCTGCGTGGGATTCCTGGCATATCTGAAGGGTGCTAGGCGAATATATCCCGATTTTTGCAAAGGAAGGCGCGTAACACGTTGTCTACCGCCAGATCCAGTTGTGCCCTGATAGACGTTGTCTTATTAGGGTCCATTGGGTGCACATGGAATTTTATAATTTCATCTGCTGGCTTGAACGAGGCAGATTTCGATCTTTTGGAAAGGATTACATCGTCCTTGTCCACCGTGGAACGTAAGGTGGTTAATTCTTAGGCCGCGAGGGCTTCAGATAATGCTTCTAAGGCTAAAGATGTCGTTTTGTTCTCGGCGCAGAGTGCTCTGTCCGGATCACTTGTTAATGTGATTACTCCATTGGGCCCTGGCATTTTAAGCTTCATGTACCCATAATGGGGTATGGCTTGAAAGCGTAAAAAAGCGTCTCATCCTAAAAGGGTGTGGTATCCTCTATTGAAGGGAACAATGTGGAAGAGCAATTCCTCCGACCTGTAGTTATTGGATGTGCCAAATACTACGTCGAACTTAATGCTTCCCGAACACCGGGATGCCCGGTTGGGAATGATTCCTCTGAAGGTTGTGTTAGTGTGCTCAATGCGGGAATTGTCAACCTACATTTTTGCAAGCGTTTCCTCGGCTATGAGGTTGAGTCCGCTTCCTCCGTCCATAAGTACTTTTTTGAGGCAAAAGCCGTCTACTACTGGATGTAGTACAAGAGTGAAGGAAATATGCCCTAGAGGCAATAATAAAGTTGTTATTTGTATTTTCTTATATCATGATAACTGTTTATTATTCATGCTAGAATTATATTTACTGGAAACTTGGTACATGTGTGAATACATAGACAAAACATAGTGTCCCTAGTATGCCTCTACTAGACTAGCTCATTGATCAAAGATGGTTATGTTTCCTAGCCATAGACATGAGTTGTCATTTGATCAACGGGATCACATCATTAGGAGAATGATGTGATGGATAAGACCCATACGTTAGCTTAGCAACTTGATTGTTTAGTTTTACTGCTATTGCTTTCTTCATGACTTATACATGTTCCTATGACTACGAGATTATGCAACTCCTGTATACCGGAGGAACACCTTGTGTTCTATCAAACGTCACAACGAAACTGGGTGATTATAAAGATGCTCTACAGGTGTCTCCGAAGGTGTTTGTGGTGTTGGCATAGATCAAGAATACGATTTGTCACTCCGAGTGTCGGGGAGGTATCTCTGGGCCCTCTCGGTCATACACGTTATAATAAGCCTTGCAAGCAAATGACTAATGAGTTAGTCACGAGATGATGTATTACAGAACGAGTAAAGAGACTTGCCGATAACGAGATTCAACTAGGAATGATGATACCGACGATCAAATCTCGGGCAAGTAACATACTGATGACAAAGGGAACAACGTATGTTGTTATGCAGTTTGACCGATAAAGATCTTCGTAGAATATGTAGGAAACAATATGAGCATCCAGGTTCCGCTATTGATTATTGACCGAAGATGATTCTCGGTCATGTCTACACAGTTCTCGAACCCGTAGGGTCCGCACGCTTAACGTTTGATGAAGATCGGTATTATGAGTTTATGTGTTTTGATGTACCGAAGGTAGTTTGGTGTCCCGGATGTGATCACGGGCATAACGAGGAGTCTCAGAATGTCCGAGACATAAATATAGATATATTGGAAGCCTATATCAGGACATCGGAATGGTTACGGATGAGTTCAGGCATTTACCAGAGTATCGGGGGGCTACCGGAACCCCCTGGGGAGTTAATGGGCCTTAATGGGCCATAGTGGAAAGGAGGAGGAGGCGGCCAAGGTAGGAGCGCGCCCCCCACAAGCCCGATCCGAAATGGGAGGGGGGCTGGCCCCCCTTTCCTTCTTCTCCCTCTCCTCCTTCCTTCCTCTCCTACTCCAACTAGGGAAGGGGGGATCCTACTCCCGGTGGGAGTAGGACCCCTCTAGGGCGCGCCATAGAGAGGGTTGGCCCCTTCCCTCCTCCACTCATGTATATACATGGGGGGGGTACCCCATAGACACACAAGTTGATTCTAGCCGTGTGCGGTGCCCCTCCCCACAGTTACACACCTCGGTCATATCATTGTAGTGCTTAGGCAAAGCCCTGCACTAGTAGCTTCATCATCACCATCACCACGCCGTCGTGCTGATGAAACTCTCCCGTGAAGCTCAACTGGATCAAGATATCGTGGGACGTCATCAAGCTGAACGTGTGCTGAATGCGGAGGTGCCGTGCGTTCGGTGCTTGGATCGGTTGGATCGCAAAGACGTTCGACTACAACAACCGCGTCACTAGACGCTTCCGCTTTCGGTCTACGAGGGTACATAGACACAGTCTCCCCACTCGTTGCTATGCTTCTAGTAGATAGATCTTGCGTGATCATAGGAATTTTTTTAAATACTACGTTCCCCAACAGTGGCATCATGAGCCAGGTGTATGCGTAGATGATATGCACGAGTAGAACACAATGAGTTGTGGGCGATGATAGTCATATTGCTTACTAGCATGTAATACTTTGATTCGGCGGTATTGTTGGATGAAGCGGCCCGGACTGACATTACACGTACTCTTACGCGAGACTGGTTCTACCGATGTGCTTCGCACACAGGTGGCTGGCGGGTGTCAGTTTCTCCAACTTTAGTTGAATTAAGTGTGGCTACGCCCGGTCCTTGTGAAAGTTAAAACATCACATACTTGATGAAAAATCGTTGTGGTTTTTGTATGCGTAGGTAAGAACGATTCTTGCTAAGCCAGTAGCAGCCACGTAAAACATGCAACAACAAAGTAGAGGATGTGTAACTTGTTTTTGCAGGGCATGTTGTGATGTGATATGGTCAGGACGTGATGAGTTATACATTATTGTATGAGATGATCATGTTTTGTAAAGTTATCGGCAACCGGCAGGAGCCTTATGGTTGTCTCTTTATTGTATGAATTGCGAAGGCCATGTAATTGCTTTACTTTATCACTATGAGTTAGCGATAGTAGTAGTAGCAATAGTTGGTGAGACGACCACGACGCTACGATGAAGATCACGGTGTCAAGCCAGTGACGATGGACATCATGACGATGCTTTGGAGATGGAGATCAAAGGCACAAGATGATGATGGCCATATCATGTCACATACTTTGATTGCATGTGATGTTTATCTTATTATGCTTCTTATTTTGCTTAGAACGACGATAGCATTATAAGATGATCCCTTACAAAATTTCACGGTACAAGTGTTCTCCCTGAGTATGCACCATTGCAAAAGTTCGTCGTGCCGATACACCACGTGATGATCGGGTGTGATAAGTTCTATGTTCAAATACAACGGGTGTAAGACAGTTTTGCACATGCGGGATAATCGAGTTAAACTTGATGAGCCTAGCATGTACAGACATGGCCTCGGAACACTGGAGACCGAAAGGTCGAGCGTGCATCATATAGTAGATATGATCAACATAAGATGTTCACCATTGAAAACTACTCCATCTCACGTGATGATCGGACATGGTTTAGTTGATTTGGATCACGTGATCATTTAGATGACTAGAGGGATGTCTATCTAAGTGGGAGTTCTTTAGTAATATGATTAATTGAACTTTAATTTATCATGAACTTAGTCTTGATAGTTTTTGCATATCTATGTTGTAGTACATCAATGGCCCGTGCTACCGTTCCCTTGAATTTTAATGCATTCCTAGATAAAGCTAAGTTGAAAGATGATGGTAGCAATTACACGTACTGGGTCCGTAACTTGAGGGTTCTCCTCATTGCTGCACAGAAGAATTATGTCCTGGAACCACCGCTAGGTGTCAGGCCTGCTGCAAGAGCAACCCCGCACGTTATGAACATCTGGCAAGCTCGTTCTGATGACTACACAATAGTTCAGTGTGCCATGCTTTACGGCTTAGAACTAGGGCTTCAGCGACGTTTTGAACGTCATGGAGCATATGAGATGTTCCAGGAGTTGAAGTTAATATTTCAAGCAAATTCCCGGATTGAGAAATATGAAATTTCCAACAAGTTCTACAACTGCAAGATGGACAAGAACAGTTCTATCAGTGAACACTTGCTCCGAATGTCTGGGTACTACAATCATATGACTCAACTTGGATGCAAAGTTGACGAAGATAGTGTTATTGATAGAGTTCTTCAATCACTGCCACCAAGCTATAAAGGCTTCGTGATGAACTATAACATGCAAGGGATGCAAAAAACAATTCCTAAGCTCTTCGCTACGCTCAAAGCTACGGAGGTAGAAATGAAAAAGGAGCATCAAGTGTTGATGGTTAACAAGACCACTAGTTTCAAGAAAAAAGGCAAGCGAAAGAAGGGGAACTTCAAGAAGAATAGCAAGATAGTTGCTACTCCCATGAAGAAATCCAAGCCTGGAGCCAAGCGTGAAACTGAGTGCTTCTACTGGAAAGGGACTGGACACTTGAAGCGGAACTGCCCCAAGTATTTGGCGGATAAGAAGGATGGCAAAGTGAACAAAGGTATATTTGATATATATGTTATTGATGTGTACCTTACTAATGCTCGTAGTAGCACCTGGGTATGTGATACTGGTTCGGTTGCTAAAATTTGTAACTCGAAACAGGGGCTACGGATTAAATGAAATTAGCTAAGGACGAGGTGACGATGCACGTAGGAAATGGTTCCAAAGTCGATGTGATCGCCGTCGGTATGCTACCTCTACATCTACCATCGGGATTAGTATTATACCTTAATAATTGTTATTTGGTGCCAGCGTTGAGCATGAACATTATATCTGGCTCTTGTTTGTTGCGAGTCAGTTATTCATTTAAATCAGAGAATAATGGTTGTTCTATTTATATGAGTAATATCTTTTATAGTAATGCACCCTTGAAGAGTGGTCTATTCTTGTTGGATCTCGATCGTAGTGATACACATATAAATAATATTGAAGCCAAAAGATGCAAGGTTAATAATGATAGTGCAACTTATTTATGGCACTACCGTTTAGGTCATATTGGTGTAAAGCGCATGAAGAAACTCCATACTAATGGACTTTTGGAATCACTTGATTATGAATCACTTGGTGCTTGCGAACCATGCCTTATAGGCAAGATGACTAAAACTCCGTTCTCCAGAATAATGGAACACGCAACTGATTTGTTGGAAATCATACATACTGATGTATGTGGACCGATGAGTGTTGAAGCTCGCGGCGGGTATCGTTATTTTCTGACCTTCACTAATGATTTAAGCAGATATGAGTATATCTACTTGATGAAACACAAGTCTGAAACATTTGAAAAGTTCAAAGAATTTCAGAGTGAAGTAGAGAATCATCGTAACAAGAAAATAAAGTTTCTATGATCCGATCGTGGAGACGAATATTTGAGTTACGAGTTTGGTCTTCATTTGAAACAATGTGGAATAGTTTCACAACTCACGCCACCCGGAACACCACAGTGTAATGGTGTGTCCGAACGTCGTAATCGTACTTTATTAGATATGGTGTGATCTATGATGTCTCTTACCAATTTACCACTATCGTTTTGGGGTTATGCTTTAGAGACAGATGCATTCACGTTAAATAGGGCACCATCTAAATCCATTGAGACGACACCTTATGAACTATGGTTTGGCAAGATACCAAAGTTGTCGTTTCGTAAAGTTTGGGGCTGCGATGCTTATGTGAAAAAGCTTCAACCTGATAAGCTCAAACCCAAGTCGGAGAAATGTGTCTTCATAGGATACCCAAAAGAAACTGTTGGGTACACCTTCTATCACAGATCCGAAGGCAAGATATTTGTTGCTAAGAATGGATCCTTTGTAGAGAAGGAGTTTCTCTTGAAAAAAGTGAGTGGGAAGAAAGTAGAACTTGATGAGGTAATTGTACCTTCTCTCGAATTGGAAAGTAGTACATCACTGAAACTAGTTCCACTGATTCCTACACCAATTAGCGAGGAAGCTAATGATGATGATCATGAAACTTCGGATCAAGTCACTCCTGGACCTCGTAGGTCAACCAGAGTACATTCCGCAACAGAGTGGTACGGCAACCCAGTTGTGGAAGTCATGTTATAGGCCATGATGAACCGACAAACTATGCGGAAGCGATGATGAGCCCAGATTCCGCAAAATTGGTTGAGGCCATGAAATCTGAGGTGTTATCCATGTATGAGAACAAAGTGTGGACTTTGGTTGACTTGCCCGATGATTGGCAAGCCATTGAAAATAAATGGATCTTCAAGAGGAAGACCGATGCTAACGGTAATGTTACTATCTATAGAGATCGGCTTGTTGCGAAAGGTTTTCGACAAGTTCAAGGAGTTGACTATGATGAGACTTTCTCACCTGTAGCGATGCTTAAGTCTGTCCGAATCATGTTAGCAATTGCCGCATTTTATGATTATGAAATCTGGAAAATGGATGTCAAATCTACATTCCTAAATGGATACCTCAAAGAGGAGTTGTATATGATGAAACCGAAAGGTTTTGTCGATCCTAAAGGAGCTAACAAAGTGTGCAAGCTCCAGCGATACATCTATGGACTGGTGCAAGCATCTCAGAGATGGAATATACGCTTTGATGAGGTGATCAAAGCATATGGTTTTATACAGACTTTTGGAGAAGCCTGTATATAGAGGAAAGTGAGTGGGAGCTCTGTAGCATTTCTATTATTATATGTAGATTACATATTGTTGATTATAAATGATATGGAATTTCTGGATGGCATAAAAGGATACTTGAATAAGATTTTTTCAATGAAAGACCTCGGTGAAGCTTCTTATATATTAGGCATCAAGATCTATAGAGATATATTAAGACGCTTAATTGGACTTTTACAAAGCACATACATTGATAAAGTTTTGAAGAAGTTCAAAATGGATCAGTCCAAGAAAGGGTTCTTGCCTGTGTTACAAGGTGTGAAGTTCAGTAAGACTCAATGCCCGACCACTGCAGAAGATAGAGAGAAAATGAAAGTCATTCCCTATGCCTCAGCCATAGGATCTATCATGTATGCAATGCTGTGTACAAAACCTGATGTGTGCGTTGCTATAAGTTTAGCAGGGAGGTACCAAAGTAATTGTAGGATCGAAAGTATGTCTAGAGGGGGGTGATTAGACTACTTGACCAAATAAAAATCTAGCCTTTTCCCAATTTTTGTTCTTGGCAGATTTTAGCAACTTAGCACAAGTCAAGCAATCAACCTACACATGAAATTCTAAGAGTATAGCAGCGGAATGTAAAACAATTGCATATGAAGGTAAAGGGAGGAGTATGGAGGGAGGAAACGCAAGTGCAGACACGGATGTTTTTGTCTTGGTTCTGATAGGTGGTGCTATCGTACATCCAAGTTGATGGAGACTTCAACCCACGAAGGGTAACGGCTGCGCGAGTCCACGGAGGGCTCCACCCACGAAGGGTCCATGAAGAAGCAACCTTGTCTATTCCACCATGGCCATCGCCCACGAAGTACTTGCCTCACTAGGGTAGATCTTCATGAAGTAGGCGATCTCCTTGCCCGTACAAACTTCTGGGTTCAACTCCACAATCTCGTCGGAGGCTCCCAAGTGACACCTAACCAATCTAGGAGACACCACTCTCCAAAAGGTAACAAACGGTCTGTTGATGATGAACTACTTGCTCAAATGCTTCAAATGATAGTCTCCACAACACTCAAACAACTCCTCACAGATTTGGATATGGTGCAAGAATTATTTTAGTGGAAAGAAACTTGGGGAAGGCTAGAGAACAAGATTCATATGGTAGGAATGGAATATCTTAATCTCAACACTTGAGTAGGTGGTTCTCTCTCAGAACATGTATGATGGAAGTGTAGGTATGTTCTGATGGCTCTCTCCACGAATGAAGAGTGGGTGGAGGGGTGTATATAGCCTCGACAAGAAATCTAACTGTTACACACAATTTACCAAACTCGGTGGGACCGATTCAGAGAACTCGGTCAGACCGATTTAGTTCATAATGTGATCGTTAGTCATTTCGGTGGGACCGATATGATCAACTCGGTAGGACCGATTTCATTAGGGTTAGGGCATAACGTAATCTCGGTGAGACCGATTACACAAACTCGGTGGGACCGATTTTGGTAATAAGCACACAGAGGGTTGGTCAGGCAAACTCGGTGGGACCGATTCGCTCGTTTCGATTGGACCAAAATGTTACAAAGGGGAAACAGAGAGTTTGCATTGCCAACTCGGTAGGACTGATCGCTCATCTCGGTGAGACCGAAATGTTACGAAGGGGAACAGAGAGTTTGCAATCCCATCTCGGTGAGACCGAGATCCCTTTCGGTGAGACCGAAATGATTAGAGTTTCTCGCAGTGGCTATGTCAAATGAACTCGGTGGCGCCAGATAGAATTTTTCGGTGGAGCCAAGTTTTACTTTTGGTTTGGGACATATGTGGATGTGAGAAAGTGGTTGAGGGTTTTGGAGCATATCACTAAGCACTTTGAGAAAGCAAGCCATTAAGCAACACCTCATCCCCTTTTAATAGTATTGGCTTTCCTAGGGTCTCAATGTGATCTTGGATCACTGAAATAGAAAATGTAGAGTCCTGAGCTTTGAGCTTGAGCCAATCCTTTTGTCCTTGGCATTTTGAGGGGTCCACATTCCTAATCCATGCCATGCCAGTCATTGAACTTTCCTGAAATATCATCTTGAGATAGCATTAGTTCAATGAGCTATATGTTTTTAGTAATTACCAAAACCACCCGGGGATAGTTGCACTTTCAATCTCCCCCTTTTTGGTAATTGATGACAACATATAGATCAAAGCTTGGATAAATGAATAATATTTAAATACATCGTCGCTTGGAGAAGTATGTGATAAGCAGGAGCTCCCCCTAAATTTGTGCATTATTTGAAATTTGTGTTTGAATGCAAATGCACAATTGATTAGGATAATGGGTTACTCTTCCATGTCACATACATCTTGGTGGAGCACTCAAAATGATATACACTAAAACATGCACTCATCACCAAGCAAAGTAAATGATCATATAAGGATATAAAAGATATTATCATCCAAGCAAGCATTAAGGTAGCATATGATCAATCACATGATCAAACAAGTATCTCACACACGAACATAAAGTATAAAGCAAACACACAATAAAGTTCAACCAAAATCAAGAGAGACCAAAGAGGCAAAACACTCTCTCTCGAAGCCTATGACCTATACATATTTCTCCCCCATTGGCAACAAGTTACCAAAAAGTTTGAAAATGCATAGTGCTATGCGTCTCTCAGGCTTGGTCTTCGGGAGGTGGTGTAGAGAGAACTCCAAGGACGAAGGCTTCAGATGATGTAGTTGGAGCTGGTGGAGTGGCTACTAGAGGTGGCACTGAAGCTGTGGCTGCTGGTGCTGATGTTGTAGCTCTAGTGTCTAGAACTGGCACTGCAGCAGATCTTTGACCTCGAGGCACTCCCTGAAATGCATCTATGGTAGCTTGTCCTCTCCTCTCCTCTGCTTCCTCCAAGCGCTGCTCAACTGCAGTCTGTATCTCTGTCACTTTCAGATCAAGACCATAGAACTTAGTCTCAATGATCCTCTCCAAGCTCTCCTGATTCTGAGTCAGAGTGGCCAAGCCCTTCTCAATCCTCATAGTTGCTTGAATCATATATGCCATTTGTTCTTTCTTGGACTTGAGAGACACTTGAGATGTAGCACTTGGCATCTTGGCAGCTTTCTCAGATCTGGCTTTCTCCCTCTGCTCATGTGCTTGCATTGAAGATGGCTCATTCTCATCCATGACAATAGTGTTGTCCTCAAAGTCTGGATATATGGGAAGATGTTCCTTGTCCAAAAATTATATGCCTGTGCCCATCTTAGAGTTGATGAGCTCCTGAATGTGTGGAGCATACCCACATGATCTCTTCTGATCTGCAGCAGTCCTCTTGATTGTTTCAACAAGGAGACTCATGAATTTGAATTTTTGAGGCACATCAAAAATATGCATCATGTTGATTGAATGACCTCTGATCATCTTGCGATCTCCATATTTGGGCACCAGTGTATGCCTTAGAATAGTGTTGATTGTGGCTAGACCAGATAGCAAGAAGTGTACAGATCCAAACTGATGTGTGTCCAATGCCTCGTTTGGGATCTCCTTGTACATGTTGGCCATAGAGTTATGGTCTTGCTTCTTCTTGGCATACACATCCAAATCATCTTCATGCTCTTCAGGGGCATTTATTAACTGAGCCCACTCATCAACAGTCGACTGGTACCTTATACCATTAGACATCCATACAATTCTACCATCAGGATAAAAGTGAGTTGTGGAGTAGAATTGCATGATGAGTTCATCATTACATTTCATCAGCTGCTGACCCACAAACTTGTCAACACCACATGCTTTGAAACTTTCAATCACATTTGGAAAGTGATCTTCATTGTTCTTAATGTAATCCCAATCAACCCATCTCGTGTCACACACTATGGGCTTCTTGTCAAGCAGAATTGTCTCATAGAAATCTTGTTGTTCTTTGGTATGGAATCTGTAGTCCACAGCAGTCCTTCTCCTCACAACATATGGATCATTCTGTCTCCATCTTCTAAGACCTGCATCTTTCCTCAACTTCATGTCCTTAGCAACAATATGAGTATTTTCATGGTCATGGATCTTGGGAATGAGCTTCCTAAGCACTTGGACCTTAGCATCTTCATCAGCCTCATGCACTGGGGCCTTGTTCTTCTCTGAGGCTGGAATGTTTCTAGTGCTTCTCTTGGGTGCAGACTTGGTGCCTTGAGTAGCTTTGGGAGCAGTCTTGGGCTTTGAAGGAGCAGCCCCAGACTTGATTGCATCTCCCATAAGCTTCTGAGCTTTAGGAGCTGGTGCAGCAACCTCTTCTTCTTCTACAGCTTCATCATCATCCCTCATGGATGGCTTGCCAATCACTCTGGTTGTTGTCTTTCTAGCTCTCTTCTTTGTACCTGCTAGCTCATCATCTCTGGCTTCAAGTGTGAACACCATAGTCTCTTGAGTAGATGATCTTGCGTTTGACATGGCAATTCTCTTGGCAGGGACCTTTCTTTTCTCACCTGGCTTAGTTGCAGCAGCTGTGCCATACTCCTTCCTGAGCACCTTCTTCTTTGAAGTGGCCTCATCAGCCACAAAATCCTCATCGTCAGTATCTGAGGTTTTCTTCTTTCTGGTCTTGGTAGCTGCCTTGGGCAAGTTGCTAGGTGTGGTCCTGCTACCCTCATCATAGCTGCTAGAGGGACTGGTGTCCTCACTTAGGTTGACTTGCTCCTCACACAAATTCTGGCTATCACTCTGGTTAGACATCTTGGCAGTGCAAACTAAAAGCTGACCCTGTGAATAGATGTAGTTGAGTTAGAGTGGATGAGCATCACAAAGTGCAGAGTTTTTGCAAAACATATGACTTCAAAAACTTAGTTTTAGTTCTCTACAGAAAGCATTTCGGAGCTACCGATTTGTTAAACTCGATGATACCGAAGCAATTCTGGAGCCTAAAGTAGTGAACTCGGTCAGACCGAGTCACAGTTTGGTGGCACAGATATTGCTAGGGTTTCACAGAGAGTTGAACTCGGTCGCACCGATTTGCAATTTTTGGTCAGACCGAAAAGTGCAAGTGCAATGGCCTAAGCCAAATCGATGAGACCAATTTATACAACTCGGTCGGTCCGAGATGAGTTTGGCGGAGACCTGACCCTGAATTTTTGGATCAAAACTAACTTTTACGGAGTTTCTGCTGGATAGGAAGATTTCATACATGGCAAGAATCATGGCAAAGCAATGTGCTATGAGTAGGATTTAAAGAGCATCACAAAGGATCAAGTTCATACCCTAACTCGGCGGTGCACTTGCTACGGCGGCAACGGCTGCGGATATTGCCGCTGACGGCGGTGGAGACCAGCGGCGGGAGGTCGCTAGCGGCGAGGAGATGATCCAGAGACCCGAGGAGGCAGTGCAGGTCATGCGCAGGCGAAAGGTTTTGGAAAGTTCTCCAAAATTCAACCCATCGGTATATATAACCTGACCCTGTCGGTGTGACCGAGTGGAACAACTAGATGGCACCGAGATGCAAAACTGCTAGCAGTTACTGCAACTCGGTGTGACCGAAAAGTTCAAATCGGTTGCACCGAGATCGAAAACCTAGATCAACTTCGTGAACTCGGTGTGACCGAAGTGGATAACTCGGTCATACCGAAATGCACAAAGAGGTTTTGGAACTTTAAGTCTATGAAGAATCGGGGACTCCGAGTGCTCCTTACATAGAGTGGTTCGAATATGACTTGATCAAACTTTGTGATGTACCATGAATAGTGTTTCAGATGAGAAAAATCATAGATAGCTAGTGTGTGTCCATAGGCATTCTTGTCCATCCTTTTGGCAAAAGAAAAAGAGCCAAACAATCAAGGCAACAAATGGATGTCCTCAAATGAGAAAAATATGCATTCAACATGCTCACACAATAAGATAGCAAATGAAACATGTGGCAAAGCATGCACAGCCATTCTAGCATCTATCAAGCAATTGGCGATGACTAGGTCATCTATATATGAGTATATTGACTTAGGAGTCAAATGAGAACATTTGATCATAGGTCATACTCATCGTTTAAGCACAAGTGGGGTTACCACTTTTACATAAATCATTGTTGTGTTCACATCATTAGAGTTGCTTTAGCTCAATTGTTACAGTAAATCTCCCCCTAGATGTGATATGAGGGATGAACTAACCTTGGGTTTTGTCGATGATGACTTCATGTAGGTGTTGAAGAACTAGATGCTCAATGTTGATGTAGATCATTTGGAGCAATCCATCGGAGTGAGTTGCACTTTCAATACCTACACGGGTTAGTCCCACAAGGAATAAACAAGGATATCCATAGACATAGAGTGAATTGCACACATGATGATGTCCAAGAAAGCCTTAGGTTACCTTGTCCCTTGTCTTACCAACAAGAGGGTTGTGACTCCTCGAACTGGTGCAAGATATGGAAGTTGTTTTCACTTGTTCTCACCATAATGATATGAGTGAAGTATGTTGGCGGAGTCACCCTCAAGAACTCTCTAGTTCTTCATCTTCGGGATACACACCATCTTGATGGGAATCCTTGGAGTTGTAGTCGTACTTGATGAAGTAGAACTTGACGTAGTCTTGGGAACCCACTTGACCAAGGCCTTAGGAGCTTCTTCAAATGCATCAATCTCCTCTTGAAGCTTATCCTTGCCCTTTAGCTTGTGGTCTTGTGGTGGAAGATCATCTTGTGCTTGTGTCCCTTGAAAATAAGTAGGATCATACTTCTCTTGTTGAGGAACAAACTTCATCTTGTGGTATTGATCTTCTTCCCACTCAACTCCATTGGCATTGAACTTCCATTCAAAACCAACACCTTGATTCTTCCGGTGTCTTCCTTGCTTGCGTACAATCTCCTCAAATTGCTTACTCCCGGCAAGGCCTCTTGTATACACCTTTCTCTATGATTCCCTTCAATAAGCTATTTTCGTGCTCAAGTGTAACTTGGCTAAGAGAATCATTAGTGCAATCAAGAGAACTACTAGAAGCAACATCATTGGATTTAGCATGATTATTGTTACTACTAGAGGAAGAATCTTTCTTGTTCTTGTTGCTAGATTTTACTTGTGGCGTGTAAGTAGACAGGAGAAAATGCTTGGCAATGTAAGAAGAACTTTTCTTGCGAAGATCGTCCTTGATTGCTTTTAAGAACTCATGATTTTGCTCAAGGTTGAGCTTTTCAAAGCGTAACTTCTCATGAGTCTTTAAAAGTTCTCGATGATCTTCCAAGGTAGTTTCATGAGCTAACTTAAGAGTGTTTAGTTCTTTAGTTAGACGCTCAATCTTCTCCTTATCATTGTCATTCATTTTATCTTCATTAGCATGATTAATAGCAATTTCATCATAGTTTTCATCATAGGTTTCATCACTATTGCTACCAACAAGTAAATCATCATCTCCTAACAAATCATCTTCATCACTATCAAAATCAAGATACTTGGGGTGTGATACCTTAGGGCCTTTAGCCATGAAGCATATTCCAATTCCTTCATTTGGTGAGTCAAATATGTCGTAGGAGTTGGATGACACAAGAGCAATTCCGGCAACACCTTCATCTTGAGTATCTTCGTAGTCGGAGTAGTAGCTTCTCTCGGAGTGGTCATCGGAGTCGGAACCGGATACCCATTCACCAACATGAGCTTGATGTCTTCGTCTTGTATATCTCCTTGATGATTTGTCCTTCCTTTCCGAATCTTTGCTTCTCTGAGAAGGTCTTCGTTCATAACGATCATCTCTACTCTTTCTCTATTTTGGTGGTGAATCTTTTCTTCTACTTCTCCTTTTAGGTGAGTCTTCTCTTCTCCTGTGGGGAGCCGTACACTCATTGGAGTAGTGTCCGGGTCTTCCACAATTGTAGCAATTCCGATCACGACTTGAAGATCTCTTGTCATTGTAGGTCCTTGGCTTGGAACTTCTCTCTTTGCTTCTATTCTTGTAGAACTAGTTGAAGTTCTTCACCATTAAGCTCAATTCTTCATTGAGGACTTGTTTCTCACTTGATGATGTAGGAGCCTCACATGAGGCTTTGTAAGCACCACTAGACTTGTTGTGAAGCTCTTCATTATCTTTGAGTGACATCTCATGAGCAACAATTCCTCCAATGACTTCCGTTGGCTTGAGATCTTTGTAATTGAGCATCATTTGGATCAATGTGCAGACGGTATCATATTTTCCATCCAAGGCTCTTAGGATCTTCTTGATGATGAATCTGTCGGTCATCTCTTCACTTCCTAAGCCAGCAATCTCATTTGTGATGAGAGCAAGCCTAGAGTACATTTTAGTGACACCTTGACCATCCTTCATTTTGAACTTGTCAAGTTGACTTTGACGCGCATCCAACTTGGATTCCTTGACGGAGTCGGTACCTTCGTGCATATCAATCAAAGTATCCCAAATTTCCTTTGCATTCTCAAGACGGTTGATTTTGTTGAATTGTTTGGGCCACAATCCGTTGAAGAGGATATCGCAAGCTTGAGCGTTGTATTGCAACATCTTCAACTCTTTCGTGGTAGCTTCACGATTCGGTTCCTTCCCATCGAAGAATTCACCATGCAAACCAATACACACAATAGCCCAAACGGCGGGGTTATGTCCAAGAATATGCATTTTCATCTTATGCTTCCAACTAGAAAAATTGGTGCCATCAAAATAAGGACCTCTACGGTGATAACTTCCCTCGCTAGACACCATACTCTCCTAGGTTGTGAAACCAAGGCTATGATCACCAAAGCTATGGAAATCAAGGCAAATGGAGACCAAAGCTCTGATACCACTTGTAGGATCGAAAGTATGTCTAGAGGGGGGTGATTAGACTACTTGACAAAATAAAAATCTAGCATTTTCCCAATTTTAGTTCTTGGCAGATTTTAGCAACTTAGCACATGTCAAGGAATCAACCTACACATGCAATTCTAAGAGTATAGCAGCGGAATGTAAAACAATTGCATATGAAGGTAAAGGGAGGAGTTTGGAGGGAGCAAACGCAAGTGTAGACACGGATGTTATTGTCTTGGTTCCGATAGGTGGTGCTATCGTACGTCCAAGTTGATGGAGACTTCAACCCACGAAGGGTAATAGATGCGCGAGTCCACGGAGGGCTCCACCCACGAAGGGTCCACGAAGAAGCAACCTTGTCTATCCCACCATGGACATCGCCCACGAAGGACTTGCCTCACTAGGGTAGATCTTCACGAAGAGGCGATCTCCTGGCCTGTACAAACTCCTTGGTTCAACTCCACAATCTCGTCCGAGGCTCCCAAGTGACACCTAACCAATCTAGGAGACACCACTCTCCAAAAGGTAATAGACAGTGTGTTGATGATGAACTCCTTGATCAAATGCTTCAAATGATAGTCTTCCCAACACTCAAACAGCTCCTCACATATTTGGATATGGTGGAAGAATGATTTGAGCGGAAAGCAACTTGGGGAAGGCTAGAGAACAAGATTCATATGGTAGGAATGGAATATCTTGATCTCAACACTTGAGTAGGTGGTTCTATCTCAGATGATGTATGATGGAAGTGTAGGTATGTTTTGATGGCTCCCTCCATGAATGAAGAGTGGGTGGAGGGGTATATGTAGCCTCCACACAAAATCTAACCGTTACACACAATTTACCAAACTCGGTGGGACCGATTCAGAGAACTCGGTGGGACCGATTCAGAGAACTCGGTCAGACCGATTTAGTTCATAATGTGACCATTAGGCATTTCGCGGGGTCCGATATGATTAACTCGGTAGGAACGATTTCATTAGGGTTAGGGTATAACGTAATCTCAGTGAGACCGATTACACAAACTCGGTGGGACAAATTTTGGTAATAAGCACACAGAGGGTTGGTCAGGCAAACTCGGTGGGACTAATTCGCTCGTTTCGGTTGGACAGAAACGTTACGAAGGGGAAACTCGGTGGGGCCGATTTCTCATCCTGGTGAGACCGAAATGTTAAGAAGGGAAACAGAGAGTTTGCAATCCCATCTCGGTGAGACCGAGATCCCTTTTGGTAAGACCGAAATGATTAGGGTTTCTGGCAGTGGCTATGTCAAATGAACTCGGTGGCGCCGGATAGAATTTTTCGGTGGGGCCGAGTTGTTCTTTCTGTTTGGGACATGTGTGGATGTGAGAAAGTGGTTGAGGGTTTTGGAGCATAACACTAAGCACTTTGAGCAAGCAAGCCATTAAGCAACACCTTATCCCCTTTTAATAGAATTGGTTTTCCTATGGACTCAATGTGATCTTGGATCACTGAAATAGAAACTGTAGAGTCCTGAGCTTTGAGGTTGAGCCAACCCTTTTGTCCTTGGCATTTTGAGGGGTCCACATCCCTAATCCATGCCATGCCAATTATTGGACTTTCCTGAAATACCATCTTGATATAGCATTAGTTCAATGTGCTATATGTTGTTAGTAATTTCCAAAACCACCCAGGGATAGTTGCACTTTCAGTAATCCAGGAGTGGATCGCTGGACAGCGGTCAAGAACATCCCGAAGTACCTAAAAAGTACAAAGGATATGTTTCTCGTTTATGGAGGAGACAAAGAGCTCATCATAAATGGTTACGTCGATTCAAGCTTTGACACTGTTCCGGATGACTCTAAGTCACAAACCGGATATGTATTTTTATTGAACGGTGGAGCTGTCAGTTGGTGCAGTTCCAAGCAGAGCGTCGTGACGGGATCTACGTGTTAAGTGCAGTACCTAGCTGCTTCGGAAGCAGCAAATGAAGGAGTCTGGATGAAGGAGTTCATATCCGATCTAGGTGTTATACCTAGTGCATCAGGTCCAATGAAAATCTTTTGTGACAACACTGGAGCAATAGCCTTGGCGAAGGAATCCAGGTTTCACAAGAGAACAAAGCACATCAAAAGACGCTTCAATTCCATCCGTGATCAAGTCAAGGAGGGAGACATAGAAATTTGTAAGATACATACGGATCTGAATGTCGTAGACCCGTTGACTAAGCCTCTTCCATGAGCAAAACATGATCAACACCAAGACTCCATGGCTGTTAGAATCATTACTATGTAATCTAGATTATTGACTCTAGTTCAAGTGTGAGACAGAAGGAAATATACCCTAGAGGCAATAATAAAGTTGTTATTTGTATTTCATTATATCACGATAAATGTATATTATTCATGCTAGAATTGTATTAACCGGAAACTTAGTACATGTGTGAATACATAGACAAAACAGAGTGTCCCTAGTATGCCTCTACTAGACTAGCTCATTGATCAAAGATGGTTATGTTTTCCTAGCCATAGACATGAGTTGTCATTTGATCAACGATATCACGTCATTAGGAGAATGATGTGATGGACAAGACCCATCCGTTAGCTTAGCAACTTGATCGTTTAGTTTTACCGATATTGCTTTCTTCATGACTTATACATGTTCCTATGACTATGAGATTATGCAACTCCTGAATACCGGAGGAACACCTTGTGTGCTATCAAACGTCACAACGTAACTGGGTGATTATAAAGATGCTCTATAGGTGTCTCCAAAGGTGTTTGTGGTGTTGGCATAGATCAAGAATATGATTTGTCACTCCGAGTGTCGGAGAGGTATCTCCGGGCCCTCTCGGTAATACACATCATAATAAGCCTTGCAAGCAAATGACTAATGAGTTAGTCACGAGATTGAACTAGGTATGATGATACCAACAATCGAATCTCGGGCAAGTAACATACCGATGAGAAAGGGAACAACGTATGTTGTTATGCGGTTTGACCGATAAAGATCTTTGTAGAATATGTAGGAACCAATATGACATCCAGTTTCCGCTCTTGGTTATTGACCAGAGATGAGTCTCGGTCATGTCTACATAGTTCTCGAACCCGTAGGGTCCGCACGCTTAACGTTTGATGATGATCGGTATTATGAGTTTATGTGTTTTGATGTACCGAAGGTAGTTCGGAGTCCCGAATGTGATCACAGGCATGATGAGGAGTCTCGGAATGTCCAAGACATGAAGATCGATAAGCCTATATTTGGACATCGGAATGGTTCCTAATGAGTTCAGGCATTTACCGGAGTACCGGGGGGCTACCAGACCCCCCCGGGTAGTTAATGAGCCTTAATGGGCCATAGTGGAAAGGAGGAGGAGGTGGCCAAGGTGGGGGCGCGCCCCCCACAAGCCCAACCCAAATTGGGAGGGGGGCCGACCCCACTTTCCTTCTTCTCCCTCTCCTCCTTCCTTCCTCTCCTACTCCAACTAGGGAAGGGGGATCCTACTCCCGGTGGGAGTAGGACTCCCCTAGGGCGCGCAATAGAGAGGGCCGGCCCCTCCCCTCCTCCACTTTTTTATATACATCAGGAGGGGTCACCCCATATACACACAAGTTGATTCTAGCCGTGTGCGGTGCCCCTCCCCACAGTTACACACCTCGGTCATATCGTTGCAGTGCTTAAGAGAAGCCCTGCGCATGTAGCTTCATCATCACGGTCACCAGGTCGTCGTGCTGACGAAACTCTCCCGTGAATCTCAACTGGATCAAGAGCTCGTGGGACGTCATCAAGCTGACCGTGTGCTGAACACGAAGGTGTCGTATGTTTAGTGCTAGGATCGGTTGGATCGCGAAGGCGTTCGACTACATCAACCGCGTCACTAGATGCTTCCGCTTTCGCTCTACGAGGGTATGTAGACACACTCTCCCCACTCATTGCTATGATTCTAGTAGATAGATCTTGCGTGATCGTAGGATTTTTTTTAAATACTACGTTCCCCAACAAAGAGCTGCTGTTGCTCGGACCGATCGGACTCGAGGTGCGTCTTCAGCATAAAACCTAATTGCCGTGTCGCTCCATGGGCTTGCAGAGCTAATTTGATAGACCTGGCAAGTTCGCGATTTGCTCTCTTGCGGCGGTTGTTTGAGGAGAACGTCTAAAATACATTGAAGACACCAACGTCCTTCTCCCCTGATACTACGGTGGCGAGGATTGCTGCACCGCTCTTTGCTACCTGCCGAAGTACCCAACATGCCCTAAGGCAGTGGTTTGGGATATTGTCCGAGGCTGCATGTATTTGGCAAGGTTTATCGAGCAGTTCGTCCAGTACGTACCTGCGTCCTATAGAAGGTTTGTTCTTCTTGCTAATAGGCATATTATCAGATGACCTGCTAGGGTATGTCCATTTAGCCTTAATAATGTGTTGTCCAAATACGGACTATTCTTAGAGGTGTATTATGGGCTTTCCAAGTGTTTTCCATTGCGCAGTACTTTCGTACTAAGTGCGAAAGGTCTGTGAAACTCAGAACACGACGTCGGTTGAGGGCGTTCAAAATTCCCTCATCCGTGCAGTTGCGGTGAAATAAGTGGACCGCATCATCATCACAGTAGTCCTTAATCTTGTTCTTAACAAGCAGGAATCTGGCCCAAAAGTGGTTGACCGTCTCCTCGGGCTGCTGCTGTATGTTCATGGGATCATTTATGTCTGGGCATCCGGATTTACTTGGAGAGTGTTTCCCAGGGTGGGTGGGTGTTGGTAATTTTGAGTCCCAACCCAACGTGGCATTCAGGGTTTTGACAACCTCCGAGGTGGACGATCTGGGCTTAGCAGGATCTGAACGTTCCGTGGGCCCGGCGTCAATCCTAGAGCTCGAAAAACACAAAGTGACACCCGACATGGGCGTGCTCGGCTCGATAGGTTCAGAGATCCGAACTGTGTCGGTCTCCATCTCAAGAGGGGGAGTATCTTCGGCACCGTCCTCGACTGCCGCCACTAGATGAGTGATCAGGATGGGCTCAATCTCATCCTGACCGGATTTAGGTCCGATCTGATCTCCTCGCGATGAAAGCCCTAGGGCGGCAATGCGATCCAGCAGCTCGTTTAAGGGCGAGAGATATTCCGAGGTCGCATCATCAGAGTGGCCGGAGTCAACATAAGAGTGGTGCTCGATGACCACAGGGAGTGCGGCCGGCCTGGAGGCCACGCGGGCGCATATAGCGAACCCACCGAGCTGGAGAACCTGGCCAACGGCCAAGTTATTTCTGAGGGTGATCTCATCATTGATGAGGAGACGAGCCATCGATGGCTTATCGCAAGCACACAGCGGAGCTCTCAATGAAAGCACCATTGTCGGTGTCAAAACCGGCAGATCTCGTGTAGGGGGGCCCAAGCTATGCGTCTAAGGACCGATGGTAACATGAGACTGGGGACACGATGTTTACCCAGGTTCAGGCCCTCTCGATCAAGGTAATACCCTACTTCCTACTTGATTGATCTTGATGAATATGTGTTACAAGAGTTTATCTACCTCGAGATCGTAATGGCTAAACCCTAAAGCCTAGCCTATGAGGATGTTATGATCTGATCTTAGCCTCTATAGACTAGACCCTCCGGCTTATATACACGCCGGAGGGGGCTTAGGGTTACAAAGGTCACTTGGGGAGGAAGTAATAGTTATATCCGGACATCATGCCTGCCTTTCTAGGCACATAGGAGTCCTGACCGAATACGGGGGAGCGTCTTCTGATTCTATCTTCGTGGCCCATTAACACGGCCCAGCTTCATCGACCCAGATGCCTGAGGACCCCTGAATCTAGGACTCCCTCAGCGACGTTGCAAGGTGAGCATGCGCTTGGCCTGCGGGCGAGCAGATGGACGCGTGCGTGCATGCAGAGGGCAAAGCTCGAGCTTTCGCACGCTGCCATGGTGGCGGTGGCATGCATACAGATGCAGAGAGATAAGAGAGAAGGGGAGGGGGCGCAGATCATTGCCGTGGGGCTGTAGGCGTCACCGATTTGGTTGGGGAGGTGACGGAGACGATGAAGAAAGGCGCGGACGGCACTGTCCGGGAAGTAGGCGTGGCCGAAGACAATGAAAAACGATGTCGTGGATGGAGCTCCGGGGACGTGGGCGAGGTAGGAGGAGACGGCAAACATCGAGGTGGTTACCCCGGTGCCCACGAACGAAGGCGGACGGCTCTGATCAGGCCGAGCTCGAGCTTGATCTTGGCACGGCCATGGCATCGGTAGAGGCGTGTGTGGACTCATCTTGGCGGCGACAATAGGAAGAGAGGGGTGGAATGGAGTGAAGAGGAGGTCTAGGGCACCGGGGCATATTTTATAGGGCGTAGGGGGCTACTTCGGCCTTCAAATCAAGGGGTTGGCCTACGTGGCTCCGGTGGATGCCCTGCTGTACGAGAGGAAAGAGATGAACAGGGGCATTGGTGGGCTGCTGGGCTGCGCCTGGTGGGCTACTGGCAGCTGCTACGACTGCTGGAGGTCGAGGGGGCTCCAGGTGAGGCCTTTTCCATTTTCTTTAAATTTTGTTTAATTAAATAAACAGCCAATAAAAGGGAAAAGGCCAGGGATATTGGGGATGAAATAGGGAGAAGTAAGGATATCTCTGGACTCCTGGAAGTATGCACCATTTAAGAAAATTGTTTCAGACATTTTTAGAGGTAGAAAAATAAAATAAGTTTGATTTAAATTCAAACTTGTTCCATTTTCTAACTTGACCAAAAGAACTACAACTTTAATGAAATTTGGCAGAGAGGTTAATGACATGGTCTAAGATTTATGGGGAAAATATGAACATAAATTATAGAAGGAAAATGTGGCACTTGCAAAAGAAAAGGAAAAAGAAGTGAAGGAGAAGGTGATGAAGCATGGTCATAACTAGAGAGAGGTGATAAGGGGTGTTGGGTGATGCACACAAACACATAAAAATGAAGCAACATCATAACATGGATAGTGCAATGCACATTGTAACATGGCAAGGGGCAAGTTGCAACATGATGAGGATGTAAATGCAATGCAAACTTGGCATGAGCATGATGCAACATGAAAGACAAGCACAAAATAATATAACATGGCAATTCACAATATTATGCTTGAAAGAAAACAACACAAAATACCTAACAAAAGAAGAATCCCAAAGAGATGGAAGGAGACAAGTCTGAATATATTGCCAAATAAGGAAGTTTTATATGTGGGGTGTTACAACTCTCCTCCACTACAAAAGGATCTCGTCCCGAGATCTAGGAACGAGACGGAAGAGGAATAGGATGAACAAAGTTGCTTCTTGGAGAAATGAGTGAAGCTAAAGAACCTTAAGAGGTTGAGCCACTTGAAACGAAGAATGCAACGGACATGAATGAGATTGAGAAGCTTTGGTAAAATGAGTAAAGAAGGCATACGACGAGAACCAAGAGTTTAAATGACAAGAGAGACATTGAAACCACTCTGGTTAAGCGGGGTAGACAAGGAATAAGAACAAGAAAATTTAGATAGTACTCCAGTTGAATATGACTAGAATAGAACAATAACTTGAATTGATGGAACGATACTTGACGAGATGAACAACACATTGCCTCCGGAATAATTGAGAGAGTTGAATGAAAAGAACGAAGAAGAAGATGACAACTTCTACCACAAATGAATTAGAAAATCATCCTTATAAAGAAGGATTGAACGAAGTTATTGACAAAATCAACAACAAAAGAACAAGCTTGTTGTGAAAATCATCGCAAGGCTTTATTCTTATTATTTTCATCCGGTCGTGGCCTGAGACGAGATACACGCGGCTACTATCAGGGTGTCGGCACGCCGGGAGGTCTTGCTGGACTTGTTTTACCATTGTTGAAATGTCTTGTGCATCGGGATTCTGAGTCTGATCGGGTTGTCCCTAAGATAAGAGGTTTTACCTCTGCTGATCGTGAGAGCTTGTGATGGGCTAAGTTGGGACACCCCTGCAGGGTTATGATCTTTCGAAAGCTTTGCCGCGGTTATGTGGCAGATTGGAATTTGTTAATATCCGGCTGTAGAAACTTGACAGAGGATTCGAAATAAAATACACCAACCACGTGAGTAATCGTGACCGTCTCTTTTCAATTTGAGAAGAGAACACGGTGGGGTTATGTTTGACTCGTAGGTAGTTCGGGATCACTTAGTGATCATTACTAGTTGCGACTGTTTGCATAGATGCTCTTGTTATTCTTGTACTCGTAAGTTAGCCACCATACAATGCTTAGCTGCTGCTGCAACCTCACCACTATTCCTTTCATACCCATGAAGCTTTGCTAGTCTTGATACCCACGGTTATGGGATTGCCGAGTCCTCGTGGCTCACAAATACTGTCAGATTTCAGGTTCCGCAAACCCTTGAGAGGTTCGAACTCTGAGGTGCACGCAAAGAACACTCTCTCCCCAGCGCGCTCACCCTACGATTCCACAGCCTAGATCGACGAACTCAAAGAACAAGGGACACATAGGATTATATTGGTTCGGGCCACCTTGCAGTGTAATACCCTACTCCAGTGTGTGTGGTGGATTGCCTTGTGGGGCTGAGGATGAGCTAGTACAAGGGATTAACAGCCTCCGGAGGAGAGGGGTTCTTGGGCTCGAATGAGCTTGTGGTGTGTGTAGGCTAGAACGGATCCGATCTCTCTCTCTCTGTGTGTCTCTCTCTCCCCCCTAGACGAGCTGCTCTCTTCTCCTCCCCACTAGACGAGCTGCTAGCTTCTTTCCACACTAGACGAGCTGCTCTCTTCTTTCCGACCTCCTCCATGGTGGTGGCTAGGTCCTATTTATAGGGGCCTTGGTCCTCTTCCCAAATATCGGCAGGAAGAGATCCCACAACGGCCAAATTTGAAGGGGAACAACTAGTACAAGTTAACCTGACAAAAGTAGTCTTTGCCAGCCAAAGGCTCTGGTGGTGATGCCGCTCCGGACTCCACGATGACCTCCATTCTGCCGCCCTGACGGTCCTTGGTCTTATTGAATCGATATGGAAACCTTTGCCTGATTCCTCGGGACTCCGTGCGTGCGCTTGCGCCCCTAGCACCAAAGGGGAAACTGGTACACTGCGCCCGCTGGCGCCCGCCCGGCCTTGGACGTCATGGCTCACGTCACGCGAACCTCGCAAGGTGCACCTTGCATAGATATATCTCCACTCCTCAGGAGCCAGCCTAGGGAGACTGCCCCTAGGGAGGTCTTGCTGTCATTCGCCTCGCGAGGCTTGGCCCTTCGCGAGGGTCTTGAGTTGTGGTTGCTGACGCTGGGCCATACCAGGCCGCCGATGGAGCCACGCCACAGGCCGCAGGCAGGCAAGTCTGGGTACCCTCATTCCCAGAACACCGACAGATACTACAACAACAGTTGCAGGTGCATATTTCTAATGACTTGACGTGAGAGCGATGTTTACTTGTGTTGGAGTTCTTTCTTCTTCTTCATCAATCTTGGGAGCTTTTCATGTGTGTTTCATCGGTAGTCAGATGTCTTGTGTATGATGTTGTTGTATTCATGCGGCAATTGTATGACTTGTTGTATCCCCATCTATTTATGTAATGGTATGTTGTAATGATATCCATCTTGCTAAGCGCCCAAAATGTAGTTGTGCCCCAATCCGGAGGTTATAATGTGATCGGGATAGAATCGCATCTTGGGCATGTGATCTGCACTTTGAGTTCATGCCATGGTTGTGCCTATCTTAGTACTTGTAGCATGTTGTTTGGATGCTTGTAAGATGTCTAGTTGCTATTTTGGACAGCTTGTCCTTTAAACTTAGCAAGATGGATATCATTACATCATACCATTACATAAATAGATGGGGATACATACAAGTCATACAACTGCCACATGAATACATCAACACCATACACAAGGCATCCCACTACGGATGTAAAACATGAAAAGCACAACGACATCCATCCTGCTATCCCAGGCTGCCGACCAGGAACCTATCCCAAGACTAACGAAGAAGAAGAAGAAAGAACTCCATCACAAGTAAACACCACTCTCACGTCAAGTCATTGGAAACCTGTACCTGCAACTGTTGTTGTAGTAACTATGAGCCACGAGGACTCGGCAATCCCATAACCATGGGTATCAAGACTAGCAAAGCTTAATGGGTATGAAATGATAAGTGGTGAGGTTGTAGCAGCGGCTAAGCATTGTATGGTGGCTAACTTACGAGTACAAGAATAAGATGAGCATCTACGCCAACGGTCGCAACTAGTAATGATCACTAAGTGATCCTGAACTACTAACGAGTCAAACATAACCCACCGTGTTCTCTTCTCAAATTAAAAAGAGACGATCACGGTTACTCACGCGGTTGGTGTATTTTATTTCGGATCCTCTGTCAAGTTTACTACAACCGAACATTAACAAATTGTAATCTGCCACATAACCGAGGGCACGGCTTTCGAATAATCATAACCTTGCAGGGGTATTCCAACTTAGCCCATCACAAGCTCTCACGATCAAAAGAGGTAAAACCTCTTATCTTAGGGAAGACCCGACCAGACTCGAAATCCCGATGCACAAGAGATTTCGACAATGGTAAAACAAGTCCAGCAAGACCTCTCAGTGTGCCGATACCCTGATAGTAGCCGCGCGTATCTCATCTCAGGCCACGACCGGAGGAGCACAACGTACGACAGCAAGATACCCAAGTTTCCCAGGGCAGCGTCGCAAGGGACTCTAGGTTGGACCAACACTCAGAGGAGCACTGGCCTGGGTTGTAAATTATGTCCTCCGGGTCTTGAAAGTCCCTATGCAAGTTTTTAATTATTAGGCAAACGGTAAAACCAAAGTTGGGCCTTGCTGGAGGAGTTTTATTCAAAGCAAACGGTCAAGGGGGTCCCATAACCCCCAATCGTGTTAGGAACACAAACTCAAGGAACATAACACCAGTTTATCGGTTCTTAAGGTGGCATGAGTGTAACAAAACACCACACAAAAGGCCAAGCCTTCCAACCATTGCCAAGTATATAGGTGCATTAATTTCAATAAGTGATATTGTGATATTCCCAAAGTATCCAAGTTCCAACATGGAGCAATCTTCATCTTCTCTGGCAACTAACAACGCTATAAGAGGGGCTGAGCAAGCGGTAACATAGCCATTCAATGGTTTGCTGGGATGGTGTCAATGGTTAGATGTTTCAAGGCAACAATGAGAGGCTGACAACAATAGATAGGCAGCGCGACATATAGCGATAGCATTGAGACAACTAGCATAGGAATGATAGTAATGAGATCCAAGGTGACGGTCATCTTGCCTGAAATCCCGCAAGGAAGAAGAACGAGTCCATGAAGAAGAAGAAGCCACGAAGACGAACCAAGTGTAGTCGAACGAATCCTCACGATCGCAACAAAACAGGAACTAACGAGAGAAGGAAACAACATGGTAAACACACAACAATTAAACAAGACATGATGCTCAACCAAGTATGATGCATGACAAGGCTACAGGATGCTACTCATGGCATGATAAGATTCAAACAAGAACATCACAACAAGCAAGTTTAAATGAGGCCGGAAACAACATATACACTTCCGATAAGTCCTCATATGCAAATTTCGAAATTGGTTCAGATCTGAACAAACTTGAAGTTAAAGTTGTCAAACATGAAGTTAACATGCACCATGATGATCTACACAATTTTCTAGTCAAGTTACATATAAGGTTCGTTTAATTCGGAGCTACGGCCCAGGAGATGTGAGCAAAACAAGTTAAGCATGGCATTGAAGAAAAATGCATTCAAACATCAAGCATAACACTCAAAACATGGATGCTACATGACATGATGCATCTACATGCAAAACCAAGCAAGTTTCATATAGAGCACGCTCAAACGGAGCCATGGTTCAACACATACACACGAAGCAAGATATGATAACAATCTGCCTAACAGCAACTAGGCACTTCAGATGCAACATCTAAATATGCTACAACACCACAACGTGAAAACAAATGGCATGGCAGTGAACTAGAGGTAGAGCACTACAAAACATGATCACTGAGCTACTGCTAGAAACCACTAGAACATGCTCAAATCATTATGTCAAGATTGCAAATGATAACAGATTCATAGACTTAGTGGATTTTATTGGACATGGCAGAAACATCATTAAGCTGGCATGTTTACAAGTTTGTGCAGCTCAGCTCAAAGCATATCATGGCATGTGAATATAACCAAAAGCAAGAAGGCATATTTGTACAACTACTCATGTCAAGAACATGGTCATATGATGCATAGAACACTACCTATTCAAATGGCAAAAATGAACGTTTTGTTAACAGACTGACAGCAACATTATTTAGCAATTTGAGAGCATGATAATAACAAGCTATAGTAAGCCATAATTGCAAACAAGGGCATGGATGGATATAGCTTTACATGGAAAATAAAACATGATCACTGAACATCTACATATTATGCATTCATTTGATGGTAGCATCAATCAAACATGGCAACATAATATAACAGTTTCAGACTTAGCAGAAATAGACATGTCATGGCAAAACAGATTCATGAAGGCAAGTTTGCAAGCTTGTGGCACTCATCACAGTGCACTTCATGGCATGTAATAAAATCTAGCATGAAGTAGACATGAAAATGAAGATATACATGTGCAAAGCTACCCCATAGCATGTTTGAATTTAAATACACAAACATGACAAAATGGCATATGCTGCATATATTACATGTTTACAAACTTTCTCAAATGTAGAAATGGATGCCACCAATTGATCCATTGGATTTCTCTAGCCCAAACACATATATAATATGCATAACTTGCTGGAAGAAAAATGCTCACAAATGCATATGCAAAACACTGCCAGAAAAGGAAATGGACAGAACCGGCAATATTCCTGCTTTGGAATGTCTAGATTTGGACATGGCCTGAAATGGAAAAGAGGGGACTTGCCATAAATGGAAAGCGCTGGGATTAAATGGAAAAAAGGAGGGGGGGTTACAGCGGATGATAGGTGGTTTTATGCGCCTGGGGGGATTTGAACCAGGGTCTCACCCGTGGTGCGCACATGCACAGACCAGCTCGGCTGCCCAAGTGTTTCTGTAAGAGATGGGGCTCGGCTCTACTTGACCTATACCAGGGCCATGGCCATATTCTCCATGCACGCACAGGGAAGATGGTGACGGCGCCGGCGAGCGGCGGCGCGTCTAGCGAAGCAGAGGAGCTCCGGCGGGTGCGCGGGATTGAAAGGGAATCACGTGCATGGTCGCGCGCGTGCAACATAGGGCTAGGGCGCTCAAGCACGAGCATAGCTCTGCTCAGGGCCATGGCATGTAAGGTGGCGCAAGGCAAAGCCGGGCGCGCGGGGAGCAGGCGTGTGTGCGCGGCGTTGCGAGGCGAGCATTCGCGTGGCCTGCGGGTGAGCAGATGGACGCGCGCGTGCGTGCAGAGGGCAAAGCTCGAGCTTTCGCTCGCTCCCATGGTGGTGGTGGCATGCGTACAGACGTGGAGAGACAAGAGATAATGGGAGGGGCGATGATCATCACCGTGGGGCTCTATCCGTCGCCAATTTGGTTGGGGAAGCGACGGAGACGACGAAGAAAGGCGCAGACGGCGCTGTTCGGGGGGTAGGCATGGCCGAAGACGATGAAAAAGGACGTTGTGGAAGGAGCTTCAGGGCTGTGTGGACGTGGGCGAGGTAGGAGGAGACGGCGGACGTCGAGGTGGTTACCCCGGCGCCCACGAACGAAGGCGGACGGCTCTGATCAGTCCGAGCTCGAGCTCGAGCTCAGCACGGCCATGGCATCGGCAGAGGCGTGCATGGACTCACCTTGGCGGCGGCAGGAGGAAGAGAGGGGTGGAATGGAGGGAGGAGGAGGTCTAGGGTACCGGGGCATCTTTTATAGGGCGCAGGGGGCTAATTCGGCCATCAAATCATGGGGTTGGCCTACATGGCTCTGGTGGGCTGCTCGAAGCTGCTGCGGCTGCAGGAGTCCCGGGGGGCCTCCAAGTAAGTCCTTTTCCATTTTCTTTAAATTCTATTTAATTAAATAAACATCCAACAAAAGGGAAAAGGCCAGGGATATTGGAGATGAAATAGGGTGAAGTAAGGATATCTCTGGACTCCTGGAATTATGCACCATTTAAGAAAATTGCTTCGGACATTTTGAGAGGTAGAAATATAAAACAAGTTTGAATTAAATTCGAACTTGGGCCATTTTTGAACCTGACCAAAACAACTCCAAATTTAATGAAATTGGGCAGAGAGGTTAATGACATGGTCTAAGATTTATGGGGAAAATATGAACATAAATTAGAGAAGGAAAATGTGGCACTTGCAAAAGAAAAGGAAAAAGAAGTGAAGGAGAAGGTGATGAAGCATGGTCATACCTAGAGGTGACAACGGGTGTGGGGTGATGCACACACACACATCAAAATGAAGAAACATCACAACATGGATAGCAATGCACAATGTAACATGGCAAGGGTAATGATGCAACATGATGAGGATGTAAATGCAATGCAAACTTGGCATGAGCATGATGCAACATGAAAGACAAGCACAAAATAATATAACATGGCAATTCACAATATGATGCTTGAAAGAAAACAACACAAAAGACCTAACAAAAGAAGAAGCCCAAAGAGATGGAAGGAGGCAAGTCTGAATATGTTGCCAAATAAGGAAGTTTTACATATGGGGTGTTACAGAATCAGAACATACATACTATCAAAATATCAAACACATTTCAAATTCACATGATTACTTGCAACATGATGTCTCCCGTTACCTCAAGAACAAAGATAACTACTCACAAGTGATGAACATACTCAAGATTAGAGGGGTGATATATAGCATAATGGATCTGAACATATAACCTTCCACCAAATAAACCATATAGTAATGAACTACAAGATGTAATCAACACTACTAGTCACCCACAAGCACCAATCTATAGTTCCGGCAACAGGATTGAATACAAGAGATGAAGTAGGGTTTGAGATGAGATGGTGGTGTTGAAGATGTTGATGAAGATAGCCTTCCCCAAGATGAGAGAGTTGTTGGTGATGATGATGACGATGATTTCCCCCTCTAGGAGGGAAGTCCCCCGGCGGAATCGCTCCGCCGGAGGGCAAAAGTGCTCCTGCCCAAGTCCCACCTCCAGACGGCGGTGCTCTGTCCCGAAAGCCTTCTCCTTATTTTTTCTAGGTCAAAGAGGCTTATATACCAGAAGATGGGCACCAGAAGTGGGCCTGGGTGAGCACAACCCACCAGGGCGCGCCTGGGAAGCTAGTGCGCCTAGGTGGGGTTTGCCCAATGGTGGGCCCCCTCCAGTGGTCATCAGCAGCATTATTTTTCATATTTTCCACAAAAAATATCCGTGAAGTTTCAGCTTGTTTAGAGTTGTGTAGAGTAGGCGACCTCACATAGCTATTTTAGGTCCAGATTTCCAGCTGCCAGAATTCTCCCTCTTGGTGTATACCTTGCAAAGTATGAGAGAAAAGGCATTAGAATTACTCCAAAAAGCATTATTATGCATAATAACAACAAATATAACAACAAGAAAACATGATGCGAAATAGACGTATCAAGGGTCCCGGGCAGCCTTCTAGAAGCCCTTCTCCCGCTGTACAGTCGTGACGACGCGGCAGATGTGGTTGCCGCCATGCCCATATTCAATGAGCGAGGGCTCGTGCCGTTGGCGCTCCCCCAAGCCCCACCTTTCTCGGTACCAGTGTCCTCCGGCGAGAGCTCTGGGGAGGAGGAGAAGGAGGACTCGGAGGTGACCTTAGAAGGTGTGGCGGAGACCTCTCCTCCTCGACAGAGCGAGCTCCTCTGCGACCTCTCCGTTGATGATGACGCCGGTGAGTTCCTCGGTGAGGGATCGCCGCACTCCACCGGGGTGTCCACCAGGTCCGTGGCATCCCCCTGAAAAGGCTGAAGCACGGAACCGCAAAGATGGATGCATCGTTTCCTCCACTCTGAGGCAACGCCTCCGTCTTGCCGCCGATTGTCGCCACCACAGGGACCGCCGCTGCACGCTCGTCCGATCCTGAGGACGCGGCGAGGCCTGTGGCCCGGAAGCTTGGGGCCGCCGCACTTCTCTCCAAGAAGAGGACGTACGTTGCTATTCACAAGAAAGTATTTTACCCGTCTTTTGCTTCCGTTTTTGGTACCGTGCTCAAGGCATCCCCCTTCCGATGGCCAGGCTCCAGCCGGTGGTAAAGAAGAAGAAGGAGGAAGCCAAGACCACCGAAGTCGCGCCTCTCGCTATAGCTACGGTGGTCCTGGGGCGGGAGAAGGGGTCATCTCGCGGACGCCCACGTCTGGGCGCACCTCTCAAAGCTCAGCGGCTAAACCTCAGGAGAAGGCCGCGCCCATGGCCAGGCAGATTCCGAGGGCACCCGTCCCCAGTACACCTACTAGGGGTGCAAGGGCTCCGAAGCCCCTTGCCGCCAAAGCTGCTGCTGCTTTGCTGGCGCAGGCGCCATTGTTGTCTCCTCCTTAGGCCATCACGCTGGCGGACCATGGTTCCTCTTCCATGCCCGGCACTCAGGAGGACACCTTCGCCGTGCTGAAGCGGCTCCAAGCTGATCTTCGTGATGCCGACTTTCGCATGGCGGCAGGGCATCTGGGGCTGGTCTCGTGGTGGCTCCAGGCCGACTCGTCCATCAGGACAGCCTGAAGCCAGGCTGAGGCCACTGCCAAGGAGGGCAGGAAGGTGGCCGGCGTGGCCGCAGCTGACCACGACACAGCGTTGACCGATGCATCTGCCACCGAAGACCGCAACCGCGTGGCAGAAGCCGAGCTGAAGACCCTCTGTGGCGAGCATGCCGGCCGCGTTCGTCGTCTTGAGGAGCTGTAGGAGGAGCTGAAGGCCCACGAGGTTGTGCTCGCCAACCGTGATGCCGAGCTGAATTGAATGGCCCAAGAGCCGGCCTCGGAGCGCAGCCGCCTGGAGAAATTGAAGAAGGAGGTGGAAGCATCCCAAGCGGCCCACGCCGCGGCTGAGAAGGCGGCCGCAGTGGGGCAAGACGACATCACCTCCCTCAAGAAGAGGTCACATGCCTCCCTGCAGTCCCTTTACGGGGTAGGGTACGAGAAACCGCTGGCAACACCCGAGGAGAGCCCCGCCGGACTGCTCCCCAATCTCACCGCGGCGCTCGAGGTCATCGTCGTCGGGTTGGGCCCCCTGGTGGAGGCGAAAGCTCGTGAGCTTTCCACCTTGGCCGTGACGTGCATCTGCAGCCCACCTCCACCTTTGAGACCCCAACTTTGCCTTTGGTACCCTGCTTGATCCCATGGCCCCTGAGCTCCAAGGTGTTGCCGCCGAGGTCATGAAGGAGCAAGTGGAAGCCTTGTTGCAGTAGTTCCTTTGCGTCAACCCCACGGCTGCGACAGCACGAGCCAATGGAGGAGGAGGTAACGGTATTGTTGGCGACGGGTCACCCCAGGCAGGCGATGGTGGCGTCCAAGGTTGAAGAGGGGGACCTGGGCGATTCTTCTTCGTGTTCTATCGTCCATAATTTGTCGTGCCCCGTGGAAGCATGAGAACTCATGGTTTGAATTCTTAAAGAACACTATGTTTTGTAATAATTTGCTAGGATTTCGTGATTTCCTTTCCGTTTGCTTCAGTGTTCTGCATTGGCAGGGCCCGGCCCCGGGCATACCTCAACCGTTGTTGGGGCATCCGGATCACTAGGACGAGACCAAGGGGTGAGGGGCTACGTGACCAGTTAAGCCCCTAGGTCCCGATGCCCAGGGGTCCCCCTTGACGTATGAACAACCCTCGGGACGGAGATGCGGGTGTAGGTTCGAGGGAGGTGTGCGTGAAGACCAGGTCCGAGGGACCTGGCGAGGTGGCGTACGCCAGGTGAGACCTGAGCGTAGCCTCCTTGCCCAGCACCCTCGCACTACCCTGATGTCTACTACACAACATTCTTCTTGTAGACGTTGTTGGTCCTCCAAGTGCATAGGTTTGTAGAACAGTAGCAAATTTCCCTCAAGTGGATGACCTAAGGTTTATCAACCCGTGGGAGGCGTAGGATGAAGATGGTCTCTCTCAAGCAACCCTGCACCCAAATAGCAAAGAGTCTCTTGTGTCCCCAACACAACCGATACAATGGTAAATTGTATAGGTGCACTAGTTCGGCGAAGAGATGGTGATACAAGTGCAATTTGGATGGTAGATATAGGTTTTTGTAATATGAAAAATATAAAAACAGCAAGGTAGCAAGTGGTAAAAGTGAGCATAAATGGTGTTGCAATGATAGGAAACAAAGCCTAGGGTTCATACTTTCACTAGTGCAAGTTCTCTCAACAAGGATAACTTAATTGGATCATATTACTAGCCATCTACATGCAACAAAGAGTCACTCCAAAGTCACTAATGGCGGAGAACAAACGAAGAGATTATGGCAGGGTACGAAACCACCTCAAAGTTATTCTTTCTGCTCGATCTATTCAAGAGTCCGTAGTAACGTTCAATCTATCATAGAGTTCGTACTAGAATAACACCTTAAGACACAAATCAACCAAAACCCTAATGTCACCTAGATACTCCATTGTCACCACAAGTATCCGTGGGCATGATTATACGATATGCATCACACAATCTCAGATTCACCTATTCAACCGACACATAGAACTTCAAAGAGTGCTTCAAAGTTTCTACCGGAGAGTCAAGACGAAAACTTGTGCCAACCCCTATGCATAGATTCCCAAGGTCATGGAAACCCGCAAGTTCATCACCAAAACATATATAAAGTGTATCACATGATATCCCATTGTCACCATAGATAAGCACGTGCAAGACATACATCAAGTGTTCCCAAATCCTTAAAGACTCAATCCGATAAGATAACTTCAAAAGGAAAACTCAATCCATTACAAGAGAGTAGAGGGGGAGAAGCATCATAAGATCCAACTATAATAGCAAAGCTCGCGATACATCAAGATCGTGCCATCTCAAGAACACAAGAGAGAGAGAGAGAGATCAAACACATAGCTACTGGTACATATCCTCAGCCCCAAGGGTGGAGTACTCCCTCCTCATCATGGAGAGCACAGGGATGATGAAGATGGCCACCAGTGAGGGTTCCCCCCTCCGGCAAGGTGCCGGAACGGGGTCTAGATTGGTTTTCGGTGGCTACAAAGGCTTTCGGCGGCAGAACTCCCGATCTAGGTTATTTTCCGGAGGTTTCTATATATATAGGAGGTGTTGGAGTCGGGGCCAAGCAAAGGGGGGCTACGAGCTGTCCACGAGGGGGGGGCCGCGCCCCCACCCTCGTGGGCATCCCGTGGGTCCTCGCGTCCCCCTCCGGCACTTCCTGGGCTTCTTTAGGTCCAAAAAACAGCCTCCGTTGATTTTCAGGTCAATTGGGCTCCGTTTGATATTCCTTTTCTGTAAAACCCTAAAACAAGAGAAAAACAAAAACTGGCACTGGGCTCTGGCTTAATAGGTTAGTCCCAAAAATAATATAAAAGTGTATAATAAATCCCATAAAACATCCTAGAAGGATAATATAATAGCATGGAACAATCAAAAATTATAGATACGTTGGAGACGTATCAGCATCCCCAAGCTTATTTCCTGCTCGTCCTCGATTAGGTAAATGATAAAAACAGAATTTTTTATGTGGAATGCTAACCAACATAATTTTCAATGTAATTCTCTTAATTGTGGCATCCTGAAAGATTCAAGACAAAAGTCTATATTGACATTATAAATAATAATACTTTAAGCATACTAACAAAGCAATCTTGTCTTCTCAAAATACTATGGCTAACGAAAGTTATCCCTAAAAATCATATAGTATGGCTATGCTCCCTCTTCATCACACAAAATATTCATATCATGCACAACCCTAGTTTCAGCCAAGCACTTTTTTTCATACTCTATTCTTTCAAACCTTTCAACTTTCACGCAATACATGAGCGTGAGCCATGGACATAGCAGTATGGGTGGAATAGAGATGGTTGTGGAGAAGACAAAAAGGAGGGAGATAGTCTCACATCGACTAGGCGTATCAACAGGCCATGGAGATGCCCATCAATAGATATCAATGTGAGTGAGTAGGGATTACCATGCAACGAATGCACTAGAGCTAAATATGTATGAAAGCTCAACGAAATAAACTAGTGGGTGTGCATCCAACTTGCTTGCTCACGAAGACCTAGGGCATTTGAGGAACCCCATCGTTGGAATATACAAACCAAATTTTATAATGAAAATTCCCACTAGTATATGAAAGTGACTAAACATGAGACTCTCTATCAGGAAGAACATGGTACTACTTTGAAGCACAAGTGTGGAAAAACATAGTAGCAATTGTCCCTTTTTTTGGGCCTTTTTATTTTCTTTGGCCTTCCTTTTTTTTCTTTTTTTTGGAGGGGCTTTCTTGATTTAGCCTTTCCTCAGATGGGATAATGCTCTAATAATGATGATCATCACACTTTGATTGAATTACAACTTGATATTACAACTCGATACTAGAACAAAGTATGACTCTATATGAATGCCTCCGGCGGTGTACCGGGATATGCAATGAATCAAGAGCGACATGTATGAAAAATTATGCATGGTGGCTTTGCCACAAATACGATGTCCACTACATGATCATGCATGTAGATATGACAATATGATGCGTGTCATATGAACGGAACGGTGGAAAGTTGCATCGCAATATATCTCGGAATGGCTATGGGAATGCCATGATAGGTAGATATGGTGGCTGTTTTGAGGAATATATATGGTGGCTGTTTTGAGGAAGGATATATAGTGGGTGTATGGTACCGGCGGAAGTTGCGCGGTACACGAGAGGCTAGCAATGGTGGAAGGGTGAGAGTGCGTATAATCCATGGGCTCAACATTAGTCATAAAGAACTCATATACTTATTGCAAAAATCTACGAGTCATCAAAACAAAGCAATCAACGCATGCTCCTAGGGGGGAGGTTGGTAGGAGTTAACCATCGCGCGCCCCCGACCTCCACACAAAGGTTGACACTTTACAAATACCTCATGCTCTAACTTCGTCACATAGCGGTTCACCATATGTGCATGCTACGGGAATCACTAACTTACTGTATTCTCATTTCTCAATTTCATAATAACTCCACTAGCATGACTCTAATATCACTATCCTCATTTCTCAAAACAATCATCAAGCATCCAACTTCTCATCATATTCAATGCACTTAGTGTGAAAGTTTTTACTACATTGATATTGGATGGCTATCATGTGAAGACTACATTTATCGCCTAAGCACATTACCATGCTATTTTAATAGACTCTCAAATGGATATAAGAGAATGATGAGAGTTCAACAATTTATACAAAATATAATCACCACCGTCCTCTAAAAGATATAAGTGAAGCACTAGAGCAAAACTATTCAACTCAAAAGATATAAGTGAAGCACATAGAGCGTTCTATCAATTCCTAGGCCATATTTAACTCTCTCAAATAGGTTTGTCCCGCAAGGGTAATTGTGTCAAACTAACAAGCAAAGACTCAAATTATACAAGACTCTCCAAGTAAAACACATATCATGTGATGAATAAAAATATAGCACCGAGTATAGTTACCGATGGATGAAGGCGAAAGAGGGGATGCCTTCCCAAGGCATCCCCAAGCTTAGGATTTTGGTTGTTCTTGGATTTTACCTTGGGGTGCCATGGGAATCCCCAAGCTTAGGCTCTTGCCACTCTTTGTTCCATATTCCATCAAATCAATACTCAAAACTTGAAAACTTCACAACACAAAACTTAGACCAAAATCTCGTGAGCTCCGTTAGTATAAGAAAACAAACCACTACTCAAAGGTACTATAATGAATTCATTATTTGTTTATATTGGTGTTAAACTTACTGTATTCCAACTTCTCTATGATTCATACTTCCCAATACTACTCATAGATGCATCGAAATAAGCAAACAACACACGAAAAACAGAATCTTCCAAAAACAGAATAGTTTGTACTAATCTGTAGGTTTTGCATACTTCTGTAACTCCAAAAAAATTGAAATAAATTGGTAAACATGAGGAATTTGTCTACTAATCATCTGCAAAAAGAATCAACTAAATAGCACACTCCAGCAAAATCTGGTGACCATTCTAGCGAGCGCTAACGATTCTGTTTTTCACAGCAAGATCATATAAGCTTCACCCAAGTCTTCCCAAAGGTTCTACTTGGCACAAACACTAATTAAAACATAAAACCACATCTAAACAGAATCTGGATACAATATTTATTCCTAAACAGAAGCAAAAAGCAAAGAACAAAAATAAAGTTGGGTTGCCTCCCAACAAGCACTATCGTTTAACGCCCCTAGCTAGGCATGATGATTTCAATGATGCTCGCATAAAAGATAAGAATTGCAACATAAGGAGAGCAGCGTGAAGAATATGACTAGCACATTTAAGTCTAACCCACTTCCTATGCATAGGGATTTTGTGAGCAAACAACTTATGGGAGCGATAGTCAACTAGCTGTCACACCCTGATTTTCATGCCACGTTGCTTAAGCTAATTATCATGTTAAAAATGTGGATTTACAAAAAACTTTTGAGTGTTTTTGATTTTTGCTTGATTTGATTTTTGTGTGCTGTTTGCTAGTGCTCTAAAAATCAAATAAATCCTCCAACTCTTATACTTCATCTCCTTGATCCGAAACCTTTTCCCAGTGATCATGCCATGTGTATAGATCAGTATAGTATTTTCTTATAAAAATATTTTGGCCAAATAGTATTTTTTAAATTTAGTTTTTCCAAAAACCCCTGAATTGAGGTTTGCACTAGAAGTACCTTATTTAGGGTGTGAAAAATCTTTCAAAAGTATATTTGAATCCTATTAGGTATAGGACTCCCAGAAACCACAAAATTATAATTTTAAAAGATATTTTTATATTTTATTTAAAAGCTTTTTCTTAAGGCCAGAAATGGTCTTTAATAGGGAGAAATTATTTAACTATTTCAAAAATATTTGCCAAAATTCAGGGAAACTCATAGGACATATATTTTCCATATATAAGAGTTTCAACACATGGTCATGTTCAAAATATTGGACAAATCCTTCCAAAACCCTTTCTGGATATTTCAAGCTTTTGAAATATTTACAAAGGAAATATTCTCCAAAAATTCCAGGGAAATTCTATCATGTCATATATGACATATTCGATGATCTTGCAAAGCCTCATGTCTTGAAGATCAAGGAATCATCATCTAATCCCCTCAAAACCATTTCTGTCCATTTTGAAGTTTGAGCAACTTTACATTGCCAAACTTGTCCAAATGCTCTCAAACTTGGTGCACATGCTAAAATGATGTAATTATGCATCTATGCCAAATGGCACAAGTTTTGGAGAAGCATAACTTGATCTAAGTGCCCCAAAACCATTTCTGTTCAAATTCAAATTTGAACAACTTTACATTACCAACTTTTTACCTGGGGCTTCAAACTTTGTGGGCATGATCATAACCCCAAATTATGATACTACACCAAGTGGTGCATCAAGGGGAGATGATTAGCTTAACTCAAACAAGGTGAAACCATTTCTATTGATTTCTAGGGTTCACCAATGTTACATTGGCAACTTTTCCCAAATGAGCTCAAATTTGGTGAAAGGCCCTAATTATATGTGACATTTGATCCTGTTAAGTCTCATGTCAAGTGGAGCTATTTTGCTTGCCCAAAACATGATCAAACACCTTCTGCCATTTTTCCTAAACCATTGTTTAGACCTCTTTCACTATTCCCCTCTACCTAAATTTCTTACCACAGGTAAACCTGATCATCATCTACCTCCAGTAACTTCCTCATGTCCACAGCTCAATGATTGAGGGGTGAAAACCCCATTTTTACTCTTGTGGACAGCAACATTCTTCTCCTTTCTCACCTCCCTCCTCACTCCAGTGGCCTCCAGAGCATCCCAGACCGTCTGGGCAATAGTTTACTACTCCCTAACACTGCTGGACAATGGGGAACACGACCAGGAAGCAAGGGGCATGACCATGCCGGCCAAAGACACGCTCTGGAGCGCGCTACAGTGCGCCAAGGCACTGTAGCTCGGCCCTCCCGAGGCATCCAGGCGGCCTTGGGCAGAGCGAGCGTGTCCATCGAGGTCGCCTCGACGTCCACGACACGCCTCGCTGTCGGGCCCCTCCTACCTTGCCCCCTTTATCCCTCCGTGAGCTCGCCCGAGCGCGGCCTGGACCTCGCCCATGGTGCACCGACGCCTCCCTATATAGAGCCTCCCCCCGAGCACTCCCTTGCCTCTTCTGGAACCTTCTCTCTCCCGTGCACCTCCTGGACAATCTCCCTCTCCCCCTGGTGCTCTCCTTCCCTCTCCAAGGCCACCATGGCCGCCGTCGGCCTCTGCCGGCTCTGGGGAACCAGAGCCTCCCCCTTCTCTGTTGGCCACTGTCGGGGGAAACTGTCCTCCCACGAGCACCTATGGGACCGGAGCCCCTTCTACGTTGCGGTAAGGGAGCGGAGGGAGCACGGAGAGCAGATCGAGGGGCACACGCGAGCAGTTTACCCAGGTTCGGGCCGCGTGGACGCGTAAAACCCTACTCCTGCCTTGGTTGTATTGAGCTCGGGAGCTTGAAGATCTACATTAACAGCTACACCGAGCGAGAGAGTGAGCAAGTTTCTGGGATCGAACCACCTCTACGTTGTGCATGGGCCTCCTTTTATAGCTCAAAGGGGTCACCGACAGGTGTCAACGTAGAGGAGGGTAAAAGTGTAAATTTGGTGGTAGTTGTAACAGTGTGTGAATAGTGCATGAACAGTGGATGAACAGTGGTCTTCACCTAACTTTGACAGTGGGGGACAAGGGCTTTAAATGCCCGTCGCCGTCGACCCCAAAAGTGTCCGTCCATGCTCCTCCGTTCGCCATGGCGGTAGCTTCGTTACCGTGGCTTGCCACCGTGTGCCCCAAGCTGCACAGCCATCTGCCACATGCCCCTGGAAGGGCCCCAGGGCGACGCGTGGGCCGATGAGCTGGAGCGCGGGCACACATCATAGGTTTCCCCGGCAAGCATCTTGCCGGGCCCGGGAGCTGGTCGCTCTCCGTATCCTGCCGGGGCGCGTGATGCGCCGGGGCATCTCTTGAGGTATGCATTCCTTGGCCTTCCTGGCAAGCTCCTCTTGCCAGGGTCTTGTGCTAAAGTGATAATCTTGAGCCTGGTGCGGCCTTCCCGGCAAGCTCCTCTTGCCGGGGCCTTGATCTTCTGTCTTGTATACTTTGTTCTTGAATGGCTTCATAGGGATAGGAAAGGTTCTTGGCGAGCACGTGGTAAGCCCAGCCGCGGGGAGCTGCTACTGCCCATGCACAAGTTGGGGTACTAAGGTACCCCTATCTTAGTACACCGACAGGAGCCCCCGGGCCTGGGCCACACACGGTGCCGAGCGCTGTTGGGCCAGGCCCAAGACAGTGCACGGGCACGCGCGTCCCACGGCAAGCCGTATCCCCTTCCGTATCCGCCGCATCCCTCCCTAACGGCACACGTCGATTGCGGCGTCGTGGGAGAGATCGTGGCCTGTTTCTTTAATGGGAAATGCGGAACGTCCCCCACTCCCTCCTTAAAAGCAGAGGAAGCAGGGGCAGTTCCCCTCCACCGTCTTCATTGCGCCTTGATTCTCTAGAAACCCCCGCCGCTTCTTGCCTCCGCCCTTCCTCCACCGTCTCCCGCATCCGCGGCGCCGTCGACTTCCTCGCCTCTTCCCTCAGCGCCCCCGCCATGGCTCCGAAGAGCGACAAGGCCAAGAGCGACAAGGCCAAGAGCGACAAGGCCAAGAAGGAGAAGTCCGAGCAGGCGGCGAAGCTGGCCGCCCTGCGGAAGAAGTGCGTGGTCTTCGCGCCGAGGCTTGGCGCGAGGGAGCTGCGGAACAAATACTATTTGTTCTGGGCGAGGGAGACCAAAGCCCATCCCCGCACCAAAGCCTTCCCCGCCGTCGCCAAAGACATGTTCCCCGGCGGGTACTTTTTCTTTGCCGCGTTCTTCCATTGTGGTATGTGCCTTCCGTTCTCGGAGTTCTTTTGTGATGTAATGAACACATACGGCCTCCACCTTCTAGATTTCACCCCCAACGCCATCCTTACGATGGCCGTTTTCGTACATCTGTGCGAAAACTACGTTGGGGTTCATCCAAGCGTAGCTCTTTTCCGCCACTTCTTCATGCCTAGAGTAGAGTCAGGTGCCCCCCTCTCCGGCGGCATCTCCTGGATCTTTAGGATGAACAAGAAGGACTCGTACCTGAAGGGAGAGCTTCGCGGCAAGTGGGAGGAGTGGAGAGCCGATTGGTGCTGGGTGCTGGAAGATAACCCTGAGCCTTTTACTGCGCCGCGCCAGACAGCCATTGTGCGCGGCAGGGATTGGAGTGAATTGGCCCCGGAGGACAACAAGCTTAGTATCGCCCTCATTAGGATCATTCGTCTCTGGGTCGCCAATCTGACTATCGGGGAAGTTGGAGCAGATTTCCTCCGCCGCCACATCGCCCCTTTACAAGAAAGGAAGAGGCCCGCATGGGAATTCGGCAATGCGGCAGATATCATGAGGCTGCGTCCTGGATTGAACTACAACTTCACCGCCTTGGAGCTGAAGGGGATGGTTCGGGAGCTCCTCAAGCACGACCCCAACCACCCGGAGTGGTTCAGACCTTCCCGGGGAGTGGTGCCGCTGTGCAACAGCACTGCCCGCGATTCTCTACGAGCGATGATGCCCGCGTGCGACTCCCATGGCGTCGTCCCCACTTGGATAGAGCCTCCACCGGATACCGTGCTAACCTTCTTCGACAATTTGGTCGAGAAGCCCCGCAACGCCGAGGAGAACAAGGGCCTCACCCGGGCCACTACTGAACGGGATATAGCCTACATCGCCTCCAGGATGGAGGAGGCCGCCGCAGCTGCGGCGGCGGGTGACTTTGGGTACACTGTGGAAGAGGCGCAGGCCGCGGACGCAGTGAGCCAAGCAGAGGAGGCGGAAATCCTCAAGCTGCTGAAGCTTGCGCCCGAGGAGTTTGCCGGGGAGCCTTCCGTGAAGTTTGCCGGGACGAGCGAAGTTGCCGGGGGGAGCGAGGCCGCCGGGCACGGCGCTGATCCAGCGGGCCTGCCGAGGAGGAGGAGGACGCCGAGGCTGATGAAGACTCCGGTGGATCTCTGAATCTCGATGACGACGCCTCCTCATCCTCAGAGAACTCCCCGCCTCTGGCAAGTCCCACGCAGCAACCGAAGAAGCGCCTCCGCAAGGCAGCTGAGACGGCGAGGCCGCAAGCGCCTCGACAGCAGCCAGCGCGCCGTGCGACGCGCGCCACCAGGACGAGCGAAGTCGTTAAGGAAGCGCCTCGTGCTCGAGCGCCAAGTGGAGGGGGGTCTTCCCGGAGCGGAACGGGTGCTCCTTCTGCCCCTCGGTCCTCGGCGACGACGGGGGCTGGGTATTCGCAGCCCACAGCCCCGGAGACCGCCAAGCGCCCGAGGGAGCCTTCTCCTCCAGCTCCTCGCGCAGGAGCACCTCAGGCGGAGTTTGACTTCTCCGCCCTCAGCTCCGACGAAGAGGAAGAGGAGTAAGTACTTGCAATTCTTTAGTTTCTTCGATTCTGTCTTGATTTTCCTTGTTGATTCTGATCTTGTTTTTGTTTTGCTTTCAGGACCCTGACCCAGCGGATGGCGAAGAGGGCCAAGATCCCTGTGGTCGAGATTGAAGACGACTCGCCCGCCGCGGCGACGGGAGACGTGCCAGCGGCAAACTTGCCGGATCAACCTGCTGCTCCGAGGAGCAGCCCCCAGCGCAGCCCCCAGCGTAAGTCTGGTTTTTATCTTTCTGCTTGACGGGCGCGTTCAAGGTTGTTGCTTGTGTTGATGTCTTGTTGTCTTGTGTAGAGGTGGAGCCGCAGCCGCAGGAGCACCAGGAGGTTGCTCCCGACGAGCCACTCGCTCCGCCCTCCCCGCCAAGGAGGAGCTCTCCGGCAAGGGAGAACGCTCCGCCAAGGACGGGTACTCCGCCAAGGGCGAGTACCCCACCAAGGGTGAGCAGCCCGACAAGGGTGAGCACCCCGCCAAGGGAGGGCGCTGGCGGCCCTCCGCCAGCAGGGGCCACCACTCCGCCGCCAAGGGAGAATTCCCCGGCGAGGGAGCCCGTCGTTGAAGAAGTCCGCGAAGGTAAACCTTGCAACTTCTTCTCCTTGGATTTGTCTTTTTGGATATTTGCTTGATTCTTTCCTTTCTTTTTCTTCTGCTAGATCCTCCTGCCCCGGCGCGGATGGAGACGGAGACCACCGGCGAGGAGGGTGTGCACGGCGACGGCGGCGACGCCACTGCTGCTGACGAGCCAGCCGCCGAAGAGACCGCCCCGACCGCCGACGCCGCGGCTGGGGAAGAGGCCGATGACCACACTGCTGGCCCGGAGGCCGCAGGAGCGTCGGACGCTACACCGGCCGCCGACCCCTCCGCCTCCACGGAGCGGTCGGGTGTCTACTTGGAGGCCGCCAACGGGGTCTTTATACAAGTCCCGTGGGCGTCCTCGTCTCGAGCACCCGCGGAGGGAGAGATCTTTGACGGAGAGGTCCTCGCCTCCGCTGGGTTGAAGGTTGTTGAAGCGCCCGGCGGTAGCGACGAGCCCGAAGAGGAGAAGCTCCTTCGTCGGCTCCTGGCCTTGTACCGGGCCAGGCAGGCGAAGTTGGAGTCTCGGGAGGCTCTTGCCGCCAAGGCTGGAGCTGACTTGGAGAAGCGCGCCGCGGAGCTTCGCGCCGACAACCAGGCAGCCCTCCGCAACCTGGCTGAGGAGCGCGAAGAGCTTGCCGGGGCGCAGCAAGCCTTCCTCCTTGAAAAAGCTGAGGCCGAGGAGCAGCAACGACTGGCCGCCAAGGAGCTGTCCCGGCGAGAAGGAGTACTCAACCAGCGGAAGGTCGACCTCGATGCCCACGAGGACGACCTCGCCGCCCGGGAGCAGGCCATTGGCGGGGCTCTGAAGGAGGCGAGGAGCGCTGCAGCCGCCGCAGAAACCGCCAAGAAAGACCTGGAAGCCAAGGTGGAGCAGCTGGAGTTGTTCCTCAAGGTGAGCGAGGACAGAGTCACTGCGCTCAATGTGGAGCGGGAGAAAGACGCCCACACCAATTCTAAGCTGCAGGTACGTCTCTCCGAGAAGGGCACAGAGCTTACTGCCGCCAAGGACTCCATTGCTGACTTAGAGCTGAAGGTCTCCACTCTTACTGATTCGCTCGACGCCGCCCGGGACCGCGAGACGAAACTGAAGGACGAACTCCGCAAGGAACAGGGCTTGGTGGAGAGCGCCGCCGTCTCGGCGAACAACTTTAGCCGAGCAGTGGAGCAGTGGACTGATGATCTGGTCACCTCCGCTGCCAATATTGACAAGGAGATGATGGCGCTGAGGGCGGAGCATCTCGTGTACTCTCCGGATGAAGGTCTCCCCCACAGCGCCAAGTTGAGTGTGTTCTTCAGGGGAATTGCGCCGGCGCTTGCGTGGCTGCAGGAGAAGATCCCCGTGCAGCTGGCCGACGAGGCGCGTCGGCTCTGCATGGGCACCTTGGAGCGGGTCTTGTCGAAGATCGTCTACCGCAACCCTGACATCAACCTCGTCAACGTCCTCCGCACCTTGCCGCCCGAAGCTGATCAGGAGGCGTTGAAGGCGCAGGTTGCCCACATCGTCGCCAAGGTGGGCAAGATCACGAGGCGTGAAGGCGATCGCGTAGATTAGATCCCTTTCTTTCTGCTTCCTTAGCCGCTGCCAATTAAGTCATAGGCAGTAGTTGATTAAAACAGCGGCAAGCTATCTTTGTAATATACAATCTTATTTTGAGCAACCAATGCAGTGTTATCTCCCTTGCTTTTGGTCCTCCACTTTGTATGCTTTTTACCCTACGCTTTTAGGGGACTTGCCGGCAAGGGGCCCTTGCCGCGAGCGCTGAGTGCTGGACTCTTAGCAGCCTGCTGGCAAAAGACCTTGTCGGCAAGTAACCTTGCCGCAGCTAGTCGCAGCACACTTAGACTGCTGAGCGAACTCGAAAACGAAGTAAGGGCGCGACACTTGTCGCAGCTCACTTAAGCCGTTGAGCGTGCTCGAAACAGAGTAAGGGCGCGGCTAGCCACAGGTAGGTTCCTCCGCGCACAGGTTTTCCATACAAAGTGTGGTTGTTCAAGGAAGATAACTAAGTTTTAAAAATTTGAATGCTCAAACTTTGGCAACTTAGCTTTCATAGGTTGTTTGTTCCCCGACAAGGCTTCTCTTTCTTGAACAACACTTGGTTCATACCTCCACCTCTTCCCCCCCCGGCAAACAAGTGCGCGAGGAACATTCCTTCTGCTTAAGAGGGAAAGAAAAAGAGGAGGAAAAACAAGTATAGGTTCTCATGGCTTGCTAATGCTTACTGGGGATGTGTGTTGCACGAGGTGCCAAATGATGCATGCAAATAACAAAGAAAAGCATGGAAATGGCAAATAGTGCGAAGCACAAAAGCTTTACTAATGCACGGGGTCTGCGCCCGGCTTTGTACAAAGGTTTACATGCAACAGCGGCAAGTCTTGTACAAAAGGTGGTTGCCGGAGCGGATCACGGCAACCGCGCCTCATGGGTGAAACTTGCGAAGATGCTCTATGTTCCAGGAGTTGCTCACCGGTAAGCCTTCTTCGGTCTCAAGGCGGACAGCGCCGGGCCTTGTGACTTGTCTCACCCGATAAGGGCCTTCCCACTTCGGCGTCAACTTGTTGGAATTCTTGGCGGACTGAACACGCCGAAGAACAAGGTCGCCCTCCTCGAGACTCCTGGCCTTGACCTTGCGGCTATGATAGCGACGCAAGGCTTGCTGGTATCGAGCAGCTCGTACAGCAGCCTCGAGACGTTCCTCCTCGAGGAGCAATGCGTCATCTTGTCGCAGTTGCTCTTACTCGAGCTCATCATAAGCGAGCACTCGAGGAGATCCGTATACGAGTTCCATGGGGAGAACTGCCTCTGCTCCGTAGACAAGAGCAAAGGGTGTCTGTCCGGTGGCTCGATTTGGTGTCGTCCTGATTGACCAAAGAGCTGCCGGCAACTCTTCTATCCAGTTTCTTCCGCACTTGCGCAGCCTGTCGAAGGTTCTTGTCTTGAGTCCGCGCAGCACTTCAGCGTTGGCCCTCTCCGCTTGACCATTGCTCCTCGGGTGAGCAACAGAAGCGAAGCAGACCTTGGCGCCATGGTCTTGGACGTACTGCATGAAGGTGCGACTTGTAAACTGTGTGCCGTTGTCGGTGATGATCCTGTTAGGGATTCCGAAACAGCAAATAATCGCTCTGAAGAACCTGACTGCTGACTGTGCTGTCACCTTTCTCACTGGTTCCACTTCTGGCCACTTTGTGAACTTGTCGATTGCTACGTACAAGTACTCAAAGCCCCCGATAGCGCGTGGAAAAGGGCCGAGGATGTCGAGCCCCCAGACCGAGAAGGGCCAGGATAAAGGGATCGTCTGGAGAGCTTGAGCTGGCTGGTGAATTTGCTTGGCATGGAACTGGCACGCTTCACACTTGGTTACTTGTGCAGTTGCATCTTGGAGTGCTTCTGGCCAGAAGAACCCTTGCCGGAACGCCTTCCCGGCAAGTGCCCTTGCGCCAATGTGGTGGCCACATATGCCTCCATGTATCTCTGCCAACAGCTTCTGTCCATCTTCTCTAGAAATGCACTTCAACCTGACACCATTGAGTCTTCTTCTGTACAGTTCATTGTCAACGAACTGGTACATACTTGACTGCCTGGTTATTTTCTCTATTTCTTCTGGCTCGTCGGGAAGTTCTCCAGTTTGTAGAAAGCGGACGATCTGCTGTGCCCATGCTGGAGCCTGAGGCTCAACAACAAGGACTAAAGGCATGAGGGCTGCTGCGGGAACCTCAGCTTCTACGGCAAGAACCCGCGGCTCTGCCGGAGCTGATGGTCCCCCGGCAAGCCTGCCCGGGCAAGGCTTGTCAGGAACGCCTGCTTCAACTGTACAGACCCTTGGATCTGCAGGAGCAAACTGTTCCTCAGCATCTTGGCTGTTGATCTTGGGGACCTTGGCGGCGGCTTCTGGAAGATCCGCCGGCAAGTAGTCGCCGGAGACAAACTTTCTCTTCTTGTTTTGCCCAACTGACGGTGTAACGGATGGCTGAGTTAGCTTGAGCAGGAAGGTCCCTGGTTCCACAGTAACTTCATTGCAGCACACTTTGAGAGGCCATCTGCAATATCATTCTGAGCTCTTGGGACGTACTCCATTTGCAGACCTTCAAAGTGTTCTTCAAGCTTCCTCACTTCATCAACATAAGCTTCCATCAAAGGGCTCTGATAACTCTTATTCACTTGTCGGACCACCAACTGTGAATCTCCCCGCACAATCAACTTCTTGATCCCAAGCTCGGCCGCAATTCTGAGGTCGGCAAGCAAACCTTCATACTCAGCAGTATTGTTTGTCGCTTGTTCCTTGGGAAAGTGCATCTAGATAACATACTTGAGGTGCTCTCCGGTGGGCGCTATGAGTACCACGCCGGCACCGGCGCCTTGCAGCGAGAAAGCACCATCAAAGTACATTATCCACTCGCTGCTCGCTTCTTGGACGGGGACGCTTGTCTCTGGAACTTCTTCATCTGGCGTTGGGGTCCATTCTGCTATGAATTCCGCCAAAGCTCTGCTCTGTACGGTTGAAGTACTCTCAAACTTGAGACCAAAGCTTGACAGCTCCAGTGCCCACTCGACGATCCTGCCTGTTGCCTCTGGATTTTGTAATATCCTCTTCAACGGAAAGCGAGTGACTACTGTTATCTCGTGTGCTTGGAAGTAATGGCGCAGCTTCCTTGATGCCATAAGGAGGTCGAACAGCAACTTCTGCACCCCAGAGTATCTTGATCTAGCCACCTGCAAGAGGGAACTTACAAAATACACTGGGCACTGCACCATCTTCTTTCGCACTTCACCTTGTTCCTGCGCAGACTTGTCCTTGTCGGGGCTAGAGCTTGTCGGGGAAGCCCCCTGCTTGTCGCTGTATTCGCTTGCCGGGGATGTGGGTTCCTCATCTGCCTCCCTCTCCGCTAGTAACGCAGCACTAACCACTTGATTGGTTGCCGCTAAGTACAGCAGCAACTTCTCTTGTGGCCTAGGTGCGACAAGTATTGGAGTAGAGGACAGGTATCCTTTCAAGTCTTGTAACGCTGCCTCCGCTTCCGGAGTCCATTTCATAGGACCTGCCTTTTTCAAGATTTTGAAGAAAGGCAGGGCGCGTTCTGCAGACTTTGAAATGAAAATGCTGAGGGCAGCCACACAACCATCAAGTCTCCTTACGTCCTTGACGCGCTTCGGGGCTTCGATCTGCTCGATGGCTTTTATCTTGTCGGGATTGGCTTCAATCCCCCTCTGGGACACAAAGAACCCGAGAAGCTTGCCGGAGGGGACTCCGAAGACGCACTTCTCGGGGTTCAGCTTGAGCCGAATCTTGCGCAGATTCTCAGAGGTCTCTTCTAAGTCTTGGATCAGGGTATCTTTGCTCTTACTCTTGACCACTATATCATCCATGTAGGCTTCTACATTTCTGTGTATCTGTGGCTCAAAAGCAGTGTGCACCACCCTTGCAAACGTCGAGCCTGCATTCTTCAATCCAAAGGGCATGCGTATGAAGCAATATGTGCCGCATGGAGTAATAAATGCTGTCTTCTCTTCATCTTCTTTGGCCATGAATATCTGGTGGTAACCTGAGTATGCATCAAGGAAGGAAAGCAGCTCACATCCGGCGGTGGAGTCAACAATCTGGTCAATACGCGGCAAGGGAAATGGATCCTTGGGACACGCTTTATTCACATCAGTGAAGTCTATACAAAGTCTCCACTTCCCATTGGCCTTGCGCACGACAACTGGATTGGCTAACCACGTAGGATGGATCACGCCTCTAACCAGGCCTGCTGCTTCCAACTTCTTTATTTCTTCGGCGATGAATTCTTGGCGCTCCACGGCTTGCTTCCTGACCTTCTGCTTGACGGGCCGCGCATGAGGACAAACAGCAAGCTTGTGCTCAATTACCTTCCTGGGAACGCCGGGGATGTCAGATGGTTGCCATGCAAACACATCGACATTCGCCCGCAGGAAGGCAACGAGCGCGCTTTCCTATTTGTTGTCGAGCGTAGCACTGATGGTGAAGGTACCACCAGTGCCGTCCTCCTTGGCGGACACCTTCTTGGTTGCCGGTGGAGCTGCCATTCCTTTCTTGCACTTGCCGGTGGAGCTCGATGGTGTGTCCTCGACGGCAGCGCAGCACTCCGAAGAGGTGCGTTTGCCGAAGTGGGCCCCAGAGCTCTTGCCGGACTTGGTCTTGTTCTTCCCTCCGGGAGCTTCAGCGGCAAGTGTGTTGCTCTCTACTGCGGCTGCTGCATCCCGGTAGATCTTGTCGGCGCAGATAAGCGCGTCCTTCTTGTCACCAGGGACAGAGATGACGCTTATCGGCCCCGGCATCTTGAGTATGTTGTAGGCATAGTGGGAAGCTGCCATGAACTTGGCGAGGGCAGGACGGCCAAGTATCCCATTATATGGTAATGGGATATCGGCAACGTCAAACGTGATCCTCTCCGTCCTGAAGTTGAGCTCCCTGCCAAATGTCACTGGCAGCGTAATCTTCCCCTTCGGCTTGCTCCTTCCCGGGTTGATCCCTTGGAACGACCCGGTCTCTTCGAGCTCGCCGTCTGGGATCTGTAGCTTCTTGATCACAGCCGAGGAGATCAAGTTCAGGCCGGCCCCGCCGTCAACCAACATCTTGGTGACCTTGAGGTTGCGGATAGTTGGTGAGACCAACATCGGTAAGCACCCGACCGCAGTGGTGCGGTCAGGGTGGTCCTCAAGGTCAAAGATGATGGGCGTGCCGGACCACTTCAGCAGCCTGCGTGACTCGACGGGCGGCTCTGCTGCGTTCACTTCTCGCACCCGCTGCTTGAGTTGGCGGTGGGAAGTGTGCAGAGAGGCACCTCCGTCGACACACAGAACCTCTGTGGCCTTCTGAAACTCCTGCTCGCTGTTGTCTCCTTCTTCCATGTCATCATCTTCGTCTTCATCCTCATCCTTGTCGCGGCCCCGGGGAGGTCTGTCACCTTGCCGCTGCTTGGCCTTGCCGCGGCGTCCTCCCCGGCCATTGAACGGCCGCTTCTTGCTGGGTTCTCCTCCGCCTCCCTGGGCCTTCTCCTTGTCGCGACGCTCGTATTCAGCCTTCTGCTGCTCTACGAGGTACTCGACTCTTTTGCAGTTCTGAAGATCGTGGCCCTTGGTGCGGCGGATCTTGCAGTACTGCTTGTCGGAGTCGTCCTGCTTGTCGGCCGCCGCTATAGGGGCGGGCTCCTTGCCGGAACCGCCAGCCTGTGCTTTCTTGGCGGGAGCCTCCTTGCCGGACTGCTCGACAGCCAGCACCTCCTTGTTCTTCTTCTTTCTGTTGTTCCGCCGCCGGCTCGTCCTTGCCGGGGCGGCATCCTCGCTGTCGCTTCCTCCTGCGCTAGTATCCTCTCCGGGGAGTCTCCTCCCCTCTTCGGCGCGCGCGCACTTGTCAGCCAGAGCGTAGAGCTCGCTGACATCCCGGATCTTGGTCATGGCCATCTCCTCCCTCATCCGGCGGTTATGCACGTTCTGGTGGAACGCGCTGATAACCGCGGCAGGGTGGACGTCGGGAATGTTGTGCTGGACGCGGCTGAATCTCTGGATGTACTTGCGCAGGGACTCTCCCTCCTTCTGGGCTAAGATGTCGAGATCGCTCTCCTGGCCGTGAGGTTTGTGGCCGCCCGTGAAGGCGCCAACAAACTGGTGGCACAGATCCGCCCACGAAGAGATGGAGTTCTCCGGCAAGTGCATAAGCCAAGACCGGACGTTTGGCTTAAGCACAAGTGGGAAGTAGTTGGCTAGTATCTTCTCGTCGCGTCCCCCGGCAGCCTGCACCGCGATGGTGTAGATGCTGAGGAACTCCGAGGGGTGTGTCTTGCCGTCGTACTTCTCGGGTACGTCGGGCTTGAAATTCTTCATGCTGGGCCACTGGACTTGCCGCAGCTCACGGGTGAACGCAGGGCAACCTGCCGCGTACGGCAAGTCGCCTGGTTCACCGGGCGCGTGCACGTCGACAGCGGTCCCAGCGCGCTGATCTGACTGTCTTCGGGCTTCTCGTCGATGCTCGATACGAGTCCGAGCGTCCTCTTGCCGCCTGTCGTCTAGGACTTGGCGCTGATCGCGGCGAGCCCGCGGATCCGACGACGCTGTGGAGTCGACGTCGACGTTGATTCGGCGGGGTGGCAATTTCTGCTTGCGCGGCGGGGAGTGCACGATAGTTGCACCCCCGGAGGTCTTGTCGCCATCGGCCTTCGCTTGATCGACTTGCCGCGGCCGTGAGGTTGCCGGCTGCTGTGGCGCGTCGTTGTTGGCGAAGGCGATGAGGCTCTGAATCGTCGCCCTCCAATCTTCGGCCTTGTCTGCCGTTGGAGGGAAATCGAGGAGCAGCTGTGCTCTTGCTAGAGCTTCTGCTAGGGAAGAGGGGGACGACGGCGAGCGGTGCGAGGAGCGGGACACGCTCGGACTTCTAACCGCGTTAGAAGGAGCATGTTCCCGCCCCGGCGACCGCACCTTGCTCGTGCCAGCACGCTGGCCTTGAGCATCCCGCGATCCTCCGGCTTGGCTACGCCCCAGCAAGCGTATGGTACCTCCAGTACCACGCCGCTGCGGGTCTTGTACCTCCCGCGAGAGACGTGGCGCGTCCACGGACACCGAGGCTTCGTAATTCGCCCGGTCGTCCGTCTTGTCCTTGGACTTGGTGGCGCCGTGAGTTTCCTCGCCGGCGACCACCCTTCCGCCGGCGTCTCCTCCACCAACCGTCGGCTCTGGTGGCGGTGGAATCGACGCAGACGGGCCTCCGACCTCCGAAGCCTTCTTCTTCGGAGGCATGTCGTTGTAGCTGATGAAGTTGATGAAGCTGGAGAGGTTGATGAAGAATGCGCCCGCGTGAGCGCCGGATCAGGTTCGCACAACCTCGACGCCCCCTACCTGGCGCGCCAAAGATGTCGGGGGAAACTGTCCTCCCATGAGCACCTATGGGACCGGAGCCCCTTCTACGTTGCGGTAAGGGAGCGGAGGGAGCACGGATAGCAGATCGAGGGGCACACGTGAGCAGTTTACCCAGGTTCGGGCCGCGTGGACGCGTAAAACCCTACTCCTGCCTTGGTTGTATTGAGCTCGGGATCTTGAAGATCTACAGTAACAGCTACACCGAACGAGAGAGTGAGCAAGTTTCTGGGATCGAACCCCCTCTACGTTGTGCATGGGCCTCCTTTTATAGCTCAAAGGGGTCACCGACAGGTGTCAACATAGAGGAGGGTAAAAGTGTAAATTTGGTGGTAGTTGTAACAGTGTGTGAATAGTGCATGAACAGTGGATGAACAGTGGTCTTCACCTAACTTTGACAGTGGGGGACAAGGGCTTTAAATGCCCGTCGCTCTCGACCCCAAAAGTGTCCGTCCATGCTCCTCCGTTCGCCACGGCGGTAGCTTCATCACCGTGGCTTGCCACCGTGTGCCCCAAGCTGCACAACCATCTGCCACGTGCCCCTGGAAGGGCCCCAGGGCGACGCGTGGGCCGATGAGCTGGAGCGCGGGCACACAACATAGGTTTCCCCGGCGAGCACCTTGCCGGGGTAGTGATCTTGCCGGGCCCGGGAGCTGGTCGCTCTCCGGATCCTGCCGGGGCGCGTGATGCGCCGGGGCATCTCTTGAGGTATGCATTCCTTGGTCTTCCTGGCAAGTTCCTCTTGCCAGGGTCTTGTGCTAAAGTGATAATCTTGAGCCTAGTGCGGCCTTCCCGGCAAGCTCCTCTTGCCGGGGCCTTGATCTTCTGTCTTGTATACTTTGTTCTTGAATGGCTTCATAGGGACAGGAAAGGTTCTTGGCGAGCACGTGGTAAGCCCAGCCGCGGGGAGCTGCTACTGCCCGTGCACAAGTTGGGGTACTAAGGTACCCCTCTCTTAGTACACCGACAGCCACCAGGAGGAGGACCCCAGGACCGCGGAGCTCCCCCCCCACTCCTTCCACCCCATTCCCTAGCACCCCTGGCGTCGCACCCATCTTCTCCCGAAGCCGCCCGTCGACGCCACGGCCGCCGTCGCTCATGTTCCTCCCTGCCCGCTTGAAGACCCGGGATGGGCGCGGTTCGCTTCGCTGAGCCTGTTGGTGCGCCGGGCACCACCGGGGACGGCCGGAGTCACCGGGGATCAGCGCCGGCGTGCGCTCTGCCTCGCCTCCTCTGCTTCGAACGGAGGAGGAAGAAGGAGCTGCGTTAGCAGCGGGCCCTGCTCGTCAACGACTAAGCGCGTGCCTGAGCCACTGACCGGTGGGCTGACCCCATTTAAATGGACACGGGTGCATCTGGCAACCGCCTTCCGTGTAGGAAGGCGTAATAGCCGAATACGCCTCCGACGCCGCCCTCTGCCTGCGTGGCCGAGCCACTGGGCCGGCCCAGTGGCATCCCGACGCTAAGCCTTGCCCTGTGCACTATCCGAGGGTATAAACCTTTCCCCTGTCTCTTTTTCTTTTACTACAATCTTCAAAAATCTATGAATAATTCAAATGAACTCCAAATTGCATGATTAAATTTCTGGTAGTTTCTAAAATCATGATCTACCTGTTGGTGCAACATGCACATTATTCCAGAGACTTTTCCTTCACAAATAATTATCAAGTGTCATTATTCTATTTCTGTGATGAAATTTAGAAAATCACAGAGGGCTCAAATTTGATCCAAATGCAGTAGTTCAAATTCCTAGGTGCTTGTCATATCCAAACTTAGTTTTGGAACATTTTTATTAATACTTCCTGTATCCTACCAAATATTGAGCCATTTCTTCATATTTATCAACTTTGCAAAATCCTAGGAAATTCATTTGAATTCCAAATCCAGTGATTCCAACTCCTAGATGCTTCTAAAATCATGACTTGATGGATAAGTGCCTTTGCTCATTGTTCAAAAATATATTTCTGTACACTTATTTCAAATCCATAAAACCCTTGATTCCATCATATTGAAATGTGCCAAACCATCCATTGATCATACCCCCAATGAAACCACCTTGGTTATTTTTCATATGACCAGATGTATCCTAGAAAAGTCCAGCCCTTATTTTTAGAGCACTTTTATTTTTGCTTTGATTGTGTTGCTTATTATGATTGTTTCCATCGTTAGTTGACGAAATAAACGGAGTACTCGGAGATGGACCAGAAGGTTTGAAGACTCGGAAGGATAAGGCAAGCAGCCCTTTGACCATGTTCGAGAAACCTTTTTATGCATGTCTCATAGCACCTTATTATCAATGCATCGGAATCATGTAGACGAGGTGACCACTTTGGTTGGTGCCTTTGTTACTTTGCTATTGAACTTGCATCAAACATGACCCTACCTTCCTATGAGGGTTATGTGGGTGGGAGTAGATAGATGTATGCTATAGTAGTTGGCTACGCAAAATGGGTCAGGGTTATGCATTGAGTGAAACAAGTGTGGTTTGACATACTTGCAAATGAACCAGTGTGTGCCATTAATGCCCCTGGGAGATGATGAGAAACTAGGGCACTACTTGGTGAAGAAGTAGTGTACCGAGGCTTGATGAGAGTGTTGTTGACAGAGATGGATTAGATTTATGTGTGACTACGGTCCCAACCAAACATGCGCAACCACTCTACCCTTATATGGGAAAGTGCATTATTGATTACCTAGGTCGATACTAGCATGGTGCCCGCATTACTAGTGACGGGGGTGACATGAGGTCACTCTCGGGACAGGGTCGTGCTTGGTTAGGCGGCCATGACTGTCTTTACAGGGCATCGGACACACCGTTGGTACCCCGTGCTTGTGGTATGTGATGAATATGGGAGCAAGGCTCCACAAATTTTAAGATGTGAAATGTTTGGCATGGGGCTGTTACCAATCGAGTGGACTCTATGTTAGTGTCGTCTAGGGAAATATAGTGATCGGGTGCTTACCCCGGGTACTTGAGGTACCGCGGGTCGTGGATGACACGGAAGTTCCCCGGATCTTGTAGGTAAAGTGTGCAACCTCTGCAGAGTGTAAAACTATTCGAATAGCCGTGTCCGCGGTCAAGGACAGTTGGGTGGTGCTACTTAGACTATGTCCATAAGTTTCTGGAAAACAACACGGTTTGGGTAAATCTGTTGATGTGATTGTGAGAAAGTCACAATGAACTTGAGCATGAGTTGATTACAACTCTTTCTCGATAATGATGTCTTTAACCTCCTGATACTTGTTGCAGACACATGCATGTCCATGTTATATGTTGATCGTACTCGCATATGAAAAACTATCTTTCCGCAAAACTGCCAATTTAGCAGTAGAGCCTTGCATAATTATTCTGTCATCACACTTGGGTTGCTTGCGAGTACATTCAAAGTACTCATTGGCTTCCCACTGGTTATTTTATTGGCCAGGCATGAGAGAACAGGTATGACGAAGATTTCTTGGAGACGAGCATGCGAGCTAGGATGCTTCCCAGTCAGAATGCCTGTAGGGTTAAGGCAGATGGCATGGGTCCAAGTTGTTATTGAAGATTTCCGCTGCGATGCTATACTCAAGACTTGACCTTAATGGTCCTATTTGTGTAATACGGTATGTATGGATGTAAGACTCTTGTTATTCAGCTTCTGTGTGTTTAGTGAGCATTGATATCTGGGATCACTGTACACGTGCATTCGGTGATCACGACTTATGAGTCGGGGTCCCCACAGAGCTGGTATCAGAGCCATCCTGACTGTAGGAAGCCTTAGTTAGCATGGTCGTTAGTTAGGGTAAAACTATTTCTAAAACTATTACTAGATTTCAAAATTATCTATACTTCTCTTCCCTTCTTAATTTTTCGAAAACTAGGCTATACTTGATCTCTTCCCCTTCAAAACTTTGGTCGCTAGAACCCCTATGCCCAGACCACTAGATTTTCTGTAATCCTCATGGAGGGCACCTTGCCAAACACTCACCCACCGCTTTTGCACACAAGATTGGCGACACCACGACAAGACGATACCAACAGAAAATCCATCCTCAAGGAATGAGGACATGAAGACCCAGAATATGGTGACACCCTTGACAGAGCCCCAAGATGATGCGACATTGGCATATGATGACCAGGGTATAGGTTATGCAAAATCATGATATGCATGGCTAATAGAGTAATCCTGTCACTACCGTTGCTGTATCGGCAACCACCGGTGGATGAGAACCTCACCATTTGGTCCGCCTCACTATAGTGAGCAGGAAAACGGTTCTCTTCGTCCCCCACTCTTGGTGTCGATGTTGTCATCAACGCAACCGACATGTTGAACCTCTACTATGCCTTGATTAATATCATTGCATAAAGGATTGCCTACCTGATACCCCCGACGCCCCAGAAGGCACAAGGGATTGTCATGATTAAAGAGACAAGAGAAGACCAAGTCAACGCCAGCTGCAAGGAGACACCTTCACCGCATCACCTCATCAGGCGAGAAGTTGTTGAAGATTCTTCAGGCTCAACCCGGATCATTCATCAAACAACTACAAGGGACATAGCAACACCTGAGGAAGCTCAGAAGACTGCATGAGGCACAAGTCACGACACTGAGTCCTTGAACCCCTAGGGTAGGATGAGTCGTGTACCCCCTATGTGCAGACGAGTCCGCATGATGGTTCGAATAGAACCATGATTGTGTGTTGTTTGCTTTTATTTGTTTGTGTTTTGATATAAGTCGCACTTTTGCCTTAGGCAACAAGTGCATGGCTATATCACCTTCCTCGCCTTGTTTCTTTTGCTTGGGTCTTTTTGCACCTGTCCGTTTGCACCTGCACTATAGAACCCCCCCTCTAGGCATTTCCCTCCTCTATGCTACTTTTTCCCTCTCTTCCCTCTCCTCAACTGAAGGCCCGCAAGACAAGTTGCACCAAGGATTCTACCTCAGCAACCAACTGGCACTGAAGACTTCTGCTACAACCTCCGTGATCAAGGGCAACCCCGTAGAATTATGTTTAACCCTCCAGACCAGTAACCCTCTTCCTAGACCCTTTGAGACTTCACGAGACACTCCAGCTCGAACCCTTAACCATGTGCTTAACCCATAGAATTGCAAGAGAACCAGTTAAGCCTCTGCAACCTTGCACAACACTGGGTTCGTAAAGGAGCTAGTGGACATAGTGAACGAGCACGTTGTCATCCTAATATAGCACGAAAACTGACGATGCCATAGATAGACCAATTTGAGGATATAAGACGGATGACTTGGTGGCTTTATATCAGTGACTTCGAGGAATTATCTGAGACCTTGACGGATCGTGAGATTTCATATTGGTGGGATCATGACTTTGGGGAAGCATGTAGGAGTACCTGTTGGACATGAGATTTGGATTATGTAGGTGATTCTGGTTGGTATAGATACTAGATATGTCTGCATGGTTCAGATTAAATTGGATTTAGACCGATGATCCTGATCATGATACCGTGCTTCTCGGTGGACAATAACCTAGGAGATTGGATTATTTGTCGGAGTTGATTTAGGGATCTATATAATCATGACCTTGGAGTTCACTTGACCCGGATGATGGGAATTTGGTGGACTTACTATCACGATGCATAGCCCTTCCAAGTATTTGGGTATTATAGGGACTTGAGATCTCGTGGAACACCGTAGACATCGGATTCGGAGAATTGTTGGATTATGTGGATTGATGGAAATTATCGGGCTATTGGAGTTGACCTATAGGAAGGAAACAAAATCTTGGAGTGGCATATGACGTGTTTCCTTAGAATAGAGATGCATTATCGTGAGCCTTGCAAGAATAGATTGAGTGTTTGGATTGTGGAGTTTAAGTTAAGCTTAGCAGCATGTATGATCTACCCATGGATTTTAGGGGTAGACATACATATGGATTTGGGGATCGTAGGCAAGTACAATTTTGTTAGACCGTCTCTAGAGAGTCATGAGGATATGTATGGCATGAGTGGTGATTGAAGTTGGTCTATGCGAGAAGATGCTTTTTCGTTCGGAGTACTAGATAGAGCTAATGGCATCTCAGAAACCGTGCTTAAGGATAAGATAATAAACGTTCACTCACTCACTAGAATCCTTGAAACCCTTAAGCCCCACCAAGCCACAACCTGGTCAGATTCTGACCACGGGCCTTCGCTCTAAGTCAGGAAGACCTTGCAAATACTCAACGGAGACCACCACCAATACCCCAGCCTACCTTGCGTACCCCATAGACCTCATGGAGTAATTGGACAAGTTGGGTAACATCATTAGTTGATGGCCTACTTGTCTGCCCGAAGACAAAAGAAGAGACGGAAAGCTGGATAGAAGACATTTGAAGACCGCCCTATCAAGAAGGAAGAACTACACCGACCACCGTCCTCAAGAAGTGAACTCCTGCATCTAAGACCGGTCGTATCTGCAAACCACTCCTTTCGAAGGGACCGAGCATTTCCGTGTCAAGGGACGCTCATACCAAGATTTATCGACCTTCTTCAAGACCCCTGCCAGTCAAATAGTAGACGGCTCCCAGCTAGACTTACCACCTGAGTTACCCTCCGTGCACCCAATCTTCCACGAGTCACCACTCTGGAAGTACTTCTTACTTCCTAACTAGCCCGGTCCCCGCAAGGACAGCACCGAGCCTTTGACATCTAACTCAACCCAACCCATACAAGAGACCCCTCAACAACCTGCATCAAAGGAAACAAGCAAGATCCACAACCCCAAGTACTTCAAGATTCCATGGAGCACCACTCAGAAGCAGAATCAACAAGAAGAAGTGAAGACTACCCCGTATCCAAGACTCTGTATTCCCTTCCACGCCTAGTCTGGGAATCTCGGGGACGAGATTCTTGTAAGGGGGGGTAGGTCTGTCACACCCTGATTTTCATGCCACATTGCTTAAGCTAATTATCATGTTAAAACTGTGGATTTACAAAAAACTTTTGAGTGTTTTTGATTTTTGCTTGATTTGATTTTTGTGTGCTGTTTGCTAGTGCTCTAAAAATGAAATAAATCCTCCAACTCTTATACTTCATCTCCTTGATCCAAAACCTTTTCCCAATGATCATGCCATGTGTATAGACCAGTATAGTATTTTCTTATAAAAATATTTTGGCCAAATAGTATTTTCTAAATTTAGTTTTTCCAAAAACCCCTGAATTGAGGTTTGCACTACAAGTACCTTATTTATGGTGTGAAAAATCTTTCAAAAAGTATATTTGAATCCTATTAGGTATAGGACTCCCAGAAACCACAAAATTATAATTTTAAAAGTTATTTTTATATTTTATTTAAAAGCTTTTTCTTAAGGCCAGAAATGGTCTTTAATAGGGAAAAATTATTTAACTATTTCAAAAATATTTGCCAAAATTCAGGGAAACTCATAGGATATATATTGTCCATATATAAGAGTTTCAACACATGGTCATGTTCAAAATATTGGACAAATCCTTCCAAAACCCTTTCTGGATATTTCAAGCTTTTGAAATATTTACAAAGGAAATATTCTCCAAAAATTCCAGGGAAATTCTATCATGTCATATATGACATATTTGATGATCTTGCAAAGCCTCATGCCTTGAAGATCAAGCAATCATCATCTAATCCCCTCAAAACCATTTCTGTCCATTTTGAAGTTTGAGCAACTTTACATTGCCAAACTTGTCCAAATGCTCTCAAACTTGGTGCACATGCTAAAATGATGTAATTATGCATCTATGCCAAATGGCACAAGTTTTGGAGAAGCATAACTTGATCTAAGTGCCCCAAAACCATTTCTGTTCAAATTAAAATTTGAACAACTTTACATTACCAACTTTTTACCTGGGGCTTCAAACTTTGTGGGCATGATCATAACCCCAAATTATGATACTACACCAAGTGGTGCATCAAGGGGAGATGATTAGCTTAACTCAAACAAGGTGAAACCATTTCTGTTGATTTCTAGGGTTCACCAATGTTACATTGGCAACTTTTCCCAAATGAGCTCAAATTTGGTGAAAGGCCCTAATTATATGTGAAATTTGATCCTGTTAAGTCTCATGTCAAGTGGAGCTATTTTGCTTGCCCAAAACATGATCAAACACCTTCTGACATTTTTCCTAAACCATTGTTTAGACCCCTTTCACTATTCCCCTCTACCTCAATTTCTTACCACAGGTAAACCTGATCATCATCTATCTCCAGTAACTTCCTCATGTCCACAGCTCAATGATTGAGGGGTGAAAACCTCATTTTTACTCTTGTGGACAGCAACATTCTTCTCCTTTCTCACCTCCCTCCTCACTCCAGTGGCCTCCAGAGCATCCCAGGCCGTCTGGGCAATAGTTTACTACTCCCTAACACTGCTGGACATTGGGGGACACGGCCAGGAAGCAAGGGGCATGACCATGCTGGACAAAGACACACTCTAGAGCGCGCTACAGTGCGCCAAGGCACTGTAGCTCGGCCCTCCCGAGGCATCCAGGCGGCCTTGGGCAGAGCGGGCGTGTCCATCGAGGTCACCTCGACGTCCATGACACGCCTCGCTGTTGGGCCCCTCCTCCCTTGCCCCCTTTATCCCTCTGTGAGCTCGCCCGAGCGCGACCTGGACCTCGCCCATGGTGCACCGACGCCTCCCTATATAGAGCCTCCCCCCGAGCACTCCCTTGCCTCTTCTGGATCCTTCTCTCTCCCGTGCACCTCCTGGACAATCTCCCTCTCCCCCTGGTGCTCTCCTTCCCTCTCCAAGGCCACCGTGGCCGCCGTCGGCCTCTGCCGGCTCTGGGGAACCAGATCCTCCCCCTTCTCTGTTGGCCACCAGGAGGAGGACCCCAGGACCGCGGAGCTCCCCGCCCCACTCCTTCCTCCCCATTCCCTAGAACCCCTGGCGTCGCACCCGTCTTCTCCCGAAGCCGCCCGCCGACGCCACGGCCGCCGTCGCTCCTGTTCCTCCCGCCCCGCTTGAAGACCCGGGATGGGCGCGGCTCGCTTCGCTGAGCCTTTCAGTGCGCCGGGCACCACCGGGGACGGCCGGAGTCACCGGGGATCGACGCCGGCGTGCGCTCTGCCTCACCTCCTCTGCTTCGAACGGAGGAGGAAGAATGAGTTGCGTCAGCACCGGGCCCCACTCGTCAACGACTTAGCGCGCGCCTGAGCCACTGACCGGTGGGCCGACCCCATTTAAATGGACACGGGTCCATCTGGCACCCGTCTTCCATTTAGGAAGGCGTAATAGTCGAATACGCCTCCGACGTCGCCCTCTGCCTGCGTGGCCGAGCCACTGGGCCGGCCCAGTGGCATCCCGATGCTAAGCCTCGCCCAGTGCGCTATCTGAGGGTATAAGCCTTTCCCCTGTCTCTTTTTCTTTTTCTGCAATTTTCAAAAATCCATGAATAATTCAAATGAACTCCAAATTGCATGATTCAAATTTCTGGTAGTTTCGAAAATCATGATCCACCTGTTGGTGCAACATGCACATTATTCCAGAGAGTTTTCCTTCACAAATAATTATCAAGTGTCATTATTCTATTTCTGTGATGAACTTTAGAAAATCACAGAGGGCTCAAATTTGATCCAAATGCAGTGGTTCAAATTCCTAGGTGCTTGTCATATCCAAACTTATTTTTGGAACATTTTTATTAATACTTCCTGTACCCCACCAAATATTGAGCTATTTCTTCATATTTATTAACTTTGCAAAATCCTAGGAAATTCATTTGAATTCCAAATCCTGTGAAACCAACTCCTAGATGCTTCTAAAATCATGACTTGATGGATAGGTGCCTTTGCTCATTGTTCAAAAATATATTTCTGTACACTTCTTTCAAATCCATAAAACCCTTGATTCCATCATATTGAAATGTGCCAAACCATCCATTGATCATACCCCAATGAAACCACCTTGGTTATTTTTCATATGACCAGAGGTATCCTAGAAAAGCACTTTTATTTTTGCTTTGATTGTGTTGCTTATTATGATTGTTTCCATCGTTAGTTGACGAAATAAACGGAGTACTCGGAGATGGACCAGAAGGTTTGAAGACTCGGAAGGATAAGGCAAGCAGCCCTTTGACCATGTTCGAGAAACCTTTTTATGCATGTCTTATAGCACCTTATTATCAATGCATCAGAATCATGTAGACGAGGTGACCACTTTGGTTGGTGCCTTTGTTACTTTGCTATTGAACTTGCATCAAACATGACCCTACCTTCCTATGAGGGTTATGTGGGTGGCAGTAGATAGATGTATGCTATAGTAGTTGGCTACGCAAAATGGGTCAGGGTTATGCATTGAGTGAAACAAGTGTGGTTTGACATACTTGCAAATGACCCAGTGGGTGCCATTAATGCCCGTGGGAGATGATGATAAACTAGGGCACTACTTGGTGAAGAAGTAGTGTACCGAGGCTTGATGAGAGTGTTGTTGACAGAGATGGATTAGATTTATGTGTGACTACCGTCCCAACCAAACATGCGCAACCACTCTACCCTTATATGGGAAAGGGCATTATTGATTACCTAGGTCGATACTAGCATGGTGCCCGCATTACTAGTGACGGGGGTGACATGAGGTCACTCTCGGGACAGGGTCGTGCTTGGTTAGGCGGCCATGACTGTCTTTACAGGGCACCGGACACACCGTTGGTACCCCGTGCTTGTGGTATGTGATGAATATGGGAGCAAGGCTCCACAAATTTTAAGATGTGAAATGTTTGGCATGGGGCTGTTACCAATCGAGTGGACTCTATGTTAGTGTCGTCTAGGGAAAGATAGTGATCGGGTGCTTACCCCGGGTACTTGAGGTACCGCGGGTCGTGGATGACACGGAAGTTCCCCGGATCTTGTGGGTAAAGTGTGCAACCTCTGCAGAGTGTAAAACTATTCGAATAGCCGTGTCCGCGGTCAAGGATAGTTGGGTGGTGCTCCTTAGACTATGTCCATAAGTTTCTGGAAAAAAACACGGTTTGGGTAAATCTGTTGATGTGATTGTGAGAAAGTCACAATGAACTTGAGCATGAGTTGATTACAACTCTTTCTCGATAATGATGTCTGTAACCTCCGGATACTTGTTGCAGACACATGCATGTCCATGTTATATATTGATCATACTCGCATATGAAAAACTAGCTTTCCGCAAAACTGCCAATTTAGCAGTAGAGCCTTGCATAATTATTCTGTCATCACACTTGGGTTGCTTGCGAGTACATTCAAAGTACTCATTGGCTTGCCACTGGTTATTTTATTGGCCAGGCATGAGAGAACAGGTATGACGAAGATTTCTTGGAGACGAGCATGCGAGCTAGGATGCTTCCCAGTCAGAATGCCTGTAGGGTTAATGCAGATGGCATGGGTCCAAGTTGTTATTGAAGATTTCCGCTGCGATGTTATACTCAAGACTTGACCTTAATGGTCCTATTTGTGTAATACGGTATGTATGGATGTAAGACTCTTGTTATTCAACTTCTGTGTGTTCAGTGAGCATTGATATCTGGGATCACTGTACACGTGCATTCGGTGATCACGACTTATGAGTCGGGGTCCCCACACTAGCATAGGAAAGCAAAACAAGCATAGCTTCAAAACTATAAGCACATAGAGAGGAAACTTGATATTATTGCAATATGTAGAAGCATGTGATCCTCTATCATAATAATTTTTAGTAGCATCATGAATGAATTCAACAATATAACCAGCACATAAAGCATTCTTGTCATGATCTACTTGCATAGAAATTTAACTAATCCCATCATAAGCAAATTTATTCTCATTCATAGTAGTGGGAGCAGACTCAACAAAATAACTATCATGTGAAGCATAATCCAATTGAAAACTAATACCATGATGACAATTTTCATGGTTATCATTATTCTTAATAGCATACAAGTCATCACAATAATCATCATAGATAGCAACTTTGTTATCATAATCAATTGGAACCTCTTCCAAAATAGTGGATTCATCACTAAATAAAGTCATGACCTCTCCAAATCCACTTTCATCAATATAATCATCATAAATAGGAGGCATCCTTTCATCATAATAAATTTCCTCATCCAAACTTTGGGGACTAAACATATCATCTTCATCAAACATAGCATCCCCAAGCTTGTGGCTTTACATATCATTAGCATCATGGATATTCAAAGGATTCATACTAACAACATCGCAATCATGCTCATATTTTATGCCAAGTATTATATGTAATTCTTCTTCTAGTACTTGAGCACAATTTTCCTTCCCATCATTTTCACGAAAGATATTAAAAAGATGAGGCATATGAGGTAACCTTAATTCCATTTTTTGTGTAGTTTTCTTTTATAAACTAGTGATAAAACAAGAAACTAAAAGATTCGATTGCAAGATCTAAAGATATACCTTCAAGGACTAACCTCCCCGGCAACGGCGCCAGAAAAGAGCTTGATGTCTACTACACAACCTTCTTCTTGTAGACGTTGTTGGGCCTCCAAGTGCAAAGGTTTGTAGGACAGTAGCAAATTTTCCTCAAGTGGATGACCTAAGGTTTATCAATCCGTGGGAGGCGTAGGATGAAGATGGTCTCTCTTAAGCAACCCTGCAACCAAATAGCAAAGAGTCTCTTGTGTCCCCAACACACCCAATACAATGGTAAATTGTATAGGTGCACTAGTTCGGCGAAGAGATGGTGATACAAGTGCAATATGGATGGTAGATATAGGTTTTTGTAATATGAAAATATGAAATAAGCAAGGTAGCAAGTGGTAAAAGTGAGCATGAACGGTGTTGCAATGATAGGAAACAAAGCCTAGGGTTCATACTTTCACTGGTGCAAGTTCTCTCAACAAGGATAACATAATTGGATCATATTACTAGCCATCAACATGCAACAAAGAGTCACTCCAAAGTCACTAATAGCGGAGAACAAACGAAGAGATTATGGTAGGGTATAAAACCACCTCAAAGTTATTCTTTCTGCTCGATCTATTCAAGAGTCTGTAGTAACGTTCAATCTATCATAGAGTTCATACTAGAATAACACCGTAAGACACAAATCAACCAAAACCCTAATGTCACCTAGATACTCCATTGTCACCTCAAGTATCCGTGGGCATGATTATACGATATCCATCACACAATCTCAGACTCATCTATTCAACCAACACAAAGATCTTCAAAGAGTGCCCCAAAGTTTCTACCGGAGAGTCAAGACGAAAACGTGTGCCAACCCCTATGCATAGATTCCCAAGGTCACGGAACCCGCAAGTTGATCACCAAAACATACATCAAGTGGATCACATGATATCCCATTATCACCACAGATAAGCACACTCAAGACATACATCAAGTGTTCTCAAATCCTTAAAGACTCAATCCAATAAGATAACTTCAAAGGGAAAACTCAATCCATTACAAGAGAGTAGAGGAGGAGAAGCATCATAAGATCCAACTATAATAGCAAAGCTCGTGATACATCAAGATCGTGCCATCTCAAGAACACGAGAGAGAGAGAGAGAGGGAGAGATCAAACACATAGCTACTGGTACATACCCTCAGCCCCGAGGGTGGACTACTCCCTCCTCGTCATGGAGAGCGCTGGGATGATGAAGATGGCCACCGGTGAGGGTTCCCCCCTCCGGCAGGGTGTCGGAACGGGGTCTAGATTTGTTTTCGGTGGCTACAGAGGCTTTCAGCGGCGGAACTCCCGATCTAGGTTATTTTCTGGAGGTTTCTATATATATAGGAGGTGTTGGAGTCAGGGCCAAGCAAAGGGGGCCTACGGCCTGTCCACGAGGGGGGGGCACGCGCCCCCCACCCTCGTGGGCAGCCCGTGGGTCCTCTCGTCCCCCACCAGCACTTCCTGGGCTTCTTTAGGTCCAAAAACAGCCTCTGTTGATTTTTAGGTCAATTGGGCTCCGTTTGATATTCCTTTTCTGTAACACCCTAAAACAGGAGAAAAACAGAAACTGGCACTAGGTTCTGGGTTAATAGGTTAGTCGCAAAATAATATAAAAGTGTATAATAAACCCATAAAACATCCTAGAAGGATAATATAATAGCATGGAACAATCAAAAATTATAGATACGATGGAGACGTATCATACCCTCCCGAGGGAAAGCAGCGCGGTGAGACTGAGCACCGAGCCTGGTGGATCTCCTGAGGTGACTGCGGCCATGAGGCCGCCCTCAGTTGTTTATTCACCATCATGGAGCATGGTGCTTCCGCTCTTGCACGGGCCTAGCCGCTTCTCAATAGTGTCATCTGCCTTCTCGAAGCATGGGGCTTCCAATGGTATGTGGGTTGGGGCTCCCAATGAGGGGCGGCCCCCGGGGCGTGTACATCCCCGTCCTGACACGTGGCTTGCACGGAAAGACCGGAGGAGGTGTGTCTGGGTGAGCCAGCGCGGGACTCACGATGCCCTACCTCAAGGCAGGTTGCGCCTGAATTTGGCTCAGAGCGTTTGTGATGGACCTGCGAGATGTCTAGGTAACCTACACTGAGTGAATCTTGTGATGATATCGCATGAGAAGGCCAAAGACCAACGACCCAAGGAGGTGACGTGAACGGGACCGTCCCGCCAGACAGAGCTCAACCATTGGTTTGTCAACGCCGCAGGGACGGACCCGAGCACAGACACCATGCCCATATGTCTCATGCAAAGGTCCTGATGAAAGACAACTAGCGCGCGGCTCCCGTGGTGGCAAGGCACCGGGTCGCGCGCTCTAACTCATCCGCTCCCGATTACCTCATGTGATAAAAAGGCACCAAGGACCATGGGAGGTGACGTGCATGGGAGCTGGTCCGCGAGCCAGAGTGCAACCACTTGGATTTAGCGACGCCGCAGGGACAGACCCGAGCACAGACGTCGTTCCAGTCCTTAATCATGAGGCGGTCGAGGCAGGGTTTGCAAGGGCACACAACGTTCGTGGCGATGAAGCACCGGACAGACAGGCGATAATCATAAAGCAGCTCATGGGGATGGTAAATCAAGTCCTGATAAATGCAAAAACGATACCTGCTGTAGGGATGGACGGCTTGGGGATAATGCAGCCTGAGGGGCGCCCCCAACTGAACAAACCAAAAAGTGTCACCTGGCACTGTTGCTGAAGAAGGGTTGGGGTAGCTGAAGACGCATGCTGCTGAAGTCGTTCCTCATGAGTCGCCTGGCTCCGGGGTCTCGCGAGGCTCCCGAGGTCCAGGAGGCTCGTCAAGGATGGATGTCTCCTCCGACAGGATCTCCTGGTGCCTGGCCTCGTGAGCTGCCAGGATGCTCTGCATGTGGGGCTGGTGCAGGGCAGCACTGTTCGGGAAGGCGAAAGGCATGTGAATGTAGCTGAGAGGGGGACCCTCGCACCGGCCCGCATGGGACGGCCGGAAGAGATCCTGTGACCCGGCTTTGTTGAACCCTGGGATGTTGACGTAGACACGCAGCCCCGTGCCCTCTTTAGTAAAGGGAGCGGCGCTTAGCAATGCGGGGCGACGCTCGCCCCGCATTACCCTTGCCTCCTGAAGATCCTTGATCGCCTTGGTGATGAACTCCTGAGCGCGAGGCGCCTCGCGCCCTGCGCTCTTCTCGTGGAAGCACGCACTGAAGCACGCCTCCACATGGTGCCTGAGTGCCTCCCTCGTGATGTTGGCCAGGTCAGAGGCCCTCCAAAGGAGAGCCCCAAAGTCCAGCCTGAGAGGGGCTCTGGGCGCGCCTTCCTATACAAGAGGGGAAGGCGCCCCGTCCATTGGCATAGGTCCGGATGCATGACCGTCGGGCGCCCCATCCTCTTGAGGCCCCAGGCTGAGCAGCTGCTTCTTCTAGTTTGGGACAGCCTCTGGAGGGTAGGCAAAGCCCTCGTCATCTAGGTTCTCAACTGCTGCAGCTTGGTAGGCGCGCTTGAGGGAGCAAACTGCATCCTTCTCATTGCAGGCGACTGTGATGATGCCACCACATCCTGGGATCTTGAAGACGTTGTAGCCGTGGTGGGTCACCGCCATGAACTTGGCCAAGGCCGGATACCCGAGGATGGCATTGTACGGGAGATGGATGTGGGCGACGTTGAGGTTGATGAGCTCGGTGTGGTAGTTCTTGCGGTCACAGAAGGTGACAGGAAGACGGATTTGCCCTATTGGGGTGGTGGAGCCGTCGGTCACTCCTAAGAAGGGCCTGGCAGGCTGAAGCTGGTCATATGGCACTTGGGGCGTGTAGAAGGTCTTGACGGAGAGGACATCGAGTACCGCAACACTATCAATGAGTGTCTTGGTGATGAGCACTTTGCTGATAGTAGGCGAGCAGGTCAATGGGAGGGCGTCAGTCGCAGCCGCGCACTTGAGCTGGTCAGCTTAGTCGAAGGTGACATCTTACTTGGACCATTTGAGCAGATACGTTGCCTCGAGCTTGGGGAGGACCGCGTTCACTTCACGAGTGAACTGCTTGAAGACGTGATGGGAGGCAGTGGCCTGAGCACCGCCCAGGATGCAAGCGACGGCATGAGGCTCCTAAAAGCCCCCTGATACGTCTCCAACATATTTACTTTTCCAAACACTTTTGCCCTTGTTTTGGACTCTAACTTGCATGATTTGAATGGAACTAACCCGGGCTGACGTTGTTTTCAGCAGAACTTCCATGGCGTTATTTTCGTGTAGAAATAAAAGTTCTCGGAATGACATGAAAATCAACGGAGATTATTTTTGGATTATATAAAAAATACTCATGAAAGAATCGAGACCAGGGGGCCCACACCCTGTCCACCAGGGTGGGGGCGCGTCCCCCTGTCTCGTGGCCCCCTTGACGCCCCACCGACCTCAGCTCCAACTCCATATATTCACTTTTAGGGAGAAAAAATCGAAGAGAAGGATTCATCGCATTTTACGATACGGAACCGCCGCCAAGCCCTAATCTCTCTTAGGAGGGCTGATCTGGAGTCCGTTCTGGGCTTCGGCGAGTGGAGATCGTCATCGTTGTCATCATCAACCTTCTTCCGTCACCAATTCCAAGATGCTCAACTCCGTGCGTGAGTAATCCCATCGTAGGCTTGCTGGACAGTGGCGGGTTGGATAAGATTTACCATGTAATCGAGTTAGTTTTGTTTAGGGTTTGGTCCCTAGTATCCATTATGTTTTAAGATTGATGTTGCTATGACTTTGCCATGCTTAATGCTTGTCACTAGGGCCCGAGTGCCATGATTTCAGATCTGAACCTATTATGTTTTCATGAATATATGTGAGTTCTTGATCCTATCTTGCAAGTCAATACTCACCTACTATGTTTTATGATCCGGCAACCCCGAAGTGACAATAATCGGGACCACTCTCGGTGATGACCGTAGTTTGAGGAGTTCATGTATTCATTAAGTGTTAATGCTTTGGTCCGGTGCTCTATTAAAAGGAGGCTTTAATCTTCCTTAGTTTCCAATAGGACCCTGCTACCACGGGAGGGTAGGACAAAAGATGTCATGCAAGTTCTTTTCCATAAGCATGTATGACTATATTCGAAATACATGCCTACATTACATTGATGAACTGGAGCTAATTTTGTGTCACCCTAGGTTATAACTATTACATGAGGAATCACATTCGACATAATTATCCATCACTGATCCAATGCCTACGAGCTTTTCATATATTGCTTGTTGCTTAGTTACTTTTCTGCTCCCACTGTTACAATCACTACAAAACTGCTACCGTTACTTTTGCCACCGTTACCGCTATTTCCATATTACTTTGCTACTAAATACTTTGCTGCAGATATTAAGTCTTCCAGGTGTGGTTGAATTGACAACTCAACTGCTAATACTTAAGAGTATTCTTTGGCTCCCCTTGTGTCGAATCAATAAATTTGGGTTGAATACTTTACCCTCGAAAACTGTTGCGATCCCCTACACTTGTGGGTTATCAAGACTATTTTCTGGCGCCGTTGCCGGGGAGCATAGCTATATTCATTGAGTCACTTGGTATTTATATCTGTTGATCACTATGAAGAACTTGAGAGACGAAAAAACCAAGATTTATCCCTCAACTACAAGGGGAGGTAAGAAACTGCCATCTAGCTCTGCACTTGATTCACCCTCTGTTATGAGTAAATTTGCGACACCTACACCTGCTATTGAATCTGATATGTCGCATGTTCTTGATGATGCCACTTCTGCTATGCTTGATAAAACTGTGCCACTAGGTGAATTTCTTGATGAATAAATTGCTAGGGCTACAGAGAATGAAATATTTGAAACTGATAATATTGATGAAAGTGATGATGAAGATTCTCCCCCTAGATATGAATTGCCTATTGTGCCTGAGGGTTATGTTATGGACGAATAAGCTGCTAGAGATCTTTTAGCTTGCAATGATAGATATGATCTTAAGAAACTGTTAGCTAAGCTGAAAAAAAAGTCTTTGAATGCTAGAATGAATATGACCTTGCTTTTGCTACTTCACCAATCTGTATTTCTGTTAAGGATTATGATTTTTTGTCCATCCCGAGTTAATTACTTTGGTTGAATCTGATCCTTTCCATGGCTATGAATCTGAAACTGTTGTGGCGCATCTTACTAAATTGAATGATATAGCCACCCTATTCACCAATGGGGAAAAAATTCGTTACTACTATATCCTTAAGTTATTTCCATTCTCCTTAAAGGGTGATGCTAAAACATGGTTTAATTCCCTTGATCCTGGTTGTGTTCGTAGTTCCCAGGATATGATTTATTACTTCTCTGCCAAAATTTTTCCCGCTCATAAGAAACAAGTTGCCTTACGGGAAATATATAATTTTGTGCAAATTAAAGAAGAGAGTCTCCCACAAGCTTGGGGGAGGCTTCTCCAATTACTTAATGCTTTGCCTGATCATCCTCTTAAGAAAAATGAAATAATTGATATGTTTTATAATGGACTAACTGATGCTTCCAGAGACCACCTCAATAGTTGTGCTGGTTGTGTTTTCAGGGAAAGAACTGTCGATCAAGCTGAATTGCTATTGAATAATATGTTGATTAATGAAAGCGATTGGACACTTCCTCAACCAACTCCTAGGCCAACTCCGAAGAAAAGGGGTATTCTATTTCTCTGTCCTGAAGATATGCAAGAGGCAAAGAAATTTATGAAAGAAAAAGGTATTAAAGCCGAAGATGTTAAAAATTTACCACCTGTTGAAGAAATACATGGTCTTGATAACCCGACACAGGTAGTAATGGTAAATTCTTTCTATAGATTCGATGAAGGTGATATTCCTTATAATAAGTGTGCTAGCCAATGCTTAGATGAGTTTGACAATTTTATTCTGAAACAAGAAAACTTCAATGATTATGTTGGTAGACAACTGAAGAGTAATGCTTATATGATTGAACACTTGAGGATTATATGTCTAGAGTTAAAGGTGAACTTCAACTCATTAGTTAACATGCTTCTATGGTTACTACTCAAGTAGAACAAGTACTTGAAGCACAAAATGATTTGCTCAATGAATTAAATAGTAAGGAAAATGATAATGTTGTTAGAGTTGTGACCAGAGGAGGCAGAATGACCCAGGAACCTCTGTATCCTGAGGGCCACCCTAAGAGAATTGAGCAAGATTCTCAAAGAACTAATGTAGATGCACCTAGTCCGTCGAAGAAGAAGAAAAAGAAAAATGATAGGACTTTGCATGCTTCTAGTGAACCAGTTGTTGACACAACCGAGAATACAAATGATATTTCTACTTCTGGTGCTAAAACACAATCTGGTAATGAACATGAACCTAGTGATAATGTTAATGATGATGTTCATAATGATGCTCAACCTAGCAATAATGATGATGTAGAGATTGAACATGCCGTTGATCTTGATAACCCACAATCAAAGAATCAACGTTATGATAAGAGAGACTTTGTTGCTAGGAAGCACGGTAAGGAAAGAGAACCATGGGTCCAGAAACCCATGCCTTTTCCTCCTAAACCATCCAAGAAAAGGGATGATGAGGATTTTGAGCACTTTGCTGCAATGATTAGACCTATCTTTTTGTGTATGTGTTTGACTGGCATGCTTAAAACAAATCCTTATGCTAAGTATATGAAAGATATTATTACAAATAAAAGGAAGATACCAGAAGTTAAAATTTCCACCATGCTTGCCAATTATACTTTTAAAGGTGGAATACCAAAGAAACTAGGAGATCCAGGAGTACCAACTATACCATGCTGCATTAAAAGAAACTATGTTAAAACTGCTTTGTGTGATCTTGGAGCCGGTGTTAGTGTTATGCCTCTCTCTTTATACCGTAGACTTGATTTGAATAAGTTGACACCTACTGAAATATTTTTGCAAATGGCCGATAAATCAACTGCTATACCTATCAGTATTTGCGAGGATGTGCCTATTTTTGTTGCAAACGTTACTATTTTAACGGACTTTGTTATCCTTGATATTCCCGAGGACGATAGTATGTCTATTATCCTCGGTAGACCCTTTTCCAATACTGCAGGGGCTGCTATTGATTGCAACAAAGGCAATGTCAGTTTTCATGTTTATGGTAATGAGCATACGGTACACTTTCCGAGGAAACAACCTCAAGTCCACAGTATCAATTCTATTGGGAAAATTTCAACGATTACTATTGGAGGTTTTGAATTTCCTCTTCCTACAGTCAAGAAGAAATAGGATATTCTTATTGTTGGGGACATACATATCCCCATTGAGTTAAACTAGTGTTATTCGAAAATTCTCTGGTTTGATGTTATTCGGAAAGAGTTTATTAACAAGACTTCATAAACATTGTTAATGGATTCCTTTTGATGAGCATGAGATGGAAGAAGTTAGAAAGCACAACTCTTTGTACCCTCTTTTTACTTTCTGTTATTTGGATTAAATAAAGCAAAAATAGTATTTCTGTCTATTTTCTGAGTTAACTGTGCAATAAAAAAGTACCCCAAAAATAAAAGTTCTCCAAATGTCCCGAAAATGAAATATGATTTTTTTCTAGAATATTTAAAAATATTTGGCACTGAGAACACATCAGGCGGCCACACCACCTGGCCACGAGGGTATAGGGCGCGCCTCCTGCCTCATGGGCCCCACGTGGCCCCCTCCACTTATTCCAGCACCCAGACACTTCGTCTTCCTCTAGAAAAAAAATTCCTCCCATAGCTCAAACTCGTGTTCTAGCTCATCTTGCTGCCATTTTCGATCTCCTTGCTCAAAGCTCCATTCACAAAACTGTATGGGGAGATTGTTCTTTGGTATGTGACTCCTCCAATGGTCCAATTAGTTTTTGTTCTAGTGCTTTATTTATTGCAAAAAATTTCTGCTAAGGTGACCCTGTTCTTGAGGTTGCATGTCAAATTTATGTGGTCCCAAGTAGTTCTAATGCATGATATGGTCTCTAGGCACTTGTGGGAGTAGTTGCTATCAATCTTGTGGAGTTTGGTTCACTTTTATTTTGAGTCACTAAAAATTTCCGATTTTTTTCAAAGAAAAATGCATAGGAAAATCTACCCAGGTGGTTACTCAAAGAAGCAAGGACCAAGGCTCGCGATACGTGAGCCGGACGATGAACTACCGAGGGAAGCTCAAGTGTAGCCTTGTGAATGGTCGTCGGAGGAGTTTTTGGTCCAGGCGGGCATCAAGGAAGAATTCGACACATATGTGCGTAATGCCGATCTTGACGACTTCGTGTTAGATAAGTGCCCACAATACCATTACCTAACTGATTCCTTTGTGAGAAGATTTAAATTTACATCCTCACACAATTTTCACACTGACTTATTTGATCTTTATGATAAATCTTATACCATGGACCTAGAAGATTTTAATGATGCTTGTAAACTCCCACAGTGGGGTATTGTTAGTGAACCTCGAAAATCTGAATATAAGAACTTTCTAGCTAGTATCACTGTGGGTGAATCAAGAGAAATCACATAAGCTACCATAGGGAGCATTCATTTCCCTTCCATACATTATTTTGCTCTGTTCATTGGTAGATGCATTAACGGTAAGGATGAGGCTTGCCACATGTGTGTTCCGGATCTTAGTGTCCTCAAAAGTGCGGTACTAGGTGATAGACAATATAACTTGGGGGCCATTGTTGCACGAAGGTTACATCTTAGCGGTTTAAGTGGAGATTTGTTTGGTGGAATTTATGCAACTTGCTTGGCTAATTATCTTCATGTACCCATACACGAGAACGATGCGAAGTTGCCTCCCTCTTATCTACATTTTAATGCTATGGTTCACCATCAGTTCGTTGAGAAGGATGAACAATCCCTCCAGTACCGACTAATTTTTGACAGACGTCGCACTGTCCACATTGCTCTCCCTGCTCCTACTTTCTTTGACTTTCAGGCGAAAAGGAGATATATTATAACCAGGGAGGAGGCTAATGAGTACGAGGAGAGGATGGAGGCGGCTCGTCTCCAAGCTGCAGCTCATCAGGCAATAGTTGTTGCATCGCAAAACAACCCCAACTACGACTTTGGATATCCGTCAGGCCAGCGCTGGTCATAAACCAACTTAGGCCAAAAGCCTAAGTTTGGGGGAGTACGTACTTCTCACCGACATTACATTCATGTTCACACACTCATTCCAGTTGTCGCTGCTCATACTTTTTCATTGTACTATCCATGCCAGCTTATTTTATTTTTTAAGTCTTTCTCTTGTGTGTTAGAAAAAACCTTAAGAAAAACAAAACAAAAAATTTAGTTGCAACTTTTTAGCCAGTTTACCTTCCATGCTTATAGTAGTAGTAATTAAAAGAAAACCAAAAAAGATTTCTCGTTCTTTTTTTTGCTTGTTGGGAGCTTTCCCGTGTAAATAGTTTATTTCTATTATTTCCTTTGGGGGTCAAGAGGAGAGGACCATTATGAAAATGTTTAGTGGCTCTTATATGCATTATTGTTGATTTAACCAAGAGCCATATTGCCTTGTCTTCTCCCTTGTATTAAATGCTTGCAGATTCCAGCTTAGTACAATGCACGTGCACTACTATTATTATCCACACCGTTCGGTCGTGCGAGTGAAAGGCAATAATGACGATATATGATGAACTGATTGAGATGAGAGAAGCTGGTATGAACTTGAGCTATCTTGTTTTTGTAAATATGAATAGTTTTTCTGATTCAGCCTATTATGAATGAAATATGCTTGCAATGACAATTAGAGATTATAGTTGCTCATGCAATGCTTAATTAGCTGGGAGTTTATAATGGTTTACCTTGCGTGCCAACATGATATTAAAATGGTTGTGATGTAGTATGATAGGGTGGTATCCTCCTTTGAACGACTCAAGTGGTTTTACTTGGCACATGTTCACGCATGTAGTTGAAACAAAATCAACATAGCCTCCCCGATATTTATGTTCATGGTGATTTATATCCTACTCATGCTTTCACTCATTGATGATTAATTTTAATGCATGTTCATGACTGTTGTCGCTCTCTAGCTGGTTGCTTCCTAGTCTCTTTCTAGCCTTCACTTGTACTAAGCGGGAATACAGCTTGTGCATCCACTTCCATAAACCGCAAAGTTATTCCATATGAGTCCACCATACATTCCTATATGCGGTATCTTCCTGCGGTTCCAAGTAAATTTGTATGTGCCAAAATCCAAACCGTCAAATGAAATTTTGTTTTGTATGCTCGAACAGCTCATGTATCAACTAGGGCTGTCTATATGTTCCATGCTAGGTGGGTTATTCTCACGATGAGTGGACTCCGCTCATTATTCACGAGAAAATGGTTGGTAACCGGGATGCCCAGTCCCATGCTCAAATCAAATCAAAATAATTAAACAAAACTCCCCCAGGATTGTTGTTAGTATGGACGGTACCCATTGTTTCGGGCCAGCCGTGGAGTGTGCTTGTTGGTGGTGGGGGAGTATAAACTTTACCATTCTGTTTGGGAACTGCCTATAATGTGTATAGCATGGAATATATCGAGATCTCTTGGTTGTTATGTTGACAATGAAAGTATGCCACCCAAAATATTATTCATCTCTATTTCAAAACTCGAGCTCTGGCACCTCTACAAATCCCCGCTTCCCTCTGCGAAGGGCCTATCTATTTACTTTTAAGTTGAGTCATCATCCTCTTATTAAAAAGCACCAGTTGGAAAGTACCGCTGTCATTTGCATGTATTGCTATTAATTTACATTCATTATGACTATGACTGGATATTTTTTACCATGAATTACAATGTCTAGTCAGTCCTTGATCTTCAGAGGTGCTCTGCATTTAAGTTTTGCGGTCTCAGAAAGGGCTAGCGAGATACCATCTTGTTATATCATATTATGATTGTTTTGAGAAAGTGTTGTCATCCGAGGTTTATTATTACTGCTAGCTAATTGATTATGCCATTGATATGAGTAAACATGAGACCTGAAAGTTATTGTGTGACGCCCGGGTAATCAAGCTACAGTAACTCACTGGTAATGACGCCATGTCACCTCGATTACTATTGGTAATCTCGCGTTAGTTCAAACCGGTTCAAACTTAAATTTGAATTAAAGTCAAACGATAAAAGTTTTCAAACATTAAAACTAAAATGTTCGGGTTGTGCAAAATAATGCGTAAGTAATTATTGTGAAGAAACCACATTTTTGTAAAATGTTTAACTATTCTAACGTAATTAAAATAGTAGCAAACCTTATTAATTAAATGCCTTTGCTGATTAATAAAATATCAGACTAAATTATTTGAGGATTAGGCTTTTTCTCACAGTGGATGAAAATTGAAATACTAAATTAGATACAAAGTATATATTTTACATAAACTAAATAATGGAGAACAAAGATAAAACAAAATAAAATAAAATAAAGAGAAGACCTCCCCTGCTTGGCCGTGGCCCAGCTGGCCTTTGGACCGCTAGGCCGGCCCAGCCGCACCCCCCCATAACCCCCTGCCTCCCCCTGGGCTTTAGGCCACAATGGGCCGAGGCAGCCCAACCGCCCCACCAGCTGCCTAACCCTAGGCCTCAACCCTGTCTCCCGCACGAACCCCCCACTCTCCCTCGTTCCCTCCCCGCGCCGTCACCCACGAGGCCGCCCGCGCCCGAAGGCCGCCGGCGCCGAGCGCTGCGCCGTGCGCCGCCCCGCTACCGACGCCTCGCCTCCTCCCCGGAGCCCCCCCGGCTCGCCGACGCCCCCGTCGCCCATCACGGCACCTTCGCCCTGCCGCCACTCGCCTCTGACCATCGCCGGCCCGTCGCCACGACCCCCCCTACGTCGTCGGCCACCCCTACCCGGCCCCCCACGTGAGCA